>JAWWEU010000040.1:33543279-33649147 GCA_035583155.1 Acropternis orthonyx | reverse complement strand
TGATACTTGTCCCTAACCACATGACCCACAGAATTGGGGCCTAGCTAAAACTAAAACCTTAATCTGAGTTTTTTTGGATTTATCAAACCCATCACAAGCCTGTTGACTGATCCCAGCAGTTTCAGTGGAGTCTTCCTCTAATTTCCCCCTATTCCCAACTTACTTTTATACTATCTTTTTAGGTTTAGGTGGAGCTTGAGTGACTCTAGTCATAAGTACTTAATGAGACAGTTGTCCTTGGCATCTATTTCCCTTGATTAACAGATACTGTACAGTCTTTGAACTACAAAGTATCACCATGTTCCCCTCCCTTCAGGGATGTCTATGGAGGGAGGCCGCAGCGTCTCCACTCCGTTGCATCCCCTGTAGCAGATGCTTATCATTGTTTAGGGAACCTTTGTAGGGTATGTCGACCGCATTCCATCCAGGGAGCAGCAGCTGCATTTTACCCTGTAATTTTTAGTCTCCTCTAATTTTTAACCCTATCCATCGTTCCACACCACACAAGGCACTCTATATAGCTAGAACCAAGATGGTGACTAGTAAACTGGTTTAGAATACATCTTCTTATTTTTCAGATGGTCTGTTTTAACATTATTAGTAACAAAGAGTTAGTTGTAGATTTTTATTCAGCAGGAGAACGGGATAGAGCATTGCAGTTTAGCTCAGACTCTTTGATAATATTTTCAAAAAACACAAAGCAAACCAGCTTTGTAATCAAGATGATTATGTATGGTGAATTTGACTGATGCTTTTGAACTGCTTGCTCTTGCAGCTGTGGATGGAAAAGCACCACTTGCTACTGGTGGTGATGATGATGATGATGAAGTTCCAGGTAAGAACAAGCATGTAGTGGAAGAAAAGTGAGCTTTGCTGAGAGATAATATGTGCAGTATAAGATTTGACCAAGGACAGTAAGAGTGTTGACTAGTCACTCCTTTCAGTACCTGAAGAGGGGCTGCAAGAGAGCTGGAGAGGGACTTTATACAAGCGCATAGAGTGTGACAGGATAAGGGGGAATGGCTTTGAACTGAGAGTAGATATACATTAGATATTAATTATTGTCCCTCTGTACTGGGCAATGGTGAGGCTGCACCTTGAGTACTGTGCCCAGTTTTGGACCCCTCACTTCAAGAAAGACACTGAGGTACCAGAGCATGCCCAGAGAAGGGCAACAGAGCTGGAGAAAGGTCTGGAAGAGTAAATGCTATGAGGAGCAGCTGAAGGAGATGGGAGGACTCAACCTGGAGAAAAGGAGGCTCAGGGGAGACCTTCTCAATCTCTACAACTGTCTGAAAGGAGGTGGGGATTGGCCTCTTCTTCCAGGCAACTAGTGACAGGACAAGAGGAAATGGCCTCAAGCTGTTCCAGGGGAGGTTCATGTTGAACATCAGGAAGAATTTCTTCACTGAAAGAGTGGTTAAGCATTGGAATAGGCTGCACAGGGAAGTGGTAGAGTCCCCATCCCTGGAAGTGTTCAATAAATGACTGGACGTGGCACTTAGTGCTCTGGTCTAGTTGACAAGGTGGTGTTCGGCCAAAGGTTGGACCTGATGATCTTGGAAGTCTTTTCCAACCTTAATGATTCTGTAATCCTGTGACTAGGAAGAAATTCTTTATTGTGAGGGTGGTGAGGCACTGGCACAATTTGCCTAGAGAAGCTGTGGCTGCTCCATTCCTGCAAGTTTTCAAGGTCAGGTTGGACTGGGCTTGGAGCAACCTGGTCTAGTGGAAGGTGTCCCTGTCCACAGCAGGGGGTTGGAATGAGATGAGCTTTAAGGTCCCTTCTAACCCAGGTAATTCTGTGATTCTGTTATAGAATTTCTGTGGGCATTGTTTTCAGACACCATATGAGACTTAAATGGACCATTGGTTTGAGCTAATGTTTTTGTCCTGTTTAGGAATAATAGTTATGGCTAAGATAATTATTTAATATTCAATAAGAAGATTGCTAAGAAACTGCCTTTTCAGTATCACTTTGCCCTGTTGTGGGTATCGTGAAGTTAAATGCTCTTAGAATTGTGCTTTATAATGAACCATTTCAAACTTACTAGTTTGAACGAGAAGAATGAACCATGAAGCTCTTACGTGTTGTTTGGTCTGTATTTTATAAGCTGAATTTTTTTCTTCTATGTAACCACTCAAAATGAACTGGAACTTTTTTTTTGAGGGGAGGGAATTGGTAAAGCAGAAGTGGGTCAGACTTGAATTTCAACATTTTTCTTTTTCTAGATCTTGTTGAAAACTTTGATGAAGTTTCAAAGAATGAGGCAAACTGAACTAAGTGACACTTTCTGAATAAAGTTTAAACTTGAAAAAAGCTACATGGAGCTGCTATTTTATATTGTGACTGCTTTTATTTGATTTTAGTTTTATTTCCTGATGAGATCTCAAGATGTGTAATATTTGGAAACCCCGGAACCTGCAGTTCTTTTTCAATTATTGCTTGTACATGGTGTTGTTTTTGTGGCCTAGTTGAACAAGCCTATGCTTTGAAATAAGTCAGATTGCTAATGAATCTCATGAATCTCTGCCTAGACACAAATTTTGAGTAACTTATATACAAGCAATGCCCCGTCTTTCATGAACTTTGGCATTCAATAAAAAATACATAATGATCTTTCTGGTGTGGCTTTTTGTCAGAAAAGCAAGAAAAAAAATTGACCATTAGCTATTAAGCAATCATAAAAGGTCTTGCTTTTCTTCAGAGCATCCTCCTTTTTGCTCTGTTAGAAAACTGACTTCTAGAATAATTTTCAGTACATAATGGAGCATTTAAGACTTAATTGGTGAATTCCCAGTGTTTGTGGGTCAGAGCACATACACTGTGTTCCTAAGACACTTTGTAATCTACTGAATTTAAGTAGTAGACCTATATTCTAGAACTACTTTATGGTTGTAGGGGGTTTACATGGCAAGTATGGAGGTGGGGTGGGGTGGGGCTGCAGGAGTGGATTCTGTGAGGAGACACCAGAAGCTTCCCTTGTGTCCGATAGAGCCAATGCCAGCTGGCTCCAAGGCAGACCTGCAGCTGGCCAAGGCTGAGCCAATCAGCCATGGTGGTACCATCTCTGCGATAACATATTTAAGAAGGGAGCTGGGGAAAAACTGGGAAACAGCAGCCAGGAGAGAGGAGTGAGAATATGAGAGAAACAGCTCTGCACATAGCAAGGTCAGTGAATAAGAAGGGGGAGGAGGTGCTTCAGATGCCAGAGCTGATTCCCTTGCAGCCCATGGTGAAGCAGGCTGTCCATCTGCAGCCCATGGAGGACCACGTGCTGGAGCAAGTGCACTTGCCCAAAGGAGGTTGTGACCCCAGGGGAAGCCTACACTGGAGCAGGCTCCTCGCAGGACCTGTGGAGAGAGAAGCCTGTGCTGGAGCAGGTTTGCAGGATGGGTGACCCTTTGCTTGAATCCTGTCTGGATGGAAATGTGTAGATTTAAAGTTATGTTCCTTAAGAATTGTTTTAAAGACAGCATCTTTTAATCAAATATTAACAATCTATTTATGGTTGTTTGCTGTTGTCTTTGTTGGTTCAGTTTTTATCTCAGCCATTGCCTAGCTGTGAGAAAGCAGAATTTGAGCAATTAGAAATTTAATCAGAAAAAGCAACTTGTTTGCTAACACTCCGAAATACAGTATACTTTTGTTGAACTTCAAGAGTAAAAATATATTATTAACACTCCCATAAGAAATTACATTGGTAAGTGCTTTTGTCAAATGGCTTGGAGAGAAGCAACTCGGAATTAGATTTGGATCGCAGAATTTTCAAATTCCTTAGGTCCCATGGCATGCTGTGGCAAGAAAACACTGTGCTGCCTTCAGATCCATGGGTATGGTTCAAAGGTAGCTCCTAGTATCTTTGTATTCTTCCTGCCATCAGAGGCTGAAGAAATTGTTCACTCAAACAAAATCAGCATGCTGACATTTCAGAACATTATGAACCCTGGATGAGGGGCTTTAAAATTTTTCTCTCTATAAACAAAGAAATGTGTGACATAGGGTTGGGGTCTTTTAATCCTAGAACTTTCATATTGTGAAGTATTTATACCAAGAGAAACAAAACTCCTTTGTTGTGTTTCAGAGAAACACAAAGTATGTGAAGCATGCTGTTAATATTTCATAATCATTGATTGTCTGTGCTTTCCTGATGCTGATTTTTCCAGTGAATAAAGCTTTTTCTTTGCAGAGATTCCCCCCACTCTTTCTCCTCCCCCGCAGTGCTAGCTCTAAATTTTCCACAGGGTGCCTGAATCATAGCTTAAGAAGTACTGCAGGCTGATCCCTATAGGGCACTCAAGTGCCATGGAAAACTTTCATATTCATTGCTTTAGCAGCATAAGTTTATGCTATAGAAAGGGCTTTTAATGCAAGAAACAGCTTCTGAAAGATAACCATTTTCACCTTTGTACTAATTTTTGTGGGATGCATGGTGATGACTATCTGACAAATTGCTTAATATTTTATAGCAGAAAGATGGAAGAAACTTTACATCTTGCTGTCTTAATCTATGTCCCTCTATTTTTCCATCTTCCCATATAATCTGAAAATGCATTTTCTAGGATACATTTTCAGGTACTGTATAGGAAAAAAATGGACTATTTCTTATGTATTAAACTCAATGCTGACTGAAGTTAAAGACAAAATATCAGGCAGATATTGAATGTTCATCATTTAGAATAAGTACTTTCCTGTAAAAAATAATACAGGAAAAGGAAAAATTGTTCCTTATGCATATTTATATAGCATGTTTTGCATAGGATGTTTTAAAAATTAATCAAAAATAGTTCAGGTTATATTTTTTCAAGAAAACAGTTTGAATTTTATATTTTCAACAAACATGGAAGTTCAACATTTGTTTTTACAAAGACCATTAGATCTTGGTATTTCCAGTATACAGTTTTACAAGAATTGCCATTTCATATTATTTTATTTTAAAATTGCTTACTCTAAGACATAGTTTTGGGGATTTTCTTTCCTAGACTTTGATTATGAAACAGTTTCCCTCTGCTTTCAAGGCATGTCACATTTACTGTTTCTTTCATCTGATTCAATCATACCTAGAAGCATAAGGCAATAAAATGGGTAAACTTTACATAAAACCAGGAAGTATCAGCCTAGGAGACAGATAATAGGCACTTAAATGTAGCAAGGATTTCACCAACAACTGCAAGATCAGTTACTTTCTTTTTCCCCCTTCAATGTGTTTTCCTTAAGGTTCGTTCCATTTAAGACTTCAGCTTCCTGAAAGAAATGTATCTGCTGCTTGGCCCTCACATAAACCACCTTTCAGATGTTAATTCTGATCTGATTTACACCTTTTATACACCACAGAAGTTTCAGTACAAAGTCAGAGAAATTTGGCCACAAATTCAGGTCTAATCCATGTAGGTTTGGATTTTTTCCCCATTGTATATTCTGTCACTTTGAAATAACATAGTTAGCATTTGAATTCATTATTTCTCTGGTGTTGAACCAAAGAAGTCATCTGGGTTATTCCCAGCCTTCCAGTACCTTTGGTCAGGATCGCAGCACACATACTTCAAGCAGTATTAATTTCCTTTGTGTATGGAATGATTTTCAAATAGAAAAACTAAGTATGGTAGAGACACAATACTAGGAAGACAGCTAAGTAACTTACCTGGGTCAACTCTAGTGGACACAGGAGCTAAATGCTTAGGGAAACACATGTGAACACCACATGGGGGATCCATACGTACTGTCAGGAAAAAAACAAACTTCTGAAAAGTCTGTTTCAAAAGCTTAGATATTATTTATGTAAATCTATCACCTGTCCCATCACTCAGTGTAGTTTTGATTGAGTGCAGGAATGCCACGAAATCGGTTAACATTGCTGTCTTAGTTTGAAAGATAAAACTAAGATATCTGGGGGCCAAGAGAGCAAAGGACTCCACCCGATTAACCACACTAAGGCTCACTGTAGATTTCAAATTAGGGAATAGGTTTAATTAGATGAACGGCAAAAGGGCAAAGGGGAAATATAACAGCTCCCAAACCAGTTCTCTCTCTATATATATATACACACACCCACAAACTGGGGACCAATGAAACAACAGAACAAAAGAACACGAAAAAAAACCTGTTTGGAACGTTCTGTGATACTAGTCATGGACAGTGAGTGGCACTGTTGCGCTGCGGTGCAGCCACGCTGTTCTTTCCCGGGCCGCGTGGATGAAGCTGTAGGGGCACTGGCTTTCAGCAGGCGGGACAGCTGGCAGGAAGTGGAGGCAGACGGGACCCCGCCTGGTCGGCAATGGCTCCGATGGACTGGGCTGGTGCGTGCAGGGGGCCGTGCCCGCTCCGGCAGCAGGGCATGGGTAGTCGGCGGTGACAGGCCAGGGGCGGCCGCTGGCGTCCGGGAGGGGGAGGGAAAATGTCCGACTGCAGCGGCAGGCCAGGGAGGGGGCTCCGCTCCCAGGATGGGGCGTCTCAAACGGCAACCAGGCAGCAAGAAGGAGAGGACTGACCGGCTTGTCTCGATGCCCCCGGATCCACAGGAAAACTGCAGAGAGCCGCTCTGATGCAGCGGGGCACCTCCGGAGACTGCAGACCTTGGCTCCGAACACAGTGCCGACCAAACCGCGTGTGTGTGTGGAACCGATCCAAAACCGAAAGTAAAAAAAACGTTCCCCTCCTTCCTCCCTGCCCCGGAAGCTCCCCCCTCCCCACCCCCTCCCCTCCTCTCCAGGCTTCACTCCCAGTCCAGGTGGGTGAGGGAAAAGAGAAAATTCTCCAACCTTAAACCCATAACATAAGTCATGCTGTATAATGATAAAAATGTGAATAACTGAAGCGGGGTCATCATCAGATTGAATGGAAATGGCCTGTCAGCCACCTGGAAAGGAGCAGGAATATTGCATGGGATGATGCTGCATTGGAAAAGATTCAGTAGTTAACCCTATTTATAGTACTACTACCAAAGATTACAGGATTGTCCACCAGGACTGGAAGCTCCTCTGGCTGCCACCATCTCCTCAAATACAGAGGTAATGGTGGTAGGTTTGGCAATTCTTGTTCAGGGCAGCATTTCTTCATCTAAAGGTAAAATGTATTAGGTCATCTTCTCGGTCATGTGGAAAGATCTTGGTAGAGCCATGTTTGTATAGTGCTACCTTTAGACCTTACTGATGAATGTTTGAATTTACACAAGGAACTCACTTGTTTTTTGGGTGGCTTTTCATCTTTAAATCTCATTCTGGCACAGCAAGCTTGCTAGTGCAGTGCAGACATACTGGTTGTTTACAGTGCCTATATGATGTTTGTAACTGAGCAATTCATCTGAAAGCTCTATATTGATACTGAAATGCACCAGAGATGGATGATTCTTCTAGAATTTTAGTGGCTCTTTAGGATTTCATGCATTTTCCAGAATACCTGAGCAACTGGTGATTTTAATGGGTCTTCTCTGACTAGAAACAGTGGATATGTGGTATGATTTCCTCATCGTTTTCCAAGCAGTTGCAGTCCTGCTGGAACTGTGCATATGTTGATTATCTTGCCCATCCACATCTGATAAAGGCATCTCTTTTTGGAAGTTTGAGACTTTACGTTGCATGTGACCTGCATTTGTTGAGGTCTGTGGGATTAATATTTAGCATTTTCCAAATATGCTAAATGGAGAAAGTGGAAGAGAGGGTGTCTCAGACAGCATGTGAGGAAAATTTTATATACACTTAGACTATGAAAGCCCTTCACTTACTTTATACCTCTTCTGCAGAGATTGCAAAGAGTTACAGTGGAGCTATATTTGTGTAACAATAAAGAATAAAACTATTAAGATCTGATATGTATCTGTCTGGGTTCTTTTTATGTTCAGTTGTTTTTAGTAACACTGACACCTACTAATGGCCTCAAAGTGAGCCTGAATCTAAAATTATAGTTGTGTTTTATCATTACATCTTTTACCCTTCTATTTAATCAGTTGAAATACTTTATAAACCACAGAGATTAGAGAGAGAGAGAGAGAGAGACAGAAGAAAATGAGAAAATATACCGTTTTTAAAATGTGAATCAATACCTTAGTTATAAGTGTTGCCAGACTTTGTATTTATTGGCTCTGTATAGTATACTAGCACATTTGTATAGTTTTTAATAACCTTTTACAGAACATATGTCTCAAGAGTTATCTATATGCAGAGCCTTGCACATAGTACTTGTCAATTGTAACATAAAGAATCTCAAGATGTACATGTTATTTCTTACGAACACAGAAAGATTTTCTAGGGAAGTAGATGACACGTTAAAAAGGCAACATCTGTGCTATTACTTAAATTTTAATAACATTAATAATTTTCTTTCAACAGAGGAATTCAAGGGCTCAACAATAGTTGAATTAATGAAAAAAGAAGGCACCACCCTAGGGCTTACAGTATCGGGTGGTATTGACAAGGATGGGAAACCAAGAGTATCTAACCTTCGTCAAGGAGGAATCGCTGCTAGGTAACCACATCTCGAGCCACAGAATGCATTATAAGTTGTGATTGCTTTAGAAATCATAAGTTGTGATTGCTTTAGAAATATATACCGCATCAGAAAGGTCACTAAAAAAATATGTGACTGGATGCATCTATAATGGCAGCCCGTCACACTGGAGAACCTCACAGGGAAATGGCAACAGCTGGTCCTTCTCTTCGCTCAAGGCTACTTTGATAAAAACTAGAAATACCAATGAGATATTTGAAAGACTAGTGAGATTTATTCTAAATTAAATATGTTTTATTTCTCTGGGTTCTTTTGTCCTTGAGCAAAAATTTGAGAGAAGTAGCATAACCTACTGAGGGAAAAAGATAAAATGGAAAAACCAAGGGTACTACAATCATTTGATTTTTTTGACTGTTCATCAGGTGGTTTTAAGATTCTGAAAAGACTCAAAGTCATAACTACCTTGCTTACTGCTGCACCAGAAATAAAAAAGCTGTTATTCATGAGTGAGACAAGTCAAAATATAAAGGTTGAGCTAAATCATGCTAAGTAACTGAGCAGAACATATGCTTTTGGGCTGTGGCCTACATCCTGTAGCTGTGATGTTAGCTGTGAAGGCAACCATTGTTTTGGACACTTCCCAAAGAGAGAGAGAAATTTAGGGGCATGAAGAAGATGACTTCCCAGATCCTATGTCCAAACCAGTCCTATCATCCAACTGCTTAATTGTATAGCTTGGTTTTGTACATCAGGAATTCATAATGCAATGATGTTCTTCTTTTGATATTAAACAAGCCAGATCGGATTATGATCTCAAAATGCCACTTTTTGTTAGAAAGATCAATTTGTTTTAATCTAGATTAATAGAAAAAATACTTCTTGCCGTCACTAAACAGTAGTTTGAAGTATTAAGTTTGGTCCAGCAGATCTGTCTTTAACAAAAGGAATATGTACTTTTCCCTAGGAGTGACCAGCTGGATGTAGGGGACTACATCAAATCTGTGAATGGAATCAACCTGACCAAATTTCGCCACGATGAGATCATCAGTCTCCTCAAGAATGTTGGCGAAAGAGTTGTGTTAGAAGTGGAGTATGAGCTGCCTCCAGTCTGTAAGTAATTGCAGAGCAAATTGAAACATATGCAGAATAGCAGATGCCAGCAGTGAGGTGGGCATGGTAAATAACAGTCATTTTGGTAGTGATTTGGGTTTTATGTTCTATTTTCATTTTTTCATGTGGCTTATCAGAGTGTTGAAGCAGTACTAAAGAACTGGTGATACAGGGAGATGCTCTTAGATGTTTTAGAAGCATAAATCCCACCAATGACAGAGCAAAGTTGTCAATCTCCACTTTTTTCCCCCCCCCCCCCGCTTGTTTGTGATTTTGAATATTGGAATTTAGATTAGGTAGATTTCATGGCAAAAAAACCCCTTGTTACAGTAAGATCCTCTGAGATGGGGCCTGTGAATATCTGCTAGTTCTACCTCTGCCTTTTTCTTTTGTCTTCACTTGCAGGACCCTTTCTCTCCCAGATAACATCCTTTAGGACTTTTCCACTTTTTTCTGACATCACTTTTAGGCAGTGTTTCATTTCTAGTGCAGAAGATGCGTTGGGGTAGTTCATGTGGATACATAAATTTGCAAGAATTGTGTGACTGAAACAATGGCTTTTCACTGTGCAGGATTTTCTTCAAAATACAAGTTTATGCTGACATCAAAGTCACAGAGTGCTACTGAATGCTTTCCTTGCCTTTCCTTTGCTCTTTCTTATGTCCTTATGTCTTTATGTAACAATGTGTCTGTAGGAGAAAATCAGGGGCAATTGAGTCTATCAGGTATGAAGTGAAAGCCAGAGAAACAGTGAGTTGGAAATCTGGCACCTCAAGTGAATGAGTGAGTCTCAGGTGGCACCTTTGAAAGAGTGTGTGTGCTCCTTCATGCTGCTCACTGAAGGAGAGAAGATGTGATTTGCTGATGTTCACCAGAAAAATCTCTGGCGCCAACTAGGAAGCTCTTGCCTCCTTAAATAGAGTTTCCTGGTAGTAGGAGTCAAAAAATCCATCACTCTTTTTGCTGCTCAGAAGATGATGAACTCCCCACTGCTTTCTAGGAGCTGGAGGGTTAGTCATATTTGGTGTTCTTTTGGACCTCCTGACAACCACCTTAATATGTTTTGAATGTTCTGAATACGTTTGAGTGTTTGCTTGTGGTAACGGAACGTCATGTTCTTAAACACAGAATCTGAGTCAGTGAAGTCAGCTGACTTCAGAGTTATTTTGCTGCAGATATATTTGTTTTACCAGCATTATTTGCTTTGCATTTTTGCAAGTGAGCTTTCTTTTTTTTTTTTCCATCCCCTTTTAGCATATGTGCTGCTCTTGTCCACTGAAACAAGATTTTGAGAGTAGCAATTGTAATATTTTTTTAAGGCCTTGAAATTTTTTACCTCTTCACACAAGCATAGGTAATGACATTGGAGATAATTAGCAGTCTAGTTGTTTCCATTAACTTCTAGTAAACAAGCTAGACACAGTGCTTTTGTTATACACTGAAGGTTTCCAGTAAGTCATGTGGTGAAGTCCTGGCACCTTCTTCTTGGTCCCTCTACATAATGAAATTCTACTGTTGTTCTCATGTTTGCCCACTCAGAGAGAAGGACTATCATGGTTTTAGAGCAGGAAAGTGTCAGTCGTTTAATAATGATGGATTAAATTTGGTTTAGCACTGGTAATCCCGCTCTCCCTAGTGCTTCTTTCCATGTCTGGAAGTGTTCACAGCAGGAGCTATTTTCTGCATGAGCCACTTCAGTGTTTGAAACTGGAACGTGGGCAGTGCCTGTATCACCCCTGCCTTTCGCTGTTGATAAGGGTTAAGGACTCCTTTCCTGTACCAGGCTGAGGCTGGGGTGGAAGGACAGCCACCTACATGCTGTTGCCCAAATGGAAAGATGCTGAATGCCATTCCTTGCTGCTGAACTACAGGTTTTGCCTGTCCCCAGTGGAGGTCACAGGCCACACCAAACAGATGAGGAAGCATGGATTCATCTTGAGCTACACTCAAGGCCACTTTCTGTCAGTAGGAATGAAGGCAAGAGTTGTCTACACCTCCCCATAATTCAGTCCTTTGCAATCACTGAAGTGTTTCTAGCTGAAAAGGAAACAACCACATGGACTTGGTAACACAGTCCTGATCTTCAGGCTGTAGCAGGAATTGCTGCAGCACAGGGCATTGCTCTGGAGGGGCCATCTTTCACCTCTTTTCTTAAGGAAATGAGACTGATGTGATTTCACTGGGTGGTTCTCCTGGTTCCCTGGACAACTTTTTTACTGGGATTGAAAAACTCCAGAGAAAGTACAGTACAGTACATTTCCTGGAAACAGGCACTTGAGCAACTCCCGGAGCAGGGGAGTCCTCAGAGAGAGAGGCACACAGTGCTGAGCGGGCACCACTCTGCCTGGCGCCTTGCGTGGTCTGCTTTCCCCTCAGGGCATCCTGACAGGGAAACTCTGATTATTGCATGCAGCAACATTAAATAACGTAAGATTTCATTAGTTCAGTTGTTCACAGAACATGTATTTTATAGAGCTGGTTTGGTTGGTTGTGTTTTTTAACTTTGTATGCTGTACTGGTTGCAGTATTTGACTGGAAAGTGAGACGTGTGAGTGTGTGTTTGTTTACCCAGTGTCCTTCTCCCTTTGAAAAAGAGAGTTCTTAGAGCCTGCCGAAGTTTTTCCTGTAAAAGCTAATAGTAAGCTGTCTGCTGGTCTCTTAACAGCGGTGATTTCAAATTCTGTAAAGTGGATTATCACACCCAAGTGTGTTGGTCTGTGCATTAGGCTTCTCACCCCTAATCCAACTGTGCACCACTCCTCTAGTGCTTACAGAAAAAATACTGAGTAGACTAGAAATCAAAGACTTCTTTTACTCACCAATTATAAGGGAGCATGCTAAATTGATACACCCCAAAAGCGTTGATTGTCTGCAGTTTAAGCAATAAAAATAAATGTTTTCATAGCTGAACAACAAACTCAATAGGGAACTCTAAGAATTTCATTTGTCATTTTTGTCTCACTGAGTATTTCCATGTTTTCTACCACTCTTCTGTAACTATAAGAAAAGCAAAATTATGCCATAATTTAAACAGTAAGACTCAAATTCCTCACCTGTTATATGTATCTCTGTCTCTTTTTTTAAACCATTGGCACTTTGCAAAATATCTGGTCCAAAATTCTCTCAAAAAGAGGATGAGTTCTATTTAATTATAGGTTTTCAATCTGACTGTTCTGTACTTGAGTCTTTCGAATTGTATGACTCAATATCTATCTTAAAATGTAAAAGGTGCAAGTCTGTGTGTATAATTAGAAAAATAATAATTAAGTTTTGGGTTCTTTTTCTTTTATTTGTTTTTCTTTTAGCTGTGCAAGGATCTGGTCTCATCTTTAGAACTGTGGAAGTTACTTTACATAAAGAGGGAAACACTTTTGGATTCGTAATAAGAGGTGAGTTATCACAGAGTTTGAGTCCTTTGTATTCTTCAAATAAGCAAAAAAAAGTGATAATTTTTATAACACTCAGAAGTATGTAAAAATTTATGTCTTACAGTTCATAAAAGTCAATGTATTACCTTTCCCATACCTTTATGTACTGCTTTTATGAACTGCTCTAATTTTTGTTTATGCAAGAACCTTGATTAATAAACTATGCCAAGAAAACGTGATAAACTTCATTTCAGATAAGACCAGATTCTGCTACCACTGAAATCAGCATGAAGGTCATAGTTCTTAAAAAATATTTACATACAGTGTTTGTATAAATTAGGGAGAAAATCTGATTAATCATGATGATAGTTTGAATTGTACAGCTAAAATACAATCAATGACTTAGAGAATAGAAGAAAACATGCAGCTGTTAAATAATATACCCCAGTGATGAATTATTAGTTTCTTCAGGGAAAACCTTTTTTTATTTAATACGTAAATTTCCTAGTGGCCACTCATTATTCTGAGTATACATTAAATAGGGATTTTTTTTTTTAATCTATGCTGAAAACATTGCAGAACAGTAAGTGTTCACATTGAGATCAGATTTGCAGAGTAAAGGTTCTAAGAAAAAAATATACATTTATCAATGTTATTTGAAGATTGATCTATACGTAGAGTAAATCAATTTTATTTAAGTTTAAATTCAGTGGAGGGTCATATTAAAGGCTTGGGCATTTTTTTATCTTTTTTAGCCTATCTGTAAAGGTTCATGCAGCAAGATTTAGGCTTGCCTTTTGGAAATGAGCTTTCATAAAAAGCATAAAATAAAGGTGTACTTTCTTTTTCTCCTTTCTAGGTGGAGCACACGATGATAGAAATAGATCTCGTCCTGTTGTAATAACATGTGTTAGACCTGGAGGGCCTGCTGACAGGTACAATTCATCTTTCTCTGGAGTACATGTGAAAGAGAAATGGAGAAAGGTGAATTATTTGGGACAGAAGTTAAGGTTTGGAGTGAAATAGATGTATTCAAACTCAGTCCTTTGAAATTCATGGTTTAGCCTTTAATTGTTGTTATAATAATAATAACAACAATAGTAATGGGCAACCACAGAGGCTCAGCACGTCACAGTGCATGTGAATTTTAATTTAGATTCTTGCACATCAAGCCTTCCCATTAAACACTTTCAAAAATTAACTTAAAATAATTAGAACAAATGTCTGCAATAGGTCAGAGCACATTTTTTTGCATCCTTCGGACAACGGTTGTAGCTCTTAATTATGTTTTTTATACTCTAACACCACCATCTTTTTCTCTTGAAATTCAGTATAGTCCTGTCTTGTGTTCGAGTGTTGTTACATTATTCTGTTAAGATGTTTGTGTGTATGTGCATGTGAGCCCACACATAACTTCAGTTGGACATCTTCTGTATACAAATTTATGTTTTGGCCATATTTGTATGTAATACCATTTTATATTTATATCAATAAAGAATACTCATTTTATTTCTATGTACGAACTATATTTTAAAAAATGGCATCTGTGTCCTTAAAACATTAAAGAAACTCAAAGGGCAGTTTCTTTAAAGCAGACTGATGTTCTGTAGCATATGTTGACATTTTTGACCTTGGAAACATTAATTGAGAAGAAAATGTTTCAAGAGAGCCTTTCTTTTGTTCCATCACTTTCTTCTCTCCATTATCACTCTTGTTTCCTTGTTTTTTTTCATAATTCTTAAGCTGACAATGCTAGTACTTCATTTTCTGTTATAATTCTGAATGGGTTATAAGATATGCCTAGGAGACAGTGTACATTTACAGCCAAATTATTTTTGGGTAGGAAGAAAAGAAAAATGGAATTATCCAAGAGATATTTTTAAAGGAAATAAACGGACATTCATATTTTGCAATCTGTTTCTGCACCCGTGTGTTTGCACCTCATGTTTGTTTTTAAGAAAGTATCAGAGGAAGAGGTGTTTATGAATGTATGAAAAGAGCAGTGTAGACAAGGCAGAAAGCAAGCATATGTTGGAGCAGAAGCTATACTTAGTTGCAATTTAATGTGACTTGATTATTTTGCTATGTGGTAAGCTGTTTCCCAGTCGCTGACTTTCCAATTAAAGCAATTTCCTTTCCACTGCGCCCTCTGAACATTCTCACTGTCAAAGTAAATGTTAAGTGTTAAGGCACGAGGGATGGATGTTCAGGGAGGGTTCGAGAGAATTGCTTTGCATAAAAATGGTATTATCCCCAGATCAATTTATCTTATGTTAACAAAGATCATTCCTTTAATGTCCCTTCAGAGAGGGCACAATCAAACCTGGGGACAGGCTGCTGAGTGTTGATGGGATCCGACTGTTGGGAACAACACATGCTGAAGCCATGAGTATTCTCAAACAATGCGGGCAGGAGGCTACTCTGCTGGTTGAATACGATGTCTCAGTGATGGGTAAGTTGAGAAGTGGGGCTTTAGTTCTGGGAGCCATCTGTGATGTTTTGCTGTCTGTTCTTGATGAGCTGTTTTAGAAGCAATTGTGACCTGTTATGCTCCTAGTAGCACTGCTATTCCCATCTGCATTGTATCATTAATCTTGGGTTCATAAGGAGGTGAGCAGTATTTTACTGTAATTTAGCATTCTGACATTTCATGGTTTGTAGAGTGAAACCATAGTGTGGATTCTAGCAAAGTAACTTTTCCAGTGACTAGTTTATAATAAAGGTTAATGAAGTGTAAGCATTTCTATGTCACATGAAAGAGGGGTATACTTGCTCTAACAAGAATTCTTCTGCCTTTTGCCAGTGCTGCTAGATGACCAAGACATAATTAAAAAGTCACAAGACCACCACATAGAAAGAACAGGGAAGAGAAAATTTGTTAAGAAATGGAGAGGTGGCAAATCACAGTTTGAAAAATGAGCTTACACTTTATACAAACTTTGATTGAATTCACTGAAAATATGAAAAGTTTGTCTGGAAAGTCAAGTAGAGAAGATGATTTTTAAGAAGAGATTTGGCATTGAGTTGTTTTCATTTGTTTTGGAAGTTGTCATATCCCCTCAGTTTTTTCATGATACAGAAAATTCATGGCAGCAAGAAATAGAAATATTCACCAATCAGATTAAAATAGTTCTTCTCTGTTTGGGGATCTTTCTCTTCTTTTCCTCCTCAGCTCCACAGTCAGGTTTCTATGCTAGCAGTAAAGCAGCCTCCTAGGGATTTGTGAAATAGCACTGTCAAACTTCAAAGCCTTGGAAAAGATTAATACTGAAAAGAATAATGTCAGGTATTTGTTTATTCTGAAACAAATCTCTCTATTCTTTTTGAGACACAGATTTTATTTTCTTTTTATTACACTATACATCTCTGCTTACTTAACTACCAAGAACTGAAGCGGCGGGTTTGTGTGGTGTATGGCAGGCCTGATGGGCAGTTGTGCAAGTTCATGTCCAGAAAGGTGGAGACAGCTCAGATGAGCTCTAGGTCCTGAGAAGAACTAGAATTTAGGTGTTTTCATTTGTTAGTTCTTTTTCTTTGGAAAATGATGGATGATCAAACCCTATCATCACAGTTGAAACAAGATTCTTTATACTCCACTTTCTCTAAAAGTGAGATCTCATTGAAAAATGAACCCCTGGCTTTTGACAGGCACATTTCCCAGCACTTTCATTTCAGAGGAAATCCCCATTCTTTTGTATACCCCACGGAGGGACTCAGCCTCCATTTCACTGAGCATCTTTTAAAAATCTTTGCAGTTTTTGAGAGAAGACCACATGACGAAAAGCTCTGTTGTGTTCTAAATTACAGCTTCCTCAAGGCAGGAACCTTCTTTTCAGTGTTATCTGGATAGATCTTGGTGCAGGAGACTACAGAACTTAGTTTGAAATTTCAGGCTTGTAAATATAAAGGCAGCACATACCAGTTGATCTCTCCCTGCCATTTTCTCTCTGAATAAACTCTCTTTTGTTCTCAGCAACAAATCGGGACTTATCATGCCTGCCTTTCTGGCAATGAATGTGTTGTCCTATGGAAATTTAAGGAGGTAGAAGGATCTGGGACTTGTGGAGTCAGAAAGAGGGAAGGAAAAGGGAATCAGACACTGGGAAATATATGGGATTGTGGTCCAGCAGAGTCTGCGAGGAGAAATAAGGAGGGATCCAGTGTACTGGCTTTCTAATACATTGTGATTTTTCTAGATTTTACCTAGCCCTAGAAGGTTTTAATTTTTTCCCAATTTGCCTACTCTGCATAGTTTTCTGGCAGCAGTGTGAACAAAAAAATTTGTTAGGAAGCTCTCTTTGCTTTTTGCAAGTTACGTTATGACCATGGTGCAAAGGCTGAAAATCATTCATCCTAATCCATTGATTCCTGGCCCAGGGAAATGTTGCTGATTTGAATTGTCTCTTTGTTCTGCTGAAGAGTAATGAAGTCAGTCAGGAGTAGCATGAAAGGGAGGATATGACCCATGAAGAAAAGGTTAAGAATTACAGAAATGTTACTAGGTGCCTCAACTCTTATGTTACCCACGCACTATATGTAAAGCTAAGGCTTGATGTGAATTTAAAAATAGGCTAAAACAAGAGGAAGTGCATTGGGTAAGGTGGCTTGGAAGGTGATGCTTGAAACTAGATTAGTAGGTTAGCCTACTTCGGGGGTGGGGGGGGGGGTGGCGGGGCGAAAATCCAAAAGTTACATAAAAGTCTAGTGCATTCTGTAGGGTCCTCCATGTATCAACTTGCAGTAGAATATATTACTCCTGTAGATATAATTATAGCATTATTTGCTTTAATATCCTCTCTGTTAGTGGATGGTTATATCCTGTAAAGTAGCGTTGTGTGTGGCCTGAACTGGAAAGAGCCATGAAATACATTGTGATAGCATGAAATTGGAACTTGATTTGAAAAGGTTACACTGGATGAAGAAAATAATCCTGAACTACTTTTCAGCTACAGTCCTGTAGTGTGTAACTGACTTTTCTTACTCCTGTAAGCATAAGCTGTTTCAAAGGTGCTGTATTTCTCAAAGTTTAGTTCCTTTACCTGAAGTCTTCAAGAGGTCACTTGGGAAGCTTGTACCTTTTATTGTTTCTGGAACCTAGACAAACTGGAATGAAAAAGGCATCAAGGGGTTCTGTGCAGGGTAATCAAGTGTGTATATAATATAGATGTGGCTGTTCAAGTTGAACTCTCTGGGGTTGCACTTGAGCTTGCTTAAGTACATCCTGAACAATCTTGCTCAGCTGGGTCCTAGGAAATAAACTTGTCAATTCAGCTTCTTGCAAGAGTTTGTTTTTTTTTTTTAACTCTGATGAAAATGTTTCCAGGTTGGTGTGGGGAGCATAGTGCTGTGTAGTTTCAAGGAGATTTTGTAATAGTAGTACTTTGGAAATACTGAGGTAATCTCTAAAGAAAATAGGAATACATAATTTCTGAGAAAATATTTTATAACCTGATCAAAGTTACATTTGAAGTTGTGGTGGTTGCAGTGTTCCAAATGTCTTTGTTTTCCAGAGCACCTCCTGATCATGAAGCAGTGTGGTTGCTTATACTTCTTGTTGATTTTAGAGGAAACTACCTGCATTTTTTTAATTTTGTGAGGCTTTAATAATGCTGCACTTCAGTGTTTGTTTCAGTTGTTTGTCCAACTTTTCTGGTCGTATGCATCACCTATTTTCATCTAGTAGTGAGAGAGGTCTAAATAGTACAACTCTGTGCCCTGTGATTACACCTTTGCGCCTCCTTTTGTGGAGGGGGAGAAGTAGAGGCAAAGTGGTGGCTAGCAGTGACTTGGTGCCACTGTCAAAATAATTTTGCAACCTGAATCTTCTCCTGTGGCAACCAAATAGCGAATATTAATTCCAAGCTATAAGCTTAGGTTGGGAATACTGAAGTTCTCACTGCTTGGCAGGGGTCAGGGTGAAGCTTCCTAATGAGCTGCTCACAGCTAGAGTGAGAATTAGAATGCAATGTTAATAACAAACTACAAACAAAGGTTCGCAATGCCCCTGTCTAAAACAAGAAATAAAAGTTATCACTACGTTGAAGCTGAGCAGATGCAGTTTCCCTTCAGGTTTTCCAAAGTCTGCCATAATGCCACTGGGCTCTGTGTTGTCTCTATAACTGGAGTTGCATCTGCTGGTGTAATCTTCCACATTAACTCTGAAAGGGAACATTCAGGCAAGTTCAAAGGTGATGGCCACCTTTAGTTGAAATTCTGACGCATAACATTTTCATGTAACTCTAGTTCTTAAATTGATGATGATGATGATGATCTTTTGAAGAACCTACTTTTTAATTCTTGGATGTTCCTGCTGGGGTAAACTTTGAATCAAGGATACTGTAGTTAAACAAAACTAATAGCTTTTGCCAGGACTTTGGTACAAAAGGAAGCCTTTTTTAGCTGTTTGTACCTGTGACACACATCTTTCTCTCTCATCTCTTTACTGGGTTAGTTCAAACAATTCTATCCTCTTCAGGAAGGAAGGAACATATTGCACATTCAAATTCCATATGTTTCTCTGGCTTCTTTAACAGTTCTTGCACTTACTTGAGCCAGAATAGATTTGCTGGAATGTGGCACCCTGTAAGTGTTCTCCACAAAACAGATACAGTCAGTTTGGGTTTTTGTCCAAGTCTACCAGAGATGCCCTGATATAGATCCAGTCAATTTTAACTAGAGCAACACCCTCAATTTTCTAAACTCAGTGTTTAACACTGATAGAACTTTCTATAAAGCAGATTATTGATGCAGTCATTTATTAGTAGATCTTTAAAGCACCCCATCTAAGCTGTTTGCTTCTGTAAGTTCACCCATTAAAATAAATACATACATAAATTCGTTAATGCTGTAACAATCTTTTGAGAGTACATTTAAAGAAATCCAACTCACCCTTCAGTAATTTTGCCTAACAAGAAGAGCACTAGGGAGAGAAAACTTGTATAGTTTAAAGATTAGGTGAGGTAATCTGTGGTCTACTGTAGACTTTCAGTAATTTTTGCAAGACAAGAAATAGCGAAGAAAAAAGAAGTTATGGGATGCTCCTTAAGTTTAATAAATCAGTATCAGTCAGGGGCATGCAGAGCAGTGGAGACCCTTAAGAGCTATAGAGTTTTACAAGCCTAAAGGATCAGAAGCTCCAGAGACTCTAAGGACAGACTCAAGATCCTCATAGGCCTTATAAATGTTGCAAGACCTTGAAAGTTGAAAGAAAGTCAGGAAACCTGTAGATTCCACACTGCCTTTTTATTTCTGTTTCTTTATAAACTTAAAATTAACATTTCCTTTGTCTCTTAGAAGTTTTTGACAGAACAGGTAGGTAGAGTACTCTAGCATTTGACTGCAGCTGCAGGTCTCCTGGCTGTCGCAGACGAGCAGGCTTAGATCCCTTGAAATTCAAAATATGAATTAGTTGCTTAAACCTTTAAAGAATATTTCTTGTCTTATGTTGCTTCAGAGACAGACTGAATGAAAATTCATGTGCAATGCAAAGGTCATGATAGCTGTATTGGTTGAAACATTACGCTACTTTAAATACTGCTACAAAACACCTACACAAATTATGTTATAAGACAAGGTTTGAAGTCAAAATGTTGAACGTACCAGTGGGGGAATGTGAATTGAGAACTGAGACTGTCTGTTTAACCACTGTCCAGACAGCTGTCTGTGAAGTACAGTCACAAGACCCACAGGACAGATTATAACCTTTTCATGTAGATACTAATTTTGCATTTTCTGCCTTCAGTATGTGACCACAGGCTTATTGAAGGTGCCCAGATCCTTTTCTAAATGCAAAGTTATTAATTTCATGGTGTTTTTTTCCTGAGGCCCTAATCCTGCCACAGTTTGAGTGCTTCAGGCAATATGCAGATCTCAAGGAGAAAACCTCAGTGTCCCAAGGTCATTCCAAATGTATTGGATTGTTCTTAAGGCAGAAGATGACACAGACACCTCTAAAAGTTCCAGAAATACCCACTCAAAGATGTGTCACTAGGTAGAACACGTGGGATTTTTTGTCTCTCCTGAAGGCCAGTGTGTGATTCCTGTTCACTATGGCACATTAGTGTCTCATTTTACTGTGCAGTTGCCTTGTTTATCAAACACACTGTGTGTTCTGCTGTCAATGCCAGATTCCTGCATCACTGACACTAGTACAAACTGACAGTCAGGCGTGGATGTATACAATAAATAAGTTCTCTCTTTGTAGTGCTAGCAAGCTGTGCTAAGGCACATGGAGGACTGGGAGGTGATTCGGGACAGCCAGCATGGCTTCATCAAGGGCAAGTCCTGTCTGACCAACTTAGTGGCCTTCTGTCATGGAGTGACTACATCAGTGGACAAGGCAAGGTTACAGATGTCCTTTATCTGGACTTCCGTAAAGCCTTTGACATGGTTCCCCACGACATTCTTCTCTCTAAACTGGAGAGAGATGGATTCCATGGGTGAACTGTTCTTAGATGGATAAGGAATGGTCAATGGCTCAGAGTCCTGATGGACATAAGTGACAAGAGGTGTCTCTCAGAGATCTGTATTGGGACCAGTGTTGTTTAGTATCTTCACTAATGACATAGATGAAGAGATCAAGTGCACCCATAGCAAGTTTGTGGATGACACCAAGCTGAGTGGTGCAGTTGACACTCCTGAAGGATGGGATGCCATTCAGAGGGAACTGGACAAACTTGAGAAATGGGCCCATGGCAATCTCGTGGTTTAACAAGACCAAGTGCAAGGTGCTGCACCTTGGTCAGTGCAACCCCTGGTACCAATACAGGCTGGGGGATGAGTAGATTGAGGGCAGCCCTGCTGAGGACTTGGGGGAGCTGGTGGATGAGAAGCTGGTCATGGGCTGACAATGTGCACTTGCATCCCAGGAAACCAGTTGTATCCTGTCCTCCATGAAAAGCAGCGTGGCCAGCAGGTCGAGGGAGGGGATTCTACCCCTCTGCTCCACTCTGGTGAGACCCCACCTGGAGTGCTGCATCCAACTCTGAGGTCCCCAGGACAAGAAGGACACAGACCTGTGGCAGCGAGTCCAGACAAGGGACACCAAGCTGATCAGAGGGATGGAGAGCCTCTCCTATGAGGGAAGGCTAAAAGAGTAGGGACTGTTCAACCTGGAAAACAGAAGGGTTTGGGGTAGCCTAATTGCAGCCTTCCAGTCCCTTGAAGGGAGCCCACAAGAAGGATGGAGAGAGACTTTTTGCAAGAACATGTAGTGATAGGACAAGGGGAAATGGCTTCAAACTGAAAGAGAGTAGGTTTAGATTAGATATTAGGAAAAAATTTTTCACTGTGAGGGGGGTGAGGCACTGGAACAGGTTGCCCAGGGAAGCTGTGGATGCCCGATGCCTGGAAGTGTTCAAGACTAGGTTGGATGGGGCTCTGAGCAACCTGGTCTAGTGGAAGGTATCCCTGCCCACAGCATGGGGATTGGAACTAGGTGATCTTTCAAGTCTCATCCAACCCAAACCATTCTGTGATTCTGTGATTTCATCTAAGTAAAAGATAAATGTTTTGGGATATGACTTTCCCTTGGTATAAGAAGCTACTTTTTCCTTCATAGAAGCCCGATCCTTGTGATTTTTTTCTGCTGTCAAGTTTTCTTGCTTTCAGGACAGTTCTTTTACAATAGGAAGTGGGTGTTATTCCTTTTAACCATTTGTCTCTCATGCTGCTACTAAATATGACATGCTGACTTCACTTAGTCTCATCATGAGCCTGTAAGGTGATGGATACCTATCAGTTTGGCATCAGTTCCTGCCTCCTTGCCTGCTTTAATCCTCTTTATTTATCTGCTTTAGAAGAATTAATAAATACCCTTTTAACACCTCTTGAGATAAGGGTAGCACAGAAACCTAAGGTAAATAGGCATTGTGGTTTAAAAAAATCCAGCTTTTTGGGCTGGCAAATTCAAACCCCAGTTTTCCATTGATCAGTTCTTTGTGTGATCAAGAGATACAGCTGCTGACTGCTGATAGTGAAATAAGAACATGCTTGCAATCGAGGGCCAATGCAGTTGGTCCTTTTCAGCCTTTATAGAAATTGTGACAGAAAGAGAATCTGGTACTTCAAAGCAGCACTCAGGTGTTCCATTCATGTTACACAACCTTCTTCTTTTCCTTGCAGTTCCCTCTTTATGCCTTAACACCTGCTACCCAATTCATTCACTGCTAGCTCTCTCAAAACTTACTGTTTTCTCCTATGGGTAGAACATTTGTTTCATTGTGAGGACTGCTGAATGGTGAAAGAGATGTGGAATGGGGTTCTTGTAAGAAAATAGACTTCTCTATCCAATGAATGCTATCACTGTGTTGCATAAGCAACTCTCTATTTGTTGTTTCCCAATATTTGTGTCAGCTTACATCTTTAACAGTGTTAACACATTTTTATGCACCATTACCTAGATTTCTCTCCAGGAAAAACTTTAAACCTCTGACATCTGTATCCAAATAGTTCCTCAAAAGAGTGAGAGTCACTTATCCCACCAGTCTGCTCAGTTAGCCAGGTTATCAGACCAGCTCTCCAGCACAGTACAGGTGTGCTTTCTGGGGACTAGAAAAGTCTTGATACACGTATGTGACCACAGGGTTTCAAAGACATTTGCTGACAGCAGAGAACAACTGTAAAGCTTCAGGATACCATGTTCCTTCCTGTCTGTTTCATGCAAGTGTGATGCTTCTTTCCTCCATTCTTTTTTCTTATCCTGGTTCTGAGCTGCATTACTGTCTTTTTCCCAGTAGCTTCTTGATTTTCCCTTTCTTTACTGACCTAGTTTGAGTCTTCTTTTCGAGAAAGTCCTAAATCCCCAACATACTATTCCCTCTCCTTACAGCCCAGTTTTTTCTTCTGTCTTTTGCCAAGTAAAGCTTGGGTAATTTTCCAACACATTTCTCTCACACTGCTGATTTCCCTCTGCTAAAGGTCTTTTGCAGTTTTCATGGGTGTCCTTCTTTAGCCCTTTCTCCTGTCCCTGTCTCGTAGCAAACCATTCCCAAGTTTCTTGTACTGCAGCTTCTTTTCAGTTCAATAACCCTCTCACCTCAGTTCTTCCCCTTCTTGCCCTAAAAGTTCTTCTCTTCCCTCCTCTTGGCTCTTCTCTTGATTCTCTGTGCCAGATCTGTCAGGCAGTGAAGATGCATTGAGAACATGAATTTTCAGTATAAAGCCTACAAAATTTTCAGGGGGGAGGGCAGGGGAGGTGGGGCAAAACACTGTGGCTTTCCATGACGATGCTGTCAGACACAGATGACCTGTTTCAGCTAAAATAACTAAGGGGAGAGAAAAGAAATACAGCCTGAGAGAGGTAACCACTGTAAGAAAAATATCACACCAAATATTTGAACTGTGCACAAGTTGTAAGTTGCAAGCAATTAAAACCAGGCTGTTTTAATGAGAGAAGAATGGTTTTCATGATTCCCAAGTATAATTGCCCTATAGAATTTTTTTTTGCTTTCTTTTCTCTGCCTGAGTGTGATTTGTGCTGCAGTTTAATAGCCATGTTGCTAGTAGGTGATTACAGAAGGGAGGAGTTGTCATGTTTTAAAACGATTTCGTAAATCTTACAGGTATCTTTCTTTACAAACTTCTTGATGATCCCTAAAGAAAACTAAATGGAGTTTATTTAGCTGAACCACATAAGTTACAAATTACTCTAACAGGTCCAATTAATACTTCTCCCAAGTGCTTTTGAAACTATAACCTCATTAAAAGCAGCTTAATAAACATTGCTTTGTATGGGTGTAAAGGTGAAATGAGATGTCCCTGAAACAGAAAACTAAAGGTACAATTTAATTGTCATAAATAACCAGGAAGGGGGAGGAAAGTATTGTCCTCCAGGTCCCTCTTCGTGTATGAAAATTCTGTTTTATTTACTGGGTACTAAGAGTAATGGACAAATGGTCTTCAAAGACTTGTCAGGAAGGTGAAACCTGTACTTGTATGCTCTTAGTCTAAATAGTGTACAGTTATAAGAAATCAATCTGAAATACCTAATGTATGTCATGATGGGCATTCATTAAAGGAGAGCCTTCCTAATCTATCCTGGTATCTCCTTAAAAAGCACATGGTCTCAATTTTTCAGATGCTAATTCCAGGGCTTGGATCCTCAAGACTGCCCTGGAAGCAGTCTCTACCTGTTTAAAAGTATGCTATTACACTTCTTTTTATAAGTAATTAAAGATAAAGGATGGAAGGAGGAGATTGCTGTAGTAATCTCTCCTGTCCATCATCCAGGCTTCAAGCAAGCAGAGGGAAGGAGCAAATCACCCTCATAGGTACTTAGTAAAAGATAGGAAAAAAGGATTCATCAAATCTTTCCACTTTGCATGAAGGCTATCCAGACATGCCAAGAAATGCAGCATGAAAGAGAATTGCCATTTCAACTACATGCTCGTACCTCTGGTCAGCTGAAAAGTAAGTTGCCTTATCTGTCAACACAGACTAACAAGAATAATGAAGTATCCTGACTTGTGCTGGCCTGGAAGAAAAATTAAGCAGGTAGCTGAAGTACTTACATTCAGAGTGCAGGGGTACAAGTTTTACAAAGGTGGTGGTAGTTAAGCTTCATGGAGGTGAAAGGATCTCTTGCTTGTGCTGTGCAATTCAATGCAAGAGAAATGCTGTAATCAGAAAAAATCCACTTACAAAAATACAGCCCCAGATTTGGTTTAGTACCATTGCATTCATCTGAGAGACTAAGAAATAAGGGACAGATCTGATTTTCTTTATATTAGAGAGAACTTGTACTGTAACCCCAGGACCTGTCTCTAAAAGGACCCATCTCTAAGGAAATAAGAAGAGCAAAGGCACCATTCCTGCCTTCATTCCAGGGAGAGGAAAACACTAAATGTCTCCCAAGACTTTCCTTTAGGGAGATGTTTTAAAAAATCTGGAACTGAACTAATCTATCGTCTTGATTTTTTTTCATAGGTGTAAGACACCCAGCCTGTGCCTGACGGGTTAGGCCAAGGGGAGAAAATCCAAGAATCCCTCAGGTCATTACCTGGAATGCCTGTACCACGCATAGACAAAGAGGTTAAATCGGGATGCAGTAGGGCAGATTTTTATCCCTTTACACTAAGGTTAATGGTTCATTAACCCATTAACCATTTTAGAGAACATTTATGCTGATGAATTCTAAAGTATTAATATTTTTAGGTATTTTGCTTGTGAATATGAACCATCTTGATTAATGGTGTTCTACTGCAAAACTGGTGTGAATGAGATCTGAAGCAGGTCTTCTGAGAGGGTACCATATACATGGGAGACATGTACTGCTCAGAGAAAACAGTACTGAGGCCTGTGAGCTGTAAATGTAGGTAGGGGGGAAAATCAACATCTAAGCTGAATGAATTTATCTTGAAACCAACATAGTTACTCAAAAATAATTGCATCTATGCCACATCTTACAACATGCTCTTGTTATACAGAATTATACTTCCAATGGTATTGTTCATCTGTACAATGAGTGAAATGTTTTGTTCTCAGTGCATGTGCTGTTTAAACCACATTCCCCTACATTAATTTTAAATACCCATAATACCCTGTCTTTGTATCTTTTTCCTAAATGCATGTTTGCACTCTTTTTTCATTTAAAGAGATCATTTCATAGCCTATAAGCTCAATATTTACCAGAGTAATTTGGGGAAACAGTACTGA
This sequence comes from Acropternis orthonyx, assembly GCA_035583155.1. Classification (NCBI taxonomy): domain Eukaryota; kingdom Metazoa; phylum Chordata; class Aves; order Passeriformes; family Rhinocryptidae; genus Acropternis; species Acropternis orthonyx. The sequence goes on along the minus strand of JAWWEU010000040.1, from coordinate 33,622,573 downwards.
TAAAAATTGGTTTGTGTGTTACCTTATGTTCAGCCGAAAAATCTGTGGGTTTTTCTTTTTATAATCAATTCATTGGTGACTTACATTAGTGCTGTTTGATCTTCTGTGACTCCCATGATTTTCATTTGTAAGGAAACTGGCCAGAATATTCTAAGAGCTGCTATTGATTGGTCATGTTGCTATTTCAGTGTAAGTGCTGGAGGACCATAATGAAATGAAGTTTCTGTGGTAATTGAACTTGCATTCAAACTAAACCAAAGGCAAGTACCTGACTGCAGGTTTCATTTAAATCTTACCTGTTTTCTTCTTGGAGGAGGAGAAGAGAGTGGCAGTGATTTTATGAAGAGTACTTATCTAAACCATTTACCCGTTTCATCTTTAATTGCAATTCTTGCACTGTCAGAAAAGTCATGGCTTGCTGTAGCCAAAAAAAGAGTGCTGAGCCCTCCTGAAGAGATAAGTAATGAAGGATATGACAGCTTCCCAAGGTTACAGGTAAAGCTGTGGCAAGCTGAAGTTTCTTCCTTCTTCTTTTGTGCCTCCAGGCATTTCTTCCCTGGCTAATAAAGTTGCATTTTTACATGCAGAACCCACATTGGTATAAAAGCACTCTTTCTTGGAAGTGACTCAAGTCATGTGGTGACCCAGACCCTCAGATTACCGGCATGAAATTGGAAGCAGAGCAGGGCTTTGCCAATAGATGAAATTGGCTGTATGGTGTCAGAGTCAATGAGGCTCTGGAGAGAAAAGGGACAGACAACAGGGGAGCAGAGATGAGGATGCTAATGAAAAAGAAAGAGCTCTTTTAGGGTAAGGTTTACTATTGTATTTACACACAAGCATCTCCAACCCAAATTACTTCTGAATTACAGAGTTAATTTTCCTTTTTTCTGGCAGTTAATCCAAAAGTTATATACATGAAAAGATGGAAATATGTACACCTTGAGACAGAGTTCTGTGATGTGTCTTATTGTTACCTAGGAAGTCCTTCAACACTTTCTTTAAAAACTGCTCACTAGATTTTTCTTTATCCTTTATTTTATATCCAAAAGCTGTTGCTGATTCAAGTAATGTTGCCTGAGTTCTTAATTGCAATCTAAAGGTTTCAAGGAGCTTAAAGTTAAAAAAAAAAAAAAAAAGTAAAGAGAGTGAGAGTAAATTGAACTGCAGGCACACAGAGCCTGTGGTTTCCTCTCCATCATCAATGTAATTTTGGCACGTCTCCCATAGCTGTGAAGAAAATCTAAAACAAGCTCTCCTTGTAATTCTTCCTGCTATTTTTTGGCTCAGGCAGGCCACCAGCAACTTACAACTAGTTGTTGTTATTCACATTTAACTTCCTTCTTTGGAAATAAATGCTTAATTCACATATTAAATACCTGGAATCATCTATCTTGGTTGTTGACTATGCTCTGCTAGGTGACCCTTTCCCTAGAATTTATTAATTTTTGCATGTACATGAAGCTGCATCTAACCCCTAGCCACAGCAGTGCTGCTGTGTGCTGTCATAGGTGCCTAGGAGGAGAACAAGAACCACTCAGTTCTCTCCTGTCTACTAATGAAAAGAGAACATGCCAGGCCTATTTTCTCTTTACCCCTTTGCTAAGATATTTCTCTTCTGGTACTCTAGCATGGCAACAGGGTCTACGTGCATGAAATCGCCAGGTTTGTGATAAGTTTTAGAGGTCATCTCACTTTGGATCTAGATCACAGCAAAAGTCTCAACCCTTTAACATGCCAGAGAAAGTTAGATGAACAGCCACTGTGCATTTCATTTCATTTACTTTTTGGCTTTCACATAACAGACCAGATTTTAAATGTCAGCATTTGATGTTAGAAGTCATGACAAGGCATTGGTGCTGCTGGTCTCAGTCCATCCTGCCAATTCTTTAGTTGGATACAGAATGTGGGAGGAGCATCAACTGCTGTGCTTAAACTAGAAAACAGCTGTAAAGAGAAGGCAACCAAGAAAGGTTGTGTCCTTTCTGTGCTTATTGAAGATCTTCTTTGCTGGAGAAATGGCTTTTTTGAGACTTGTGTAAACTGACCCACAGTTAAACCCATGATTTTAAGAACAGTGACAAACAGTTTGCACTAAGGTTTTTCTTGTGGCCTTCTTCTGCCTTCCCCAAGGTAACCATCTAAGTCTGCTTTGTATCTTTTTGTAAAGTGCTGTCAGTCAAAAGTGTTCTGCCATTTCCAGGAATGAATTTAAAGAAAGTTGTTTTGCCTATGATGAGAAAGTGGGACAAACTTTGCATTGTGAAGATACATCTTTTTGAAGCACTGGAAAACAGACATGCAGTTCAGTAGGTACTGGTTGAAGGAGAGAAAGCCTTTTTCAGGAATGTCTCTTCTGCTTATCCCAGTAAAAATCCACCCAAACTTAGCTACCTTTGGAAGCCTTTGAAAGGATACAGCTCGGTATGCGCAGGAGAAGCAGCAGTTTTGTATCAACTTTTCCAAAAGATTTTATGTATAATGAGGAAAGTTTTTTCTTGTCTTTGCAAAGTTCCTTTCAGTTCTGCTCTTTAGCAATGGAAAATACAAGAATTAAAGATGGCCACGCACTCATACTCAAATGCCTTGGAACATATGTTAAGATATAGATTTTAATTGGATTGATTGCATATGTTTTCCCTTCATCAGTCACCTGCTGCATAGCACTAAGTGATCTGAAAAACAGTCAAGTGAGAGAAATGTTCTAAATACAAGCTTATCTCACCTTGATGCAAATAACTAAACTAGGGCAAGTGAAACACACTTGTTAAATGCCACTTTCTTGGATGCTTGTGGAGGGCATTTCAGCTCAGGTGTAGCTACTTCAGGTCTGCTCTACAAATGCCTGCATTTTGATGCAGTGAACCCTGGTGTAGTTGTCTCAGATCATCCTCTTCAGACAAATGGATGCTTTTGACCTTCATTCCTTTGTTTATACAGTGGGGAAAATGCCATACTTTTGGTCTACAGGGTGGTTGTAAGACAAAATCATTAGTAAGTGTGTGTTGTAGGGAGTATTCAGAGACTGCAGCATACAATAGCTCTCCCCCACCACATATGCTCAGAGAAGATTGAGAACACTGTTTAGTGATTAAGGCATGAGCATGGGGAAAAAAAGATGAAAAAATGTTGCTACCCATTAAATACTCACTGTCCACCTTCTGCATAGGCTCTTGAAGGATGAAGTATATGTGTTTATTTAATTAAAGAAGGGAGGTAAAAATAAGTACATCCAGGCAATATTCATTCTGAGGATCATTACATTTAAAGTGCTTTTGTACCCACATGGTGACTGTAATATTTTCCTTTTAATGTCATTCTGTTTGTAAACAGATAGTTCTGAGCTTTATTGATGTATGTGTATTTTTATGAGGATTTACATTGATGCTCTGCAGACTTTAATCAACTTCTCATGTGGGTTTTTCACAATTGGCATAAGCACAGTCTTTCTGTTATGGTCAGCTCAGCAGTGTTGTATGGAATAGCCTTCTTCTAAGCATTGTGACCTCAGATTTTTATAAGGTGTTTACAGCTTAGGTAGATTTGGGTGGATGTCACTGGTAAAAAACAAACAAACAAACAAAAACAAACAAAACAAAAAAATAGACCAAAAAGAAACACAGATTAAAAATGGCTTTTCACAGTTTCTCCTTTACACAAACTCAGTAATTACTGGATTATTAGTATGAGCACTGGAACATCCTGAAAAAGAAAAAAGTCATCAGGCAGAGGCATGAGAGGACCTGGAGTCCCTCCGAGCCTGGCAGCAGGAGCTGCTCTGGCAGGAGGTAAATGGTTTGTCCTGCAGCAAAGGAGGAGCCGCATGGGAACCTTGCCAAAGGTGACCCTGGCAGCAAGCTGGCAGGCTGTCTGCTGTGAGGAAGCAGATGATAGAGTGCCCTTCTCAGTGCTATGACTCTAACTGTTATGGGCCACCTGGGTTTTTAGAGGTTATTGCTTAGTTGGGACTTTGGGAGAAGAAATGTGGGGAATTGGTTTTGCTGGAAATGTATGATGCAGAGAACGGGGGATACAGAAACTTTCTTTTACTTTAAATGAAACTTCCTTTCCTTTAAATGTGTGAATACTCTCAGTAGTACTGTTTCTGTATTGCTTGGAACAGGCAGTGGGAAAGGAAAAACTGGAAATATATAGGCAACAGGTAAGCAATCCTGGATTATTTTTGCAATGAAGGATCAAAGAACTTACGTTTAGAACCGTGGCTTCTGTGTTGAATTAGAGGGCAATTTACCTAAATTGCTTTCTCTATTTGTTTGTTATATTTTTACTGAACTGCTTCTCAGGCAATACCAAAGAGGAAACAGAGGGAACTTAATAAACTTGTTTCCTGACTCATTCTACTGAAGTTTCATTTCATGAGTTGTTGGCATGAAATGGCAAAATATCCTGTGCAACCCCTGAGAGCCTCAAAACTCTCACTCTACTCCTCCGTGCATAAACATCGAGGTCAGATTTCAGCCTTGATCTTGTGCATGGTAGCATTTTATACTGTGGCTGTGCCAATGCACCACTTATTTATAAGACAGCTGTAAAAGAACACAGATTATTGAAAAGACACAAGTTTGTGGGGGGGAAAAAGTGGTAGCAAGGTCTAGTCATACACCTCAAGTACACGAAGCAGCCCAGCCATATGGTAATGGGGCTGAATTTGGGCCAGTCATCCTGTTGACAAGCAGGAGTGGCTGTCACAGGCCCAGCATCTCACTTGTGTGCCTCTATTGCTTCCAGGGCTTCTGCTCCCACTGCTGTGGCAGGGAGACGGATATCTCACTAACACAGCATTGACATGTCTGTATTTGCCTTGACTATTCCACATGCTTTAGCTCTCTTAGCGAAGTGTCCAAACTATGCATGGCACACCTTTGAAGCTTTTGGGATTATCTGAGATATCTTGTCCTGGTAGAGCCCTGGACAGATGGGAACTGTCAGCTCAATGCAAAGTTTGGATGTTTGCAATGGTTGTTCCCATCTGTGAAGTGATGGCAGTGAGGCACTTTGTGCTCTGTAGGCTTTTGAAGAGAATCCAGTCCTACTCTAATTATTACTGTTCCTGTTAAATGGAAACTTAGGGTCATTGTGGCAAGTAGACATGATTGATGGGTACTGCAGCTTTTTATATTATCTACATTGTTTACTTACAGGCATGCTTTTAAGGTTGGCAGATGTAAAATTTAACACACCAGCTGTGTCTTAGTTTTCAGGCGGAGATGCAGATTATATTATCCTTATTTGTTCTGTTTTCTGTGATTAGACAGGTACAGAATCATGCAAGAGATGGAGTGTTTTGAAGAAATCAAAATTCTTGTGTATTTTATTTCCTGTCCTACTTGCAAGAAAAAATAAGTGTGATAAGTTCTTTTGTACCTACGTATCTGTCTATCAGGTTGCCCAGAGAAGTTTTGGATGTTCCATCATTGGAAGTCTTCAAGGCCAGGTTGGATGAGGCTTTGAGCAGCCTGGTCTACTGGAAAGTGTCCCTGCCCATGGCAGGGAGAGTTGGAACTAGATGATCTTTAAGATCCCTTCCAACCCAAACCATTCTATGGTTCAATGGTTCTTTGATTTTATCTATGCTTTGTGCAATAGAGAAAATAGGGCTTTGTATTGCAGGGTCTCAGCCAAAGACTTTATGTATTATTTGCACCATTGTGGGTTTTTGTCTCATTTAGAAGATGGTTTTTAAAAGTAATTATTTTTGAATTCTGTTCCTGGAATGAAATGCAGGCAGAATTCCATTGCTGCTGACTTCTGCAAACATTTCATAATCCATCTAATGCTATATTAGGAGCCAGCCCTCAATAGATAGGTGGTGTTTGAGGCTCAGGTTGCCAAACTAACCATAAAGGTGTACTTAAAGGCTCCCAAGATCTGAAATGGTGTGCGGTCATCAGGGGTAGGGATTTGAGTTCTTCAAAGTTCTTTAAGTGTCATCTGAATTTTCTGTGTGATATTCATTTTCAAGGTAACAAAGGAAGGAACTTGCAGAGCCTGGGCTTATGTAAAATGCATTCAGAATAGCCTCAAGGAGGCAGATCCAGGATCTGTATGGGGTTCATCTACCATGTCCCTTTTTTGGTTGTAAATTGTGCAATAGACAAAATTGCATTTTAGATTAATAGGACACATGGAAAGAAAGGTATAGATAAGAGATTGGGACTTAATACAACTTTTGAGCAGGGAAGTGGCCTAGTAAAACTGAAGCATAGTCCTAACATGAAACAGAGTTAAGAGGAAGCAGCATCCTAAGAACTGGGGAAAGTCTTTAGAGCAAAAGAGGCTTAGGTAGTTTTTTGTGGTCTGAACTTAAGAGAAAGTCTAAGGAAGTCCCAAGAGGATTTTGAGTATATCCACACCCACACTGGTGTGAGCATTTTGAAGGCAGGTGGTTCATCAACTGGTTAGCAGCATTTCTTAGCTGAGAAAGATGATGGGGCTAAGGTTGCAAAGTATGGAATTAGGTAAAGGCAGCTCCTAAGCTTTTGATTTGAAGCACTTGGCTGAATTAGAGGCATATAAATGAATGTCAGGAATTATGCTAGAAGAGGAAAATTGAAAGACTGTGTCAGTCTGTTGGCAAGAATATTAAATCATTTGTGTATAGGGGAGGAGAGAGGTGACACATTGGATTGGAGAATAATGTCTCCATTTTCCATTCTGAAACTGAGAGGTCCCTCTGATTTCACTATCACTCACTGTGCTGTCATCCTCTTGGAATTATTCCTATACCTCCTTTTAGAAATTTGATTATTGTAAAGGTAAGAGGGTTTAAAATGCCACTGGTGACTTTTTTCCTTAGCAGCAAGTTTATGGGGTTTTTTTCTGTGAACTCTGTGATCTTTCTTTCAGTTAATAGCCCAGCAGCTCCTGTGCTGTGCTGTTACTGGCAATGAGGAAAAGTACACCATTTTACTTTTTTTTTTTTTAGTACTTTTTTGTGCATCTAATTCTAGTTCAGCCAGTTGAAATTAGAACCACTGTTGCTCACTCTACCACCTGCCTGAAACACACGATACTCCATAATCAAAGGAACACAAGGAGTACACATATTTTATGGTAGGTTATAAGTTGGGCCTTGGAGACTGCCACTGATCCTTTGAACAAAACCAATATTTAATGTTTAAATAGTTGTTTTGTTATTAAAGAAACTGCCATTCTTTCTCCCCAAATACTGCTCGCAATATATTGCCAGCTTACTCCATTTCATAGAATCATAGAATGTTTTGGATTGGAACAGACCTTAAATATCATTTGGTTCCAATTCCTCTGTCATGGACAGGGTTCCCACCCACTAGATCATGTTGCGTAAGGCCTGATATGACCTGGCTTTTAACAATTACAGGGATAAGGCACCCACAGCTTCTCTAGGCGACCTGTACCTGTGCCTCACCACCCTCTGGTAAAGAATTTCCTCCTAACATCTAAACTACGTCTCCTCTCTTTTAGTTTAAAATTGCTCTCCCTTGTCCTGTCACTATCTGCCTGTGTAAAAATTTGATCTCCATCTTTTTTATAATCTTCCTTCAAGTACTGAAAGGCCGCAAGGAGGTTTTCCCAGAGCCTTCTCTTCCCCAGGCTGCACAACCCCAGCTCTCTCACCCTGTCCTCACAGGAGAGGTGCTCCAGCCCTCTGAGCATCTTCATGGCCCTCCACTGGACCTACTCCAACAGGATCACAGCTTTCTTAGCTTTTAAGAAATCCTTTTTAGAGCTTGCTAGCTGTTATTGATTCTTTTTTTCCCATAAGATCTGAGATGAATAAAAGGTTACTCTGCTAAATGAAGCATAAACAAAGCCAGAGTGCAAACATTATGCAATGTCAGTAGAACAGAATACCCAAGCTAGTACTGTGCATCAGTGCCCTGTGTGTTTCATTTATGACCTTTACAGTCACAAAAGTATGAGGAATCAAATAATATTACTCTGAATGAGTGATAATGGTGCTACCCAGCTGTAGGGCATCTTGAATGTTTTTCCTGTGCCCTTTAAACACTGCAGAAGTTTTATTCCTGCCTCTCTTCCTTTTTGCTACTTTTCCTCTTGAAACCATTGACCCATGATCCCAATCTCAATTTCTTACTTAGATCATCTTTAAAAATACATAATTTTCTTTGCAAAGTGAAGATCAAATTATCTTTGCAGTACAAGGAAAGGGTATTACATAAATACGTAACCTTCTGTTATGGGTTTAAAATCTTGGAATTTTTCTTTCATCTACCAACTCTGCACCTCAGAGAGATCACCTCCTCTCTCCTTTTCAACCATGGAACCAGGAAAAAGACTGCATGCCCCACAGAAAAGAGTTCCACCTGGCCCCCTCATGAACTGCTAACAATGGATCATTTGCAGCAGCTTGCCACTGTCCAACCATACTTGCTATCTGTAGGGAACAAAGATTTTGTATGAAGGGAACAAGAAAAGATGTGAGGAGCAGGAGAGCACTTTTTTTCTGATCAAGAAAAAATGTTTCTGTGAAATACTGTCTTCTAGTTTTAAGAGACACATTTAAATCTGTGAAGGCATTGCTACAAAAGCATTAAAACTGCATTGCAAAAACTGCAGTGTTTGAAGAACTATGCGTTTTTTACTGGTCTCAATCAGCACCTTGCTGTTTGGGGTTTTTTTTTTTACCTGCTTTCAGAGAGTCACAACAGAGAAGGATACATGGTCCTGCTATAGACAATTTCAAGGTGAAAAACTTGTTAGTCTGTGAACACCTAATAGGGAAGGAACTTAGCAAAAGGAAAATGAGTGTGAGATACTAAGGTATTCACTTGTTTGTCATGTCACTGGTATAAGGTACAGCAGCATCCAGGCAAGATCAATAGCAGTCTTCTGAAGCTGTATGTTTCAATTGGTTCGGCTGGCTCTTTGGGGTCAAAATCTGTTTTGACATACTTCCTCCATGTCTAGTTCTTCTAAGCTGCTCAAAAAAATTATTTGTGCCTTATGTTGTTATGACTTTGAAAAAATTAGAAATGCACCCCAAATCTTCCAGTTAGAGAAGTGAAAAGCTGCAGAGCAGAGATAGCAACAGAGCTCAATGTTCCCACAGGAACAAGCAGTACTTCCCAGCTTTAAGTGGAAGGCTGCTTTGGGAAGGAGAAAAAAATATATTATAGACTAAAAAACTTGGTTTCCTGTGGATTTAGTGTCATTGTTGATTGCAAAGTGTGACTGAACCTTTCCCCTTTTTAGGGCATTACTGTTTCACGTGTAGATCCTCTGCTGCATAATACAAGCAGCTCACTTTTTGGCTTCACAGTGGTGGAATCCTAAAGGGGTTTTTTTGTCCTCCACCACTCAGCAGTGGTTGACCTGGATTTAACTTGCCATGAAGATAGGTAAGGATTAACAGATCCATACATTTAAAAGGACATAAGGAAACACATGTAATGTGATCACTTTATCAGGTTAAAAATACAGATTTTCAACTTTCACAATTATTTGTGATTATCTTTTGAGGTGGTGGGGGTGGGGAGGTGCTAACACTGCTTATTTTATCCAAAACTTTTTCTGTATTGAATAGTATATTTACACATCATAAAAGTATATTCATAATAAAAACCCTTGTTGCCAGCGATTAAAGCTGTCAAATAAAAAAAGTGTGCTGCTTTCTAGCAGAAGAAATGTATTAGCATGCGGAAAGCAATGCTGCTTCCTCTGGGAGGTTTTAATCAGGCCTCTTGTACTGATTGAGATGCAGTGCTCTAAAGTGAGAAAAATTATTAACAAAATCAAAAATCTAGAGTGTCTTTCACGCCAATATTCATCAGTGTATCTTATGTAATTACTTAGTCAATAAATCAACATAGTGTGTAAGTGCTTCAGTCATGGTGTAAATATCTTAATGACTGAAACATCTTCACACATGAATAATTTATACCTGTATGATTCATTTTTCATATCCATGCTTTACTTCAACATGAAAAACTAATCCTTCTCTGTCAGGGAATGTGTGCTCGATTATTGCCTTCTGATTTCTCTTCCTTGTTATTTTCCACAGTTAGACACACTCCATTTCTTCTCTTCTGGTTCTTCTAATGTAGTTATCCTATTTATTCATCCGGTCTGCCTTGGTTTGCCTTCCCACTGCATTTCAACAGGCACCTGGGAAATAACACTAGGGCATAAGCTGATTGTGCATTTCTCAAGAAACTGGAAAAAGGACCAGCATCTTGAAAGATTTATACATTCTTAATAGACCTTTGCATTTCGTTTCCTCTCCACGAAGCAATCATTGCAGAAAGAACTTCTGATAGGCCAGTAACAAGTTGGGCTTTGCTATTTTCTGGATCAATGTGAGCTAAAACCTTTGTCAAGGTACTGATGACAAACATTCTTTGAGTTTTCTTCCCATATGTTTGTAAATGCAAAACTTGTTTGTAGCTCCAGAAACCACTGGAATGTTCAAGATGAAAATAATTGTTTCTCAGTGTAGGAATGGGAACAGGGAATACTTAAGTTTTGCTTAGCTGCACATGCTTATTTGGCTGTATGCAAGTCACTGCATGTATTCTGCCTTACTCAGACCCTAACCAAGACATCTAAGACAGGAGTTTGATTGTGATAAACTCCTTTAGTTACTAGAGAAAGACAGGTGGCTGCTACTTTAAAGCTACTTGGTTCTTGAAGCTCCAGGCAGAAATGTACAGGGTCGACTCTCTTATTTTGGCTCAAAATTTAAAGATTAGTTCAAGTTTTTGGAGCAACTTATTTTGGTAGTGCCTGTGAAAGTTCAGCCTTTAGAAGTCAGTCCTAGCTGAGCATAAAAATTAATCACTCAGATTTAAGGGACACTTTCAAAAGTAGTGAATTTCTCCTTCAAACCCTGAGATTTCCAACTTAAAAAAGAAACTCACCAGGAATATAAAAATTCTTTCAAGTTGTGGAGGAAAAAGGAGTTTGCTAATAATTAACTGATGCTTTTCTGGAATTGCCTGTTATTCCATCCAAGCTCCTTTTTTCACTCCGTTTCTATATGCAGTTTACCTACATTACTGTCTAACAAGGATCAGCACCTTAGCTGAGTGTTAATCACTCTCTCATTCAGTTTCTTGTATCATTATATAGCTTGCTGGTTTTGTATGATAATACCGTTTCACAGGCTCTTGTGTGTCAGTATTACATTTTTGGAATAATTTTTTAGGTTTAATACTGTATGCAGTATCTTATATCTGTCCTCTCCTCTATACTTGGAAGCCCAGGTGCAGTTCTTTTACATCTTCAATCTCAGTGACTTCTGAGACATCACAGTTGAATGTTGTCTTGCTATCCTTACCACTGGCTCCAGCACACTGTGAATACAAACCTCTCCTGTTTGCTGGCAGGACATTTGGTAACTTTGTTCCAGAATAAGTCTTTTTTTATTCAGTTTTTCCTTATTCTGATTGTAAGGACCTCTAAAAGCTTCTGATACCACTTTATTTGTCTCTGTCTTTTTATATCCTTACAGTACAATTCCTCTTACTGTAAACTGCTCCACTGAGTTCTGTTGTTTATCCATGGGTATTGGTTAGTAGGAGATCTCAGCCAGTCTCCAGAATGTACTTCACTCTGATCATTACCTGCTTTGTTCTGGCATTTAGGAAGAAGCCTGCTGTCTTTTTGCTTTGTTCTCTCTAGCACTTGTCTCTCTTAGGTATGGTTCCTCATCACAGTCATTGATCACAACTGTTGCTCCCTCCTATTTTTCTGCTGTCTCTTTTTCAGTGTTGGTCATTTACTACCTAAGCCCTGTTGCAAGGCAGTATTTTATCCAGTGACAGGATGTTACAAGAACGTTCTGAACCTCCTGATGTGTATTTTGCTTTAACTCCTACTACTTCTAGCTGTTGTGCCTCCTGCACTTTCACCATTTTCTCCTAAATTTTTTCTTTTTGTGAGGGATTGCTTGTAGACCTTTTCTTCACCTTCTTCATTTGATTATTATAGCTTCTGTCCACAGCCCTTCACCTTCTTTTGTGAAAATTAATTTAACTTCCTTCTCCAACCTGTTCAGTTACTCTTTTTTTTCCAGATCGTTTTCTACTATTTTAATTAATTCTAGTTTTGCAGCATTCTGGTTTTAAATTTCAGGTAATTTTTGGCTTCAAGTGTTCAAGAAAATTATTTGCTAACACATCTTGGTTCCCTCATGTGGTCCATCTCTGATTCTGATGCACTCAGAAACTTTTGGACATCCCAGATTCAGAAACTTCCTCTTGCTTTTATCATTTTCAACATTAAGAGCTGATTAACTGATGCTATTCCAGAATTTCTTTAAGTGGCATGTTATCTGGTGAGAGAAATAGACTAGCCATGGAGATTTTACTTGAGGAAAATGTGAAAATGGCATAAATACCATATTGGTATAATACTGATCTTTTGTGGTCTAATTTTAACAGATTCAGTAGCAACAGCGTCTGGACCACTGCTAGTTGAAGTTGCCAAAACTCCTGGTGCTGCTCTTGGGGTTGCACTAACTACCTCGATGTGCTGCAACAAACAGGTCATTGTCATAGACAAAATCAAATCTGCGAGTATTGCAGACAGGTGAGTGTGACAGAGGGCTGGCACTGCAGTCCACACATCCATTTTATTTCTGTTTGGTCTGGTTTTAAAGGAACCCTTCCCTTTTTTGATAAAATGACTGAATCAGATGCTCTCAAGGTTGCATGTCTTAAAATTAGCACTTTGTCAGATCATTGTTCCATACTGATGAGTTTAAGACTTCCAGGACACCATTTACTTTATCTGATTCATGTGGTATTCAGTGACATCAGCCTGCCCCTGTGTAATATTTGACCAGCTGCTTGTACTGTGCAGCACAGGAGTTTAGAGGTCTGCTCTGGCTATTAAAGGTAGTATCATGACAGAGATTGGTATTTTAAAAAATAAATAACCCACTGGAATTCTTAAAGTAAGCCCACAATATGGAACAGCTGTCAAGAGAAGTAAATTTTGAGGCTTTGCAACCTTGAAGTGTTCTGTTAGAATCTATCACTCATTCTTGTGGCACAGTGAAATGGAAATCCTCGTGTCTGGATTTTTTATTAATATTTTAGAATACAAGTAAGGAATTAGGAAGACTGGCTTCTGTATTTTTAAGTTATTTTGCTGTAATTTTCCCACTTCATTTAAACCTTTAAATAAAACCATTTAAACCATTAAAAATACAGATATTTTTCCCCAGTGCTCTGAACCTCTGTAACAGAGCTGTGGGATCTTTTCTGGGGTGCGTGTGTGTGTGTGTGTATGTGTTTATATATTTCTGTATACATATCTCTATCTAAAAATTTTTTAAATGTTACGTTTCAGCAGCAAATTCCTCTTGCATGTCCCCAGTCACCCTACCTTGTAACTCCTCTTTGGCAACGGTGCTTTTGGTAGCACCCACTTGTAGCAGTGAGTCTACAGCTCCTCTGTGGGCTTTTCCCTACAGTAGAAACTTTGAGAGTGACGGCCATTGATCCAGGGGTGTTCTCCAGTTCAATGGTGCAGGATGCTTTAATTTTCTCCCTCTGTTTTTTTCCCATTTCGCAGGGGGTAACCAATTAAAGGAGCTGTCCACTTGACTGGTACGTCGGGATGCTGACTGCTGTGTTTGCATTTCTCAACTCATCCAGTAGCCAGTCTCTTGAGTGCAGCAAGATTTAGGAGATAGCCCCCTTCCCACCCTACTCCTCAAGTCGCCATGCTAGCCCTGATTTCATTATTTGACTACTGCATAATTTCATCATCATTTACAGCTTTTGTACTAATAAATGTTTGAATTATAACTCAAAAAATGATGAACTGGGTGCTTGTGTGAGGGATATGTGACCAAGTTATTTAAATCTCCTTAAGCTCTTTTCATTTTATCCTGCTGCCATTCACACATATTTTTAGAGTCAGCTACCCCATTGCAATTCTGTGAGTGATGTCTTGGTATATATTGTATTAACTGAATTGTTTTTAAGGTTTGTAGTAATAGATACAAAGTCTGACCAGTGACAGTGCCTACAAAACACAAATGTCTCTCGAAAAAAAGAACACGTTCATAGTTGTCATGACCAGTTTGAAGGCAGAAAAACTCATTTTGCAAGCAAAGAGCATACTTGATCATATCAAGTTTTTTCCCTTTTATATAGATGTGGTGCATTGCATGTAGGAGACCATATTCTGTCCATTGATGGCACCAGCATGGAGTACTGTACGCTGGCAGAAGCAACGCAGTTTTTGGCTAATGCAGCGGATAATGTCAAACTCGAGATCCTTCCTCATCACCAGACACGGCTAGCACTGAAAGGCCCAGAGCACGGTAAGAGGACCTGTAGCACCAAATGCCTCTTTCTGTCTTTTACTTTGCCTGCCCTTGCTGAATGGCCCAGAAAGATACTGCAGCAGTTACGTCTGTAAATGTTGTTTCAGCTTCCCACATTATGCTTCTGCATTATCAGAGCAACTTTGTTTTCTCAGTCTTAATGTACCCTCCAAGATTCCTATGGCTAGGGAGGGAAATGTTTTGCCAAGAAATGGCTCTGCACACTTGTAGATGTACATAAAGCACCTGTTGGCTCTACTCTTGCATTTGTTGTGGGGGTACAAGGTACTTCAGTAAATGAATCTCCAAATTGCTTCTTAAATTTAGAGTGGAAAAGAAGAACCACAGCCAACTTATTTTCAGCATATTGACTTGATAGTCTGTTATCATCACTTCATTAATAACACCTGTTCTCCCCTAAAATACTTAAACCCCCCCCTATTTTCTCTTGTTAATGACATTATTATTTATTGCTGTCATCTTTTAATGTAATTCTGAGATTGCTTCTTGGGTTCATTGTCAGTGCTTATGGAAATGGTTTGTTTGGAAACAGTTCTCTAGATCCCAGACCTTTTTCACTGTGATATTTATGTCATAGCAAACATTCTTGAATAGAATGGCTTTCCATTTTCAAATCAAATATATATAAAATGTATTTGAGGATGGAGTCTGCCTGTCTTGTCTTCTGACTAATCGTGAGGAAGTGGCTCTTCACAGTATTCATAAATTCTGTCTAAAATACCGCATGTTGATGAACATCAAAGAAGTAACAAGGGTTATCAAATAGACAGAGAATAGGTGCCTGTGTTGCAGCATGAACCAGTGATGTCATTTTCTGAGCCTGTGATACTGTGTTTCTGCCTCCTGTAGACCAAGGCAAAATTTCTGAGGTCTAGAAATGTCAGTGATGGTAAATGTTCTTGGATATCTCTCTAAGATCCATCCAGGCTGTCCCTTGATAAGTGATCCTCTCATCAGCTTCTCAGAGTGGTGAATATTGAAGTAGTGACTGAGGAGACACTAGTTTCTCCTAGACCAGTATGACCAAAAACTAATTCTGTGATTCCATGTTTGTCCATTATTCAGCTCTTTCCCTTTTCTCCTTAAGACTGTTAAAGGGGACAAGGGAACAGAGAGCGATACTGTACAGGTAAAATGAGATGGAGACCAAGTTTTGTGATATATTTTCATTCTTTTCAGTTATAACAGTATATTGCAAACAGATCTTTCATTTTTTTGAAGCAAAGATGTCACACAATTAATTTCTGACTAGTTAAAGAACCTTTGAAGAGTGTTTCTTTTGGGAAGATGAGTGCCAGGGCCAAGGATTTGTGTAGATGACTGTATTACTTGAAGCAGTTTGTTTGTTAACCAGCTTTTAAAACAGATTGATGCTTTTAAATGTGCTGGTCACCTTGACCCAGTGTAGATGCTGAGAAAAAGCAAAGCTCTTGCTATGCCGGAGTTAAGAACTGACTGGTACAAAATCATGTCAAGTTGATCTGAAGAAGATATATAGGAGCAACTCTTGGGGAAAAGTATCCCTAAGGTAATAAAGTTGCTTTCTTAAGTAAGGCAGAATAACTAGGATGTTTACAGCCCTTCCCAGCCCCTCACCAGGTGGTGCTACTCCAATATGATGACCAATACATGTCATAACATGCTTTATGGAAGCAAATACTCTCTTGCAAACAACCTTTCATCAGATGTGGTATGGCCTAGAGGCTACAGAGACTGAAATTCTCCCCTTATGTGTCTGGGATAAGCTGAATCATTAGGGTTGTATCTTTTGAACTCAGTTATTGGTCTTGTGGGAACATGTTAGGAATTTAAAATGGACAGGAAGTCAGTATATAAAATAAATTGAAATTTTAGCCCTAAAATAAAATGAACAGCACTATAAAAGATTGCATTTTTTTTCATGTTTTTTTTTTCCTTTATACTGAGCTGCTGACATTCATTTCTCTTGCTGCCCCATTAGTTTTATGTTTGCTGTACACAACCCAGGGTTGGAGTAGCTCAAATTACCACTAAATTACTATGGTTACACACAATAGGATTTTATTTTACAGAACTTTTGTTGAATTGGGATTATCCTTCTACAAGCTAAGCAAACTGAATTTGTGTACCTTCCCACTTTGTAAGGTATTTTTATCTCTACTCTCAGCATGAAAATAAAACATTTTTTAAAAGTCTCAAAGACTACCAGATAATTTCCTGCTGGAAGCAGTCTTTTTAATTAAACAAGGCTTACAGCATCTTGAAAATAATGAAAATGCACCTGGCCACACTGTTCTTATCAGATTTTAATTTTTGCAGCATAGTTACAGTTCAGAAATGTCACTTTCTGTGCATGTAATCAAAGAAATGCTTTCATCTGAGAAGATATGATGAGTGTGTAAGATACACGTGGCCATATCAGGCTGCTGCTGTTTCTGGGACTTCTCTGGCTTAGGTGAGATTTTCCCAGGTCCCTGAGGGTGCCAGGGGGCTGCAAGGGCACAATCTGGCCCAGTGCTCACCTCTGGTGGCTGCTGCGGGGGGAAAACATGATTGTTTCGAGTGAAACACGTGCCAGGGCACAGCAGGGCGCTCTGAGGGAGGGACACAGCTCCAGGGCAGTCTGACCAAGGGCACAGACCTGGCATGTCAGGGCCCCGGTGCTCCCCCTTGCCTCTGCCCTCCCTGGGTGCACTTTGCTGCCGAGGCAGTCGTTATACTTCGGAGTCACAGGAGGGTTAGTACAGGTGGGCAGTTGGATCATTACAAGTGCGATATGAATGAAACGCAAGGATGCTTTCCTTCCAGCCCGGCACAGTGCTTGCTGTGGTGCCTACCCTTTTCCCCTTTATTTTATCTCATGGAGTAAGATGTGAACACAAGGTGTGGGTCCAACTTAAACACTCAAGGTCTAGGGCTACTGTTAAAATCCAGCACATGTGTCTGTAGCCATCACAGATCCAGCAGAGGGACTCAGGTAATACAGCTCATGGGCCAAAGACAGCAACCCCTCTTCCACAGAAACTGGAAAAGGGCAGCCTGAGACAGTAGAAAGAAACTCTTTACTGTAAGGGTGGTGAGGCACTGGAATAGATTTCCCAGGGAAGCTGGGGATGTCCCATCCCTGGAAGTGCTCAAGGCCGGGTTGGACTGGGCTTTGAGCAACCTGGTATGATGGAAAGTGTCCCTGCCCACGCCAGCAGGGTTGGAAAATCTGAAGTGCTTCCCATTCTCTTGGTAAATACTGGTCTTCACTTTTGGCATACCTCAGATTCCTCATGCATAGAATTAGCAATCAAATATGGTTTCAAATTTCATCCAGTGAAGGATCATTTCAAAGTTTTGAAGATCAAGTTAAAAACAAGCAAACAAACCAAAACCATTAAATTGCACATCCAACTAATCAATAAAGCCTCTTTTCTTTATGAACTAGATTTCAGGATAGAATGTTCCAGCTGCTGGCCCCAGGAAGTCATTTACTGCACAGAATAGCATAATATCAAAAATAGATTGTGGCAAAATTAAAATGGCAAATAAGCAACTTCATTCTAAGCAGTGATATGTATAGTATCTGCTTGGTCTTTTTAAAGTAGATGAATGCAAGCAGAGACTTACTAACCTTCAGTTAGTGGTCATATGAAGTAACAGTATTTTCTAAGAAAGTTTGCCATCTTAGCCCCTAAGCCAGAGGGAGGTTAGAAATTGATTCAGTAGTCATCTTTAAAAAAAAAAATAGAAAAAAGCAAAAAGAAAAACTCAACCAGAAGCATTTTTTCTGAGAAAAATTATTATTTCTGCTCCTCAAGTTAGCACCCCCTGATAAGACGACAAGACCAGGTTATTTATTATTTCATTTTATTTTATTTCATTTTATTTTCAATTTATTATCTTTATTTTATTTCTGGGGGGTTTTTTTGTTTGCGCAATTCAGTTACTTTTACCTCTTCTCTGGTCCTTTTGTTTTCTGATTTCCATCATCCCTTCATGCGGGCAGTGAAGGTTCAAAGAAGCAACAGGCAACTTACCTGGGATTCGTGTGCCAACAGCCACAGCAGCCTCCTCACCTACCACCATTATAACACCCACCACCCTGACCATTGCAGGATGCCAGCCTTGAAATTCCAGAAAGCGCCTCCTCAAAAAAGCCTTCGTAATGTTCTACACTTTTTCCTGCTGACATACTCTCCCCTCCTCTTCTTCTTCCTCC
Source organism: Acropternis orthonyx (assembly GCA_035583155.1). NCBI lineage: Eukaryota > Metazoa > Chordata > Aves > Passeriformes > Rhinocryptidae > Acropternis > Acropternis orthonyx. The sequence goes on along the minus strand of JAWWEU010000040.1, from coordinate 33,604,064 downwards.
TCCCTCCCCTCTTCTTCCACTCATACTTTTCCCATTTCAGGCTCTAAAATCTTTTCAGTTTTATGGATGCTACACTTTTTCATAACCATGCCAGGGTTATTTCTGACATTTTACACCTTTTCCTTTCTTCAACAAGGCAGGCTTTGTAGACAGGAAAAGGCTTGAAAATTCTGAATGAATTAGCTCTTCTGCTATATATGAGCAGACCGTTAGATCTGAGTAGTGTATATAAAACATGAATCCTAAATGGAAGGCATTGCTTACAAATTTTTTGTCAGAAATCACCCATTACAAAAAGGCATTTCTAAAATCAGTGTATCTAGATGTATTGATCTGCATTAGTTTGTAGATATGTGTTGAAAAATCGAATTTAAAATGCTTCACTTAATATAAGTTGTATACTATGAATGTACGTTCTGTACCTACATTATTTTTGTTAGCTTCCAGCAAGTATTTTCATGAAATGCTAGCTGTAATTTTTCCTAGGGTCACCTGTGTGGTTTAATGTCTTTGTTACTGGAAATACACAAGCCATTCCTGTGCACCATGCACAGCATATAGGCACAATGTTTGATTCATTGATGAGTTACAGGCATGTGCTACACTCTTGCCTGAAGGCTGAGTGCTGTATGCCAAGCGTTTGATTTCTTACTGCAGCTCTGGTGTCTTCATCCTTCTCTCCTACCTCCATGAGTGCATACAGCCTGAGTTCCCTGAACATGGGGACCTTACCTCGTAGCCTCTACTCCACCAGCCCACGTGGGACAATGATGAGGCGGAGGATGAAAAAGAAGGACTTCAAAAGCTCCTGTAGGTGGTAACAACATTTACTCAAAATGTGCAGTGAATGGGTGGAGGAGGGGGAAGATAGAGAAAACAAGGTACACAGTACCTTAATTCATATATATGTATTCTAGACAGAGGAGAGAACAATTGGAGTTTCTGTCAGACGTAGGGAAACATCAGCATAAAAATATTTGTCCAGTGCTAAAATGAGATGAGTAGATATCATGCAGCAATATCTCATCTGAAATATATGAAGGAATATTTTCTTCAGACAATTCTGGAAGAGTTTGTTGTACTGTTACTTAAGTGATTTTCAAATTCCTTTTCAACTCTTCCAGTTTCCATTAGAAAATAGAATTCATAGCTGAATAGTCAAAAACATATTGCTGGTAAGCTCAACCAGCTATCACACTATGGAAGGCAAAGAGTTTCCACAGCACCTCCTAGGTAGTTCTAATGTTTACATCTACACCATAACTTGTACAGTTATTTTTGTGAGGAAGAGCAGCAAGTAACAGTGAAGGCTAAACAGCCTTGTCTGACTAATCTCTGGGATTCAAAGTGTGAATTTCCTATGAGTCAGTAATTTCCCAAGGCAGGGTAGATATATTTCAGGCTGTTCTGCTTTGTATATTGCTAAGTATTCACAGGGCCGGAGAGAGAGTGGCTGTGTCAGCATATTGTTTCCTAGACTCCACATACATGCCATCTCTCATTTTGTCTTGTCTATCTTTGTGTGATCTTCAGCAGTTTAGTTCCTCCAGAGCAGGGAGGTGAGAACCGCCCTGTAAATCCTCTGCTCTGGATAACAATGCTCAGAGGTCCACTGTGGAAGAACTGAGCTGCTGCACATTACAGTGCTGCTGCCCTGTTTTAGAGATTTCTCCTGTCATAGCAAAATCAGAGCAAATCAGCAGCCTCTGACTAAGGCCAGCCACTATGGAATTGTGAGGTCACATTAGAGAGGAACTGAGGTTTTGCTTTCTTGCAGTTTTTATTGCTTGCTTGGTCTTACTGCTGTCATAAAGCATTTTTGCATAACATTTGCCTGTAAGTGCTTTTTTTTTTAAACCAATCAACCATTTTTCACAGCTCATCTACGGACATGTTAGCTTCTAATGCATTCTTTTGGGTCACTGGGGAGATACTGTGTCCATCATGCTATGGTATCAGTAGGGGTGCAGGTATTACATGTTCTCATGGACACATGAGAAACAATAGTAGTGTTACACTAGGAGTAGTTTATTTGAATATCAATTTGAAAATCAATGCAAAAAGTAGTTCTTCAGTTTTGCTATATTTTAGCTGTTCAATAAAGGGTAAAATCCTGAAAGCTCGTCCTATTATGGAACTTGGAGACAACTGTTATTTGTTAAGTTTTTCAGGTATTTTTCCATCAAGGAAGCCTTGCCCTATGGTGTGTTCTTCTGCAAAGGCTTAAAACAAGGCCAGCGACATGGTATATGAGACAGTCACATATGCACTGCAACCCACCTGAAAGATTCTTCAAGTCGGAAGGCCCTGGAGATGACAGGCTGTGATGATTAAACAAATATCTAGCTAGGAGAAGTTAGAATAAGGCTTTGTTGTGAGACAGTTTATTATGCATTTGTATTGTGAGGTCTGGATACAGGGCATTACAAAATATGTGGAACTGCTCCCCTTACTGAGTGAGTTTGTTCTTCACTACAAGAAGTGACTACATCAACAATGCTGAATCAGAACTGGCTTTGGAGGAATTGGCTGGCCAGCCAGGCTTGCTTGTCTTTTCTGTGAGGCTACTTATCAGCCTGTGCAGAATTCCTTATGCTGTTGTTACAGTTATGCCCATATGTGTGATAGTAGTAACAGCCAGCTTAAGAGTCCCACACTAGTCTGAATGTGCTACAAGTGACCACAAAAGAGAATGTCTGGTCCTGTACCTTTCCACTATCCATCAACAAGATCTGAAAAACCTTGCCCCTCTACCTTTGCGGGAGACTCATGAGAACCAGGTGGAATGACTGCTGTGCTTTCATACAAAAGGAATAGCACACTCTCTCAATTTTAGTGAGTTTTTTTTCTTTAATGCAATTGGATAATTTGAGGATTGTATTAATGTAACTTTTAATAAATCTTTAAGGATGTCACTTGGGAATCAAAATATATAGGGTGCTATGAAGTTTATGTTGCCAGTTTTTTAAGAAAACTTGCGTAACATAATGTGATGATGATGAAGTGTGATGGCACAAGGTGTTACAAGACTTTGATGACCATGATTTTACAATTGTTGCATTAGTTACACAGATCTTTCCAAACATGTGGCTGTAAAAATTGAGGGCATGCCCTGCTGGCACATGGTTTATTTATGATACTTGTTTTCCATTTTTATTCTTTCACTGCTCTTTTGTTTTGTTTTATTTTGTTTTAGAGTATGGTATTCATTGTGGAAACACTTAGATTATTATTTGGTTAAAGTTTAAATAATGAAATATTTTGTAAAATGTCCATATTAGTAGTTGAAAGCGAGACATAATTTATACCAATTTACATTACTAGGATTTCATATCTGGTAGAAATTTAAGAGGGTGTTAGACATGCATGGCTGTTGTTTTCTCAGCAGCTACCAGGAGAATAGTGAACATTTTGCAATTACTTAAGGGGCAGAGTGGGAGACTGGAAGCATAATAATCCATATATGTACCTTTAAATACATCTTACTCTGCTTCTCATATAACTGCAGGAATAAAAATAACAAGTACACAGTCTTCAAATTCAGGATTATTATTTGCAGAACTGTAGGGCATATAGCAAACCAGCCCCCAAGACTGTTGGTAACAGTAGGATAAAAACTATACAAGTATGCTGAAATGTACCCCTAGCAGTAGCAACCAGGGTTCAATGGAAGTACATATACATGCTTGTCCCCTTTTTAAGTCAGAGAGGCTGCTTCCTGGCCTAAAAATTCTAGTCCATCAAGCACAAAAAATGGCAGTGTTTCTTGCTGCAGTTATTGTTGAGTTACAAACCCCAGCATTCTCAAATCATGGGTTTGGGTACCTGTGACATTTTATAAAGGCTTAGCAGATAGCTATTGTTACATGATTTGGAAAGGATATTTTCATCTCTGCTTTTTTGAGGGGTCATGTTTCTCTTGCATTTTCTTTGAGAGTGGCAGGATTTCCTAATTGTCAATGTTAAGTGTCAACATAATCAAAATGTTTATCAGAGTGACTTTTAAATCCCATAGATAGGGATTCATTCCCATTCAATCCCATTCATTTCTAATGTTAATGAAAACACTGGCTGTCCTAAAAGTTGCAGTAAATTTTATGAGACATTTAGGTTCCTGGTAGGGCATTATAAAAAGAGTAAAAAAGTTACAGAGTCATCTAGATACCTGGTGCATGGGAGGAATAAACACATAAGTGATGGGAAACAAAAATGAAGCTAACAAATAATTGTTATATGACCTTTAAGATAGAGAAAATGGAACTTTTCTGAGATTGGATGCCCTAAATTTAGAAGTTTCTAGAAGGTGCGTTAGGGAATCTGGTAGTATATTAACTGAATTTATTTAATTTAGTTATATTTTAGCCTCTGCAGCAATGAGGGCTGGAGAAAACTACTTCTCACGTGCACTAAATGTTCAAGCTGGTGGCAGTTTCTAAGAACACATTATTAGTATTTGCATTTGTGTATAAGCATGCCTTACTGAGTGCAGATAAACAGTAAGAAAGAAGCTATTCAGTAACTGAAATAATACGCACTTCTTACAAAGGAAAATTAAAATAACATATGAGGGAAAATTCACAGTAATTTGGAAAAGATTTTCAGAGTGGAAAGGAGCTTTTCCGGAAGAAAACAGAAATTCATGAGATTTTTGGCAAATGAAACTTTTGCAAAGAACTGTCATTGCCAATTGTGCAACGTCAATAAGATTTGATACTGTTTTAGAGCAAAAGTCTAATGCTTACAGCCCCAAACATACTTATATAACCTCTGCCATATTTGTACAGTTGTGCTAATAGTATTTATAATGTCAAATTAAGAACTAATTTCTTCCCACATCTTAGAGAAAAAAAAAATCCACATGCAAACTATCCTCCAGATAAACCATGAACTTTTACCTAATTCTTAGTAGCTATTGCAGCAGAAATAGGTCCTGAAGGAAACTAGAGGTGCAAAGGTAATGACGTAGGTTATTAACACAAAACCATTCCAAATTGTTGACATTGGAGGATGATCACTGATGAATGGGAATTGAAAAACTCCAGCTTTATGTGTAGGAAGGGCAGCAGTTTGTCATTGGGGGAATTCAAACAATGATACAGTAGACATTTAGACAGAGATCAAGGAAGCAAAGGTACAGTCTCCTCCTTTCATAGGTAATTGCATTGAATCTCAATGTTGTTTTTGTCTTGATTTGTTCTGTACTGCAGCCTTTCAGAAAAAAAGTAAGAATAGAGAGAGGGAGAAAATCAGGAGAACAGAAGTTGTTGCCTGTGTTTCTCACAGAAGGGTCCCCCAGTGGCTTTGAGAGACCCCAAAGAACATTTTTTCTCATGATCTCTTGAGATATACTGGTTGCTAAAACAGAGGGTTTTGTTCACCTTCCTTACAATATCTAGTTAACCTGACAAATTGCTGACTGGTAGTAAACATGTATAAGAAGAAGGCATCGTTACTTCTTGCAAACAAGCCTGGTCCATGTGCTTTGTTGCTAATAGCAATGCATTGCTGTGAGATGTTAAGAAGAACTCATGGGAATTGGCCTGAATAACAGCTGGGCTTGTGCCTCCAATTCCCTTAGCTCCTGTGAAAATTCTGCTCATGCATACCTCAAACCTAATGCAAACAGAATTCAAGGATGTTCTGAGATCTTTGGGATGGGGCTATCAAATACATTTATTTTACTCAGTACAAGAGCTGGTTTTTTGCCTTCTAATGTACAACTAGATGTTTTCTATTCTTTTATATGTCATAACTGTTTATACAATTTATAAGCTTTAGCCTAAATTGACTTTAAAAGAGATGTTTCATTTCCTCATTGATTTACTGTACAGATCAATTTTCTCAAAAAGCAATGAAATTTCTGCTGTGTATGAATGTCTTTCCTCCTGGTCTGCTCTGTTTTATAGTGTCTTTAGCCTCTAGCACTGTTGGTTTGGCTGGGCAGGTCGTCCACACAGAAACCACAGAAGTAGTGCTGACAGCTGACCCCATAGTAGGGTTTGGGATACAGCTCCAGGGTAGCGTGTTTGCTACTGAGACCTTGTCTTCTCCACCTCTCATTTCCTATATTGAGTCTGACAGCCCGGCGGAAAGGTGAGGTTCTTTCAATTGACTGCTAAGAATGTTTTGGTGAGCATTCCTCAGGGTACTTTGGGCTTGTTGCTTTCAATTTGTGACAAATTGCAGGGCATTGCTCAATGGAAGTGGGGCAAGTAATAAACTTTCTGTTCTGACAATGGTATTTCACATGCTTGATCAGCTGTAACAGGAATGACAAGCACCAGTGTTCTTATCATCCAGAGTCCTTCAGCAGGAGACTGGAAGTTGTATTCATGCAAAAGGAAAAAAAATCAGAAACATCTCTGAAGTCAAAATAGTGATAATTAATTGTGGGGGAAGGCTCTGTTAAGTTTTGGTACAGAATCAAATGTTAGGGAATGCTAGAATTTTGACTTACTATTTCCTTGCAGCATTTCAATTGCATTTTTACACTTACATATGTATTTAATCATGTCATGAGAACAATAGTAGCTGCACAGGCAAGTATTAGCTGCCATTTCAGCTGCAGCCCAGGGTCAGAGTCAGAGGTGATGTCCATGGGTGGGATGGAAGCATGAAGACCTTTCTTCCTGGGTTCCAGCACCTAGAGAGCACAGCCCATGCTGGGAGTGCTCGACAAGAGTCTTGGTGCAAAGGGGCAGCAGCTTCTGTCCCCCTCTCTGCCTGGATAGACTGTTGAGCTGCTACACCACAGTTCTCCTGAAAGGTTATGTTGAATGTGTTTGATCAGATGGCTTGTGTCAGGAACTGTGTGGCCAACTGTAGTCAGCGCTGGTGAGGCTGCACCTTGAATCCTGACTTCAGTTTTGGGCCCCTTACTACAGGAAAGACATTAAGGTCCTGGAGTGTGTCCACAGAAGGGCAACAGAGCTGGTGAAGGGTGTGGAGCACAAGTCTCATGAGGACTGTCTGAGTGAGGGGTTGTTTAGCCTGGAGGAAAGGAGACTCAGAGGGAGGACCTTATAGCTCCCTACAGCTACTTAAAAGGAGGTTGTAGTCAGGTGTGGATCAGCCTCTTCTCCCCAGGTAACAAGTGATAGTATGAGAGAAAACAGCCTCAAGGTATGACAGAGGATGTTTAGATTGGATATTAGGAAAAATTTCTTCACTGAAAAGGGTTGTCAAGCACTGGAACAGTGAGTCACCATCCCTGTGGGTTTTAAAAGGCATGTAGATGTGGCAATTTCACACCAAAGTGGTGGTTTTGGCAATGCTGGGTTAATGTCTGGACTTGATGATCTTAAAGGTCTTTTCGAACTAAACAATTATGTGAATCTTTGATATTGGTGGTTCTGGTAATGTGCACATCTGATGATTATTTTGTATCGTTGTGTACCAAGGTGTGGGGTGCTGCAAATAGGAGACAGAATAGTGTCAATAAATGGTATCCCAACAGAAGACAGCACATTTGATGAGGCCAATCAACTGCTCAGAGACTCCTCTATCACCAACAAGGTCACTTTGGAAATAGAATTTGATGTTGCAGGTATGAATGTCCTGTTATTCTGTCTTGTGAGAAAAATGAAGGAATAAATCCCAAGTAGATTGTATTAGGCATCCAAGGTGGAGGCTTTCTTCTCACATCTACACCATTCAGTTTTCAAATTACTTACTTGAACTGTGTGTCTCTCTGTACAGCTTTCTCATTTCACATAGCCCTGCAGTGTACTTCTGAACACAGATAAAAATGACAGGTCCTGTAGTAACATCTGGTGACGGTCCCTCCTCCAAGGTATTTCAGGACATTTTTCTGCCCTGAGATAGAAACATTCTGCTGAGTGGAGACAAATCGTCTACAGGCCAAACAATGAAATGCTCTGCTAGACAGAAGGATATCGTAAAAGGATGGATATACAGAAAACTCTGAGGAATTTCACTTACAGTATCTCAAATCGACAGTCTAAATAAAATAACAGAAACTGAATTAGTGAAGGCCAGAAGAATCATTGTTTATGTTGCCTGTGAGTCTTTATTATTACTAATGGCTTTCCTTTATTCTGTAATGCGTTTAAGCATACCTAATACATCTATAAAATCATAAATTGTGTATATCAAACAAGTACACATTATGTGTGCACTACCAAACTATGTGAATAGTAAAAACTATGAAGACTTTTCTGAAATCTGACAGTAGCTCCTTTTTAATCATGACAATGTTGGATGTTCTGTATTTTGCACAGTGTGATTATTGTTATTGGTATTATAAAACATGATGTCAAAAGTAGGCTAAAGGTTCCTAGAGTAATTCTGTATATTCTGTGAGTGTACACACATCCATCTAGTATAATGTTAAAAAAAAGTTAAATATAATATGAACATTCATATACATAGGAAACAAAATACTAAAAAATAAGAAAACCTAATAAAAGCATTTAAATACACTTGAAGTTACATGTATTTCAGTCTCTGGACTTGTTTGTGCTTCTCCAGTTTACTCCATGACAGGAGACTCATACTCATGGTTAGAGCCCTCTGCCACATGTATGGTTTGTATGTTTCCATAGCTGTAAATTTTAGTTGCTCCTTTTCAGGCCAAGGGCCAAAACTTTGGTAGAAGTGATGCCAAAATTCAGGACTCAAATACTGTCCTGTGTGTTCAAGTGGATTTTTTCCTCAGTCAGCTCTAGGCACTTCTCCATCTGTGAGGTTTTGGTTCCTTTTCTTCCCACTAGCTGTAAAATCTATGGCAGTTACCTTAGTGGACAGTTAAAAAACTGTTAGTTCTACAGCAACGAAGGCCTGAAATCCTTACAACTCAATATCCTGTCCTTTTAATTAAAAGTTATCTGCCAGCAGTATAATTTTCACGTGTGCTCACAGAAGTTGCGTATGAGCTAAAAACCTGCAGTCTCAGCTGGCTGCTAGCCCGTGCAATCTCCACAAATTCAGTTAAACCTTAAAAAAAATTGATTTACTGTAAAATTACCAGTACAGTTATAAATCATACTTCGTATGTCCTACCTCCTTCACTTCAGCACCTGCGTTTCATCCGTGCCTTGTGATTCTGATGTGATTTCATGAATTTACACGTATAGTTCCATGCACTTGGAGTTGCTGTGCCTTATAAATTTTCTAACATTTTAAACATATTTTTGTAGAATCAGTTATACCAAGCAGTGGAACATTTCATGTGAAACTACCAAAGAAGCATAATGTGGAACTTGGCATCACCATAAGTTGTAAGTAAAAGTGCTTATTTTTCAGGCCGTGTTTATGAGAGAATCTGCAGAGGGTAGGTGCTCTGGCTACAGACTCATGTTTCTTTTGTTATAAACTTATTTTTACATTTTCTTGCCTCTTTTTCTGCTCTTTCTCTGATGGATACCATTCTATAACATATTTATACTTCCCTTCAAGTACTTAACAAAGCCAGAAGTTTGCTAGGTCTAATGCTTGACCTATTCCTTCATGAGCAGTACATGTTTAATTCCCATTAAAATTATTTATTAAAAAGAAAACAAACAAACAAACAATAGTCAACAGAACTAGGTCCACGCAAAAGTATTTCCATAGCTGTGAAGTTTAAAGATGAATTTGTCATGGTGTCTCATAGTCTCTTGGGCAGAAATCCCACTGAACTCAAGGGTTCTCACAGGCATGAGGATTCACATACATGAGATTATTTCTGCTTCAGAGCCCAGAGTCTCAATCTGTAGAACTAGTGGGCAGTCCTGAATGTGCAGGTCACTTAGCAGAATCCCCTTTCACTAGGGATTCTAGAGATTGCTAAAGAAGGTAGCAGGGATCTGCCTTAGTCTGTTTCTCAAAATGTACTTGTTACTGTTGTTTGAAATCCAAGTGTTTCTATATTTATTTTGGGAGCAGACAGTAAGTGCTGTGTTAGGACTGGATTTTGACCATGTAAACTCCAACATACTGAGTTCAGCCCTTGACGGAAGGAAAAACAATCTGTATCAAAGTTAATGGGCTTGTGCTTGACACTGCAGAGTCTAGTGTCATCAGAATTAACATTTCTTTATGGTTGTGGCCTTTCTTAGACTACTAGTCTTTCTTTAGAATTATTTATGTGTCTTGGGGGAAGACTGTGCTTTGAGCTGTATTCTCAAAGCTTTTACCAGCACAATGGATTATGGTTAATCAAAAGTACAGCAGGGTACTCAGTGCTAAGGATTACATCTGAGGAACAAATGAGAGACACTGCAGGCCTGTTTGCTCATATTGCACAGTTGAATGAGTAATTGTTAGACTCTGTAAGATGTGATGTGATACTTGAAGCAAAGTCATAGGTCTACATGTGTTTATTTTTGCAAATGAAAATATTGGAAAATGAGAAAACCTGGAGTGAGGCTGTTCTATTCAAATGTTATTCTCAGGATTGGTAATGGTTCATAAGATTATTGAAAAAATAGGGTCTTCCTAATAATTTTATTTGTGTTACTTTTTAGAATTCAGACTTATTGTACTTTTTTGTGTCTGTAGGAATAAACTTTTAATGGAAAGCTAGTGTTCTTGGAATTTAGCACCCTACTGACTTGGAACTTAATTCCAAAACTTAGTGCTTTATAAAATTAGTGCTTTTATATAATCAGAGTGACATATGATTGGTCTTATCTCTGCTCCTCCATGTATGCTGCAGTATCTTTAATATTTAAATTTTCTGGTGTATATATAATAATCTCATTTATGAATAGTATTTAATGCATATGAAATGTATCTAGGAGTAATTATTTACTTGGCTTTAAAGGGTTTATACTAATAACTGAAAGTTTGTGAATTTGCTTGGTAGAAGTCTTGAATTGCTGCATTTCATGCTTGCTTTTCATTGTTTTGCTCTGTTCTACCTAATTAACTCCTAAATGAGGCAGTCTGATTTGAAGAATATAAGCAGTTTATATTCGTTGTATCAAATTTCTGTCAGGGCACTTTAGCACATTAGCATGCCATTTATTACTGATACTGACAGAAAGTTATATGATTTCTTTTAAAAAACAAATACTATGGGAAACTTGGCAGAGTTGGTATGACCAGTCCAAAACAGAGGTGAGGGAGTGATCAGATCACTTTTGGACTTGATCTGTTTAAGTGCTATAGACCTGTTTCATTCTCTCCTCAAGTTAGTGGAGTTAATGGTGAATGAGAAAGTGCTATTAAAACATTACAGAGAAACATCTGTCTTACTTTCCATATCCCCAGTTTAGTTAGAGATTTTTATGAGAAAGTCATGAAATCACCTGACCTGAGAGACAAGACAGACATTTTTTGTCAGAAGGGAAATGAGACCTCACCTTGGGTTGGCATCTGAAGATACGTCTATTTTAAGTCCACGACTTCTAAGTCAGCTGTTAAGAGTCAGACATCCTGAAACAGGAATATATTTCCCTTTCCTTGTGGTGTTTTCCTTCGTAATGAACACCACATGTGTCTGCATGGAGTTACAGCCAGGTACTTGAAGGCATATCTGAGGTGACACACGACACTAAAGACAGTTAAGCCAATTCATGGCCTTTGAAAAACAAGACATGTAATAGGGGAAGAGACTTCTCTTAGTTTCATATTTATTAACGTAAGAGAAAAATAATAGAAAAAAAATTTTAATCCCCATAGATAGCAAAAACTCCTAGAAAGCAAGACAGAAGAAAGTTTCAAGAGCACCACTGTTAATTTAGGGCTCTGAGTTTTGGATAGTGCATGTCAGTTACCTCACTGTAGGCCTTGACCACTGCTCCCTTCATACACACACTGGATTCCCATCATCCTTCTCTTATCTCTGCAATATCTAATTTTTCCATTAATAGATAATTATACTCAATAAAGACCCTATTTCATAGTTTGCAAATACAAGTGAATATATATATCATGCTATAAATATAATTTCTTTCACACCCAGTCACCTGTTGAGAGCAATTAGAATGTCTCAGTTTTTAAAACTATGTAATCCAAATAAAGCATGACATAAATAATATAAAATATATATTGATGATATATATTAATATACATATTTATATATATAAATAATATACTATATATAAAGCAGTGTCCCTGCTTTTATAACAGAAGCATTCCTTAGGATGGCTTTCAAGTAGATCTAGTAGTGTTCAAATATGTTTCAATTTATTTGCCAGTGATGTTGATTTTAGACCATGTAATGGAATATAGATTATTTTTTTTCCAAAGACATATTTTTGAGGCAACTGGCTACTTTATCATAGACTTTTTTTTTTTAAATACATCAAATGATATCCAATAAAATTACTTACTAGTAGATTCTGGTAATTGTAGTTAACAGTTGCTTGGTTTTTTTAACCTTTCTTTCTTAAGTAAGATTCTGATATCCTTACTGGTAATGAATTGCAGCACAATGCTTCAAAAATAATTTCTCTGAAGCTAATGGGACTACTCAAGGAATAGAAGCTGCAAAGCTGATAAGAATATCAGAATTTCACCGAAACAATCATCAGTTTTTCTAAGTCATTTTGACTAGCAGCTGTACTCTAGTCTGTGTTATTGATTTTGTATTTCATCAGAAACAAGCTTTGTAAATATTTACAGATATTTAGCATTGACTATGAGAATTTGCTTTCTAAAGCATGTTTCTCTCTATTTTGGGCTTTCACCTGGCAAATCCTACTTCATTTTGCAAGGTTACAAGTAATTATTTTCAGGACAGAGAAAGAAATCAGCAGATTTCTCAGCTGCTCCACAAGAACCAATACTGAAGGGATAAAAGACTGCATCAGTCTAATTTTAAAAAGCTCTTTCACCTATTTAATAATCATGCTGTTTTTAAAAATGTCTAGTAGCTGTTAACCAGCATTGTAGACAAATTGATTGACTTTGTATAAAAAATATTTTCCATTACATAAGCATTTTCTTCTGCTTGTTCAGTTCATTCAGTTTGATCAAACTCCAAAGCCAGGCTGAGATTAGCAAGTTTTGGCTGGGTGATAGGTGAGATGTACACCCCAAATGTTTAAGTCACTTTGTGGGTTTTTTTTTTTATTAGCAGTGAAATAAGAAAGTAGTATTGGTTGAGGGCTTTTTTTTAAACCTAATGGAACAGCTGATCTATAAAACTGACAACACTTCATTGAACTTTCTTTCAAGTGGCAGGGGACAGGCAGGGAAAATGTAGTAGTAGAAGTAGGGTAGAAACCTGGTATGGAGACCTAGGATCATAGAGTAATTTAAAGAGAGAGAACAAACAACTTGCTTAAGATCAGCCTTTTAGTTGCAACACTCAATTTTATACCTGTACAACCTTATCCACTCTTCAGTCCAGTTGTAGTTCTTCATACAGTCTGTGTAAAGTCTCTGCAAAAGCTGAACAGTAGTTAGACTTAACAACTGGATCAGAGAGGAGAAAGGATGAGATCTTTGCTGGACAAGCAGGATGGGACAAAGAGAAAATGAGTGGAGAGCCTTAACAGGGAGACAGCAGATGACAGACTGAGCTTTGATCAGAAGTAGGTGCAGCAGGTACTTGAACAAGAAGGCTGGACATGGCTGAGTGGTAAGGTGCTTTGTTTTTAATAGCCTCTTAAAAGCAAAAATAATTCAGAAATTAAACATAAAAATGGAGACTTGAAGCTGTACAGTGTCACTTCAACCTTGAATTAATTGATAAGAGTATCTTAATTAAATGGTCCAATACTGCTTTCTCACTGGAACTCTTGCTTCTCTGCTCTCTGGGGAGAGATGAAACAGTGGTGTGTGACAAAGGGGATGGGAGGCTGCATAAAGGATGAGGTGGAGGATTGCAGAAAGACAAAGGATGTGATCTCGTGGTCAAAATGGTTTAATGCTGCCCTGGAGAAATTAGGGTGGTTTTCCTTTGCAATAGACTTGTTGAGAGACAAGTAATTTCTGGGGGTGGGGTTGAAGATTCTCAAGAGATGGCTGCTTGATTTTCTGCAGAATCTGTTGAGATCCTGAGGTCGCACTTGAAGAAATGCTGAGCATCTGCAGCTGTTGCTGAAAATGCCAGCAGGTGTGCTTTGGACATAGAAACTGTTGTATTCTACAAACTGTTGTGGGACATATAGGCATGAATATCTGTAACTGCTCACCAAAAACTGTCATACTTTGACCCAAATGTTCCTATGTTTCCTTTCCTAATCTGTCAAATCAGGATAATAGTACTCAGTCCTCTTGCTGGGTACAGCATCTGTTCACCACTATTTGGGAGGCGAACTTAGGTTGTGGTGATGTGCAGCACAAAAGTTCAGGAGGAAATTAAGGATTTTATCTCGGCAACACAGCTTGAATAGTTTGTAGTAAGCATGTCGTGAGCATTGAACAATAATAAAGTGAAGTGTGGTGTACCCTCTTATTAAGGGCTTATCAGTGTGGGGGGATTCATTTCACACAGAGATGTGTTTGGTGCGTACAAAAAGGCTTTCATCCAACAGAGCCCTGGGTAACTGACAAAATCCTGCTGGTTCACACTTGCTCAGTTTGAAACTGTGATAACTTTGTGTGCACTATCACATCCACATATACTCTGTGGCTTTGCACTTTGAGCTGTGCTCTTTGCCCCATTTTGGTTCCTTCTCTCTTCTTTTGCAACAATAATGGACTGTTTTCTTAAGTGCTGGTAAATTTGGTAGGACAGTTGCATAAAAAGTATTTCAGTACTCAAACCCTAGACTGCAGACAATGTACAGTGGGTAGCATAAAACCTCAGAGATTTGTAAGGCAATCCAGAGGGTAAAAACAAATTTAAAAAAAAAAATTCACCAAAATGATACTTCAAAATTTTAATAAGATCCTAATTGGTGAAACAAATCCAAAGAATTCAAGTAAATCATGGAATTGTTATATAAGACGTAGTTGACCCATGACATGAAAGTATGATAAACAAGCTGTGAAAATTACACACCTTGGAAAAAGTTAATTACTGTTCTCTAAATTGCAACATAGGCATTTCCTGAAAGCGTGCTGTTTTAGACAAGTTTCTACAAATTCTTGAAAGTCCTTGTATGTCTGTCTTCTGGACTTTTCAAGACGTTGCATTTGAAATATGGCTATTTAGCAGTTCTTGAACAGTCCCTTTGGATATTCAAAGGCTTTCTCGGCTAGGGCAGCTAAGGTTAACAAGATCTGTTAGCATATTGTGCTAGAAATGTCACTATTCATTTACCTTGTGGTTGCTGTAGGTGAAGATCTGTCATTTTCCCTCAAAGAGAAGATTCATGACCTGTTAAAGTAACTGACATCAAGATTTTATAGGTGATCCTCCAGTATGGGCAGCTTTTGGGGTGACTGTCAGTTAGGCATTGGAGCCTAATGGAAAAGTATCTTCTGTGAGTGAATGCAGAGGGTTCAGCACACGGAGCAGAACTGGCTTGGGGCAGTTGAAGAACCCTAAATGCACAAAACCCATTAGCACTTTCAGGAGAACTGAGCGCCTTATACCACAGGGCAATGTTTCAATATTAGCACACGCTTTGTTAACAACAATCCCAAAAGTCAGCCTATGTTCATCACATGGACCAGCTCCTGACTGGAACAGCTGTAGGTGATGTGCTTCCCAATGGGAGACAGCAAGTGCCGCACAGTTGCCTAAGAATGTGTCTTTCATCACCCACAAGTTCTAAGCCCGCTGCTTACTGTATCAGATCTTCAGTGCAGTCTTCTGTCAGCAAATGGGTGAACTGCACTCGGTGAAGCCACTCCAAGAAACAGTCCTCTGGAAGTAGTCAGTGATCATTGTTGTCTTCCTCTGGGTTAGTTTACTGCTTCCTATGCAATCAAAACTCAAGTGAAATTGCTGAGTGAATTTCCTGGCCAAGGGAAACTTGTCAAATACTTTTTTGCAAGTCAGTAAAGAATTTCAATGACTGGCTTTGAAGAGCAGAACATCCTTTTAACCAGAAGGGACAGATAGAAAATTAACAGTTAATGTCAGATGCTTCCAAAAAGAGATGAGTTAGGTGTGCAAGGAGAGGAGTAGTGGGGCTTTTCCTAAATTGACCATTGCTGGAATTCCAGTGCTTTGTAGTAGGCATCCCCAGTACAAATATGGGAAAAATCCACATTGCTTAAGGCTCAGCAACAGTATGGAGGGCAAGGTTATTCATCAAAAAAGGCACATGTTACTTCAGAGGAAGCAGTGAGTCACAGTGAAGCAAGCACCTGTGTGATGTAAGCTACATCTGTGCAAATGTGATCACTATGTGTCAGCCCAATAGTACATGTGACCACTATCCCCAGCATCTCATTTATTGTGAAGTATGTCTCACACAGAAATTAATATCTTCATACCTCTGCTTTAAGCACTGGGTGGAATGGAAGTGGATGTAAAGAACGTGGGCTGGCCCACTCTATATATTTTGCCAGAGCAGCTCTGTTGGTCAAGGATGTAATAAACCAGGATTTATTCTGGCAAAAAATCATCATTAGTAGTTGTGCTGAAAGTTTGTACTAACAAAGAGTCTTCCTTATGTGCTGTAGCTACACAGCATTTTATGATAGATCATTGGAGTTGTACTGTTATATCTTCACATTGTTCAGTCCTGGTCTAACCCAGAATTCAGACATGTCAGACTAAGTTCACTTTGTACCAATACTGTAATTCTGGAATTTTCTAATTTTTGAGGACTATGCAGTCTTACTGATATGCTGCTGATGTTTGTTTATATTATGTGTACATAAAATTCAGGGGAAGGGAGGAATATAATACAGATAAATAATGTGTATGAAGTATTGATTTATGGATATTATTAGCCCATCTACATATCTAGAAATAAAAACAAATGCTTGTATTTATTCCTTATTACAGCTCCATCCAGCAGAAAACCAGGGGACCCTCTGGTTATTTCTGATATCAAGAAAGGAAGCGTTGCTCACAGGTGAGACATTCAAGCTCTCAGTAAAAATTTGTTTCCGTTGTGTAACCAGATAGATTCAAGTTAAATCAAGGGAGATTGTAAGAGACTGGTTTTTGGGGTTTTTGTTGTTTTCTCCTTTTTTTTTTTTTAATAGTTGAAAATTTAAAGTCTAGTATATTAAGAGATAAAGTTTTAAAAAATCCATCTCATTTCAATAATAATATTCATACCTTCTAGGATACTTTTCTTTTAATGTTACTAGAATTTCATGTAAGCTTGTTCACTTGTTCACAGGACTGGGACACTTGAACTGGGTGATAAGTTGCTTGCAATAGATAACATTCGACTTGACAATTGCTCAATGGAAGATGCTGTGCAGATCCTTCAGCACTGTGAAGACCTTGTAAAGCTAAAGATCCGCAAAGATGAAGATAATTCCGGTATTAGCAGTGAGCCTATTGCAGATTCTTGTGTATTTTCAGGAGTTCTACAACATAGGGGTTTTATTTTACATTTAAGTTTTAGCAAAGTGTTTTTTCTAAATGTGTCTGTTTTATGCTAGTGATAATCAGAAAATGTCACCTATAAAGAATTTCAATGGTATATAAACTTTTGAATTTTCTGACTGGCTATATTGCCTGCAGGAACTGCACTGCAAAATGGGGTCTTCAGTTCTCTGGGAAGGCAGTTTCCCCCCAGGTGCAGCCATATAAAGTTGATCTGATATGTTTCTTATGAGAGTATTGAGATTTTCTCTGCTCTTAATATTGGAATCATGGTTATCAAAGCATGGATCCGTAGGCCTCAGCTCTCCAACAAAATAGTGAAATGCACGCTTTGTCCATAAACTTACAAATTTGACTTCAATATAACTGTTCACATGCTTAAAGATAAGTAGTATTTTACATGCTGTGCTGAATAGCTGATGGAGGAGCCATGTCTGTGCAGCCCAGTGGAAGTAATGGACCTGCCATAATTTTTGCACACCTGGAGATAGTAAAGTGAGTTCTGTTACGCATTGTAGTGGCAAAGGAAGTTAGACAGTTATAACTACTATTACTGCTGGTATTTATATTGCAGTGTTACACAAAAGCATGAACTGTAGAGTCGTTTCAGCTCTATAGAATTTACAATAAAAAGTCCCAGCCTACCACACTTTATTGTTTGACGTCAAGTACAACCGTTCATCTGGTGTTTAGAATTGCACCAGAACACTCTTTTCCTTTAATTGCCTTTGAAAGCAAACATAGTATCTTCTCTGTATGATTAGTACAAAGCAAAGGCAGATGGATTCAGTACGTTGTGCAAATTGGCTCTCTGAAGTAAATTTTGATCAAGGAAAGTGAACTTCCAGTGCTTGGCAGGATATTGTTGTTAGGTCCCCACAGATAGTGAGGTGGGATTTGCTACATGTAGTTGATCCATCTTGGACAGAGGTTGGCCAAATTGGCCATGGGCTATACGTTCCAAAGAGACACCTGACAGTTTCCTTGCAAAACTGAGCAAACCAGGTATGTTATGAAGAGCAAAAATGCAACTACATTTGGCTGAAGACTGATGGGAAGGAAGTTTTGCTTTTTCTCCTGCACAAGAAGGGGGTCTGTTTTTTAACTATTTATGGCACATAGGATCCCTCCTTCAAATTCTTCCCCTCAGTTGGGAGACACTCATTATAAGCTTGCAGAGAAATTACCAACAGACCATAAAAGAGGAGCACAAGTTAGAGTAATGTAGTAGAAGTAGTAACTTCTTCCACACTTTTAAACACTTGTGGGTTTGTCCTGCGTGTGGTGTGTTGTGTCCTCTCCCTCTCACCTTTTGGACTTAATATTTTTCTAGGACAGCTTCCATTTCCATTGAAATTGGTGCAAATTTTCTGTTGCTGTCATTGAAATGTGGATTTCAGTCTCCACTCACGTAAAATAATTCTCTTAGGTATTGAACACCATGGTACCTGGTACAGATACTATGTCTCAGTGGAATTCCTGCTCAAAGGTTTTGTTTTACACACTCACATTGCTTATTTTATAGTTGCATCATATATCTATATGAAGATTCTCACACTACTATGGTGTCTTATCCACACGTGATTGGTGTAACAAAAAATTCAAATGTAAATTGACAGCTACTCAGAGACTACAGAAAAATATCCTTTATACAAATGATTCTTGTAACAGTTGATTAAGTGTTGAAGTGTAATTGAAAGTATTTATAGCAGATTTCAGGTATTCTAAAAATTAAAATAAGTGAGTGTCTCCTGAAATGTTAAAGAAAAAATATTTTGGAAACAGTGGCAAAACAGTAGAAAGTTGTAGCAAAAAGTGTATCTCTGTTAAAATAATTTTCTGTGTATTTGCCATTAGTTTACTTATGAAAGTCTTCTTTTTTCTTACAAAGGGAAAAAATGTGCTGCTCAGATTTAATAGAGAAAAATAGTAAATTCCCTGAGAAAACAAAACCTGAAGCTAATTGATGCATAGGCATAGAGCACTTGAAATAATTTAAAATCACAGAATAAGATTAAGATTTAAACTTTTTTTAATTTTTCACTGCTTTTTTTTTTTTTTTTTTTTTTTTTTTTTTTTTGAGGAAGGCAAGGAATGGAGCAGGGATTCTTCCTCTCTAGGTGCTTGTTTCCTCTCTGTCTTTCAAACTCTTTATATCAATTTTTAAGTATTCCTAGCTTCTGGCTATTTTTTCTGCCTCCTGTTTTTCGTTCCTCTGCTGTCTCTCCAGCTCCTCCTCTCTCCAGACAGCTGTCTGTGTCTCAGAGCTGCTGTGCAGGGGAGGCCAGCAGCAGGCTGGTACATGCCACGTGCTCCCCAGACCATGCTGCTCTTTGCCCTTTTCACTGTATTGGTCAGATGTTAACTCCAAAGAGCAAGAGATTAGTAGACAGAGCAGAGACACTGTAGCACAGAGGATCTACTTTCAGTCAAGAATTTTCCAAGAATTATCCATATTCTCTGTGTACCATTTTCTTTATGTGGACAGCAAGGAGAAAATAGTCGGAGATGGGGTAGGGGGAAGCTAATAACTAAATGTTCTGAAAACTAGGAAGAAACAAAGTAGCTCCAAAGATACTAGTGTTCTTCCAGCTCTGCTCAAGTACGGTGCTCCGTATTGGAAGAAAGCAACCCTTTGAACCTTTGCTAGTGATGCAGGTATTTATTTTCCTTTCAAAGCTTTTCTATCTACAGGAACAGAAGTAGGAACATTTGAATTTTCTAACTTGTCTCAGTTAGTTTTAGTAACATTTACAGAACATGCATCCTAGACATTTTCTACATTCATTGAACTGCTCAAAAAGTCATTACCCACAGATCTAGGAAAATTTGCCCACCAGACCAGTCATCCTGGCTGAACACCAATATCAGAACATGAGCAAGACAGCATTTGTTACTTTGATCTGAGGAGAAATAATGGCATTTTAAATTTTAAAATATTACTTCACAACTCAATGATGCTGCAGTTGACTGCTCTCCTGCTGTGATTTTTTTTAATAATATGTAAAAAGTATAAAAACTGTATAAAACCAGGCACCTTTCTTGATGACATTCTGTTGAATATTGTTTAAGAACTACATTGTATTTAAGCTTACCCAGTGGTGGATTCTTCTCCAGTTCTGGTGATTGTTTGGTGAGACTGAAATTTCAGAATAATGAAAATAGCATCATGCAATATAATGAAGTAATATCTAATGGAGTTTTTATTCAATATTCAGAAGCTATTTTTGATTCTGTTACAAAAAGCTTAAAACATGTCCATCAAAAACATGGATTCTTTTACTAAGACAACTGCCCATATTAAAAGGACTTTTGACTTTTCACAGAATTCTTTTAAGGAAGTTTGAGTTTCAAAGTTCCTTTGGTTCTAGATGCCTTCTATGCATTTCAAGAAACAGATGAGTATCAGTATTTATACAACAGTAGTAACTTGCCTTTTCTTTAATAATGTGACCTTGCAGCAAAGAAGGCCAACAGCCTCCTGGTTTGCAATAGGCAGAGCCAGCCAACAGGTCAAGGAAGGTCATCCTTCCCTTCAACTCAGCACTGGTGATAGATTTCTGGAGTGCTGGGTCCAGTCCCTGGGCTCCCCAGTAGAAGATAGACATGGACATAGAGTGGATGAGGTCCAGCAAAGAATCACAAAGATGATGAAAGGGCTAGAGCATCTCTCCTGTGAGAAAAGGCTGGGGGGGAGATGGGACCAATCAGCCTGGGGAAGAGAAAGCTCAGAGATACCTTATCAGTGTGTATAAATATCTGAAGGGAGGACATTAAGCAGACAGAGCCAGGCTCTCCTCAGTGCTGCCCAATGACAGGACCAGAGGCAATGAACACAGACTAAAACGCATGATGTTCTGTTTGAGCATCAGGTAACACCTTTTTAGTTCAAGAGAGACCAAACACTGGCATGGATTGTCCAGCGAGGTTGTGGTGTCTCTACCCCTGGAGATATTCAAGAGCGATCTGGACACTAAGCAACTAGCTGTAGTTGGCCCTGCTAGTGCAGCGAGATTGGACAAGATGGCATCCAGAGGTCCCTTTCAACTTCAATCACTCTGTGATTCTGTAACAAAACAGTCTGAAGTTATATTTTAACAGAAAACAAGATATAAAGATTTTAAACAGAGTAAAATTTAGTCGTAATAGAATGAGGGGAGTTTTTCTTCTGACTTGTGTCCAAGTTTTGACAATAAAGAAGAAATTGACAATAGATAATTTTTTTTTCAAAATAATCCAGTAGAATATAATTAAGAATTGTATCTGAAATATAATCCTTTGAAAATGTTTGATTACCAGTCACTAGACTGAATGTGCTATTTTTTTCATTCCCTCTTTCATAAGAAACCAATTGCATCCCCTTGGCATTTATTGCAGATGAACAGGAGAGCTCTGGAGCAATTATTTATACTGTTGAGCTCAAGCGCTACGGTGGGCCTCTTGGAATTACAATCTCTGGTACTGAAGAGCCCTTTGATCCCATAATCATTTCTAGCCTTACAAAAGGAGGATTAGCTGAAAGGTAAATTGGAAAGCAAATTATTTTTAAATGTGCTCTTTGTCAAGATAAATTTGTTTTGTTTATCTGAAAATGCTAATTTTTATGGTTTAGGCATTTATTTTTTATGATTCTCCAAATCTGAGTTTATAATCTTTTTGCTATTGTGTTTTGATCATTGCCAAGCTCAGTAGCATGAGCAATATCTTAACAGGATCTACTTGTACATACTGTACAAGGCAGAGCAGAGGACTCTGGTCCTTACTATAAATCACTAAGGAAATACTAATCAATCAAACTGCTCAGTTGCAGGAACATTTTAGCAGCCTTTTAAAACAACTAGCCTTTTGTAGTATAATAAGTACAGAAAGCACTTCATGTGTCTACATTTATCTGAATTTATCATATCCTTATCTGCCATGCAATCTGTATGTGCACTTTCATACACCATTATCAGAGGAGCAGAAATGCTCCTCGTGGTAAGTGATAGAGACTAACAAAAATGGTAAGGTTTTCTCTCACCTGTTATTTCTAAGATTGGTTGAGTCACTGAAACTGGTACCTTTGGTGGTGGTTTCAGAGAGGACTTACACACAACACATGATACTATGCATGCCAGAACCAACAGTGCATTTACACAAAAAAAAAAATTTTTTTGTTCTTTTGATTGATCCTTCCTTAAAGTCATGTTGGTGAAATAGCTGGTTACTGCTTTTATTTGTTATGTTGTGAGACTTTTAGAAACTTGACTCAGAGCTTACTGAGCTGTCTGAGGTTGCTCTTAAACAGAAGGGCTGGAATGAATATAATCCACAGGTGATTAACTCAACTGCAGTAACACAGAAATCCACATCTTCATGCCTCAGCTCTGCTATTGCCACTACAATAAAGGTGACTTGCTTTAAGCATTTCTAACAAGAGAATTACTCTGTAACACAGTTTGAAAAGCAAAATGAAAGAGAGATGAGACTTTCATGCTCCAAATATGCAAAGAAATTGCCTTTGTTGCTTTTTATGCTCTTTTCTGAGCATTTTACTTCTTCCTTATTGTAGGACTGGGGCAATTCACATAGGAGACAGAATACTTGCAATAAATAGTAGCAGTCTGAAAGGAAAACCTTTGAGTGAAGCCATTCATCTATTACAGATGGCAGGAGAAACTGTCACCTTGAAAATTAAGAAGCAAACAGATGGTGAGTGTGGCTGAGGGTACCATCAGTGGTCCTTAATGCATGTGTTATTACAGATTAACAAGCATTTAAGCCATCTCTGGAAAAGTATTGTGTCAGTAATAAAAAGCAGATTCTTAGAACTGTAGGAAAGCAATGACCACCAGCAGCCCTTTTTTTTTTTATTTTTTATAATCCTATTCAGCTACCAGTCCCAAGAAATTTTCTGTCCCTGTGGGTCACATGAGTGAAATGAGCGATGCTGAAGATGAAACCTCTGCTGCACAGAAATCTGGCAAGCTCTCAGACATCTATTCCACTACAGTCCCCAGTGTTGACAGCGCAGTAGAGTCGTGGGATGGCTCTGGTATTGATACCAGCTTTGGAAATCAAGGTACTGTCAAGAATGCAATTGACATTTAAAATAGAAATTATTGCCTTTATAGTTGACCTTCCTTTGCCCTAAAGAAAACTTTGTATTTGTACTAACTTTAAACCCTATACTTTATAATGTACTGCTGGTCTCGTTATGACCATACACCTCACCAGGCAGCATGATTTCTTGCACTTTGGCTGGCCTCAGATTTACTCCTTCATGAGTATGTGATGTGTTATGAAGCATTTATCAATACATTAGCAGGCTTTTGTTAGCTTTACTGACATCTGAACAGCCCAGTCCATAGCTCATCCACAACCAAATGAGTTTATCCTTCAAATACAGGTCAATGCAAGGCACAGAACACTCTGGAGATGTTCATGAATTTGATGCCCATATGCAGTAATTTTTAAGTGCCAACAGATTTATTATAAGCTGCTGAAGTGCAACATGAGTCATTGCTTATGATTTGTAAATCTTTTGCTTCTTCCTCATTCCTGCAGTAATAACATCTAACTTTCAGCTGTCAAAAACAATCATTCTATTTAAAAACACAATTTTCCATAATGATAATTTTTCTACTTCTCTTTGACTATTGTTTTGTATGGGATTTTCAAATAATCCCAATTTGCAACACATGTTTATTTAGGCAGTGAGGGATACAGACATCTTGTAATATTCTTGATAAAAAAAACATAACTTACAGCTTTGGTGTTTTATTTCCATAGTAAAGCATGTATTCCCACTACCTGGCAGATATTTGGACAGGCAGATCTTTACCTCAAATAATTTTTTCACTAGACTTAGTTTGGATGAATTTTTCCCCTTTTTCATTTTTAACTGTGTTGATGAATTTATCAAAATAAATAATTTTAGATTTTCTTCTGATATTTTTAAATTCTAAGGAGAAGTATTGCTGAAAAAGTGCCAGAATGGTAATTCTCATTTCCTGGGTGAATTGATGATATTTGGAGCAAGTTGTTCAACTGTAGAAAGGACTGAGGCTCAGAATGCTTTCCAAAGTCCTGATGATTCAGATGCCATGCCAAAACTAAACCAGTATCTCAAAGCAGATTTTTTTTTAACTCCCTTGAAAAAATCGACCCAGACTTGGCTGGATACATGGCACTTCTGCTAAACAGCCTGAGTGTAAACAGATTTGTGACTTTATCCCTTGGTGTGGTGGTGGCCCACATTTCTATGAAAGTTCATTCTGTCTTGACCTGTCAAATTGAGTTTGGCTTTTCTCCAAACCTTTCTTGGCAGTAAGCACAGGCTGAGAAAATGGAGGAGTTTGGGGGATGTTTCTGGAGCACCAGATAATTCTTTATCCTATTAGTTACCGGTTTAATGCTGGTGAGCTGTCTTTTCTCTCCTTGAATTAATACCCCATTTTGTACCTTTTTGTTATGTGTCTGCCTTACTAATCTGGAGCCTTCCCCACACAACAGTCACATCTTTGCAACTAGAACCGTTCCTAGAATCTGGGAGTATGTTAATGTCTGTCAATTAGCTGGAAAATGCACACAACATTGTAGTTAACATGGGATTTGAGGGAGACAGGTCTAGACTGATTTATGGAAGCAAATTACCCTCTTGAGAGGAGTGGCAATAGTGCTAATTGTTAGTCATCAACAAAATAGAACTTCCTAATCCAATATGCACATCAAAAACCAGAAACTATAGAGCTAAAAAAGGAATATATCAAGATGAGGTATATGATAAATAATAATTTATCAGCTCTACCATAATGGATTTTGCTCACCAGTTCAGCATCAGCTTGTGACCAGTTGATCCATGTGTTCTTGATACATCACTGGGAAACTGGTTCCTACTTAGAATTCAAAGTACAGCTAGTTCAGTTAGAGAAATACTATTGAAGTAGTATCTGCTTTGCATATATGATAATAGCACCCAGAAATAAACTCTTCAGGTATAAAGGCCATCTATTGCCACTCACACAGCCTTGAGATATTTGGAAATGGGTGATAGAGAAATAGCTTCCTGCAAGGTGAGCTTTCTGGGGGTGTATACTGGTCCTGGGAATGTGTATCCATTGTGAGACAGGCTTTTTCTGAGCTCTCAGAACCCTAGCAAAAAGGGTATGTGAAAAGGTGAAAAGTCAAGTTCATGACATTTTTTAATGCATCTTTGAAAACTTTTTTTCAATAAATCTGAAGCACAGTTTTCGTAATAACTTCGCTTTAATTTTGGGCATGTTGCATATGACCATGTCAACACATATTTAACACATCCATAACACATGATTTATTCGCTAGTATTCACTCTAGGATGTCAACTTGGAAATTGACAAATTGTGGCAATATCTAGAACTAAACATAGAAGCAGCTGAGACATAAACAGTAGGAGAACAGTGTTAGATATATTTAAGATTCTGCTTTCAGTGGACTTTCACAGAAGAAGCTCTAGAGTACACCTAATTCAGACATAATTTAGGTCATAAATAATCTGGCTACAACTGCAAAAAAAAAAAAGGGCAACAATGATGAATCCACAAGTTCTAGAAAACCCAGCTTCAGGGATGTGGTTTTCTGTCATTACAACATATGCAGTGCTGTAAATACAGAATTCATCTTTTTAGGACACACCTTTCAGGCGTCAGGATACAACTTCAATGCCTATGAATGGAGGAGTCCTAAACAGACTAGTTTGTCCCCTCCATGCAAACCACGAAACCACCCATTTCATGATACAGGGCTGAGTGATGATGAATGGGATCGACCTACAGCAAGCAGGTAAGTTCCCATATGAGCTGATTTCTGATTTGCATCAACCCTCAGAGTAGCTCAGCTGGTTAGAGCCTGGTGTTAATAATGCCAAGAACTGGACTTGAAGATCTTTGTGGGTCCCTTCCAACTCAGAACAGTCTGTGATCTGCTGTTGTATCTGGGAGGTTGTAGCATATGAAAAGCTTTGCTGGACAGCCTTGTCCAATTCCCGTTGATCCATCTTTCACCAGTACTGCCTCTATCACCTGCGGGAAATGAGTGGACATGTAACTGAGCTGTCAGCTTCAATCAGAGAATGAAAACAGACATGTTGTAAGTGCACATCTGCACCAGTGCCCCAGATTTAATACTTATACTGTGTGGAATGAAATTATGTTTTTCTAATGAAGCTGTAAGGGCTCTTCCTTTAAATATGAGATACAGTGTACTTCATGAAACTTATTAGGGTAGATCAGTGATCTTTATGGAGGATTATGATGCCAAAACCAAGGCATATATTTATTCCGAGTTATTTCAGTCTAAAAACCACAGCATTTATCTCTTAAGAATAAACAAACAAAAAAATTAGGGCATTTCCCTGGGCAAGCTTCAGAAAAAAATCTGATCTGTTTTTCACTCCACAGAAATAAACGTACAAATAATGTGGCTAAAGACAACTGACATGTTAATCTTTTGTATTTCATGAAAATTCATTTTGGTTTGGGCAAAGGAGCACAAATCAGTCTTCTTCCATAAAGTCCACAGTGATTCAGTAGGAGAAAAAAGTGATCCAGGTAGAAAAGTCTTGTCCAAAGCTATGGTAGTTTGCCATGCGTTTATTCCTCCTCTTCTGAGAAGTAAATCTCCTTTTCAGTTAATTTCTCTGCAGACAAAAGAATTTCCTGAGGGAAAAAAATCTTACATGACAATTCTTGGCAATAGTGAAAGACCCAAAGTCTCCTATTTTCTATTCTAAGGTTGATCCATTAGTGGAACCACTGCAGAGACTTGGGCAATTCCTGCCAAAAAAACAGTTTTTCCTCAGATGTGGGAAGACAGGCATCACAGTTAGAGAGATTTCTGTGCTTTTTGTACCTCTCCTCAGGACCTACAGACCTGCATGTCCTTCATGAGAAACACACTTTCTTGGTGTACCAGCACAATGAGCCTGAAATCCCAGTTTGTGGAAATTCAAGTTCAGTACTAAAGAAAATCTTTCTGGTGCCTGTATAAACGTACTGGATAAGTAAATCCGTAAGGTCCAGTTTGTTACCTTTGAAATACAAATCAAGGCAAAGTTTATATGCTGCTTTCAGAATCTGAATGACAAATCCTCTCATACAGCAGATTGCTCAGTGGCATTTTGTCTGGAGACAAGCCTGTCAAGATGATAGCTAAGATCTGGACAAGCATGAACTCAGTCCATACCCAGCTCCTTTGGTCCCTACTGGCCAGAACCACACTAGAAGTTTCCATAGACTGGTAGTGGACAATGTTTAATAAAAAGAATTAAGAAAACTTTCTTCATACTGCCTGTTCTTGGTAACCTAATGTCTTTAGTTTAATAGCAGCATCCTTATCCACAGAAAAAGCCCATGTTTTGTTTCTCAAATGAGATGCAGCCATAGATTCCAGAACACCTACTGTTTTGCAGCCTGTAAGTAATGGGCTGAAAAAGTTGATGAGCAGTGAATTGGGAAGCTGGATTGTAAAATACAGAATTTGTAAATCAAAAGCATGTGTTCTATTACCATTCTAAAGCAGAAAGGATGCACATTAAAGTGTCTTGTTCCACTTGTCAATGTGACTTACACCTGAGATATACAGTACAAATTAAACTAATGATTATTTTAACTGTGTATCTGTAAAATGGATTGTGCCATACCTGATAGTGTTCCTATACCAAGTGCTGGAGTATTTGAGAAGGGCATGTCTGTTCTTCCATCCTGTTACAGGGATCCCCAGAAAAGCACCTCTTCTCTTCTACTTCTAGCTAGGCAATTTATTTTCTGCTCTTAACACTAGAAAGTAATTTTTTCTTACCTTTATTTTGTGTAGCACAGCTTCCAAGAATACATGGCAACAGAAGGAGTCTGAGACATTGGGAGAGAATCAAGAAAACCATTTAAAGCAGACTTCTGTAGAAAGATCAGGTGGAGAGAGCACCAGGAGCATGAAGAAAGAGGGAAAGATGTGGAAAGGTGCCTCTGGAGGGCAAAGGAAAGGGGGGGGACAGCTGGAAGACTGGAATACTTCCAGGTAGGAAAACAAAAAGTGCACAAAAGTGAGATCCAGCTGGGCTGAGGCAAAGACGGGGTTGGGGGGGCATGAGAGGAGGAGGAAAGAAAGGAAAAGCAGTTCAAATGAGTAAAACAGGGTAAAAGCAGAAAACACCACATTAACATGCCATGGAGGGACAATGAAATTTCAGTGGGCAAGCAAATGAAACCAGAGAGCTTAAACCCTCTGTAACCTAGTGTCTGCCTATCACTGGCAGACAGCACAAGTCTGTTACAGTTCCTGCTCCAGAGATAATGTTTTACACATTAAAACAATACTTACAGGAATGAGTCTGTCAGATCCTAGAACATCTATGACCCCCTGATTTAAAAAAAAAAAAAAATTTAAAAAATTTTTCTCTTATATGGCAATAAGAACCAAAATACAGACACCATGTCTTCATTATCTGTCCTACTGCCTTTTCTTCAGCATTTTTATGCATCCAAACTTCTGATAGCTCTTTTAATAAGCATCAGAAAAACAAATATATTCATTATCAGTAAACAATATCTCATATGATTTAATATCCATCTCTCAGGTTTCAGATAAAAAAACATTTAGATGAGAAATTATTTTGGTACCTCTTTTGTTTTTTTGGTGCAGTAGTTCAGTTACAAAATAGTCATGTGGCTGTAATGAAAATGCAGAAGTTGAGATTTCACACACCAGGAGACAAGACTCAGGGAAAGGGCAAAACAGGAGGTGAGAGCAGAAAAAGAAATTGCTTCAGCTAAGGGGTCCAGATAGGCATCATGATTTCATATTTCACAGAAGTCAGAGAAGAAATGGACCTCCAGTTCTAGGAAATCTGGACTTGCTGTCACAGACAATTGCCTCAAATTATCATGTTCATTAGCTCAAGTTCCATTTGATATCATTAGTGTGCAATATAACAAGAGGTATTGTAATGGATAAATTAGTCTACATTCTACATTGGCTATTGAAAGAAATATTTAGACTTACTGAAAGAGCTCATTTCCGAAGTCGAGGATCTTTCTAAAATCATGTTTTAAATACTTTCCTATCTTGCCTGGGAGGAATTGCATCTGTGATCTGAGTAGGTATTCTCTCCATTGCTGCATCTATTGCAATATCTTAGAAGAGACACTGATGCTAGGTGAAGGATCATTGCAATAAGAGATTGAAATGGCTGACCATTATCTGCTTGACCGATTGTAGTTTTAAGAAAGCATCTCTGACGCAGAGTATCATGTGTGAAGCATTCAAGCTGGTGTCACTTGTGCTGGGCAATTGTCCTATTTAAAAGCTATTCTGTAAACAGAGTTACATTCATGCTATTCTCAGTAACACATTGTTTGTCAAGCAAGGCCTCAGATGCTTCCATAATAGTGTTTGCTCTGTTTTTGTGCTGTTAAGCACCACTAGCTGCAATCCATAGGCAGCTGCTGCAAAGTAACAGCTTGCTGCCACCAAAAGGGTGAATTGTCATTTCTTCCTTCCTCATCCTTCTTCCCTTGTGCCTTTCACATAATCAGCCCTCTCCCATGCAGCAGCTCTGATGCTTATGTGAACCTTTATTGAGCTGCTTCCCCTTGCTAAAAAAAACTGTATACATGCATACACTGTAATGGTTTTGCTTTGGGCTGTGTTGCTGCAGCCCAGAGTTGGCATATTTTTTCAGACTTCACTTGCCAAGCAACTTCCCTAAGCATCGGTGTCACCAACATCTGCTCAAGAGTGCTTGTAATAAGGCTTTGGTGCATTTATGTAACACCAGAGACCTAAGTTTCCATGCAAGACAGTTGCATCCCTGAAAGTTTCCCTGTGTTCATGTATGAAATGATTGGAGTTTATATTATGGCAGTCAGGTGGCTTAAACTGACAATGACAAATGCAGCTTAGGCTGAAGGAATCAGGTAAAAAGCACCACCGTCCCTCTTTTGCAAAACACTGAAAAAACGAGGACTCTTTCCATATTGCCTGGGAGAAGTCTGTGAAGTTGAAAGGTTTTATTGCAAATATTTGTTGCACGGGGCAGCTCTGCACACTGGTTGATTCATTAATTTTCATAGGGAGATCCCAGTTTCAACCCAGTAAAAATGTGTATTGAATTGTTCTTGGAATCCATTTATGCCCTTACTGAACAACTCGCTGCTCAGATCCTGCCAGCTGCTAGTGACTGCCAGGTTGTGAGAAGGCTTGTCTGTCATATGCTCTGCATGTCCATCCAGCCTCTCCTGACCAGCGACTCTTCCCCACTCTCCTGTGTAATGTTCTGTCATTCAAGTTGCAATCTGTGGCAAGGCCCGTGTGTAATATATATTTTTAAAGGGAAGAAAAAGTCCACATTTTTTAACTTCTCATTGTAAATCTAGCTTTACAGGTACCCATGATAACACCGAGGCTGACCAGGAGGAAAATTTCTGGTCTCAGGCTCTGGAGGATTTAGAGACCTGTGGCCAGTCAGGAATTCTGAGGGAACTAGAGGTAGAACAATCTTAACCTTTCTTTCCAATTATAGAGAAATATAATGGTTTTGGTTTGGTTTACATTCATTTTATTTTCTCCTTTTTTCTTTTAAGTTGCACTAATCACACCAATTCATTTAAAAGCTTTAACCCCTTTCCACAGGACAAGGCTGACACGCGTCTGTGTTTGAGAAACATGACTCTCTTGGTACCTACCCTTTACCTTTATATTTTTGCTTATGCAGCTGCCTCCCCTGCCCCTAACCAGAGCTGTTTCCTTTTGTACAATGCAAGCAAAACTCTATAAACATGTTCACCCCAGTGCTTTTGACTTGCAGCTTCCGCTGTGCATACCCATCGATGCTGTCTGCACAGGCAGCAAATGGCACAGAACTTCCTGCAGCTGTGCATTCCTTTTTCTGACAGACGCTTCATGCAGCTTTTCTGAGCATGTTGCAGGTTGTCTTTTAAATTGAAACTTAATTTGATTAAGATGAACATAAAAGAAAATCAGCTTTTCAAAATGTTTACCTATAATCTTACCACTCTGAAAAAAAGAGAAGCTGCCAAATGTGAAAAATGTTCATTATGCAGAAATTCTTTCACTATGTAATGAAATTTTACATGTCATCCTGAAGGTGATTGCAGTCTAACCTTGCTTTGTGCCAGTTAGTGATGGGGGCAGAGGAGGAAGGAAACAGAGTAACTTTGAGTATTTATTTTTATAATCATCTTTCTCTAAGTTGTCTAATCAGAACAATTGAGATTATACTGTCAGAGCTACAGAATGAAAGGCCCTAAAATATTTTCTTTTATGTTCTTTTAAATTCCTGGAGCTGCAAAACTGGCAGAATCTCATTTTCATTTTTATTTTATATAAAGTCCTTTAGCAGCCAGGAGGAATGTCAATGGCATAACTGGGTGAAAGTTTTTCAGTTCAGACTAATTTACTTCCTCAGATTTATAGCTTTTGTATTGCATGTATGGGTAGGAAAATGTGATTCTCATGTATTTGTTATTGCCAACCAGAGAAATGTAGGAGAAAATGTTATACTGGTTTAATTCTGTAGTTAGATATGCTTCAGTACTGCAGGCTTCTTTTGCAGTTTTCAGTATTCAGAGCATAATAAAAGGATATGGAAATAGATAATTCCAAAAGGGAAGTATGTTATTCATGCTGACCAGAATTCAGTTACTTCAATACATGGAATTTTCCTCAGCCTTTCGTGAAAGTGAAATTCAGAACTGTAGATGTACCATTTATAGCATTGCCTCATTGCACAACCCCCAGCGCTGAGAAGAAAGCCAGGCTCATTCAGTATGACAGGATGCTGAGAATGGCGATGCCTCTATTTTATGAAGTGCCATTGCATAGTCAAGGACTCCTTATCATTTTTCATTTCAAGGTCTTCAGCCAAAGAGCAAAGAAGACTGTAGTTTGCCAAGTCCTCTGGATGCTTTTGCTCCAGCAAGCAGTCATATCAATCTTTACTGAGCACAAAAGAGATTGTTACGGCTACAGTCTATTATCTTGTAGTAAAAATAGTGCTGGAGGTGGGAGAAAGAAGGGTGGTGGACATGCTTACCAGAGTCAGAAGCAAACATTTATTTGCCTGTTTTGCCCTTATTTTTTACTTCTCGTTTTCAAGCAGGCTGCCTGCATCCAGTCCCAGTCAGAGTTCAGGCTATGGTCTTTAAATTTCCCTTTTCAGTTGTCCATCAGAAGAGGTAATAAATAAGAAAATCAGCATACCCTATCCCTGCAGTGGCAACTCTGTACAGTGGCTGTGCCAAAGTGTATTCACCTCCCATTCTCAAGAGTAGAACATCTTTCACAAGGGAGGAGGCTTCTTATTGTGCATGGATGCTTTTCATGTCAGTCCATATCACCCAGGGGATGAGGTAATTCCCATCATCATGTTTCAAGATTTCATCCTCCATGTGTTCTTGCATCTAAAACAAAAGGCTAGTTTTTACTGAGATGAAAACCAGCAGTGAGACAGGGGCCAGTGTTAGTGCTAAGCTAAGGCTGTCACTCTTGCAATATGCATGTCATGCAAAGTTTCTTTTCAGGCAGTGAGCTTACCTGCAGTGAGTTTTCCCTGGCTCGGGGTTGTATCTGGGCATGCTCTCTGCCCGTGAGGACCCTAGAGCTGCCTACATATTCTGCTGACTCACATTTTTTTACCTTGCACGCACAGTCTGAATTGTAAATGCCTTCCTATAGCTCCAATTCCAACAAATGCAATCATGCCACAACTTAAATGTCATTTTATTTATGTGTAAAATAGTTTTAAAATAAGCAGTTACACTACAGACTCTTCAGTCTGCCAGGGGTCTAGCTTACAAGCATAACCATTCTAGTGCTCAGTATTCTAGTTTGAAATGCCATCTGAAAACTTTTGCCCATAGGTTTCATGTATTGTTGTTGTGTTTTGTTGTGGTCCTGTATTTTATAGTGACTTGCAAGCAGATTGATCATCTATCCTCTTGCCTTTTGCTGTGCCCTGAGTGTTTATGTTCTAACAAAGAATAGAGATGTTTTTCCGACTGCTATGAGTTAACCACTTATTTAAACCACATTCTCTGTTACAAATTAACCTGTCCATTAATGCTCTAGGCCACAATTATGTCAGGAAGTACAATGAGTTTGAATCATGAAAACCCACAGCCTCGTAACCAACTGGGAAGACAAGCCAGCTTCCAGGAAAGAAGTTCTGTAAGGCCACATTACAGTCAAGCTACTCGTAGCAACACATTGCCGTCAGATGTGGGGAGAAAGTCCATGGTCCTGAGAAAATTTAAGCAAGAAATGAAAGAAATCATGTCACCAACTCCTGTGGAGTTACACAAGGTCTGTAATTTTTTTTCTGGCAGCTTTGAAATAATATATTCAGCATGGGAAATCTAATTATATGACAACACAGTAAACACTTTTTATAATGACTCTACAGATGTAATTTGGGGACCATGCATATTAGTTCTTACAAACACATTAATGATAGGTCCTTGTGGGGGGAAACAAACAAATAAGATGCATCCTTGTCTACTATTTCATTTTACAATAAATCCTTAAAAGGCACTGTTCTTTTCAAAGGAGCATGCACTAGTAATTTGAGTTGACAAGACCAAAAACTCTTGTCTGCAAAATATGTTCATTAAGAAAGCAAAGTTTAATTTCTAGAAAATACATTTCTTTAGGAAATTACTCATGAGGGTTTAGGGCTCCCATTGGTCCTTTTTCAAATTAACACTCATTTTGAATTAAATACATGAGACTCGATGTACATAATATAGAATGTTATTTCAAATTAGGTATTGCTTCCTTTTATAATTTCTCTGCTCTAAAAAGGATATATAATCTTCAGTCTATGCAGTTTTTCACTGCTCAAGACTGTTGAAATCACCTGGTGATATGGAGATGGCTCTGCACCCCAAGGAAGTACTGGATAAAGTATCTTCGGAAGTGCACAGCAAACACCCTGCAAGTTAAAGTCTCAAGTCCAGGGAAGTTTCCAAAACTTTGAGGGACATTAAAAGGCTGTTCTCCTTGACGGGACTGAGCATCCCATTTCCTGCACCCATCTTCCTCTTAAAGGTGTGAGATCTTTCCAGAGAGGAGGCAGAAACATGGAGAAATTTCATTAAGACATCACGCGGTCATTCTCAAAGAGATTTGGTTTGGTTTCTAGTCCCTGCAGATTTGACTGAGTTTAGTTTGTAGTTCATTCAGTTCAGTTCAGTAAGGTAAGGACTTGCTGAGTATGGGCTAAATGAATGTTTATAGAAGGTAGTAGAGAATTGATCTCATATATGGTAAATGAATTCATCACCACTGTAAACAATCAGTAGGATGTGTTGTGATGGTTTTAAGCTATTCATATTGCCAGCTTGATGTGATTAATGGAGTTAGTTACTGTGCTGTTTTCCTGAGTGGTGAATAAATGTTGGATACAAAAAAATAGTTGGCCAGTAGGCATTTCATAGTGTGCTCACATTCAGCAAAGGTGTAGTTTTCTCCTACGGATTATGAAACCAGCCTTTCATGATAAAATTAATCCTTTTCTAGAAAGGAGTCATCAGATTTCTATTAATGAGTCAGTGGTATTCTGTGATAGTATCTGAGAGTCCTGGCCAGTACAAAATACCCTGTCCTTACTCTAGCTTCAGTTGAAGCCACTATTTTTAAGATTGCTTTGACTTCTGTTTTAGTGATTTCCCACTTTCATTCAGACAGTATACCCACTTTTTCCATCTGCTGAAGTGATGTCAAGTTTTCTTTTGCTGTCTGTTCTGTCATTCAGAAAAGAGTAACTTCCTTTCTAAAAGTATGGAAGTTGAACCTGTACCAAGGATTTCCCAAATCCTTACAGTCATTCAAGAAAAATGGAAACTAGTGGCTGGATTTTACAGTCTGATTCCCCAAAGTGGGCTTGTTACCTCTATGGTCATACGTGCAGGTTAACTCAGGTAGCATGGACTGCTTTTGTATTCATGCCTATCTTAATAAGTTCTTGTTAGTTTTCTTACTAGTTCTTGTGTAGTAGTGTGCCTGTTACTTTCTCTCTCCTTCTTCATTCTTGCGTTAGACCTCTAGACCTCTAGTTTAACACTAATAACCTGTTCAGTAGCTACTTCTCGTTGACAGCTTGTCCAATGATAGTTTTCCAAAAGAGCTGCAATGCCACAGGAATGACTTCAGTCATGGAAATGCCTTAACTGAAGTACTTTTCATGTATCGTTTTGCCGGCAAATGTGTTCTGCCCTCTGCAGGCAAATGTGTTAATTAGCTGGGTCACTGACAAATAGGAAGTTTTGGAAAACTGTGATGGTGTAAACAGTTTTGAAATACAATCGAAGATACAGCTTGCTTAAGACTTACCTTGGCAAGATTTTCAAGCGTGTACTTGATTCTGTGCTGCTGAGCTTTACCTGTTTGCAGCAAGTTAACTTGAATTCTTCACTGCTCTTTCTTACTTCACCACATTGCATTCACCAGTTGTGCATTTGTCATTGTCCTGAGGAAGGTAGGGTTCAGATAAGTGTGTTATGAATCTCTTCAAACATTTGTTCTAGATGGTTTAATAAGTAGCATTTAATTTAGTTGGATAGTGTATTGCTTTATCAGTACCCAAATTTAATGAATGCCTTTAACTGATTTTATCTACTTGGGTAATAATATAGATTAATATTTTTCTAAAAATCATAGCAGACCATTTTTTAAAAGTTTCGTAGAGCACGCATTCCTCTGAGAACAAAAATATGCGCTAGGATCAGATAATTTTTCAATATTATTATTGCAAGTAGTCATTAACCTAAAATTACAGTCAGTTAAAATACCTCAATAGCTGATCTGTGCAAGATGTATGAATTTAAATTAAACATTTTCCCATAGATCTGAGGGGGAGAAGCACAGACACAGACTCAAAATGTGTAAGCTTCTGTTTTAAATTTGTAACTATTTAATTGCTTATGAAATATGAATTAAATTTCCATTTCAGCTTTCTTTTTCCCTTAGGATCCTGATGTAAATTTAAAAGTCTAACAAATCACCCAAATGGAGATTTTGTTATTGAGATCAGACCTTCCAAAGAGTTATGATCAGCAGTACAGATAAACCGGCATGATTTAGGTGTTGCATGACTTGTTTACAGCCATATTCCCTTCAGACAGGGCTGCTGCATGTGAAGATGAGAAATCTGTGTGGTAGGGCACACAAGACACAAATTAAGGTGAGCTAATGTTGAATAGCTCTTCCTATAGATCTCAAAAGCCAAATTTATCTGGATTTAGTTTGCTAATAGATCACTCACTAAAAACAGGAAAAAAACCACAGTATTGTCATACAACATAGAAAAGGGACCACCATTTGCGGTGAATTATTCTCCACTCCAGCTTGGCTTTCAGAAGGTCTTGACTGGAATATTGTCCAATTTGGGCTCTGAAAATTAAGGAAAGATGTCAACCATCTGAACAGAGTCCACAGTAAAACAGGCCTTATTTCACATCACTGCAGACAAAGGGAGAATAAAGTGATCTTGTTCTCTGTGGATAGCAACAGGCTTAAGCCTCAGAAAGGGTGATTTAGTTTAAACCCAAGGAAAACATCTGAAGCAGCGGAAGGGATTGCTTTAGTAGACTGTGGAGTCTCCATCACTGGAGATTTTAAAAAGTGGGGCAGATGAATCTCTCAGAAATGGCTTAGGTGCAGTTGATCCTGCCTTAGAACCAGAATACAATCTGGATGACTTCAGAAAGTCCCATTTCATATGCTTTTGTAATTCATCTGGGGCTGGATCCAGCTCCGTTTAACTCCATTGCCTGAAGAAAGGGGAAGGGGAAAAGGAGGCAGTGGAAAGAGGAAAGTTGCTTTTTAAAATTGTGCCATCTATGCTAGAACAGTACAGAGTGTTTTAAGTCTTCTCAGGCACATTTTTATGTGTACTTTTCAAAGCTTCTTTAAGAAGCAGTTAACTTGAAGCACTCCTATCCTTTGTGATGGTGAGGGGAAAAAATTACTTTTTTTGAAGAGAATTTGGGTCTTGGTCCATAGCTAATTGTTTTTAATTTCTGCCAGGCAGTGAACACAAATCTGTCAATAAAATATATCTTCCTTCTTTATCTTTTTTTCAGTCTTGTAGAATGGTGGCCTTATGGCACGTTGGTAGCAGCTTCAAATATACTTCACATCAAAGCCATGTTAGATGTGCTGTTGATATCACAAACAAAAACCTCTGTTCCTAACAAATTGTTAGAATTTCTCCAGAGTCCTGCTGGTATAGGAGCTGTTGATACATATTAAAATCATTCTGTGGTGAATTATTTTAAATTTGCAAATAGGTTTTTCAGCAGCTGAAATGCCTATTGACTCCTAAAACTCACACTGAGGTGGAGGACGTGTGACAGGTTCAGCAAGAAGTTACTTCAGCGTAAGACTGGCGAAAAGATGGCAAAGACCTTAAATACCACAGCTCTTGCAAAGTTTAAAATGGCTGTTCATACCCAAAAAAGTCAGCGGCAGGAAGAAAGCCTTTGGCTTAGGGGGACTTTAGGTGTGGCTTTCTGCTTCACAGTGCTGTTCAGAGGGAGGAAAAAACAGGGAGGAGGATGAGCTGATGTAAATTTAGGGAAGAACACTGTGTGGGCATATTTGTGCTCACCACAGCATGACACACGGATGTTTTCACAGCAGCCCAGCAATGCACCATCCACATTGAGATGAAACAGTGCTAATGCTGCATTGTATCTAACTTTCCTCAACTTCTGCCCAGGCCAGCTACCAAACTTAGTAGTGAGTCTGATTTCATTCTTACCTACAAAGAAGTCTCTATCTTTTTCTGTCAAATAGCTGAATTCACAAAACTACCTGCAAGGACTTGTTTTCTGAACACTTGAAAAACCTTCTCCTAACAGTTTTATTAACTTCTGTTTTCTGCTTTTGAATGACCACCTCATGGCTATATAACTGTAAGAACACTGCCTGCAAGCTCTTTCAGAAGGAGCCTTATTTGTACTTTCTTAAAAGATTGCATTATAACTCCTATACTGAGCACTTTTGAGATTAGGTTTTACAGGGTGAACCATTGCCTGGCCGAAAACAGGTTGTCTAAGGCTTATAGTGCCAATGGTCTTTACTCCCTCTGGAAGTGTTGGAAGACACACCACCAATTGTTTGATTGAGGCCAGGTCTTCATACCTGAAGCAAAACTAAACATTATGTTATACTTAGATCCTGGCAGCTAGAGACCAAGGAAACAAAAAACTAAGACTCAAAAAAAATTACACCAGGAAAGTGGTGGGCTAAATACCACAAATTTCCAGCTGACAAGCAGAAGTGAAAAGAGCTGCTTATTACTGAAGGTGGCTTCTGAGAATCACAGAATTACAGAATCAGCCAAGTGGGGAGGATCCACAAGGATCATCAAAGCCAACTCCTGGCCCTGCACAGGATCATCCCCAAGAGTCACAACATGTGCAGGAGTATTATTCAAATGCTTCTTGAGCTCTGTCAGGCTTGGTGCTGTGACCACTGCCCTGGGGAGCCTGTTGAGTGCCCAACCACCTTCTGAGTGAAGACCTTTTTTCTAATATCTAACCTAAACCTTCCAATACAATTTCAGAATATTAACATAATGTCAAAACGGGGACAACTTTAATACTGTAAGTACCAAATAGCAGGTAAGTGATCTGTCTAATGTGGGAAAAAAAACAAAAAAAAACAAAAAAACACACACACAAAAAAACCCCCAAACAAAACAAAAACAAAAAAAAACAAAACAAAAAAAAAAAACCACAAAAAAAAAAACCACAAAAAAACCAAACCAAAACAAAACAAAAAAACAACAACAAAAAAAAAACACCACCAAAATCATCCTAGGAAGAAAGTCTGCCTAATGCTTGCAGAAATGGGAACGAACTCTTTTTCTTTCTTTCTCATCATGTCACATCCTCTCCACAGGTAACTTTGTACAAGGACTCTGATGGAGAAGACTTCGGGTTCAGTGTCTCAGATGGTTTACTGGAAAAAGGAGTATATGTTAAAAACATTCGACCAGCTGGCCCTGGCGATCTGGGAGGTCTAAAACCATATGATAGACTTTTACAGGTAACGTTTCTGGCACCACAGAGGTTTAGCATGAAGGGACATGAGATACAGATTGCTTTGTAAAAAGATTTGTAACCATACTGGAGTGTGTTCAGGTATCTGTCTTCACAGATGTGATTGTAGAAAACTGCACAGTGTTTTCATCACTTATTTGGAACAGTCCTCTTATCTACACTGCTTATGATAATTTAAATAATGAGAACTACTGTTTGTATTTCTGCTGGGAAAGGATGTGTGTAGGGGGCAGGAAGAAGGACAAATGGTCACAATTGCTCTATGCCACAGGCTGTGCCATGTAGATTTCTTAGAGCCTTGGTAAGAAGAGGCAGCACTCATGGAGGTTTGGGCTTTTATGCTGGATATTCCTGTGTAGTTGTATTTACATAAACAAACTCCCTCAGAACACTAGGTATTTCAGAACTCCAAAGGAGACATACACATGCTTACTAGGAAGCTGACATTTCCCAAAGCATTTCTAGACAGGTTTGTCTTTTTTACTGTTCCTGACAGACCTGAGAACTATTCCTGTGTTTTATCCAAGTGTTGACTGACATAGTTGGAATAACGTAATACTCAGCACCACACTTACCACAGTGCCAAGTTGGACTGTGATGAAAAAAACTAAATTATTCTCAACTAGCCCAATAAAATACTTTATATAAATTTATATATATTAAGTAAAACCAGAGGAGACTTAACTGAATTTTCAGACACGCTCTATTGCACTTAAATTGACAAACACCATGGAAGTCAGAAAAACTGTGGGCTGTTAAATGTCATTTATGGAGGTGGGCATTGTGACAGCTGCCAACAGCTATCACCAGTGTAAATATCCCCACTTCAGCTACATGCTATTTACAAGGGTATAGAAAATGTACCTGATGTCTTCAGACCAGACACCATGGTGAAGAGTCTTGTATTGGGTGACTCTCCTCTACCTGGAATAGTTAAATCGGTCTCCATATTCTCACAGATAAGTATGTTTCTCCTGTGATCTTTTTTTTTCCTGTAATGGTAACAAAGATCAATCTTTTCATCATTCAGGTAAACCATGTTCGCACCAGAGACTTTGACTGCTGTCTAGTTGTGCCCCTCATCGCAGAATCTGGCAATAAGCTGGAACTGGTTATTAGCAGAAACCCACTGGCATCTCAGAAAGGAAGCTCAGAACAACATCCTTCAGCGAGCGGGGAGTGGAGTGATCCAAATAATGCCTTCCTTCAGCAGAGCGGACACACTCACGTTAATACAGAGATACGGGATCCTACAAATACTTTATAGCAGAAAACCATTTTAGTGGGACATTTGGAAACAAAAGACAATTATGGTGCTAAATCCATTTAAGATTTCTCTGAGACTGAGGCTCAGATGCTGTATAGCACTGAAAAGCACAGGAGGTCAGTCTGTCTGTCTCAAGGCTTCTATTAATCCATGGTTACTTTTGAAATAGTTTAATTCTTCATTAAGTCAAGTCATTCTATTCTAAACAATCTAGCATTAGTAATAGCAAGAAAAATCATAAGGGCCTTTTTTTCCCCCCAAGTAAGAAACTGGGGAGATGTTTTAAAGATGATTGAAATGTACCTCTTCCTTCAGCAGCAGCTGCTGTTTGACGGAAAAGCAGGGAGTTAACCTCTGGTAACAAACAGTGGTGTCCAGGTTAACATTGTTTTTAAAAAACATTTTATCAGAAAGGTGCTGCTGACTGATGGACATGGCAGAGTGGTTTACTGCACTAAGTTTTCTTGTGAAATGGCTACATCTCTGATTTTGGAAACCTTTATTCAGTGGCAAGAAGGGTGCTGCACTCATTAGACAAAGCACGGTTTAGATGTTTTAACAAAATGTTTGCAGGAAGCTGCAGTTTGCAGTGAACATTGCTCCCCCACTTTGGTAAACTTTCTTAGAACCTATGTTATTCCCTATGCAATGAAATATTTAATGGTATGTCTTGCAGCCTATGGAGATTTTTAAGCAGAAGACTTTTCTAGTGGGATAAAACCTCTGAAGGAGGATTACTGAAAAGAGTAAAACTGAAATGAGTTCAAATTAGAAAGGTTTTTAAAACAAAATGGCTTCTTTTTTAAACGATGGTCATGGAGATTGATACGAAAGCTCTTTAATGATCCATAAACCAGTAAACTTCTACTGGCACACATGAGCTTTTTAAGCCAAACAATTTCTTGAAGGGACAAAGGTCCAATTTAATATATTTTGTTTTCAACCTTCTTTAACATTACACCCCTGCAACACATTTTTAGAATTTAAAACTGTAAATATATTTTACAAACACATCACACAAATTCTCTCTTCTCTCCTCTCCCCTCTCCCCCCCAAGCAATAAAATACTGCCAGTTGCTTTATATGCTCACCAGCAGCTGCTTTGGTTTATTCTGGTATTCAAGTTGTTATTAGTAATTATTGTTATTGGTGAATATAAAGATACTGGATTTGTACATTTGTAGAGTCTCCATATCTAAGCAATCACCTTACAGAGTTGTTTCTGGTCAATTTAAACTGTTTAACTGTATCCCTGTTGCTGTTTTCAATACATGAACAAGCTCACCTGCCCTGCACACACAAGTATCTCCAATTTCTATTTCAGCACTGCCAGAAAAGGTCAGAATGACATTCAAGGCTGAATCATGTTTAAAAAAAACAAAAAAACCCCAACAAAGTTCATGAGTCACTTAAATATGTATTTTTATTTGTAACAAATAAGTATTAAACTGTAAAGTATTTTTGTACAAATTTAATACTTTAATAGCATGATATTTATCGTCTATGTTATGTTTTTTGAAATTCAAACTGTTGCAAATATTTGTATGGAAAAACTGTATAAATTGAAATAAACAGTGATTTAAAGACATTAAAAATGAGGTATTTTTCTACTTTATATTTTTTGCCACATTATTTTTTCCACAGTTTTAGCAAAAAAATACCATGTTTATATTTGTGGTACACTTTTTCCTACTCTGTCTGAAAAGAAAAAAAAAATTGGTAAAGGTAATGCACATTTTAGTACAATGTGTCTAATGTTTTGATTTAACATTTAACTTACTAATCTGAAAATTACAATGAAGCAGGTCACACAGTACACAAGAAAAGGTTGAAAGTGGAATGTTATTTGGACTCTGACTTAGAATTTTTCTCTTCTTACAAGAGCATCATCAGCGTATAACTATTAGGTAAAGCAGCAGTGGAAAGTTCTACATCTCTTTCAAGTACAAAGTGGGAAAAATTTTCTACATCAGTGCTTGCAACTTTCTTGTTCTATTTATAACAAGATTTAAAGCCATAATCCATGAAAGCTTCATGCCCATCAATCAACCACATCAGAAAAAACTAAAGTCCCCTTTGTAAACTGCTTTTTTCTTAAGAGCAAACTACAGTTTAGCACATCAGTAAGAGCATCTTACCAAAGTGGTAGCATTCGAAGATGGGTAAATCTTGGTATGGCGAGCAAGGAGTCTTTAAATTAAAATACATCCTCATGTATTTTTTATGGGAATATCTGGATCCTGTAAGACGTGTAAGTTCATTCTTCACCAAAAGAGAATTGTGTGATTTTTTGATGAACAGGACACCAATGAATATACTAAAAACAGATCACTGAAAATGTAAAAGGCTCAGTGTAAAGTAAGCTGTTCTTCATAGAACATGTGTAAACAGGAAAGCCTTTGAAAAGCACCTGTACATTCATTCAGCTTCTTTGTTCCAAAAATCCTCAACAGAACAGGTTCAATACAGCTTCAT
This sequence comes from Acropternis orthonyx, assembly GCA_035583155.1. NCBI lineage: Eukaryota > Metazoa > Chordata > Aves > Passeriformes > Rhinocryptidae > Acropternis > Acropternis orthonyx. Next base: position 33,560,866 of record JAWWEU010000040.1, on the reverse strand, counting down.
AATGAGGACAGTTAATAATTGTTTGTTAGCTTTTGAAAAGCTTCCTAGGAGTTGGCTGTCCCAAAGTTAGATTCTTAAGTCTGGAAGATCCAAGTGGGGATTCTGCTACTGTTGTCTGTCAAAACAAAACAAAAATGTTATCCAAGTTTGAACAAGACCTAAAATATATTAGAATCTTCACAAAAAGCTCTTTCTCTGTGATAGAGATCAGAAGTTATATATAATGAAAAAAACCATCTGCTAACCCGGTTTGATTGTATAAAAATCAACTTCAATGATTAAATTTTATATAAATCTTTCACAGCAGGTCACCTAACTACTGACGTCTGTGCACAAAGAATAAGCTAATATAGGCTAAACTGGTCAATGGATCACTCAAGTAAGTAAAAATATGTATACATTTACTACTATTGACATAATAATTTATTTTTTCCATATTACTCATATATTACTCTGGGAAGAGATCTGCCAAATTTGACTGTTTCACCAACTACTGGTCATCTTGAAAAACTGTTAAATAAATAAAATAATCATAACAGTACCCAGGTGACTAGTGGTCGTAAGAGTGCAAAAGTTTGTTCTAAACTTTCTCAGTAAGGAGATACTTACAGAGGATATTTTCGTATCACCCTCAGATGCAAGAGTTTGGTGTCTTTTACAAGGACTTTGCTGCAAACTTCCTGTCTGCTCTTTATTGAGATCTGATGACCTTTCCTGTTTCATGAGGTCACTTGGAGGTTCAGGAGGGTCAGGAGCACCCTGAGTTACAGGAAGAGACGGAGTTGCGAGCTCTTGATGTTGCCAGCACTTCATCAGTGGAGAGGACGTTTGTTTGGGACAGTTGCTTGTTTCTGCAATTGCCTCTCTCAAAAATCTCTGTAAGCGAGTTTTTCTGGGCACGTTCTTGTTCGTGACTGCTCTCCTGAGGTGCAGCTCTTCGGCCACCACATAGACACGGCAGCGTCCCCTGGTCACGGCTGTGTACACGTGCTGCCAGTGCTGACGACCAGCATTGCCAACCACGTACACAACAGTTTTTTCCTCGGAACCCTGAAACATGTTTAAGAATGCTGTTTCAAAGTAAAATCTCCAGTAAATCGTTTTAAAAAAAAAACAAAAAAACACCCTACTTTCAAGAGTGATGAAGTTAGAGACAACTGGACATTCTTTCAAGAATATTTTCTATCCTGTATTCAAGGAACTGTACTTTCAAGAAAGTTTCTGACTCTCACATGAAAATAGAGCTCAGAGCTGCTATGTTTTTACCTGAAATGTGTGAATAGTTCTGGCCCATGCATGTTTTATGTGACATAGCTTCTTCAGTGCCTTATACTTCACAGTGAACGTGGAGCCATACGTGTTGCTGATGGTCAGTAAGCGTCGTTTATCAATTTCTACATCCTAAAACAGTAACACAAATCTCAGCAGTGAGCTTGTACTGGCAGTGTGGTCAACATCTGTGTCCATCCCTAGCCTAGCTTTCCCTGAAATTACAACAGCTGCAATGTCAACCAAGTGAAATAGTTCCAGAAGACACTGAACAGATTGCTATCTTGCACTGACCACCTTCAACAGTATCACTGTACAGAGCCTACCCTAACCACTGGTAATTTCAATGGCCCCTCTGTGCTCAACTCCCTGAACCCACCAGAAAAAAGCAGAGTTTTTTGCTGTATTTTTAGGTCAGGTTAGTGTTCTGCCAGGGAGAGCTCAGCTGTAACATTAGCTTTATGCTTTACTTAAGATTATGTTTCTGCCTATATCCAAAACATTATCCATTTCAGTTACAATACATTTGAGCATTTACAGACTGTATTTACACTGAACACAAGCAAATCACCCAAAACACATTTTACAGAAAAGCCTGGGATTGGGGTTTTTTTAATTCTCATTTGCAGCTTGCCTCCTTCTTGCCTTTCACATGATAGTTCAGCAGAATTAAGTATGTATAACAGACTAAACTTAAAAAGTGTGAATTTTTTGGTTCTGGGGATTCAACAAGGACCGAATCAGTTACCACCAGGGTTTTTTTGGGCAAGTTCTTGCAGCAAGGACTTACCCCTGTTATGAAAAATATATCTCCATTGCACAATCGCTTGTCCTCCTCAGCACCCTCTGTAGTGAGAGTGGTTTCTCCACTTCTGCATTCATTGCCATTAGAATGATCTCTGAAACCAGAGTCTGGCAAGAGATCCCTGAGATACGTATTCCGTGTGCAGGAAATCTTGTCCCCAGTTTGAAATAAAAGTCGGTTTTTATGGTCTCTAGGTCAGAGAAAGAAAAAGGGAGAAATGTATTTAAAAAGTATGCACTTACCATCTCTCAATATTTCTTCTCTTTCTGCTCTCTACACTTGGCCCAGATTACAAACCTTGACAACATCCAAAACAGTTAAGATAACACACATTTATTTCTTGAACTTTTGCAAAACCTTTTAGTAAAAAGAAGTAATACAGAGTAGCTCAGAAATCCTCCTTCCAAAAGTATTTCAGAATCTATTTAGAAATCTTACAGTGGTAAAAAATAATTAGCCTTGAGAGGTTTTACTCATGTTGCTTTCATGTCAATTTTGAATATTCAACTGTAACTTAAAATCTTACAATTCATATAATGGCAATTTAAATGAAAGGCCATTTACCACTGTTCACAGCCAAGCCTGAAATTAAAGAACCCATCAGAAAGTTTATATAATAAATTATTTATAACCTAATCAGATCTAGATGAAACATTTAAAGTTTTACAATCTTATTCTAGGGTATTGGCCTGGCCATAACACTTTCAAAAACAAAATGAGATTGTTCAAGGAAAAAGTACAGAACACTGGCTTACCTGGTTAAATGATTTGAATAGTGTTGGCAACAAAGTTCATTTATTAGATCGCAATCTTGCCTATATCATACAAAACAAGATGTACAAAACATACAATTACAGGCAATGTCACATTAGCATTAACTTACAAATAATGGAAAAAGCCCATCTTAGCTCTGATGATCTTCCAGCAACAATTAAAAACAATCACTGGCTCAGAGTCTAGAAGACAGAGCAGTTAAAAAACAGTTTTGTCTAAATACCACAAAAAGTGAGGCAAGGATGTTTGCACTGCATACCTGAATTAACTAAATTTGTTTTTAAGATAAAGACGAAAACTAGAAAAAAAAACTAAGGCCTGGACAGATTACTTTCTGTCTGTGAATATATGAAAAAAAATAGTAAGAATTATTTGTATTTTAAAGACCTGGGATTTTAACTTTTAAATGCAGATTAAGTACCTATAAATATATTCTAGATGAAATCTTATATGAAAATCACTAATAACAATATTGTACCTGAATGCAGATTGGAGAAATAAAGTCGATGTCAGTTACTCAGCATTCACAACAAACAGGTGAACTAGCTAAAACTTATAAACCACTTATTTGCACACTAGTAACCTGCAAACAGTAGGTGGGTTTTAATTACTGAGAAAAGGTTCTTCACAAATAAAACTAGAAGAGATTTTTCTTAAGTACCCTTCTGTGCAGAGCTGCAAATTCAGTGGACTATTGGTACTACGGCATATTACATTTCCCCTTCAGCATTTCTGTGAAGCCATCCATATTATTCATGCTCCTGTGATTACTAATCCTTCCAATCTTTCTTCAATGCATGTTAGAGCCTTACAACCCACACCCTCTTAAGTGATGAATATTGTGCTTCCCAATACCTAAACTGTAGGCCTTTGTCACTGCAGAGCAGAAGCACTAATGCCAATCAGATTATATGACTAAATCTGACCCTTGAGACATGGTCAAAACACAATTATCTTCTGTTATTTGGTCAATGGCCACTTGTGACAGAAGTATATGGAGATAGTGAGTTATACATTCAGTCATGCAGCCTGGAATTCTCATCTGCCACAGTGGGATACATCTGAATATGCGTATTTCTTTGTATTTTGTGGGTTCCTCCTACAGTCAAGCTCTCACCTTCTGCTTCTGAAGAACACTGCACTGTTAGCAAACACCAGAGCACAGGCTCTCATAATCTTACTACAAAAAATTACCATTTATGTCCATCCTTTACTTCTTTAACATACACCATAAAGATGAACATGAGCACAAAGGCAGAAATCACGGTGAAAAATAATGTTAAGAATAGAGAAAAATGAAGCAACTTGTCATGGATAGACTGGGGGCAACCAGAAGGTACAGGGAGAGACATCTAGCCTGTTTGTTCTGTCTAGTAATTTTATGATATTGCCACTAGTCTCTACAGCTCAACACATTCAGCTATTTTTAGATTCTGGTTGCTAGCAAGGATTTTTTCAATGTCTCCCTGCATATTCCATTACCTTCTGAAAGCAATGAATTGTGACAGTTTGGCATCCTCCAATCCTGGGCCTTTTTTAAGTAAAGTCTTTATGGCAGTTTGCAAATCTGTTTTAAAAGACATAAAAGGTAAGGCATAAAAATATGCAGAACAATTTAAGAAGGAAAAATGTAACTTAATATGAAATTTCATTTGCTTCAATGACATTTCAACTTGTTTAAAACAAAAAAAACCAAGAAAACAAAAAAGCCACACAGAACCACACACCCCACAAAAAAACCAAAACCACACTACAAAACATGCACATATACTCCCCCAAAAAAGCATCATGCAGTTAACCCACTATTAAAATCTGAGAAACAAGAGCAATATGGAGACATTCTTATTTCTGTGTTAAACAACAGCTGCATAGAGCATATTTCATGCAAGATAAGGTTTTGATACAACACATTAAAGAGGTAAAGATAAAACATTTTCAAGCCACAGACCTATACACTTAGATTTCACAGAAGAAATCAACTTTTAGTATTCTGTTTGCTATGTTACTGTAACAAGATAAGGTGATGTTTGCTCTATTTTTTCCCCTCAGCCCCCTTGAAGCTTTTTGCTGCATATAAAATAGAGGCCACTCAATCCACCTATACCAAATAAATGTCAAAAAACCCCAGTAAACAATGGCTCTAGTCCTGACCCAAAACATAAACATTTGATTACTCTGGTGGAAGCTGTCCCCCATTTCAAAATATAACTGGTGAGCTGGAGCTCTACAGCCTGTTCTTTCCACTTACAGATTTTGCTGTGTGCCCTCACAGAAGGCAGAAGATAAAACTATGAATGTAGCAATTAAATTTATCCCGCAAGAAAACCCAGACTAAAATCTGCCCAAAATTTTAGTTCCAGAAAACAATCTAAGCTTTACCAAAGGGAAAAATCAAGATCACAAACTGACAGTACACACATACTGTTAGAATTCCCACCAGCAGGCAAAGCAATAAGAATAAATTTCTTCTCTGGGCTTGGAACTGTCATTTCCTCATTCCAAACAGAAACTTTCAGCACCTCATCAAATTCAGGAAGCAGCCGGTGAGAGATTCTTGACCAGAGAAGTGGAGAGAAAACAGAAAAGTTATTTCCACGTAAAGGATTCCAGTGTACCATCATCTGCATCAGCCTGAAGTTCCCTACTAGTAACTTTTTTGTCATCTATGCTACATGCAGCAAAATCTTTCCTCTGAGCATAACTTAATTCCATGTTAAAACACTGGGTAATTTATTCTCTAAACCTCCCAGCACTGCAGCAGATATTTAGTATTACCCACACAGTTTCCATGCAAGCACAATGGAGTAAGACAGAAGTGTTACCAAAAAAATAAGTGAGAATGTTTGTAAAACACTGAGTAGTTCTGGACATCTTGCAAATGTTCAGAATATTCTCAAAACCTCAAAAGCTCTTGGGCACTTGAGCCTCGATTTTGTTGTTTGAGGTTTAAAAAAGAAATCATATACTGATAGGAAACAGAACTATTTCCAGAACAAAATGCAAATGTTGGAAGCATTTAGAGTCTCTACTTATTAATATAGCAAGATATAAAAATAAACTGTGGTATAATGGCCCTTGACATCTAAACTCTCAAAGCAACAGTTTGTTTTAGCTGTTGTCACACTTATCAGCTATGTCTTTAAAGCTTCCTTTTTAGAGAAGCAATTGTAAGCCATTTCAGAAGGCAAAAAGTCAACTCATTTGAAAGCAACAGAGAATATAAAATTCAAGAGTATTCCACCACACACATTTATATTTTTGTCCAATATATATACTTCTGGAAAAATCTGTAGCATTTTGTTGCTGTTGTTTTGGGGGATTGTTTATTTTTAAAACCAGTGTTACTGATTTGGAGCAAAAAAAGTTAACAGAAGTGGTACTAAGGAGTCAAATCTGCATCACTGTGATTCTGTAAGTAAAAGGCCAGGCCTACTACAAGAATGCTCCATACATACATAAGGATATCCTACCTTGATGCATTATCTACAATTAGCTGTGATTCAGCTCTGTGGTTAGTTCGCAGTTCCACAGAAAAGCCTCTTGATTTTAGACCCTCAAAGATATCAGCTAACATGTTCCCTGGGTCTATGCTTGGCAGCTGCCTAGTATCACCTAAACAGAATGCAAATAAGTGTTTGTGAGAAGGAATAACAGATCATGTGTTGCAAACTGCTTGGAAAAAGAATCACTGGAATTAATAAATACTCAACTCTCTACATAATAACATAATTCTTAATACAATTCACATGAAATAACACTTTCAAGAATCTAAGACACTTAGGGAATCAGGCTGTAGTTCAAGTTTTTCATATTCATCACTCAGTAATGCTTTACTAGCAAGTGCAAATCCCTCTGCTTGATGAACACTGACTGTGATCACATCTTATTCAGACACATTTTGAAAGCTACATATTTAAAAAATATCCTAAACAGCATGTCAAAAAGCAAGCCTCTGAGAAAGCATAAAAATTTGACTTTACATTTCTTTGCTTTCCTTTTTGAATTAAAACAAGATGTTCCTAGCATTAGGAATTACAAAAAACCTCTTTTCTAACATATGACTTTATGCTAACACTAGCTTCTTCAATTTAAGGAAATTAGGAAAGTTTTCCAGTTGCAAGCTATAATAAGCTACTGCATGGAAGTCATAATACTTTCAGAATCAGACAAAATGCTCCTAAACAGAGAATGGGGATACTGATAATATCATACAGACACTTTCATACTGACAGCTGGCAAACTGTCTCACCTGACCTTAACAATTAGCAGAAATATCCAAGAACAGGACAATGTAACATTACAGGGGTTTTAAGAGACTCAGTGAGACCAGTGGGAGTCCTGGTACTTCCACTTATATTGGGCATTATTAAATATTGCAAAATGTTAAATTTGCTGTTTCACTTACCTAGAATAATAAGTTTTGCAAGCTGAGCATGCTCACACAAGAGTTTTAAAACTAAACTAAGAATGTGTACAGACACCAGACTTCCTTCATCCACAATCAGAACCGTAACAGCAGAAAACTTCCATGGCTGTGCTTGTTCGCTCTGCCTCCATGATTTAAAACTATAGATAATCTAGAAACAAATAAAGCAAGCCTTGACATTAAACAACTGTAAACAACTGTCTTATAAAAGTAGACAGTGCGATATCTTTCTAATGTTGTATGTGGAGCTGTTATCTGAAATTATGAACTTAAACCTGTAAAGACCCAGAAGACTCAACCATTCAGTCTTATTTTCCTCCTCAGTGAACACATGTCTAACTGAGATTATTGACACTGACTTACATTAAAGCACAGAAATACACTCTTTTTTTTTTCTGCAAGAACCATTTAAGATACAAAGTAAGCCATTAGGTTGCTCAGGAACAGAACACTTCCTACTACAACTTGCTCATATTAATAAATACACAACATTGCCTGGGAAAGGGGAACAGGCAACTACCCAGTCTCCAAAGATAAAATAAGCCAACAGTACATTTTAAGTTGTAATTTTTATTTATATGCATTATTCCACACTTTCAATGTGTCTTCTTGGCACATTTCACTACCTAGGACAGAAGACGCTTGACTTAAGTCTATTTACAAGGAGTTTGCTTTCTACTTTTCTCTAAAAAAATTTCCACAATACCTAACAGTAATTAAGAAAACACTGTGCAAATGAAATTTATCTCATTATTCAACCCCAGGCTACTGATCTTTTCATGTATGTGCTGGTATCAGTATGACTGCTAGGCAACAGGATACTAGAAAACAGCTCTACCACCTAGAAGATATTTTTGTCTTTGTTAAAATAACAAACAAAACTGAGAAGCTAAAAAGACCCAGATTCCCTAGAGAGGCACAAATGTCAGATGTATAAAACTACAAAAAAAAAAACAGTTACAGCAAGTAATATTTTCAAATGATTGATTTACAATTCCCCAAAATGTAACGCTTTCAAATGCTGACAAGTTGTATCTAAGCATTATCATTAACAACAATAATAAGCTACATACTTCATAAGGAAAGTTCAATAACAAGCTTGCTTTTTTTTTCCAAAGCAAGAACGGACAGTGCCAAAAGGTCTTTCAGAACCTAATTAAAAAAAAAAAAAAAAACACAACTAACCAAACAAAAAACAAACTTTACCTGATGCAGCGTATATGCAGGAAGCTGAGTTTTTTCACTCAAAAGACTTGCCGCCCTCCCTGTAGGTGCAGTAAACAGCACATTCAAACACTTTTTTGCATGCATATTCTCTGACTCCCATTGATGATCAAATGTATTCCATTCCTCAGATGCATCCAAATCTTCTTCAAAGTCCTTAGAAGCAGCTTCCACTTCTTTTTCCATCTGCTTTAAATGACGAAAAAGGCAGCTCACTATTGTACTCTTCCCACAGCCTCCTTTTCCACTTATGATTGTGACAGGGTTAGAACAAATCTTTTCCACAGCAATAACCTGATCTAAGTCTGCCTCTGCTGTACTTTGGGTACCAGACATAGACTCCACTTCCTTCTCAGGAAAGTGATTTTCACCATTATGATTGTCTGCATTATCTTCCTTCAGATGTTCCATTTCATGTGCTTGCATAATATTCACTTTGTTATCTACTGTTTCTCTTGATGTCTCAGAAATGTTAAGTATCTTTCTTACATCAGCATCCAGTTTCCATGGGTGGTTTGACAGGAGGTCACCTATATACATTGCAATGTCTTTTTCAGATTTGTAAAGATGAGGCAGAAACACTAGCTTTTTCTCCCTGATCACTACCTTCTGATCTTTCAAAAACTCAAGAGATTGCCAAACATGCTCAGTGGACATATTTTTTGATACAAAACGAGCCAATTCATCTTGATCTTCATATGTGTGTCCCATTTCTCTACAGTGTTTCTTGAGCAGATCATACAGAATCAATGCATTCTTCTGCAACTCAGGAATCTTCCTGAGGAGATGTTCACACTGACAGAAGGCGGCCCACGTTGCCTCACAGTAAGAAAGGCTCAGTTCCTTATAGATAATCTTCTCCCCAAAAAGTAGAAAAGCAAACACATATTTATTTCAGAAGATGTTAGTCTCTTGCTGAGTAACATTTGTCCTAGTAAATACCAATAGCAATTCAGAGGGTGCAAGTTTGCAAAAATGTATTTTTCACAATGTACAAAACCTTCTTTTCAAGCTATATGAAAGCAAGATATTTAAAAGTAAGCTGGACTGATAATTCATCTCAGTCACCTTCCCGTATGAAACAGGAACTTCAAAAATAAAGACCTGGCACAGAAATTGGGTACTAGGGAGAACTGGTGCACACCTCATAGCACAATTTCAAGTAAAGGTACACGAACCATAGACACACAGCACAGGAAAGGCATTAGCCAGAATACTGTACCCAGTTCTGAACATGTATGTCAAGAAATACACAATCTTTACAGACACTACCAAACAGTGTAAGACTGAGATGTGCAAAACATGAACTATTGAGGGCCAGAATAATGAATTGCACTTGCTCAGTGTTAGGAGAAAAAGCGTAAGAGCATCTTCAAGCAATAAAATAACTGCAGTGAGAATGCAGGTCCTTGGTATGAGAAGCAAGAGAGCAACAAGTCCACATTGCATCAAGAAATAGTCAAACTGGACATGAGGAAAACCCTTTTAAAGAAAAGGATGTGAAACACTGAAATATATTTCCTACACTGGTGAATCTCTGAAATGGGAGGTCTTAAAGACAAGTCAGAACATCCATCTATAAAGCACTCGGGGGCTGAGGCAGAGGGATAACCAACCCTATTCCTAAACTGTTAAGCTACACAGCTCCCATCCAAGATATGGGAGTACTAAGGTGATGTGGAGCAGCAAAGCTGCACAGTAAGCCCAGTAAAGGAAAACAGGAAGGTAAGCAACCACTGCAAATCCCATTATAAAAACAAATCACTCGGCCAGATGACCTCTTAAAGAGAAATTTATCTAGCTAACTATGAAAGCATAGATACTGTTCTACAAATTAGGAACAGAAAATCTTATTTACCGGTATAAAAGTGAAGGTGATAATTGAGGATTTTAAATTAGCTTTCTTACTTTTGCCCAATTACCTCAAGAATGTAATTTTCTGCTCCTTGTAAAAAACTACTAAAGAAATGGTTGTAAGAAAACCACTTTCAAAAAATCTTTTGAGACTAATTTAATGTAGACTAACAGCAAAAACAAAACCCTTCGCTAAAACTGAGTCCAGTACATCATCCGTTTCCAAATTACTTACGCCTAGAGCCTACACATGCTCATTTAATACATTGAACGTAACTGAAACAGCACAGTAGTCTAACAAAGCTCAAATGTAATAACAAACACCATATTTTTACCCTGTTTAACATTACTTACCCTGCTGAATCCAAGTTTCCATGGCTCATTCTTTAATATCTCATCCAATTTTGTTAGCATCTTGTCATGAATCTCTACCTCCTCACTATCCGTATCATTGGTTTCTTCAGTCTCTCCTTGCCAATGCACCATATCCAACAGACAGCAAAAATGGCGTGGCAGAAGAATTGGCAAGAACTCCAGTATCCTCGGAAAAGTCAGAGCTACCAATACTGCCTTCCCTGCAACTGCATGCATCATAAACAAAGTTTCATGCAATATACACGGATATTTGTAAATTTAAACTGACTCTAGATTTCATCCTTCTGCCTCCCCTACATCACAAGCATCTCAAATTTCTTTCCATTTCTTACTCATTGTACTCCTTTTTGAATTATTTTAAAGTCTGTTTTCCCAGAACTGCCTTGGGAAAAAAACAATGTGAACAGGTGATATAAAAATAGCAACTAAATTTACTCTCTTGGAGAATATGTATTAAGCAGAAAGGCAAAGATAAAACCTTTTCCCTTTTAAGCAAGTACTTAATTTACACATAGAGAATCAATATACACTATTTCCACACAAAAAAATACCATGAAGCCTTCAGAAACAAACTGCTTGAGGCCATAACAATTAATGACAACCAAAAACATTTACAACAGCAGAAGTAGCAAAGAGGGGGGGAATGGGTGATGGTATATATTGCCCAATGACAGAGAAGGAAGAAAGCTTAAAACGTAGCAAAGTAACGTACGTTAGATACTAAGAAAAATCTCCAACTACAAGAAAGGTGAACAGAGTATGTAAGCACACTGTGCAATCTCTACCCCTGACGATTCATGAACATCCTGGAACAAGCCTCAACCAAAAGCAATTCATAAATCCCATTAGAACTCTCACAGCAAACCAGATCTGTGTTTCTACCAATATTGATTCCTATCCCTTTGCAGCCATGGAAAGATTTGAAGTCCATAAACTATGGTTAAGAACTTTTCCACTATTACAAAAAGCCTAAAAGTCTATAGAATTCTGAACAATTTTCCTCTCCTTCCTTCCACATGGGATTTGGAGTGAAGTCAGCTCAAGTCTAGCAGAGGCTCTCAACAACCCTGCTATACACGATTTTACATCTAAAAGAGTCACCTCCATCATCTGATCTGACACTGCCCAGTAAACCAGGTCCTGGAAGGCTTCGTTCACTTACACTTAACAGTAGATAGACTCAACTTTGTCTGTGCAGGTTAAAGAAACATATCATTGGAGCAAAACAAGAGAGCTAACACTGAAGGCACACCTCAGCCATCCTGACTTCCTCTCTCTTTTTGATGTTTTGCTTCACACCAGCTATGGTCCAACAGACTGAATGCCTGTTAGGAATTGGAATACCTTAGGCATGCAACTGGAATGCATTATTTGGGTTTCATCGAGCAGGAATACGGCCAATACTCAGTGACTGCACCACAAGAGGAACAAGGGATGTCTGTTCAAAAGCACACTCCTGATCCAATCTCTAAGTCTCATGTAGGCACACCAATGCAGCCCACAACGGGATCCTCAGCGATCCCAAACTATCTCCATGTGGTGACACTCATGGTTCCACATTCTGCTCCCTGGCCATACCGATCTGCTGACAGGCAGGATTCAAGTACACTTAGACAAACTATTTAGTGCTGATCTCAATGGACTACACAGAACTCCTTCACTGTTGCCCTGCACTACAAAGACGCAGGTATACTATTACTGAACACATATATGTCCCTAAAAAGCCATACCACCATGTTTAGGCAGCGCTGAACCCATTTTTGAATAAGCCTTGTTTTACCTAAATAAACTGTAGGAAACATCACTGTATTTGCATCGTAGAATCACAGATTCATAGAATGGTTTGGATTGGAAGGGACCTTAAAGATTACCTAGTCCCAACCCCTCTGCCGTAGGCAGGGACGCCCTTCCACTAGATCAGGTTGCTTAGAGTCCCATGCAGCTTGTCCTTGAACACTCCCAGAATGGAGCATCCCTAGCACAGACAATTCTACTTAGTAAGCCTACAGAATTTAGCAAGTCCTTCTGTATGCCTAGCTTTAACTGGTCAGTTGCCCCACTGTGATGATATACTTGTTAAAAAAATAATCAGTGCAGGTTCAAAATTCATTTGAATAAACAATTCATATGAAGACATGTTAGCTCAAACATAGTACCTGAAACAGAACTCCTTAGCTTATAAAACAATCAAAATAGCACAGGATATACCTACGTGATTTTGAAACATAGTAGAAGATGTCATAATCCTTGGTATCTCTTTGGCTCCTCCCTGGATGTATGTGTGAAACTTGGAACTGTTTCAGTTTTCCTACAAGATTTCTAAAATTCAGCACAGACCCCACTGGAAGCCAAGTAAAGAATTTTTCTTTAAAACTCTCAGGAACATCACATTCCGTAAGAAAGAGTGAAACTACTTGTCGGTTGTTTTCTTCTATATCAGTCTGCAGAAAATACGACGGATATCCTTGCACAAAGTACTTCGACCCAATTTTCTTAGCTTTAACATTAACTTTCCACCAAGGGCCAACCAATGGAAAACGTCCAACTACTTCATAGTCCTTTTTGGTGCCATCTTCCTGTATAATAACTGAATCATTAAAAATAAACACATTGTCAATTGACAGTCATAAATACTATAAGTTTGTGTTGATTAAAAGAGATTTGTTTGAAGCTTGTTTTTGTCTTTTCCACAAGTTGCAGTAGCAGAAGTAAAGCATGGGTTTTCCTAAACTCCTGAAGTCAGTCTCTCCAGCAGTATTTAAAAACATAAGTGAAACCAATCTCAGAAACAAGCACTAAAATTGCTCCTGTAAGCATCAGAAATAAATCTTATGTATGAATTTATTAAGCCAATTAAACACATACGGTTTAATACTATGGTTGACTATTTATGTCAAGACAAGTTTACAATTCAATTATAAACAGTTCTGTCACAAAATATTTCATAGCAATGCCTGCATGCTCTTCAGACACATTTGAACACCAAATATTTCCTGCAACTGAAACCACCAAAATTATAAGCAATTAATATAATAAACACTTAACATTTTGTATGACCTGGCTTGCCTCTTTTCCTCACAAAAATCAATACACCATTCCTCGATCCACGGCCGGGGACTGACTGCTATGACTAGAACAAAGTGGCACCTACATTTAATAGGGCCTCTTCCTCACAACACCAGAGCAGCTCTTAGGTCTTTACAACTTATTTATTTATTTCTCCCTTGTTACCTAGTTCAATTTAGCCATTTTAAAAACAACTTGAGGAAAAAATATTCTTGTTAGGCAGAAGCTGCTCCAACGTCACCTGCTTTCTAAGTAGAAAGTCAGGAATCATTAACGTGAAGTAGCAATATTCTTATATATCATTTTAAAAAACTGTATTTTTTGTATGAAGTTGCCTTGAATGGAAAAACTTTATGCTGTCTTCCTGTTGCAATACTGTGCGGGTAGAAAGCACAAACCACACATCCCACGTGGCCGATGCAGTGCCGGGGGAAAGGAGCGAGCTGGGCCGTGACCCCCCCGCCCCGAGCGCTCGGTGCCGATCCAAGGGGCGGGGCGGGGCGGCCATTCCCGACCGGCCGGGCCCAGCCGCGCCTTCCAGGGGACGGCACCGGCGGGCCCCGGTGCCCTCCGGCCAGTCCGGCCCCAAACCCGTGCCCAAGGGACGGCACAGGCGGGCCCCGGAGCCCTCCCGCCAGCCCGGCCCCTCACCGGCGCGGCGCGGCGGCAGCGCGGCCGCCAGCTCCCGCCCGGCAGCCTCCAGGAGTGCATCCGCCGCCAAGTGCGGCTCTTCCTCGAACTCCTCCTCGCTCTCCTCCTCCGAGCCTGTGGCCACCCAGCGCGGCGACAGCACCTGCCCCCAGAGCTCCAGCGTCGCACCCCGCTCCCCGCCGGGGCCCGCCATGCCGCCCCCGCCCCGTCCCCGCCCCCCCGGAAGCGGGAGAGGCGCCAGGAGAGGCGGGATGGACAGCCGGGAGCAGCGGGTGCGATTCTGTACTGATTCGAGTCATGCTGCGTGCCCAGCACTAAATAGGTGAGCCTCGGTTTTCTAAAAGGTTTTTGCTGCTCACCTGAAGTGAGGTGCACCTTCTGGGGCTAGGTGGTCAGGCACCGGGAATTAGATGATCCTTTTGAAAATCTGCGACTAAATATTTTTCTCGCCTTCGCAGTGCAGCCAAGTTTAAGGTTCCCGTCTCCTTGGTTTCTCTTTCCTGCCCTTACTCAGCACTGCTTCCCGTGCAGTTGCAGAATAGAAGCTAAAGTAAGGGGGATTTAAGTCTATAGTAAAAATTTTTATTCTAATATAAGGATTCCATCAATGAAAGCTATAAGAGTAAAAAAAAAAAAAATCTTGCTCTCTCTCTCTCTCTCTCTCTATATATATATATATACATAAAGAAGTTTATATATTTAGAATTTCATAATATATGTATAAGAGAAGATTGTTAAGCACTAAAACCAAGATGAACACAAGGCCAGGCGTTTCAGTCAAAAATTCTCTGTCATGAATTTTTTAAATCATACTTTGAGAAATATCTGGAAATTTTCAATCAGCTTTGTGGGCTAGCGTTTTCTCCATCATATGTCACTTCAAGTTCCACCCCAAAACCCACGAATGTACGGTGAAAGGAAACATGCTTTGACAACCCTATGATTTTACCTTCTAATGCACCATGATATCACTGCCATGATTGTTTGTGAGTCTTAAAGTATAATCTGACATGACACTAAAGAAGTTAGTACCTTCTTGTCAATGGAGAAAAAAGTGTTTATAAATTTGAACTCAATATTCATACATTCAGTGGGAAAAAAAAGGCAAAGCCCTGAAAAGCAAAGTCACAATGAACAAGGAGAGATTATTTGCTTTTTCTTACTGCTTTGTGTCATGACACAGAGTAGCAGGTTTGCACTTAATAGAAAGTATGCCCATATAAATCTCCCACCTTTAAATAGGTATGTGACATCCTACTCTGAAAACAATTTTCAGAACATTCTGACAGGTACCATTTATACACTGCAGGGTTAATAGTAAAGCCAGCCTCCAGATTTAAGTAAGACTTCCTACATTTTTTATTGTTTCTTCATACCAGACATCCCCTTTCAAGGGATGACTAGCAGTTCATCTTTGAATCTGACGAGGCCAGTGGGATTCCCTAGTCTCAAATTCGCTTGGGTATTCATTGCTTCCTGATCTCTGCTGTGATTTAAGACATTCCTGTCTGCTGAACTCCAACAGTAAGTCTGAGTTTGCCATCCAGGAGCACCAACTGGCAGCCCTTAGAGGAAGAAATTAGGGGATGTATCTAACACAGCAGGAGGCAGGAGTAGCAGAGAAATATTTAAACTTTAATTCCTCTTGAGATAGAAAGGTGTATTTTTTTGTCTGTGCCGCAGAGCTTTTACCTGGAGAGATGAGCAGTACGCTTGGAATTGACTGCCCACGGGGTGGAAAGACAGCCCCACCATTTGCCATGGACTGATCCAGACTGCACTGGAAAAAGGTGAGGCTCCAGAACACCTGCAGTACATTGATGACATCATCGTATGGTGGAACACGGCAGAAGAAGTCCTTGAGAAAGGGGAAAAGATAAACCAGATTCTCCTGAAAACTGGTTTTGCCAATAAATGCAGTACAGTCAAGGGACCTGCGTAGGAGATTCAGTTCCTAGAATTGAAGTGGCAACATGGACATCACCAGATTCCAACAGAGGTGATCAACAAAATAGCAGCTATGTCCCCACCAACCAATAAGAAGGAAACACAGGCTTTCCTAGGTGCTGTGGGCTTCTGGAGGATGCATATCCCACATTGTGAGCCCTCTCTTTCTATGGAAGAAAAATGGCTTCAAGTGGGGCCCTGAACAACATCAAGCCTTTGAACAGATCAAACAAGAGATTGCCCATGCAGTAGCCCTTAGGCCAGTTAGGACAGGACAGGACATGAAGAATGTGCTCTACACCGCAGCTGGAGAAAGTGGTTGTGAGAAATGCTCACACTTACCAGTAAAATTTAGGAGGGACAAAGTCTTCGAAGCAAAAATAAACCTTGATCAAGCCAATTCAGCTGAACTGGCTGTGTCTCTCTGGCCCAAGAGACAGCCACCCAACAGTAAGAAACAGAACTTTTTATATCCTCTCCTGGCCGAGGGGGTCCCTGCCTCCGTTCCCATTGGCTGGTACTAGGAAGCTCACAGCCTGGCCTGATCTGCCTGCCTGCCCCAGACCCCCACCCCCCTCCAAAGGCATGAAAACTAAGTTAAACCGCATTTTTAAGTCCAGCCATTAGAACTTAACTATCCTTCCCCCCATGCAATTCTTTTGGCTTCAGTAAAACTCCAGTTCTATTTCTCACAGTGGTCCTTCCTGGAGTCTCTGGCAAAAAGTACCTTGGGATACCCAAGGGTGACTGCTGGAGTTCTGGAGTTGGGGATACAAAGGATCTGAGGCCTACTACATGCCAGCTGAAAAAGAGGTATTAGCAGCCTATGCAGGGGTTCAAGCTGCCTCAGAAGTAATTGGCACCGAAACACAGCTCCTTCTGGCACCCCAACTAGCAGTGCTGGGATGGATGTTCAAAGGAAATATGCCTTCCAGCCATCATGCCACTGATGCTATGTGGATCGCTCTGATGTTGTTTTGGTTTGACTCTTGGCAAAATGCCAAGTCTCTCAGAGCAGCACAGAGTTTCAGTTAAAAGAAGTGAGGGGGGAAAAAAACTTAAAACTGAAACTGGTATATATATACATATATTTACACAAATTTACAACATATATATGTTTAAATATAAAAGACAAACCAACAACAACTTATTGAAACCTCCCTCTCAACAATACACAGGTTCCACCACCCAGACCC
>JAWWEU010000040.1:33461018-33543179 GCA_035583155.1 Acropternis orthonyx | reverse complement strand
AGCTGCTCTTTGATTTATAGACGAGCTGACGTCAGATGGGATGAAATACCTCATTGGTCACTTAAGTCAGCTGATACCTGTCCCCAATCACATGACCCACGAAATTGGGGCTTAGCTAAAACTAAAACCTCAATCTGAGTTTTTTGGGGTTTATCAAACCTATCACACTGATCACACAGCCAGCTTGGATAGGGAATCGTAATCGCCCTGGGATTTTGGAAATCATCACAAACTGGCCTGAAGGTGAGAAGTTTGGACTGTCATCCAAAGAGGATGAGGATCAGGTGACATGTGCTGAGGAGGCCCTGCCATACAATTAGCTACCTGAAAATGAAAAGTGTGGATGCTCTGTGGGGGTGGCTAGACAGATGGAGAAAGGCCAGCTGGCAGCACAGAGGAAAACCCAATTGCACTGCTGAGATGTGGCAACAGAGGAAAACCCAATTGCACTGCTGAGATGTGGCAAGACATCACTGCCAGGGTAGAGAAATTGACTGTGAAAGTATGTCTTGTAGAGGCACATGAACCTAAGAGTCAGACTGTGGAAGAACATCACAACGAATGGGTGGATCAGGCTGCCAAGATTAAAGTGTCTCAGGTAGATCTGGACTGGCAACACACAGGCAAATTATTTCTAGTTCGCTGGGCCCATGACACCTCAGGTCATCAGAGAAGAGATGTGACATATAGATGGGCTCATGACTGAGGGGTGGATTTAACCATGGACAGTATCTCCCAGGTTATCCACAACTGTGAAACGTGCACTGCACTCAAACAGGCCAAGCAGGTGAAACCTCTGTGGTGTGGTGGACAGTGATCGAAATAGATATGAGGAGGCCTGGCAGATTGATTACATCACAGTGCCACAAACCCACTAAGGCAAGCAGTGTGCTGACAATGGTAGAAGCAACCACTGAATGGCTGGAGATGTACCTTGTGCTCCATGCCACTGACCAGAACACTGTCTTGAGCCTCATAAAGCAAATCCTGTGGCAACATGGCACTCCAGAGTGAATTGAGTCAGCCAGTGGGACTCATTTTAAGGATAGCCTCATTAACACCTGGGCTAAAGAGCATGGGCTTGAGTGGGTGTATCATATCCCCTGTCACGCACCAGTTGCTGGGAAAGTTGAATGGTGTAGTGGACTGTTAAAAACCACCTTGAAAGCACGGGGTGGGAGGACCTTCAAACACTGGGATCTGGGTTTAGCAAAGGCCACTTGGCTGGTCAACACAACTCCACCAACTCAATCAGAGCCCATGCATACTGTCAATGGAGAAAAAGTTCCTGTGGTGCATTTGACAAATATGCTAGGAAAGACCATTTGGATTAATCCTGCCTCAAGCAAAGGCAAACCCATCCACAGGATTGTTTTTGCTCAAGGACCTGGGTGCACTTCATGGGTAATGCAGAAAGATGGGGAAACATGATGTATACCTCAGGGGCATTTGATTTCGGGTGAGAACCATGTGTAGTATTGCACTGTATATATATTTTTGGTTTTGGTTGCTGAATGACACTGCCATTGTACACTGGACACACCCATATGCTAAACTAACTCAATAAACCTTTTTTTTAAAGGGATGGTCAGTGACCACCAAAACAATATCTTTTTTAGTGTAGTTATATGTGTGTATATGTATATATATATGTATGTATATAGTTGAAATGTGTAAATCTGGGCATGATGTGGATGGTATAGAAGAACAGGTGGCTAATGTTATGGTTATAAGCCAGGGGATGGAGCTATAGCAATGAATATTAATACCATCAAGTCATCAGAAGGGGTTACTCCCCCACCAGCGTAGGGAGTTTGAGAGAGGGGTTTGTTGCAGGTTGGAGCTGCTCCAGGAGTCCCTGTTGCCACCTTGCTGCCACTTCTTGCCACCAGGACTGCAGCAAAGCCAGTCATTGCTGCTTTGTCACTGCTTCTTGCCACCTGGACCACAGCAAGCAACAGGGACTGTGGCTGTGGCTTCCACCACTACTCAGTGTTTTCCAGCTGAATAACTCATCTCAGATGAAATAATTTTCCAGGTTTTGTTTTGCCCCATCTTCCCATTGTGTTCTGGCTGGGGTAAGGACCACAGAAAGTAGTTTGCCATATTGTTTTCACGTGGCCCAGTATGGGAGCCCTTGCTCTTTTGTCTCTTGTCTTTGCCCTGGGGGCTGGGGAGGGAGCTAGAAAAAATTTAAGCCATTTCTTTTGTATCTTTGTGATTGCTGATATTTTTTTCCGTGACAGTAAGCTGTTATTTTTTCACCTAGATCACCTTACATTTTGCCTCTCCGTACTGGTGAGGAATAAAAGGGGAGGGGTTTCATTTTAGTGGTGTTCTTGCTCCCTTATTTGTCTTTAAACCAAGACAGAAATGTTATACTGAAATGCTGGACCCAAACAATGGTGAGCTACCCTTACTGCTAGTCATGAATTTCCTGGAACACAATATGAGACCCAGAAGTTGTCAGCTACTACCAGCATGAGCTAATATTGGCAGTATAGGGATTTTGGAGATCGAGGGATCCCATAAACAGGTGTCAACGTATGGAGGCTTTGAGAGCGTGTTTGCTAGTGAAAAGGGAATGTAAAACGACTGCAGATACATTAGCACTGTTACTTACCAGAGTTTCTCATGCAAAATCTTCATAGCTGAGTGACATTTCTATAGATGAGGCAAAAAGTGATAATTTCACAGACACTGCTTTTTCCCCAGACAGTAAATTTCAGAAGATGCCCAACATGCCATGAGTGAGACATATATGTCTCACAGGCTTTGTTAAGTATCAAACCAGTATGCTTGAGACATATGTAAACATTAAAGTGAAGAAAAAAAAAAAAAAGAGAGTTGTTATAAGAACATCATATTAAAGTGTACTTGATCATAGCCTGGAAGAGGGGCTTTCTGAAAATTTGAGAGTTGTAGTATAGAGCCCCTGGTTAGTACAGATACTTGGAACATTGCCAGCATAAAGCAGCACATTAGTACTAATGTTGAATTCTGCTTGGAAAACATGCTTGGCATTGTCAGAGCTTTAGGAATCAAGGCAAGTTCTTTGCATTAAATTCAAAGTTCTGACACAGGACTGCTCCCTATTAAAGGCTTCAGAAGAATCTAAAACCCAAGACAAGCTGTTTAATTTTTCAAAAAGAACTCATGAAGTCTTGATGCAGTGTGCAGATCAAATGGTTTTAAATAGATGTCAAAAAATCCTACTTTAAAAGGCCTGTTTCTAAAAAGTAGAGGAGAAGCAAACATGTTTGGTAATGTCATAAAGCATATAGTCCTCTATCTAGTCCATATAATCCTATATATAGCACTCTACATTTAAATTCCTCCTTTAAAAAGTACAGCAATGATTTTTTTTGGTGCCTTGGCTACTAATTCTTATTTCATTGCTTTGTGTGGCATCTCATCCTCCTCTCTTTTGTTTGTAAGAAACATAAGAGAGAAGCCGTTTCAGTGTTCCCTCAGGGCATGTGGTATTTAATGTCGAAGTCAGAATTACCATGCCAAATAGCAAATGCTCATCTATTACTGGGTATAATCAAACCTTATTGTATACATTTATGCTCTTCATGTGCCTAGGCTAGTAACACTTTAGGAACCTAATGCAGTTTGTATCTTTTTAATTAATCCTTAATTTCTTCAAGATATCTAAAAGGGCTTTGCCAGTATGTCACAGTAAAATCAGTTTGTGATGCATCAAAATGCTAAATGCAGTGTGTCTGACAGATGATAGCGCTCTCTCTTGATCAGACACAAGAGAGATGAACTTGATTCAAGAGTCTATGAATATTAATTAGGCTTGCTATTCCTATAAGTTGTTAATTGGGGTGTTATTTTTGTGGTGAGTGTGCTGAGGTTAGATACGTTGCTAAGAATTTTCATATTTTTTATAAGATCTTGAAAACTTGGTATTATAGGCATGTGAGGCTTACTTTGAAAAATCAGTAAATTTCCAGCTTCAAGGCTGTCAAAAAAATGGGTACTGAATATGCTCAGACAAGCCCATAGCTGCCTTTCTTACAGTCAGTGTTCTTTATGGCAATTTATTTGCTATTCAAAGGCATTACAGTTTCATTTTTAAAAGCAAATTCAAAAAATGCTTTCTTTGCTGTTGCAAGGCTAGCTCCCCCCAAAAACAATTGTAGCAGGAAGAAAAGTATCCTTCTGCTTTCTTCCCAAGCCCACAAAATGTTCGCAGCATCTGGCATATATTTCCCCTTACAGAATGTTGACCTCATCTAGATGTGGGATCAAGGTCACTTAAACTTAATCACACTGTTGCAGAGCATTTAAAAAACTGGTTTTATGAGTTATAACTGTCTATGAGAGAGGAGAAAGCAAATCCAACACAAAAAACTTTCTGGATAGAATGGCTGCTGCTACAGACTTAAAAAAAACCCCCAAACTATTTTTATAATTAAACGTATGTGTACAAAGATTTCTGCTTTAATATATTACATTCATTCACCAGACTCCATGTCATGCTTACACATTTGTATATCTCAGGAGAGAAATCCAGTACTGTTATATAATTCTCCAGGAAGACATAAAACCTCCCTTAACAGTGTTTCGTAATGGATAATACTTGGAAGTGCTTTTTCTAAAACAGTCTATGTCTTGGTGGCTTATAGGAAAAAAAAAAAAAAAGACTATGTTATTCCAATGTGTTTCATTAATGAAAAGGCTGAGGGAAACAGAAAAAAAGAAACAAACCCCAGAAAATCAAAGACCAGGCTTCCTAAGAAATGCTTGAAATCTCCCAGTGCTGTTTGTAAATGAAAGTTTGGGTAATTTTAATGACCATGTGGTAAGATTTTGGTTTGCTTGTATTCCACCCCTCCTCTTTCCTCCAAGATCCTGTCATAATTAATGGTTTGGAGGAGAAAGGACCTGCATAAATCTGCATTTTGGCAAGAGAATCCAAGACTGGTTATTTATGTTTATAATTTACAGAGCTATATTGTTCTGTAATGGTGTAATCCCTAAATTCCTGATGAACCACACAACAAAGATCTAGTTAATAAACTCAAAATTAAATAGAAAGAGGTCTTAGAAAAGGTAAATTGTCTGTCTTTTGAGACTGTCAAACAAACAGATGTTAGTAAATATGTTTTAAGTACTGTTCCATACTTGCTCATCTTTGCTTTTTGAAAATATTTGTCTGATAACAGGGAGAAAAAATGAGATGTTTGTGTGTGTGTGTTTGTGTACATTTCCCTCAGGATTTGACTGAAGACTTTAGTATGTTCTGTGCTTAATGGTATGGCTTTTTAACTTTCCTAAGCAGAAGGTCACCCTACTGCCAGCAGTATGATGCTATGTGGCTGCCAGGATGTGATTGTGGACCAAATTTACATCTGTATTTGCAAGCCAGCCCATGCCAGAACAGAGGCTGGAGTGGAGGTGGTGCTGCCATCCACACTATATGCAGCTGTGGGCCCCCTGGCACGTTTTGCCCTGTGCGAACAAACACCATCTCAGAACATACCCGGGTCCAGAGAGCTTTTCTCCGCCTACTTGCAGTTCAGCGTTAGGACCAAAGAACAGATCCTGGTTTCTTTTCTGGTCCAGAGGCAGCCACTAAATCTACCCAAGAGAAGTCACTTACCTGCACACAGTTCTACTTTCCATCTGTTTGCCACCAAGGGCCACTGCTCTGCCATATAAAGCCTTGCTTGATACTCAGACCTGGAAAATATTTGTAGACACTTTCCCCCTGTTTAATTTTTTACTGGAGCTCTTCTTGAACAAGAGCAAAATAAAAATGAGCAAGCACTTTCAGAGTCTGAGGCTTGAGCCTGTTTCCAGAGGGTCCTTTGAGAGCCCTTGCAATTATTTGCCTTCAGCTGGGCTCCTGAGATTAGCTATTAATCTTTCTTCATAAATAAATCACAGTTGTGCACCAGCCCTTCTTTGTTACTGTTCCCCCAATTTTTCTATACTTTTCTGGTAATTAATTTAATGCAATTTTCTTCATGTGGACTTACAAGCATAATGAGCAGATGGAAGTGCTCGGATTACAGCTAAAAGAAGCTTAAATGCAACTGTTCATCTTCTTTTGTAACAAAATCAATGAATACAAAGATTAATTTCTGACTCATTTTAATTCTTCTCTTTTTCCTCAAACAGCCATTCCCAATAGGTGTTCTGCTGAAAAAATGCAGGGTTTCAAGGAGGATTCACAGATGAGAAGGGATGGAGAAGGAGCAGATGAGAGACATTAACAGAGCTGAGTGTTACAGGAAAGAACTTTACAATCCTCCTGTTCATCCCAAATACTTCCAGGTCTGGATAGATAGTATCAGACTGTAAACCCTGCCTTTTGTATTTTGTGTAAGGCACTCTGATACAAAGGGCTTGTGGATAATAGAAAAACTGAGAAGAGTGGTGACGTCTTGTTTATTGATGTTGTCAAGCAGCAATGGGTATAGAGGTCAGAAGGATTTTAAATTAAATGGGATTTAATGGCACAATGCACTTTTCTCTGTGATGGCTTCCATCCTAAATAAACCACCTGGAGAATGGAAGTAGTTATGACAAGAAGGATGTGGCAGCTCTGAACTTAATAAAAAGTTAAAATGCTTACATAACTCTGTGCTGGGTCATGCATCTAGTATGGATCAGAAGATACAGAAAATGAATGCATGATGACAGCCAAATTGCCCAAACCATGTGGCTTTTTTAGCATAGCAGAGAGAGCAAACTACAGAATAAAGCTCCCTTTGGGGTCCTCACAAATTAAGTCTTCCAGACCAAAATGCCAGAGACTGGTAAAAATGCACTGTGTTTTGGGATTGATAGAGTGCTGCAGCTAATATCCTTTTCCTTTGGAAATGTGTTAGAGCTTTAGTGATCACTGCAGGCCAGGACTTTGTCATATCTGAGAAATAAAATTACAGGATTATTTTTCAAAATTTAAAAATATTTTTCTGTCTTGATTGCATGTAGCAATTCCTTTGTGACCCTGAAAGCAGAACCTGATTTCTTCACTGACATGTTACTCAACTTTTGTGGATACACAATTTTAGCAGATAGTGAGTCGTATGTTCTGGTTTTTGTAGGGCTGTTTCCTAATTTTTTTGTTGGTGTAGTTTTTGCAATTAATTTTTCATTTCTTCTAAGGCATAACGTTTGATGTATGTGTGGCAAGTAGACTGAGACAAAGTAGAAGGGGAAGTCTAATGTGGAGCTCTAACATTTGTAACTTAGCCAAGATTTCTCTTGTAAGTAATGGAAGAGTTTGCAGTGGTAGCCACATGTGTAGGAGTCTCCTCCCAGTATCTCCAGTCATGTGATGCTCTGGAGTAACCCTGACAGAGCACACAGGGGTGGAGGGTTGAGGGGCTACACATGAAAATCTGAGATATTTTGAAAAATTTTAGAAGATACTAAATTATGGAAGAATGGGGGAAGATGTGAACACTGAAAGGAAAAAGAGGTCCTTTCTTTCTGATGATGCAGAAGGAAAAAGTAGAAAATGAGTGTAAAACAAAGAAAGAATTTCCATAGCTGTTTTTCAGGAAAAAACCTGACAGTCTTAATAAGCAGCGCTGTCTCACCTAAGCTCGTTTAGGAACCAGCCCTTGGCTAGAATTTTGATTAGTAATTATGAGAATGTCTCCTATCACCTACAGCTTTCCAGGGAGAAAGGCAAAACACTGACTGAATCCACTGGCAAATCCCACACTTTATGAAGCTAGTAATGAATCATGATTTCTCTTTTGTATTAGCACTACTCACACAGCATTCATAGTGCCCAAAACCATAGTAATGGACATATTCTATACAGTGAGCTAATTGCATCCAGAATTATTTGTTTAACAATAAGATGACTCCTGAAAAGCTAGTTTTAAGATGTGAAGCAGAGAAAATTACTTCTTGACATGACATGTGGCAAAAGTTTTCTAACAAATAAAAGAATATTTTTACTCTTCCTACTGCTTTGTGTATGAGCCTGCACATGTAACAGCTATTCAGAAAATCATATAAATTTGTTTATATTGATGTGATATATTTTGAAATTTAAAATTCTTCTCACTTATTTACTTTTCATTTAAGAGAGCTGTTCCCATAAGGCATACTTGCATGATAATATACTTGTATTTTTGTTTCTAATGAAGAATGGAGTTTGCTGCATTCTGACTTTTGTTCACAGCTGAAAGTGTTTGCAGAAGAGACTCTGTATTTTTTAACACAACAGCAACAGACTGATATTGAGACTGTGTTTTTATTACTAATGAAGGCATAGTCAGTAATTTCATGTATTGAATCTAATATTGAAATAATGAAAGACAACACTAATGCAAATACACCAGGTCATTCTTCTACAATACATTTCACAGTAGAACTCAAATTTCATGCGTGTATTTTGAACTGTGCCAACATACTCCACTGCTACTAAGTCTCAAAAAAGGATGTCTTTATGGAAAATAATTTTTTAGTGGTTTTAAGACCAGCTCAATGAGATTCAGGATGTTTATCTTCCAACATGGTATTGGTCAGGAACAGAACAAGTTTTTTCTTCTCTCCTGGTAATCATGATTCCATTTTTCAATTATTCCCATCAATACCTTGATTTATTGCTTATCTGGCTATTCCACTTCTTGATGAAACACTCTTTGGCCAGTTGCCACGGAAGTAAATGTTGTAGCTGAGACTTTAGGCTGTGGTCAGATGGACCAGATGTTATCACAGCCCATTTGTTTCTCCTGCTCTGTCTGCCTCCACCCAAGTGAAGGCAGATACCCAGCTCTCCCAGCTCCTGTGCAGTATTAGTTTAGTTTAGCAGCTTGCAACACCAGTTTAAGCTAAACAGCCATTTTTCTCAATGAAAAAGGTGAAGGGCAGTAATGCTAAACATTATGAGGTGAGCAGGCAGAAGAGTTTAGAAGTGTTACCTTCCTAGATTCTTTTACCTTAAAGACACTCTCTGATCAGTTACCTATGCTCAGGGCTTTTTGGCTCTCTTCTTGACTTGTCTCAGGGTTAAGGGGAGAAATCCAGATTTGTTTGAAACAGCTCTGAGAACAGCAGTTAAAAATATTTCTTGAACATACTATATATATATATATATATATATATACCTTCTGTTATGCAAGCATTATTTTCCTTCTTTCTGATACCAGAGACATAAACTATCTTCAGAGAATACCTCAAGGTAAATCATGCAGTTTCTTATTAGTGTTGCTCTATTGGACCATCCAAGTCAGTGCTAAGCAATCTAGCAAGTGGAGGAAATGGTGAGTCATTATTAAATTTATGAGAAGCTGGTTCATAAATCCTATATAATCACTTTTTCTGAACTGACTTGGGAAAATCCTTTAAAGCTGCCTCATTCTATTTGGCATCCACAGTAGCTCAGTGTGATAGAAAAGATTTACCTCTCCCCAGACAACTTCCCAGAGCCCTTGCTTTTCAGCAAGAAAAGAGCCTGTAGCAGTGCATTTAAAATTAGAGTCAGATTTAAAGTCTTCGAAGGAACCTGAATTTAAGCAAAGATTAGGCACATAAACCCAAAATTACAACTCAAGCCCTCTCTGTAATTCCCTCACTCTGGAATTATTGAAGCACCCTGGGTACCCAGCTTATTTACTTCAAAGCTTCCCCTGTCTCTGCACATGGTTCTGTTCTGAATAGCGCAAAGTCCAATGAGGATCCAGAGCTGGGGTGTTTTTCCTCCTAACTTCCCCATGGGGTCTGCTTCAGCAGCCCTCCTAGATACCTAGGAGATGCCCTAGGAAAATCAAATATTCATAGGTGGAAAGTAAAAGAAAAGGAGCAAGATCAAAGCCTGATGTTGAGGGCTGGTCCAGGACAGTGAGATCCTGAAGTATCAGGGGACATCTCCAATGGCTCTTTCATGCCAGATCAGCTCCTCAAGCCTCTCTCCTGAGCTGCAGGTTCCAAGCAGATGCATGTGCCCATCTTCAAAGATGGGCAGGCTTTTGGATCACGCATAACCCTCAAAGCACCCTGCTGGATGTCCCTTGCTTGCCACCTCTTTGAGCTCTAAGCCTCACACATGGCCCTGCTGCAATTCCTGGCAGCAGCCTCTGCCTTGAAAGAAGGACAGGGCTCCAAGGCCAGTTTCAGTGCCCAAAATACAGAGTGCCAGAGCCTAGCTCCAGCTCAAGCTCTCAGTGGTCTGGTCCCTGGAGTGGGAGAGGTGTCTGTGGCTCACAATGCCTTGCATCTGTGACTGAGTGTCTCCTGAGCCCAAACCAGTCTGGAAAGCCAGAAACTCTACTAGTGTGCCAACAGGACTCTTCAAAGCTGTCTAAAGCAATTATTTTATGTAATATTTTTGAAAGATTAAGATGTATTTTTCATCTTTGAATTGCTGAACAACACTTACATTTTTTATTTCCCATAGCTTTTGAGTATTTCCCTCCCATAGCTCCAGAACAGAATTTGTTACCTTGTTAATTTTGAGGAGTTTGACTTTTTTGATGACTATCCCTCGTGTTCCTTCTAAACCCCTTAGCTAATCAGCAGATCTACCAGGGTATGCTCCTGAAGGATACTGCACTTGCATTTTACATCAGTGAATACTGGTGTAGAATCAGAAAACCTAACTGGGATTAAATATTCATATAAAATACAGAACAGCATTAACAGCAGAAGCCTAACTGGCATGTTCTCTTTGCCTGCCTTTGCACTACTGTGTGTCCCTCTTTTACTCCACTCCCATTCTTGACTTTACTGATTCCTGCTTGTCACTGAGCTTATATATAGGGGTTTTCTTTCCCCTTTGATTTAAAACAGTAGTTGTAACAGCTTGTCAGCTGCCAGGGTTATTCTTTTATCAAAGCCATCAGACTCACTTTGTTATATTAATAAATGAGAAACCATTTTCTTCAAAACACTTTTCTCAGACTTCTGCCAGCTTAGATACAGTTTCTCCCAAAATTTACAGGGCTTGTGAAGATGAACAAAGCTTGCAGTGGCTCAATTTTCTGTAAGCATAGCAGATCTCAGCCTGAAACAGGATGTCCACCTAAACTATACATTTAATGTAGTGCAATTTTTATTATAATATTTCATGATCCTCTGCTACAGCATTATTAAAGATAGTCTAATTCATTATCATCTTCCAACAGAAGAACTTATTACCTTGTTTTCATTGACACAACCAAGTAATGAATGGCAATTGATGTGTGAGAGGAAAGTTACTAGTGCAGAGATTTTAAAAATAAGATATGGAAAGCAATTTTGGAATAAATTATAAAAAACTAGCCCTGAATTTTCTGGGTTTATTTTTTTTCCCTTGATTAATGGAGGAAAATTGCATTGTATATTTCCTCTTATTCAACTTTCTTTTTGTTTGGATTTTGTTTGCAGTATATTGATTTTATTTGTCAGCATTTTTTCCCTTTCCTTTGCAGAAACTCTAAAGAGTGCACATCATTCAAAACAACTGGCAGGACACAACACTAGCAGTGTGCATGTATAGATTATTAGGACCTTAATTCTCATGTTGCATTCAGTGATCTGAATTTTCATGCTGCAAGTGTAAATGCCATGTTCAATTTTTCTTTCTGCTGTTGCAATGCAAGTATGAATATTGCCATTTTCTGTAAACCCAAAAAGATCTGGCGAGGCAACACCGCTTCTGGGCCTGACAGTGATGGCAGTGTTTCAGCTTCCATTAAACAAATGGGAAAAGACTTAAAAAATTAAACACAAAGTTGAATATTTCATGGTGACTTTGCTAAATGGGACTGGTCTTTCTCTTCCAGAGAACTCTACAGAAAGTGACTTCTTATGGCAGGCATGTGCCATGTGTAAGGTGTCTGTCTGCAGGTGTGCAGGGACTCCTGCACCACAGCACTTCTCAGGCAAGGCTTTTCTGAGCTGGCCAAGCCGGGGGAGTGTGGCCCTAAAGATCTGAAACACAGACACTGGAAAAGGTTGCCATCATAAAAAGACTGGAGAAGTGCTGCTGCTTCTCAGCATCTGCCCTTGTTTTCATGCAATTGCAAGGAAATCTTTAGACATCCTCCCCTTCCCTCCCTAGGCCTTGGATCTTGCCTGTGCATGGGTTTAGATACAAGCTGAGAAAATTAACAAATGACTGGGATTTTTTTGTTTCATTTCCATGACAAAAAACGATTCCCACCATTTTCAGGTGCCTCTTTCTAATTCCTTTCCAGCACTGGGTGACATTAACTGTTTGATGCCCAGATCTCTGATGTAATGAGCTCCTGTGGTACTTTGGGGATGTCTGAAACGTGGAGGGGTGGCTGTGGATGTAGATGTGTGGGGGCTGGCAGGATAGACTGTGCTCTGTCTAGCACTGGGGAAGACAAATAAGTGCACTGAGAGGAGTCGGAGCTGCAGATGCACCTGTACAGTCAGTCCACCAAACAGAGGTTGTGTCAATTGTTGATGAGACCTCAAAACAAGTATGTTGCTTTTTCAAGAAAGCCAAGGGGAGCTCAGTGAGGGATAAAGTGATGCTATTCAGCCCATCATCTCTTCTGGGCTAATCCACAGTGTGGAGGACACTGGATGAACGGAGGCATCAATGCTCTGTAAAGCTGAATAGCCCTAGTAAAGCTGTGGCTGTGCCGTATATCCCATTTTAGTTTCCCTGTGAACTGTAAAAGCTCCATTACAAAATAAACAGCCCAGCAAAGATCTTCTGGAACGTTAAGTGTTAGCAGTGTTTTGAGGATGTTCACATTTCCTGTATGCACTTTCATATGTATGCAAGCCTGTACTGGAATTGATCTTCTAAAAAAAGGGCTTATTGCTAAAATATTCTACATAATATTTGATAAAATTTTATAAAATGCAGCTCATAAAATGCTCCAGAATACCTTGTATGGTACAAAGCTGCAAAGTGCATCTCATAAAATACTCTGAAACCTGTATTTTGAAGCAGAGGATAGATCAAATGGTGCAGCAAATGAATTTGGATGACACCTGGCTTTCACAGTGATGGGTTTGTTATTGGAATGTGCTGTGCTGATAGAGATGTGAGGAGGGAGGGGAGAAGGCAAGGGGAAGGGAAGCATGGAGTGCCACCTTCTGTAATGAGCCAGCCCCAGCCAGGGAATATTTATATACACAGAGGAATAATGTTACTAGAAATGATACCTCTCCATCCTTCCCAGCATAATCACCATTCTGGGCAAGGAGCAAAGCCATAGAAATCCATCTCAGGTGGGCAAACCTAAATAGGCATCAACTCCCTGGATTGTGGTAAACACTGTGTCTGTCTTCCAGTCTCTTAATAATACTTATGCTTGTTTCTTTTGTTCTGTGTAAGACACTACAAGAAAGAAAATGGCTTCAGCTCCTTCCTTGGGACTGTCAGGACAGATGTATCCCAACGGCCATGTTCACTGAGAATTTTTGTTGGAGGGAAGATTTTGTCCTGGAGTAAGGTCTGCACCTCACAGCACCACAGAACCTGGTATCTGCCTCACTTCTATGGCCCTCACTGCTGCCCACAGCAATACTCAATTCAGTGTTGACATCCCAGCTCATGATCTTATGTATAGGATTACTCTTAGAAGGAATGTACATTCACAGAGGTCTGATTTGTGGTCTTGGAAGTGTTACCAAATCCTTAGTGTCACTTTCATATTGCTAATTGTTCACATGTGATTCCCCACCCTTGGCCTTGATAGAAATTTTAGGTGAAGGGAAAAACCTCCATGTGTTTTTCTTCCCTTTTATGACACATATCCTTGTTTGCCTTTCTCTGTCCTCTGTATCATGCAAGTTGTACTCAAAACCTTTGACCAAGATCCTGTCACCTTCAGACATCCTGCCGCTTCACTATTTCCCTCCAAATCCTTTGCCCTTTACATAAGAATGTTCTTGTGTCCCTGGATCTACACTGGGAAGCACCTGCAATGAGCACCATAACTTCCTCACATGCATCACCAAAGGCTTTTTGCCTGAAAAGCTTCTGCTTGCTTCCAGATCTAAGACCCCAGTGTAGCCAGATACCTGGACCTCAGTCCACTCCCATGCCACACACCTTACAAAGAAAAGTAAGAATTAAGTGTATTTTTAATCTGCTTCCAACATAATGTAGAAAGTTATAAAAAAAATGAGGGTAAGTACCTTGTGACAATTGGGTGCTACAGTCACAACTGGTGACCAGAACATGACTAGCCAGAGTCATTAGCCAATATGTCAACAACACATCATAGAATACACTTTTGGTACAAATCCAGATCTTTTGGGTAGGGCCTTCTGCATGCCCATTTCCCATGGGAGGTTGGTGTCCTTGGGGCAAGCTGGATACTACGTGTCTACAATTCTTTAATACAGTCTATTACCAAGGCTGCTACAGGCATTGCAAGGTGATGACAGGATATTAATTTATGATACAATACTTCAGGGTTTTCTTTTTATTTTTTGCTTGCTTGCTTTCTCTTTCTTTTCTTTCTTTTTCTTTTCTTTTTTCTTTTCTTTTCTTTCTTTCTTTCTTTCCTTTCTTTTTCTTTTCTTTTTTCTTTCTTCCCATTCTCCAGCAAAAATGAATCTTTTTTTCACACCTTAAGGCTGCCTGTTTTCACTTCCCGCCTTTACTTTGAATAGGTCCATGATAGAGTTGGCACTTCTTTTACCATCTTCTCTAAATTTTTGTGTAATATTTTTTCTAAGCTCTATCTGAATTCAAGGAAGTGGTATGAATGCCACGAATGTAAATATCTGTATGAGACGTGAACTAACACGATATTTTGACTTAGCAAATAAAGAGATGCCAAAGTCATGCATTAAATTGATTGGTGAATCTCAAGATGAAAACTAGGAACCCTTGTTAAATAGGTCTGTTCCTAAGAAAATCAGTAAATTCTTTACCACTGCAAGTCTCATTTATTTCTCTGTGCTGCATTTCTGTGACTTTCCTGTTCCTCTGGATATGTATAAAAAGTAAGTATAACTGTGGACATAAAAAGAAGAAAAAGTGCATATATAAGCATGTGGACTGATTCTTGCTGCGTCTGAATAATTTGTAAAACAGACACTATAAGCCCATATCTTTCTGGAGAAAGAAGCTCCCCTTTCCTCTAGGGAAAAGGTGATTGAAAAAACAGAGTTTTTTTAAGCACTTGGCTATTCTTTCACCTCTGTCACACATCACTTATGCATGAGATGTCAAGCTGTCACAGCTTTGTGACACTGGCTCACACTTTGAACATGTTCAAAATAACAAGTATTTGAGAAGTCTTGTTGAAGTTGGGGAGAGTAATTACATACCTGCAATTGTCTATGTGGTTCCTGGGGGCATAGCCTGAAGGTGCATTTGTACCATGGCTGTTGTTTAGAACATACATTGGTCATACACAGACTCCTGGCAGCTCCTTCTGTGTCTCAAGGCCCATGATCCCTGCAGGAAACAGAAATAATTGGCTAAGATGGTCTCACTGTTAGACCCTGCCAGAGAAGCCCAGCAGCTGAGTGGGTGGATTTTGACTGCTGGAACATGAGGACCTGATCTGGAGAGATTACCATAACGTGTTGTAAAAGTACCCAAAGGCTGTCTACAGCAGCCTTTGCTCTGTTTTAAGCACCAACACTATTTCCACATTGCTGCAACAGCTCTAAAACTTCCCACTGCAGAGGATACAGCTGACACTGGCCTTCCTCATCCATCTTCCCTATCACATATTGCAGGAAAACAACTGTTGCCTGGGGCTCCTATTTTTACATCCATTTGTGACTCTTGTAGTCCTCCCACTGCAACTGAAAAAAACCCAAACATGCCAGAACCCAATTTTAGTCACTTTGTACACTCTAGAATAATCCACCTATTTTTTCTTTCTATTTGCTAATCAGTTTAGCCTTCTTATCCTCAAGCCTGTGTAGATGGCCTCATTTTACTGTGACTTCATCGATGCTTTATAGAAACTTTCCTCAAAATATGCAAGAACAATCTTTCACAGTGTGTGGGAGAACAGGTCATCTTGTAAGAGACCCAAATTCAATAAAAGAACCAATTGACATGTAATGAATGCATGCAGTTCTGGAAGCTTTGCAATTATTTCTTCCAAAACTGGAAGAAGTTATGCAAGTTTAAATGGCAGACAATCAGTTTATGCAAAATATTCATTAGGTTGTCCAGGGAAATCTCACAATTTTCCTCACAAACATAAGTACAAATCAACAATTATACATTAATATAAACCCTGTGCTGAAGTCAACTCATGATTTAAAATACGATGCTTCATAATAATAAAGAAGAATGAGCAAATCAGATATTTAATAGACTGGCAATTGTATTTTAATTAGGTTGTACATTTATAAAATGACATTAAATGATCTCCAGTGAAGAAGTAATTTTAAAAGGTCTATTTATATGTATATTGCTTAGAAATAACTAAAGTTTCTGTAAAACTGTTACTGTGTGAGGAAATGCCTACTGTGAGTTTCTTTTACTCTTCATCCCAAATCCTTCCAGTATTGAAGCAACCAGAGCCTTATATACTTCACCCGTGATGCAAAACTGCCATCTTGCCCAAAGATACCACCTATTATACATTGCCATTGGGGACTCAGGCAAGAAGGCTCCGGAGTGAATGCTGGGGAGCTGGAGGAGGATGGGCTCAGCATCTGGCACTGGAGTTAGACCCCTGCTCTGCTCTGCACCGAGATTCAACAGCACTGGTCCAGTTTTGTGGCTGTCCTCAGCTGTGCCACAGGCTGAGTAGCCCTGCTGATGCCTGTGGGAATGCTCACAGGTCAGAGTCTGGCTGATCTGAGGAACAGGTACTCAAGGAGGATCTGCTCAGGTATGACATCAGTCTAGACAGAGTGTGAGAATGTTCCGATAATTCTGCCTAGTGAGCAAAAGTACACAACACTGTTCAGGCTGGCTTGCTCTGTAGGCATCCTCTGCATTTCAGGGCACCATCTTAGACATCTGGCCTTGCTCACCTCCCCACCTGCTACATGATGAGATGTGAGGTTTGTAGAGCTGACTTGGAATACCAGCGTACTGACATCACCCACCACTCTGAAATAAAGTACCAGCTTTTAGATGCCACCATTATCTTAACACTACACAGCATTCTAATCTATCTGCTTCCCAGAGGCATTCTGCAAACTGCTGTGGGTAGTGGCATCACCCCCACTTGGCAGCAGTGTCCAAACAGCAATGCCATGCATGCAGCCTTCCACATGTTCCTTCGTTACATTCCTTCAGGAAACCCATACAGCGAGAGATGGCATATGTGGATATAAACTACCCTTCTGTTTCTCATCCTAGTCCTGGGCAGAGAGAATCAAGCCAGGGCTGTAATTCTCTAGTTCACCCTCTAGGGCTTCATTGAGGCATAGTTAAATTAGCAGCAGGGAGTAGGGCTGCCCCTTCTCAGACTTCTGATCAGTTTATACCCATGCACTTCTCCAAATAATGACTTAACCCGTGCGAAAACCAGGCCAAGATGACATAAACAGATGGTAGTATCAAAGATCGTGCTGTAATCACTATCAAATGTAGTGGATCCATCAAAAATACACCAGAGTCCACTAAAACTGAATAAAATCACTGTCTTCTTTATTTTCCATTGCAGGAGATAATGTCATTTAGTGTCGGTTTTTCATTCCCATGAATAATAATAATAATAATAATAATAATACCATGAAAATCTTGTTCTAATGTTGCAGCCAAGTGAAAGAAGGTTGCAAGCTCCTGAGGTTATCAGGAAGCATGGTCTTTGCTGGGCTATGCTGGAGAAATGGCCCATCACCAGTCTCTTTTTAGTGGCAATTTCCCTGCCGATTCTTCAACTGTTTTCCTTTTCTGTCCAGTTGCAGGAATGTGACTTCAGAATCACTGTGCTCAAGATGAATGTTCTTTGCTCACTTGTTTGTTTTTGAGAGAATAGAAACTTTCGGTGCTTACTGTTTTCTATGGGTATACTTCAATAGCAGGAGCCTGAAAGATGAAACAGTGTGAAAGCCTTCAAAGATCACAGCTGACTGGCAGTGAAGACAGAGAGAATTTTCTTGTGTCCAGTGCCTAAAAAACTCAATTAGATGAAGAGAGACAGGGTCATTGCAAGTGAGAATAGTCTGAATCCCACAGTCAATCTCTGTAACACCATGTCTTGAAACATTGTAAGGGAACCACAGGTATTCAAGAACTCCAAAAAAGAGCTGTAAGAAACGACTCTTGTTCCAACCAGGCTCAAGAGTTTTATTCCCTTGCACATTCTGTATCTGATTTTCTACATTTCTCACCATGCTTCCTTTTAACATTTTGTTGCTTGTTCTACTCCCAGATTTCTCCCATCTGTATTCCCTACTGCCCTATTAGTGATCTTTGAATACCTTCCTTCCTACTTTTTGGTCACATATGGTCACACACAAGAAACCAGAAAATGGATGACTGTCTAGCTTAAAGGAGACAGAAAATTTTTCAGAGAGTGCTCTAAGAGGTTTAACTCAAATCAAACACATTATCAACCCGAAGTAACCCAAATTCATCTTACACAATTACATAAAAATAGGCATTGTTTGCATGAATATATAAAACGTCTCCAAATGAGATCTGCACATCACTAAATCAGGAAAAAACACTTCCATTCTTCATCAGCTGACAATTTGCTAATGATGTTAAACACAAGCATTAATGAGTCCTAATGACCAATATCAGAAGGAAGAACTGCACGAAGACCAGGGCCGGTTTCAAAAGCTATGGTGTTGCTGCCATCTGAGGTTTTCTTCTGGAAATACAATCATTGTGTGGAAGGGGCTGCACAAAAATTGCGGTGTAGGTGAAAGAGGGATTCTGAAACTCCTTGGTGCCAGGAGAGCCTCACCAATGTAATTAGAAGAGCCTGTCCTCATGGGCAGCCCAAAGCTGACACCTTTCCAACATGGTACAATTGTTGTGTAAGCAGTTCTGAGTGCACACAGATGCCAGCACGGGCAGCCTGCCCTTCTCGCTGTCCTTACCAGCCTGGGCCCCCTCCTTGCCATGTGCTGGCACCAGTGCTTTTGCACTGAGACACATCAGAGACATGATCCTATTAAAATTAAATTATTTTTTGACTGATTCTAGAACACTGCACCCAGATCTGGGCTCCTCAACACGAGAAGAATCTACCAATGAACTGCAGTAAACCTAGCAAAGGGCCACCACAGTGGTTAACCTTTGCCCTATGAGAAGAGTCTTGAGAGACCAGGGCTGCTTCATCCTGAGAAAGAGATAGCTTTGGTGGGATCTTGCAGCAGCTGTCTAGTATCCATGCAGAGGTTATCAAAAAGACAGGTGCAGGCTTTTTCCTGCAGTCTACTGTGAAGGGACAAGGGAGAAGGGGATTAAGTTGAAAGAAAACTGACTACATGTAAAGCCTTTTTCACCATGAGGGACAGCCAGGTAGGGGTAAGGTTGTCCAAAGTTGCACAGTTGCCATCCTTGAAGGTTTTCAAAGCCAGTCTTGGCAAAGCCCTGAGCAACCTTGTCTGATCTTCCAGCTAAGCATGCTTTGAACAGGCAGTAGGACTAGAGACCTCTGGAGGTTCCTGCCAGCTGTCTTGTGATCCTATGATGTGCCTTCATAGAACTTTGTAGCTGTGTGATGTTTCAACTTTATATGCAAAAATATTTTTATCTGCTTCCACCTTGTCCTAACTTATATTAAAGATTGCAAAGTAACCAGAAAAAAGTGAAGGCATTCCACCATTACGGTGATGACAATCTTTAAAACCAGAATCCTGTACAACTCCTGCATCCATACTTTCAGTGCAAATATGTACCACCACTTGGGATCTCAGCCATGATACAGCAAAATACAATAATTTTCATTGACTATGATCATCCAAAATAATGTTTGTCCTGGAATTATATATAGATACATATATTACATATAGCTTATATATGAGAAGATGTGGAGAGGGAGAGAAGGGATGGAGGTTGAAAAATCAGGCAAAGAAAATTCAATACTTATATTTTCCTAATGCATCAAATTCTTCCTGTTTCTCACATTAATATTTCATTGTGCATTTTGGCTTCATTGAAGCAATCCCATTTATATATGTGGTGGAAGAAGAAGACGAAAAAGTCTATCATTTTCAGTGAGATTCCTTAAATATTTTCAAGCTCAGCAGATGCTTGAAATAAGCATACACTGGGTCAGTGCCCAACCGCACTGCTTGGTATTTATATGTAGTAGTGCATGGCTAATGTAATAGTTATTTCCAGTCTAAATTGTCTCTTCAGCTGTTCATAACTTCCTAATCCAAATTCCTTTAGACCTTAAATTGTAAATACTTGGCCTCATGCAAAAAGCCAATCTTTGTATATTGGTTCCTGTAAAATCCATCCATCTGAATTCACATTATGTGAATAAGACACAAGTGATTACCATGAACTCTAGCTCAAATTTTTCATTCATACAAATGAGAATAGTCGTGAAGTTTCAAGCATGTTTAAAATTGCAAAATTCAACCTCTCATTTTACAACAAAATTGCAGATGCACCATGTCTCACACTCACTGAACTCAACAAAAATTTGAGGAGGATCAAGGCTGCCCCTGTATGATGTTTAGGGAAGGACTGAGCACCCACAGTCTCTGCGAGCATCAAGGAGCCATGGGGAAGACCCATGAGCGATCTTCATGAAGGTGAATAGGCCAGGGTCCATCCCACCAACCCAGCAATGGAGTGGGCAGGCTGGGGAGCAGCCAAGGGCACCCTCCACCCCATTGCCTGATGTGTTTGTGGTGACACACCAGGTCTGGGGACAAGCTGGAAAGTCAGTCTGCAAGTCAGAATCTGGGTGAACAAGGTCCACAGCCAGGCAGGAATGGAACAAGGCTAGAGACATGGTCACCTACAGCTTGGCTGAGGACAGACCAATGGCCCCTGGCTGAGCTGAACCAGGGTCCACTTTAACAGCTTTCACTCTGCTAAGAGCTCTTCACAAAACTAGGCAACTGGACAAAACTAACAAGTTATTTATAATCCAAACATTTAAAACCTAAAAAAATTTAAGATAACAAAACAGTTATATTCATTGGAGCTGCTGTTTTCTAAATACATGACATGCCATGCACATTCCTACTGCTCTGTCTGTATATAAATACTACACATCATGTATGAAAATGTCATTTTTATGACATACCTTGCAATTCTGTCACAAATCAAAGTGCAAATATGGATAATATGCAAATACTGAAAAGCTTTGGCTATTCTTATTAATATATTCAAATATGTATGCTAGTATAGAGAGAAACTGTCACTACAAAAACAGGCACTAAGTAGGTACTTTGTACAATACAAAATTCCACTTCAAAAAGCACAGTAGATGTCAATCTTAAAAAAGCACCATATGATAATCACTACCGTTCTGGCTTTGCATGTAGACTGGATATTCACTGAAGGGCTTTGATATACAGTCTACTCTGCATTCCTTCCACATGAACGATCTAATTTGTTTTTCTTCAGTAAATACCACACAGTTGAATTTTGTCATCAAAATTAAAAAATAACCTTTCAACATTTTCAGAGGGGCTGAAGTTCATACTATTCTTTTTCCCTACAAAATAATGACACTACTGCTAGAGAAGTACAGAAGCATTTGCAGTATCAAGACCCTTAATGGCTTCTTTTCTTACCTTCACAAAAAAGAAATGCTTAAAATACACATTGAAGAGATGGGCTTGGTATAAACACCAGCAGTAAGAGGGTGTTTTACATTGAGTTGTACTGGAGGCTTTCAAAGTCCATTTACTCTTAGGAAAAATTTATTGCTATTGCAGGTTTCAATTATTGGCAACAAGGGTTTCTCAACTAATGTTGACAGGGAAAATCCATTTCAGTGCAATTATAAATTGGCAGAGACATGGGAGATTATGTGCCATCACACGTCTTGAAAGGGTGCTGAAAATGCTTTTCTTCTGTACACGGCAGGATTACATATTTTTTTGCCTGTCTGTCCCCTGCTGCTTCTCTTACATCAGAGTAATTAGGATAAATGAATTCCCATTTGACCCTCTTCAATGCCTGTGGTGCATAAACCCAACCTATAAGATAACACAAGTGTTACACTTAATGGTCAATTCAGCAGAGCACTTAAACATATACTTTGAAGCCAGATTTAAAGGCATGTTTAAAAAGAAACACTTCTTAATGGCACTGGCGAACTGGGGCCTTAACAGACATTCACGGCCATTGTTCAAGGAAACCATGAGTTAAAGAAAGTCCTTGGAGAGCGGCCCTTCTTCCATGCCTCACGCCAGTAACACAGCTGCATTGCCCAGCACTCTCAGCCCCGGACTCTCTACATCCAGGTATGCTCCATGGGGGTCTCTGCTCAATCACACACAACTGTTCCTCCTTTCACTACCTTTGAGGTTTCCTCAGGATCATCATTTGGTGACATCTACTGAGAACCAGCATACACAGATACTGTCCAGGGTGGAAGCAACATAACAGCCCCAATATACCATGGTGTGGAGAGACGCCCAAAGCACTGTGTACCCACATAAGGAATCAGAAAATCCTAAACACAAATCCAGATAAAATTCTCAAAGCAAAAGTATTCTCCAGCAAACATCTTTTTCCTTAGGAATATATTTTAATGTAGTCAACATCAGGATACCTTGTATAATATATGCAAATATTTTTATAACAGGAGATGAAAATGAAGTGCCATGAAATGGAAGTGCCAGTATTTATTTCTAAATTAAAACTTCTGCATTATTTTTCTTACTATAAAGCAGAACAGCCCATTCTATGAGAATATCTGTCTAGTTCAAATAATCTTGGGTGAAAACACCTAGGCATAGGGCAGCTTTAGAATCCTTGATCATGCACTAGGAAGAAAAGGATCAGTATTTTATACATGCCAGTGTGGTCACAGGAAAGCCACTTTCACAGACAGTAGTTAATCAGCACAGAAAGGCATTAGGTGAAGTAAAGAGTCATCTTAGGTAAATGTGTTATGAAGTTGAATGTAACAGTGGCTGATAACAATACAGAAAAAAGTAAGACTATAAATGAAAGCTTAACTTCGAATGTAATGGCTTTGAACTTATTCTATAGTGTTCCAAGTGCAGATTGTTTTTTTAACCATAAATAAATGTGCGGTGGACAAAGCCTGTAAGATTTGCTGACAAAGATGCACAGTCAGAGCTATAAATATGTGGGAAAATCTAATAGTTCAAATTTACTCCAAAGGTCATCTGGAGTATAAATGTATTCTCAGAAAAATTATGCAGAAGTTTTATCATTCTCTTCTTCACATGGGCTGAGATTGCAGGAAATAAGTAAGTCCTCACAAAATATAATGACAGGAAGAGAAAAATGCCTGTGCTGTGACTGAATCCAGTTTCTTCTAACAAATTATTATGTGTTCTGTGACATAAATTCCAACCATTAATCACTTCCATAGGCATGAAGCCAGAAGAACAGCACTGCTAAGAC
Organism: Acropternis orthonyx; assembly: GCA_035583155.1. Taxonomy (NCBI): domain Eukaryota; kingdom Metazoa; phylum Chordata; class Aves; order Passeriformes; family Rhinocryptidae; genus Acropternis; species Acropternis orthonyx. The sequence goes on along the minus strand of JAWWEU010000040.1, from coordinate 33,519,772 downwards.
CAGTTTCAGCTAACCCCTGGAATATTTTACTCTTGAAAAGATTGCATTTGCTAGACAAAGGGGGTTTACATGCAGCTTGGCAAGAAGCTAATGTTAAAAGGAAAGGCTAAAACGTAAAATAACTTAGCTTTGACTTCTGAATGAAGAGTTTTCACTGTTTCTTCATATGCTTTGCCCATATATAAGCCAGGAAACATATAATCAGTATGTGAGTTACAGTGCACAGATGCAAGACTTGTTAATGTGGGATGCAACTCCTCTACCATAACAGGAAAATGCAAAGTCATTTACCTTGCTTACATCCAATGCTCAGGCCACGGGGCACGTGCAAGAAGTGTGTGTGTTTGCCAGAATAAAAGGTAAGAAAAAAACATATACAAGGGAAGATACCAGAGATTTTTCCTTTTCCTTTGCTTGCAGGTGGGCACAATGTCCCAGGAGTGCTCTTGTGTTCAGAGCGTTTCCAAGATGGCTGTAAGAGATCCAGTTCACACTCTTGTCCATAATGAATGGGAATAAACTACACTTTGTGGGAGTACATATATGCTAGTTAGCACCATTTCTTCTCCAATTACATTTTAATTAAACAATCTTTAACAGAAAACAGACTGATAGCAAATCCCCCCAAAACAAGCACACAAAAAAACCTCTGCCTCTTCAGCTGAAATGGCAGGGAGCTTGGAATCTGTCATGGCTGTAAAACTGCAAGACATCACCACATCACAAAACCCAGGAAAATTATTAGTGTGTTTCCATATATACATAAATTAAATAAAATCGTGTGCAGATACTTCCTATCACCTCTATGTCTCAATAACACTAGTCAATGAGTTATTTGTAACAGTCTTGACAGCAAAATTTTCCCTTCTTCTTTTGTTCTATTCTGAACATTTATCTCAGGGAGTGGAATTTCAAGTCATTTAGTTCAGCTTTTCCTCCTATTAAAACCAACCCACATTCTTCAGAAACCCTTACCAAAATACACATAAATAAAATTTACACTTAAAGGACTCAGATTACATACTGCAACACCTGCCTGGCCTGCCATCAGAGAGATGGCCACTACCCTCACCAAAGACTATTCACAGTAGAATATGAGGGCACATCTCAACTGATTACCATTTAATTATCTCTGCCTTCATCAGTACAGAGTCGGTTCAAAGTCCACTTACTAATTTGTATTTATCACTAATACAACTTCCCAAATGTCAAGAAACCTTTATTACTTAATGTTATACTGTTATGATGTTTCTTTTCAGTAAGAACTGCAAGAAAACTATTATTACTTAAAGCATACTGAAATCAAACCTGAACATGACCAGGAATTTTGAAACAGTAGACCTGAAACATGCACTGCTTCTAAGATGTTCAAGCTGCTCCTGAATATACTTTGAATTAGAAGCAAAGTCAGTCTTTGGGTTTTCTAAGCAATGACAAATAAAGAAAAACTAGAAAAAAACACTACATAAAAAGAACAAAACATAAAAATCATACAATTCCTGAATGGAATTGTGCAAAAAATGAATGTTTTGGACATAAAGGAGTACACATTATTAAAACATGCAACTGTCAATATGGAACAAAAATTCAGCCTTATTTTAAAGTAATTTATGTTATTTATATTTGCATTCTTTCACACACTTTGGACTACTTTGCCATAATCCACTGTTAGTTCCAGTCCAACATTTCTATGGGAAACCTTTGAAGGTGTGCAGGTAACAATCTTAAAGCTAGCGTAGATCAAAAGCACTGCCAGAAATAATAGAATATCTCATCAATATCTTCAGAATCAATCCATTCTTTGGAAACGCTCACTTATCCATGTGCAACATTCACTGCCCAAGAAACTTAAGGCTGTTTCAGCTGCAAAGAAAAGGAAATATTGGGCAAGATCTAGGAAAGTAGCAATCTTGCTTTTGCAAAGCAGCATTGTTTCGACCCTACACCTGGTCCAAAAAATTTATAGCATGTTTTTCATTCTGAGTATCTGATTTGTGGACTTCAAAGAACGTTTTCTCTCTAACCAGCAAGTTTTCAATTATGTTTTGTGTTTCCTCTGATGTAAATGTGGGTGTATAGATATGGGCATACAAGGTTTCACACAGAAAACTGAGCATTATTTATCATGCATTTATAAAATTAAAACAGCTTCATGGCTCACTTCTCCTTTTTGTCACCACTATTACACACTTTTTTCATTGCTGGATCCACAGAATTAAAACTAGTAAATGAAAAGAGAGTGGTATGAGGATGCTGAAGCTGGGCTCTGGGACTGTGATGCAGAGAGAAGAGCGAGACTCTTTTTTTCCCTCTCTCCAGCTACCACAGTTCAGAGCAGCAATGCCATGATGGAGCACCAACACTGCTGGCATGTGCTGGGCACTCACAACCTACACCTGCTGAAGGCAGGAACACAGCTGGAGACACATGGGAAACTTTAAGTCTCTTTTGTATTATCTGCATTTTTGGAGCTCTTCCATCTCTCCTTCTTCAATCTCTCCAAACAAGGTTTGCAATAAAAGTAAATAATGAGAATGAAGTGGGAATGCATTTTTTTAGAAAGAACCAAATGCCACTAATAAAGCAATGTAAAAACATAGTATTATTGCATTTCTCTCTATTTTTTCTTTTTTTTTTTTTAATGTTGCCAGAGGTACAGTGGATGATTTTCTGTCCCTTGGGTGTGGAACCATGATATTTCACAAAGGCTTATATTAGCCTACTTTTTCATTTATGTCACAAAGAGTGATGTTGTCAAGTTGGTAATGGACTTATAAGAAAATAATAATATTTTCTCTTTTTTTAATATTTAAAATTGATGTTATTTCTAAATATTGATTTTTTTAAAATTTAATATTTGAAAGTAATACATATTTTGATATATAAACGCATTCTCTCTATTGTCAGAAACCTGACTGGGGTTTTCTTAATCAAGAGCTTTTCGCATAAAAGACATTACTGCCCAAAAGACATTACTGCCACAGAAAAAAAACACAGTCTCGGTGTTAATTTTTACTAATTGAAGTAAATGATTTATCCTTTGTTACTTCAGTGGAAACTGTGCCATCAGTCGGATGGGACACAGGATACACATCTAGTGCTTAGGCTGACATAACCTAAGAGACAAAACAACAGTTTAACACCAAAATAGAACTATGCTAAAGTTGGTCTGTATTTAGAAATATCATCAATGATACCATAAAAGGTCTCTACATATTGGTAGATTGTTGATGAATTAAAACATGCATAAACTCACAAAAATGCAGCAGTTCTACATTTGCTTTCTGTTCTGTGAAGAAGTAACAAAGTTTGCAGATGCAGAATATCAGTAGGCATCTGAAGGAAAAAAATCTGCATTTGTATTCTGAGAACTCAAAGGCACTTAACATGAGTTTTGTAATTTATTGCCATCATGGGAATCATAACTTTCAGGAAAGCCTGTGAGTTTCTCAAACTATACTCCCAGCATCAACCTATTTACAGAAACAATTTCAATGAGAATTACAATTATATGTGGGGCTGATGAAAAGCATCTTTTCCCACATTAGTGCTGATAGAAACTGTCAGTCAAAGCATATTTCAGTATTTTCTAACTTAATGATGAGATTCAGGAATGCATCTACACTAATTGTTTCCGAAACATAAAAACAAAGAAACTGCTGAGTTTTATAATTTTTTAACCAGTACATTGTTAGAATTTCATGGCTTACTTTGGAGTATTAATTTCCCTACAAAATTCAGCACAGCACAGCCAATTAAAAACATGAATTCATAAATGCTTATGTTGCAAATTGGCCTCGGGAAAACTCTTGTGTACAAGCAGCCAGATCATCATAATCACTGCTACAACTCGTCTCCCAAACAGAATGCATAAGTGCCCGAAGTTCTGCTTCTACACATTTCTCTGAAAAATAGCTACAGAACATTTGGGGTGCTTTATGCAGTTACTGTATTTCTATAATGTCTTGTCAACAGAACAGTGTTCCCTAATATTGCTCTAACATGCCATTTTCACAAACTTAAATTAGATGAATGATATGCTCTACTTCCTGGGAGCATAGGATACATAGAATGGTTAGGTAACATTTTCTAGCATTGAAACATCTACAGCAGTTTTGTATTAGAAAGACAAAACCACCATGAAGTTAGAAACTTTTGTACCTCTTAACTCTTCAACAAAATCATATCCATTTTAAAATGTTCCAGATGTGCATTTTAGATGGAGGAGCTCTGCTTGGGATTTCTTCACCCAAAATAGTATCTGACAGGATTGACACCTTCAGCTGCCTCCTAAGTGCTTCCACAGTGTAACCACAGGAGTGCAACCTCTCAGCAACATGTTAATTTCATAGAAACATGAAGAGAATAGCAACGTGATTCTGGAAGAAGTTTGAGGGAGAATTCACTATCTAGATAACACCTAACTTCTGTCATCAATTCCACTCAGAACATAGATGCAGATATGGCAATTTTCAAAGTATTTTGAGACTGTGTGTGCATTTCCATTTCTGAGCAAAAGTCCTAAGAAGCCCAATATGAAATATCATCCACAACATGCATTTCTGAGACTGGCAAGGAAATATATAAACTGTTGGCACCACAGTATGGCTGAGCACCAGCCCGTCCTACCACATAGCCTGAGCCACACACTTTTACACTGGTACCTAGTGTGTCCCAGAGGTCCAACCCACTGCAGAGAAAAAGTTATTCTATCTGATGTTGTCCCAAGCCTAAACACTACTGAAGAACTAATTTGTGCTCTGAGTAACATTTGAATGTGATATTCACAAAGGAAATAGTTGGGTCAAATATTAACTAAAAGTGTGACTTCATAATTAGCTGAAGCTGCTGGAACGCAGGTTGCCACCCAAAATACCCTCTCCCGGCCACCAACTCCCATGTGCCCATCGCCTTCCTCTTGTGAGCACAAACAGCAGCCCCCACATAGTTCAGCTCATACTGATTATGATCTACACAGTAAGTTGTTCAGCATGGTGTTATATGAAAATATGGTTGCCTCTAAAGTTTTATCTTTGGAAATGTCCACTCCTAAAGTTCTTCAGGATGAGCTGCTGGCACTTCCATCCACATTCCTTCTAGTGTAGGTTAATATGCAGTTGTAAACAAATCTTTGTATAAAACTCAAACAAGTGAAACAGTTTAGGAGGCAGTAAAGTCGTAAGTCAGTGCCAAGTCCATGCAAACTCTGCTAAAATTACTACTTAATGTTGGTGATTAAAGTGCGACTGTAAACCCCACCTTTCCAGAAAGAACTTCTGGCTCAAGCAGTCTCAAATACAGCCCTCTTCTATACCCTGAAAAAAGTACACAGATCTTCAGAATAATCAGTGTAGCCACATGTATTGCAAAGCACTCCAGAAAATCAGCAGTTTGACTATTTGGCAGTCCCAGACCTGACAAGGGAGGTACAATCCCCTGCTCTAACACAGGCAGGACTCATGCTGGGCAAGGAAGACTTCCATAGAGGAACTCTCCACTGACCTGGGAAACTCAGAGTCTGCCTCAGCAGCCCTAGAAGTTAAAGTCCATAAAGTGTGCATTTGCTCATATCGAATGAACAAACTCTGAGGCATGGTGGAAGGCACTTGAATCTGAATTTTATGTCTTTTTTTCTTTTTTTAAATTTGCAAGAGGAACTTACATTGAGTTTGGGGGCTTTTTTTTACTTTTTACCTGAAATGACTTGCATCCCAGCCATGTAAAATCAGCTACCTCAGTCTTGCTTTACACCAGAGCAGAAGAGTCCTCAGACTGAGATCCAGTACTTAGAACCTACCTTGGAAGTGCTGCTTCAGAAACCAGTTGACAGATTACTCTCTCCTGGTTAGCTTTATTTTTGAAAATGGAGAAATTAATGTTTGAATATAAAGGGATAAGTTGGAAGTCTCATAAATATTGATAATTATGTTAATACTTTAGCTGTCACATCTATTGTTCCCTTCAGAGGCCTCACAGAGATGATCAAGCAGAATCTTGCCCCAGCTGTGATTTTCAGCCAAAGGAAAAGTGGTAGCATCTAAAACACAGCTGCTAATTCTGGATTTAGTGTTTTAAAGAAACAGCACAACAGTTGTGAACAAAAAAGTTTTTTGGCCAGGCATCAAGAAACCACCATTAAAGGGGTCCAATTGCAATTACAATTATTTTGTTGGCAGGTATTAAGGAACGTGTTTAATATTTTAGCAGAGATATTAGATTTATAATTTGATTAGATGTCTAACACCAAGTATTAGATTTAATGAATCAATCACTTTAACGGTTGACTCATTCAGATACAGAGACAACTACCTACAGAAATAATTTTAAAATCTATTTTTCTCAGGCAAGGTTCTCTCAAAACCAAAAGCAGTAATGAATAACTGGATTAGGATGCAATACAATGCAGATGAGCTTCAAATAAGGCATGCTACAGAATGGTCCATAAGATCTCACACACAGAGGCCAACTTTAGGGATTTACAGTAGAAATTTACCTGAATCACTCAATTTCTTAGCATAACTACCACTACTACATAATTCTGGCTGCTTTTCTGCATGCTCAGTATCAACTATCTCTGAAACAAGCTTAAAATCAAGCACTTCTGTTAAAAACAGCTTCGTTTAAATTTAATCAGTGTGTTTGACCTATCAATTTGATATGGTTCTGCTTTCCTGAAAAGCAAAAGATATAAAGGTTATGTCACAACATGGACTTACCCCTTCTCCTTGTTTATGTAATTTAGACACCTCAGTTATAGGAGGGCAAGAGCTCAAGCACAGCTGGTGCCTTGGAAGAGAACATTTTCACAATACCAAGACAGGACCTGTATGCCACAGCCCACTCAACCAGCACATATCCTCAAACTGGCTGTTATTAACCACAGGGCAAGCATATTGATCCCAAGGGGTAGTGGGCTGGCAGCCACCACAGAGATTACAATAAAGGTGGTGAAACACTGGCACAGGTTGCCCAGAGAGGTGGTGGATGTCCCATCCCTGGAAACATTCAAGGACATGCTGGATGGGCTCTGAGCAACATGATCTATTTGAAGCTGCACCTGCTTATTGCAGGGAGTTGGACTAGATTGCCTTTAAAGGTCCCTTCCAACCCAAACTACCATATGATGATTGTGGGTTTTTTTGTAGAGGTAATGCCACTAATAGCAGTCCTGGTGGTCAAAACCTTCACAGTTTGACATTAAATGAAACACATAATTCATTCTTTTTAAAGGAACGGGGGCTGCTGAGCTGCTTTGTTGTTGCAGAAGTAATGCTTCTGCTTTTTAAGTCACAGCATTAACTTCTGGCACTCATGCATCTCAGTTCTAAAAGCACTGGAAACATCTAAGCTTAATTCGACTTTAAAAAAGAAAATAAAATGGAGTAGTTTTCACAGAAGTTTGTGGTTTCCCAAACATTTTCAGCATGGATGATGCAGACAAAAATGCTGAAAAATGCTGAATACAACAAAGATGATTGTCCAGCTCATAGTCTCTACAAATAGTCTCACCAATGAATAATATTTCTTGGGCACATCAGTCAAAATCAAGTTTTAAAAGAAACATCTAGCTAAAAATTCAATTGTGATTATCCAAATCTCTGGCTGATGAATAAACCACTGTTCTTCCTGCTAGTTTCTGAGCATGTCAAGGTTACACAAGATTCACTCATGTTTTAAAAATCGTATTTAAATATTAACACTAGGAAACACTCAATTGAGAGATTTGCCTGTTTTCGCGGTTGCTGGACCACATGCAGTATTCAGGAAGCTGCAGTAGTAGGCTTGTCTGACTGTTGTTCCAGAGAGGCACCTTGAAGTGAAATGGGAGTACTTTGCTATGTCTGGAGCCACGAGCTTTGTTCCTGCCTCATGCAAAGAGAGCAGTAACTACGTATCTGGCACACACATCCTGAGACTTAACGCTGGTCTGCTTCAGCCAGCTAAGTAACTAACCTTGCGAATAAGCAAAGGATTTGCCTCTGAACCACTTCCCAAAGAGCCTGCATGAGGCTGCCAACAGTCTTGTTCCATCAGCACCAAAACAAACATCTCACACCACTTTTATCCTTCCCTCCTTATTTTTCAGTGCTGTGCAGCTCCAGCTCTACCTCTAGCTCTAGTGTCTTGAAAGCCACTCACAGCTGTGGGGGGAAAAAAAGAAAAAAAAAAGTATGGGAAAACTAAGGACTGTTTAATGGGTAAAAGCACCTCATGGCCCACGGCCCCTTGGTGCCTTTAGTATTTTTGTCTGAAGATGGTGAAAGACACTGAATACCTCATTTCTTTTCCCAGCCCCTGTACAGGGCACTGCAGGAGTTGCATGTGGCCTCTGTACATTGGGGTCAACCCGTGTGTGATGGCAGCATGAGGAGATGAGGTTATTTCAGGCATGCCTTGTGCCTTATGAAGCCCCTCTAGACAAAACCTGGGTGCAAGCAGTGCCTGCAGGTGGACTGTGTCCTCCTCTCCTCCCAGCTCTCCTAGCACTAATATGCACCAGAATAATGAAAGCCATACTCTCTGTGGGTACTTCTGTGCAGATAAAGCTGTCCCAGCAGAGACAGGGATTGCATCTCCATCAAAGGAAGTTTGCTGACTTGGTTTTCTGGGCGAACCTACATCTACAGGTCTGTTCTTTGAAAGGAATAACCAATGCCTTCAGTTTTTTTGCCAGTCCTTCCTCCCCCATTTCTGCCCTGTCATGATATGTGTTCCACATATGCAGGGTGCCATTGCGTAAGCATTGGTATCCAGTGCCTTTTAGGATGCTCCAGGGTACGGAAGGCATTTGCTTGGCTTTGGAGATATAACAGAGGGTTTAAACAAGCTCAGTGCCTTCCTAGAGAAGCAAATGGAACTGAGACTGATACACGAAGGGCCATAAAATAGCATTGGACTTATGTTTAGGCATCTGCATGCCATCCTTATTTCCATGGACAGTAATTGTTCCCTAGGCACTTAGTACACATGTAGGTACCTATTTATAGACACCTAAATGCAGTTGTTTTCATCTGGAGCTGAATCCTGGTCTTCAATCTCTGCAGAGCAGACCTGATCAAGAGGTGAAAAGCCATTGATATATTAAATGCAGGGATTTTTTTTCATTTAACAGCATACAGACTAATAATGTCATTACACATGGGACTTCTTATCAGGACTGGATTGAACTAGACACAAACAGAAATAAGCAAATCTGACCTCAGCTTTTCAAAATGCCAGGAAATAAAAAGTTCAGAATTAAAAGTGGTCACAACAAAATGAGTTCAAATGTTAAGATAAACTACTTTACATGAGTACACTCAGGTTTTAGATGACAGAATGACTAGCCACTACAGGTGATGTAGGCTGTCCAGTGAAGACAACTGAAGACAATTAAAGCACATTGGAATTTGTACAGAAAGAGTAGTTAAGGGTTTTATAACAAGACTCCATATGGCACTCCCAAAATTCAAGCAGCTTTTACTGCTAAATTGAAACTGAACAAAGTAATAGCAAACTCAAAGCAGAGTATGCTTTGATGTTTTGTTCAGAGAAACAAATTCAAGAATGATCCGTCTGCTATTTCACAAGGCAGTGCAGCTATTAAATTGGTTTAGTTTGTAACATTACCTGCATGAAAAAAAGAAAAAAAAACCCTCCATACATAATGACAGGAAAAAATACCTATATCTGGGCTGTCAGTGTAGCACTTCATATTTTCTTAGGATTCAGTCTTAAACATGGAATAAAATGGTAATGCTCTTTTTTAAAACTCTGCTGAAATAAGAAATGTACCCTTATAGACAAAGATGGGTTTCAGACTGATCCTGACCTTAAAATGTAAAATACCTCAGCTTGTCAAAAAAGATTGCACCCTTGAAAGATACGAGACTTGTATAAATGGACAAACATCTAAAAAGAAGTCTTTATACACTTTTTAAAATTAACTATGAGCACTATTCTATTAACTGCAAAGATATATCTGTCCTGAAATCCTGTTTTCAAAAGGAAACATACTCACCCTGACCCCATTCAAAATCTCTCACCAAACTGCATGAATCAAACCAACATGTCTGTTCAAGAACTGTTCCTAATCCTTAAAATAATGGTCTGGGGAGTTAACCTCCACATCGTGCTCCCTGCCAGGGAAGCTTGTACCGCCCGCATTGACAGACTAGTGCCTATTGCCACCAGATAGCTTTGTTCCTAGGCACAACCCATTTCTTATTGCATTTGAGACCTCCAGTGAGCACAAGAACCAAAACTAACCTGGCATGTCTTATCAGCAATGCACAGGGTGGGGGATGGGGGAAAGAGCTAAATGAGCTACAATATGGTGAGGTATAATGAGAAAAATATATAATGCAGATGAAAGATGTGGGCTCTAGGAAACCAAAGGAACATTGAAAGAATTTTTTCATCCTGGAATAATGATAGCTTGGCTTTGTGACCTGTTTTCTAAAGAATAGAGTCTTTCTCTTGAAACTGTAAGTACTAAAGAAGATAAACTCTCTTCCCTGGATCAGTGGATTTGAAAATTCACTACCAGGGATTTTACACCAACAGATGGCACATCTGTCCCTGAGATTTTTTGGTTTTTTTCCTCCCTCATGATGGTTTTGAAGCTATATAGTGTACGTTTTGAAATATAATTTGGAATAACTTAACACATACAAAATTGTCTCCACTTCCCATGGAAAACTGCATATTTTTGAGCATGAGGATAATTTCACAGCAATTCCTGGAATGGTTTGGGTTGGAAGAACCTTAAAGATCATCTAGTTCCAATTCCCCTGCCATGGGCAGAGACACCTTCCACTAGACCAGGTTGCTCAGAGCCCCCATCCAACCTGGCATTGAACGCTTCCAGGATTGGCAAGTCACAACTTCCCTGGGCAACTTGTTCCAGAGCCTCACTTCCTCACAGTTGAGAATTTTTTTCTCATATGTAATCTAAACCTACTCTCTTCTAGTTCAAAGCCATCACCCCTTGCCCTAGCACTACATGCCCTTGCAAAAAGACCCTCTCTGACTCTCTTGTAGCCCTTCCTTAGATACTGGAAAGCTACTATAACTCACATTTCTTCAAATTAAAATTCCTCAGGGTCACACAATAAAATGATCCCTCCAACTTAATTAGCCAGCTATTTGGAAATTGAAAGAAGAAAGTTCACCTGGGGATAAATTAATGGTTAACAGCCATGTAGATGCACCTACATAGTCAGACTTCTTGCCTCTGTTTTCCCACGTTGCTTTGCATCTGAACCCCGTGTGCTGTGCTGTGCCATCCTGAAGGCAGATTGCCTGGATGTCACCTCTTTGTGGAAAGGCTGGCAGGTAGCCACGGAACCCCATGTGTGACTGTGTGACTGTGTACTCCTGCACACCCCACACTCTAGCAATGCTACAGCCATTGTGCCTTATGCATTTCTGTGGAGCCATGCAGAGGTCACAGACTTTGCAGTCTGGGAAGAGGAGACCACTTAGTTCTGCCTCAGCAACAGCTACGATGATGTGAAGATACGCAGATGTATATCAAAGTGATGCTGAGAGGGGTCACTCTGGGAACACTGTGCAAAGCTACAGTCAGCGAGAGGGCTCTGGCACAATGATTTAAAAACAAATTGCTGGAAAGAAGCAGAATCCTGGCAATGCTCCAAGTACCTTTCCCAAGTACCTCTGAGCAACAGATGGACTTTTTCCAGCAAAGCCACCGATTATGTGTAACACAGACAAAAGGCACAGAGGAGTTCATGGTCCTTAACCAGGCCTCTAGTGAGAGCAAGCTTCCTTTCCCCATACCAGAGTCCAAACCAGAACCTGGGAGAACAGAAAGCTCTTTCACCCCCACACACATGCACTCAGAGTGGAAGCGTCTAGCCAGTCCTAAGCAAGTCACTGTGGGACTGCAGTGGTTTCAAATAAAAATAGTGTGATGGAGGTATGTTTATGAAAACATCAAATACAGAAAAGAAAGGCAATGTAAAACATACTTTGCTTTTTATAAGGCATATTTAGCAATTTACAAGGTATATTTTCCCAAGTGAGGAATGGAAAATTGCAAAGACTTGGAAAGCACTCAGCCAGGCTCGGTGTTATTAAACCTTCAATTCAGCACAGTCACTCCAAAGAACTGCTCACAGCACAGTACGTTCTGTATGTGCCTGCAAGTAACAAAAAAAGATCTTAAGACAAGAATGATGCTCACTTTTGGCATGAAAATCACAGGCTTTATCAGTATCACAGATGTAAATAATTTTCCATCCCCATCTGCACCAACTTTGGCAGACTGTGCTTCTCAGTGGTGTCACTGAGTTCTTTTGCTGCTTTGTCTCTTGCCTTTCTGAATAAGCTCATTACTGATTCTTGGTGGCTTACATCAGACCAACATCTTCCACACAGGAGGTCGGTGTGTGAAGGTGCAAAGGCTCACATGCCTTTTTCCTGCCATCTCATATCTCCCAGCCTGTGCCTAAACCCCAGCCTAACTATTCCACAGCTTTACCCTGATAACTCTGAAAATTAAAAATTCCCAAGTTTTCATCCTGAATCTTCCCCACAGCAGTTTAAGCCGTACTACCTCTTATGTAATACTTTCTACACAGCTGGAGAACTGCAACAGCCTTTTATAAAATATTTGAAGGCTACTTTTATGTCTGTTCTTCAGTTGTCTCTAGCCTTAAACCATTTGCAGGAGTCAACTCTGCGGCAGTGCTCTGAAGTTTTCGGTTTCTCACACAGAAGCAAGGCCATCTCTAAGAGGCACTTTAAAGAAAACTGCACTGCATGTATTAGGAGAAGGGAATACCAGATGCTTGACCAGAACTCTGAATGCGTCTTCTGGGAGAACATCAGTATTCTGCAGAGGCATACACAAGAAAGCAAGACAGCATAATTACTTCAAACCAGGCACTATTCAGCAATGCAAATAATGCATCAATCTCCAAATTCAGGATTAAAACTGAAACATCCTTTTCTGCAGCAATTAAAAATGCCAGATGACATTAGGGAATCCATAAATACTTCCCAGAATATAAAGTCACTTTCATAATCTTTGTCTCTGCAACTGAAATGTAGCATCTTAAGTCAACTGCGCAGAGAAACTGCTCAAAATTATTTCATCATACAATCATATAATTGATTTACTTCTCGAGAAGCTGAATACAGTTGAGATCTCTATTTTCCAATTTTTAAAAGCACTTCTACTCTAATCTACTACATGCATTTCTGAAGCGCCTATCGCTTCAGTTTCTTGGCACACTATAGATAACACAAGTTAAAAAAAAACGATACTGCACTCCCCACCCCACATCCCAAACCCCCAGCTTTTGTGGATTCCTCACGGCGAGATTTTGGGGGGCAATTCCACAAGTAGAAGGTGCGATTTGGGTTCTGCTGAATTACAGCGAGTCCGAAGGACGGGACACAAAACCGTGAGAAAGCCGCGGCAAAAACCACGCCGTGCATTACATGTTTATGGGGGCGAAACGCGTCCCCGGCGGGACACACATCGGCGGGAGAACTCTCGTGAGGCAATGCGAACGCGGGTACGCGTTTGTTCCCCTGACACGCCCCAAGCAGGCGGAGGGCGGGTTTCCCGGCCCCGGGCCCTCCCTCCGCCGCCTCCCGCACCCCCGGCCGCGGGGCGGGGCGGGCCGAGCGGCGGCCATGGCGGAGCGGGAGCAGCAGGAACGCTACCCGCGGAGCTCCATCGAGGATGACTTCAACTACGGCACCAACGTGGCCTCGGCCAGCGTCCACATCCGCATGGGTAGGCACTGGGGATGCGGGAGGGCCCCGCACGCCGCCGCCCCGGGCGGGGCAGCCGTCTGTGGTGCCGCGGTGCTCGTACCCGGGTGCAGGCCCTTGGGGGCGCGGCCGGGGCGGTGCTCACTCCGGGTTAAGTAACACGGGTGGGAGACCTGTCATCGAAGCGTAAAGGGGGCAGGTCTTCTCAGGAGAAGGTTTAACCCGGTGTAGGTTCAGATATAGCTCCGCCCAGAGTCCAGACAGAACCCATGAGATGCACAGGCCCTGGAGAGCGGCACTTGCCTGGGATTGTTCAGTGCAAACCCGGACGTGGCACTCGGTGCCAGGGTCTAATTGCCGTGCTGGTGTGCGGTCACAGGTTGGACTCGGTGATCTCAGAGGCCTTTTCCAGCCGAATTGATTCTGTGGCTCGTAAATGCTAGACTTAAGTGTCTGTAGTTGTGGAAGTTTAACCATGAGACTGAAGGCTTTGAATTTCTTCCGTGAGATGTTAAAATATTGTGTCTGAAGCACTTGGTGTGCCGTGGGGTCATAATTAATGTCCAGAAAATACTCTCTACTGTTCATGTGCAGCTCTTAAATGCATTGAATGATCTCGTAGAATGTGTCTAATCATTAATCCTTACTGAAGAAGTTACAGTGTTACTGGATACACTTTGGAATTCAAAACAGCTGCATGTTGTGAAATTCTATTTCTGATAATCAGGAGGTCTTTTCCTATAAAAATACAATTTTTCCTTACTTGAAAAAATTAAGGAGACAAAAGGAAATACGAAAGAGATAATGCCATTAGCAAAATTGCTTATGCATTTAGTAATGTGGGGAGAAAGCTACACTTGCTAGCAGACTACTTCTGGGCTTGCTCGATTTATCACAACTAAGTGGGTCCCAGTCCCTCCTGGCTTACAAGTGCACTTGACTTTACCTGCTTGCAGCAGGTAGTTCAGCTTCTTGTAGAATGGTTAAGTAATGACATCCAGAAATAAATGTAATTTTCTCTGTATGTAACATAATGTATATAATATTTTACACAGATGTGTGTGTGTATCTAATAAAAATGTAGTAAATGTAAAAAAGTGTAAATTTTTTTAAGGAATAATGTCTTTTTACAATTTCGTGCTTTTTAGTGGTTCCTTATGAAAGTGAAAACTTGTGTCTGATTTACTGTTGAACTTTGTAAGTGTTACTCAAAAGTGATTTCATTTTTGTTTTCCTTATTCTAGCTTTTCTACGGAAAGTCTACAGCATTCTTTCTATTCAAGTTCTATTGACCACAGTCACATCTGCAATTTTTCTGTACTCTAGTGGAGTGCAGGCATTTGTTCATGAAAGGTAAATACTAAAATGAAATTGAGATTTTTTTAGCATGTGTTAAGTATAGTTTATGTAGTTTCTTGCTGTGGAACTCTTCAGTCTTCCTAATCATTTTTATACCCTGTGTTTTGATTCTGTAATAGAAGTTTTGCAACTTGATTAGGAAATAGTCTTTCTTCTGACTTTTTTCTCTTTGGTTTATTATAAAAATTTTACAATAGTGAATGTTTATTTTAATCAACACTTTATTAATAGGTCTTATTTTAGTATTTATGCTATGCAAACTTATGTATGAGTTGCAGAACATCACAATTACTGACATTTCCTGTTTTATGGTGTAAGTGCTTTTAGAATCTCTTTAGAATGCTGTTGCTTATAGGTACTTGTCTCAAAAAGCAGAATCATATCTTACTGCTCTTCCTCCCTCCCCCATCTTTTGTGATGGTTGGTTGTGATGTGGTTGGTTGGTTGGTTGTTTCCTTGAAAACTAGTCCGCTAAAATTTCTGAGGGCTTGCTTCTTTTTGCATCTCAGGTTTTCATGATAAAAAACCAAGTCTCAATATCCAAACTGGGATGAACGGGCCAGGGAAAAGAACAGCTGGAAAAGGAGTTCAGTTTCTGTTTTCCTCCAAGTGCACTTGCAGACTTTGCTTTTACTTTCACTTCAAAGCCCAAATACAAAAGGAGGATCAAACGATATATGAAAGCTTCAGTTTCTGTATAAGCTATAGTATATGCAACAGACGTTGTAAAACTACAGTTTTTTACTTGAATCTGATAATTTAAAATTGACCTGCTCACTTAGAACTGTTGTAATTTTTTGTTTGATGTTGGTCCAGTTTTTTCTTGGAGGGCTGCTTGAATGATTAGTGATACTTACTGGTCAGTATTGATTTTCTTTTGGTGCAATTAGTGCCTGTTTGTTGCATTCATGCATTTATAAAGAACACTTATCTGAATGTGGAGTTCATAATAGGCAAAATATGACATATACTTAAATCCATCTGTCCAAAACTAAAATATTATCTTCTTGATACGGGTTCATTTCCTGGGAATGGATTCCTGGGTAGTCTTTAGCTTCAGTATGAAAGAGTTTTCTTTACTTGTGATACTTGTGACTATATTATTTTTAACTGATTTTCTGTAATGATATGTTTTAGAACAGTTTTATTATAGACTTGCATTACATTTATTTTGGATATCTGTATCTAGGTGAACACTTAAAAACTTGGGTTCATATAAACTGTTTTTCAGTGTTACAGCTATTTCAGTTTAATTGTAGCACTTTTTTTTTTTTTTCTTTTTTCCCCCATGGAACTTTACAGGCCTGCCTTGCTTTTGATATCTGGGTTTGGATCTTTGGCTGTAATTGTGGCACTGACCCTCTACAGACACCAGCACCCTGTTAATTTATATCTGCTGTTTGGATTTGTAAGTATTTATAAATGCAGTTTTAATAGTCCCCAGAATGTCTTGCACTGTGATGTACTCCTTGAAGCTAGTGGTGGGTAATTTGTTTTTCTTGTATTCCTTGAAGATACCCTATGCACTTATGAAGGTCTGTGCTACCTCTTGGAGATTCTGTCTACAGATTGTTTCTGGATAGTCTCTGTGTCAGATTTCTCTGTGTGTGTAGAAGTCTATCTATCTGTGTATCTGCTCTTGTTATTCTGTTGATGTCAGGCATTTTTCTGTGAAGCTGCTCAGTAGGAAAGGAAGAGGCATTCCTGTTACCTTATTTGTTTAATGGACGACCTCCAGCAGGGACCCAAATCAGCCTTATGTGTTTATTTCTTCAATTGTTGTCTTTTTTAATGCTAAATTCTGAACATGTTTCCAGCACAGGCAGGTCAGTCAGAGCTGCCCTTAAATTTTAGTCTCCTGCCTGATGTTGTGAGTTTGTAGATACAGACTACTGGTTGCTTTTGGGTATTTTGGATAATGTAGCAAATCAATCTTCTGAAAAGTCAAGAATAGCTCAGTTAAAATTTGATGCTTTAGGAGTTGCCTAAATTGTATTTGTGATAAAACAGAAAGACATCTTTGCTGTGTAAGTAAGTAGATTGCTTGAATGGTGACACCACTTACATGCTTTCTGACTTCTGAACTCTTGCAGGTGAATAAAATGTTTTAAAACTTTTAACACGTGCAGTTGTAACAAGGAGTGATGTAATAGTTTAGCCAAATGTGGTGTGGGAGTTTGTAAAATGACAGTTTAAGTATTACTTTGTGTACAAATGGAAGAATTCAAACCTCTCTGTGATAGATTGGTTTAAACAAAATACGGGTTAAATGTTCTGTTGTTTAGGACCCCTTGGTTCATGACCTAAAGAGTTTCCTCATGTTCTATTGTGTTGAAACTTAATTTGAAATTGTAATTTAGAAAAACTCAGGGTCCATCCTAGCCTTCATCCCAGACACTGAAAATATATTTTAAAATTAGCTGTTTGAAAACAAGGATGAGTGGGAAAAGGAAGCTGAAGCAGACACTTTATATTAGACAGCTGTCTAACAAGATACTAAGACTGTATTAATTTTATAGCCCCTTTGTAAGAAGTGTAATGGAAATGCTGTGTACTTTGAAGGGAAATTGTAACTGGCATTTTTCTGTAGGGCTGGTCTCTCACTCCTTCTCAGTTTGTTTGTAAACAAGTAACACACATTACTTTTTATGTAACACAAGTTCCAGCTCAGTAAGACAGTGTGATTGCCATTTTCTTGTTGAAAACTAAACATGTTTTCATATACAAAGATTTAACAGGAGACCTAATGTAATGTGTGCTGGGATTATGTAGTAGAATGGGACTCATTGCATGTGAAGTCTCCATGTGTTTTGTGGTCTGGTTTTTTTCATCTGTGTAATTTTTTGGTTTTGCTTTTTGTAGACACTACTGGAAGCACTGACAGTTGCCATTACAGGTAAATTGTAGCCATTCCTGTTGTCTGATTCCATAAAGAATTTGGAAAAGGAATCCAATATGTTGTTCTAATTGCCATTAGAGTTTTCTAGATGTGACTAAAATGGTAATGAATCCTGTTGGAAAATTTTAATAACAGTGATAAAAGTTTAGCAAAAAAAACAGGAACCAAGGGAGAAAACTGCATGCTGATCAAGAACTGAAACTGTACAAACCTGAAGTGAGAAGTGAGTTGTGCTATCCATTCTTTCAGTCTAGCTAGCAATGTGCTTGCCTATAAGGCAGCTGTTAGCAGAGATGATCTGAAAGTTGACATATCCCTGACTTTCCCCTCAGTTTCCTTGAAGGGAATTTGAGCTTGGAGAGTTCTGTTCGTCATGATTAGGGTTGGGAAATGGGATAGTGTGCAGACAAATCATGGCATCACCTTGCATTATAGTTTCCAGCATAAGCTGAAACCTCTATTGTGCCTTATGGTCTCCTGCAAAAAAAAGAAAAAAAAAAAACAGTCATTTGGGGAAAGGAAAGATTAAAGAGGAAGGAGGGAAGAAAAAGGTTACATTCATTTCTGTAATCTTTCCCCCCCATCCCCTAATCAAAACTTTGAGCCTTTATAGAGGATTGAGTTTTTTTCCCCTTGCTCCAGTATCATGAAAAATTCAGATAGCTTTTCCCTTAAGATCGCACTTCCCTATGCTCAAAATATTTTTGTTTTGTTGTTGTTTTTTTAATTGTGAGCAGGGAAGACCTGTTATTTCCATATCAGAAGCTACAGCTATAAAGTAACTGTCAAACTTAGCTAGTTCAAGGCCCCTGAGTCCTATGACCATGAATTTGAAGTGCAAAGCCAAGTTCAGGCATAATTTAATTTTTTTTGTTCACAGTTAAGATTTTTTTCCTTGTCTGTGAAAGTTTAAACTTCTGTTTCCTCGAAAGATAAAATGCATAGTGGTGTTCTTCAACTGACAGATTACTTTTTCTGTTTACAGTGAGTTTCTATGATGTCTCTGTTGTCTTGCAAGCCTTTATTCTTACTACTGCTGTATTTCTTGGATTGACTTCATATACCTTGCAGTCAAAGAGAGACTTCAGCAAGTTTGGAGCAGGGTATGTTTATCATATTGATGATTTTTTTTTGTTAAGGTTGTCTTTCCTTTCTTAAAGTAAGCTTTGCAGGTATAATAAGGAATACAGGTCAGTAGAACCTGCTTCAAGGGAATGGTGAGGGGCTTATTTATCTTAAATTACTAATTTTACACAGTTCTGCTTTCCTGGTAAATTCGTTTCTGTGATTATGATTCTTAAAAACACTAGAAAACTAGTTCACCTGGATTTTTCACTGAGGCAGAAGGCAGCTGTGTCCAATATTTTTGAAAAAAAATTGAAGTGGGAACATAACTTTTGACAGCTTTATAAAACTGTTACTGCTGAGACCAATCAACAGTTGGCATCTAAGGAGAGGTTTTGTAAGCAGGGAGGATATTTTAAGCAAAGTTCAAAAGAAAGTATACTGTTGCTCACCGTTATAATTATTTTTTTTTCAGCCTCTTTGCTTGTTTGTGGATTTTAATCTTCTCGGGTTTCTTGAGGGTAAGATACCTTGTGTTCACATTTAAAAGGTATTCATAAAATCACAGAATGATTTGGAAGGGACCTTAAAGATCATCATGTTCCAACCCCCGCTGCTATGGGCAGAGACACCTTCCACTAGGACCAGGTGCTTGGAGTCTGAGCTTTTACTAACCTTCTAGTAGAACAGAAAGGTTTTGGACAGCCCAATATAACTTAGTAAAGGAAAATTCCTAACCAGATCCATTACTGTTCTAGATCACACTGCTGATCTTTTAACCACTCATTTCCAGTTTAGATTTTTGTTGGGTGCTGTTCTTGCCAATGTAAAAGTGGTATTTGTGTTGACTGACAAAATTTATCAGTCGAGATCCACTGCTTGATTGCAAGAATGGGAAGGAGATTATTTAGGAGAATATTAGCTGTATTTTGTCTTTCTAATTTTTGCTAATATTCCGGAGACCAGAGTTTCCTCCCTCTTGAATAGAGGCACTTTTACTCAGTTACAGAGACTGTAATGGGGGAATACATGGAATAAGAACATTGAAATGTCATCATAATTCCATGTTTGTGTGTACATAACAGTAGAAAGACTGTTTTAAGTGTGGCACATCATTATGCATGAATTTTGATATTAAAACTGAAATGAAATTTACCAATATTTTTTTCATGTTTTATCTGCCTCCAGCTGTTTTTCTATAGTGAGACAATGGAGTTGGTGTTTGCTGCTGCTGGAGCTCTTCTGTTCTGTGGATTTATTATTTATGACACTCATTTGCTGATGCACAAGCTGTCCCCTGAAGAATACATATTGGCTGCAATCAATCTCTACTTGGACATCATCAATCTGTTCTTACACTTGCTGCGTTTACTGGAGGCTTTTAATAAAAAATAGGCAGAAGTGGTGTGGTTTGACTACAGTGCAATTAAAGTGAAGCATTTGGATGATCTGCAAACTCAGTAGTTCTCTGTTCTAGAGACTGAATCTTTTATTATTTTTTCATTCCATGAATATTGATCCCTTCTTAATAATTTAATTAGCACTTGACATAATTAATGATTAAGAAGTTTACCACCTTCTTACTGCTTCAGAGTAAGCTTCTCTGCTGTTCTGTAGCTGCTGGAAATGTTTTTTTGGGATTGATCATAAGTGTGTGCACCACGTAAGAGTAGCTTGAGTTTGCCATTGTGCAATGTTTTACTAAGCTAATTTTTTTCTAGTTTTTGTTTGGTTATTGTCATTTATTTTGTTTAGTTTTTGTTATGCATTGCTGACAGATAGTCTGGTTTTGTTAAGGGCTGTCACTTATGGAAGCTGTGAGGGTGTTAAAAAAAAGGGAATGTTTATTTTGGTATTATTTATTGCCTATCTTTCAGTGTCCTGAAAAATAATTTGGAGATTTTATCAACTTGTGTATATTAAGGTTAATTGTGTCAATAAAAATTGGGAAGCCTTTAGTCTGTTTTTGTATCCAAGACTGGAGAACTTCAGGGTGTTGCGAATGAACTTTGCAGACCTTTGCTGGCAGGGGAGAAGTGACTGTGACTGCTTCCCAAGATGTTGAGATCCTGGAGGGGCAGGCAGGGTGAAAACAATTATGAAAGGCTTCCTTGCTTCCTCTTCAGCGTTGTTACTGCTCCCTGTCTCCTCAGTGAGAGGTTAGCCACGTGGCAATGCAGTAACTGGGGAAAGTTTCATGTCGTGCCACAAGCTGTGACAACGCGTGTTTTCTGTGCCGGAACTGGACTGAGACTATTGAAGTGCAACTGCAAATTGGTTTGAGCGACTGTGATGCTCTCTCTCTCTTCAGCCTTAGGGTTTCATTCGGAAATGCGCGGCACCAGCCAAGAATAAAACCTCGCTTTTTCCCCTGTGTGATGAAGCACGTGTTTATTCGTTCATACTGCTGCGCGCCCGCTCGGAGAGTTACGGTAGGGCCCACCTACCCCGGCGGGCCCGACGCGTCAGCCTGCGCATGCGCGGTGGCCAGCGGGGGCCTGGTGCGCCGCGCCGTGAGGGGGATGCGCACCGGGACGCACGCGCGCACACACACACGCGGCCGTGTCCGTCCGTGCCCTCACCGGCCCCGCTCCCCGCCACAGGACATGGCCAAGAGCCTGAGGAGCAAGTGGAGGAGGAAGATGCGGGCGGAGAAGAGGAAAAAGAACGCGCCCAGGGAGCTGGAGAGGCTGAAGAAGATCCTGGGAACCAACGCGGATGTTGTCATGGAGGAGGTCAAGGAAGTGGCGACGGTGCTGCCCCCCGAGAAGGTCCTGGAGCAGAAGGGTGAGTTGGGCTCGGGCTGGGACGGCCTGCGGGGTTCCCACTGTTCCTGTGACTTCCACTGTGGGGATCGGGAGTGTGACTGTTACAGCTTGAGAACAGCGAGGCGGGAAACTTTCCTGAATGTGGTCATTTCGCAGCGTTGGCGTCCATATTGCATCTGGTCACCTGTGGAATAAGGTTATTAACATTTGATTCCTAGTATGTGAAGTATGTAATGTATCTTATGGAGAGACATCTCTCTGAAAATACGGGGTGAGTGATACTCATCGCTTAGCAGTTGTTCCAGCATTATATTTGTTGTTAAACAAGAGAGAGGATATGATTTCTGTCCTAATTTAAGAAAGACATTAAACTTATAAACTAAATCTAAAGCAATTTTATAGAAATTTTTATCAATAACATAGTGGGAGTTTTTTTGCTGTTTAAATGTGCTGTCTCAAGGTAGGGAAGTACGGAGCCAGCTTCTGTGTACTGATCAGTGCTGCACTGCACGTGGTGCAGGAGTGGGTGGTTGTTGGGTGTCTACCGATAATGCCATCTTCCTCTTGGTGCCTTAAATAGGATACAATCTGTAAAGCAAGTAACCCAAGAAGTGGAAACAAAGGTTTTAAATATCTGCATAGTGGACAGGAGTCAGAAAGGTACCTTCTCTTTCCAAAACTGAAGTCCAAACTGTATCATGGTCCTTTTTGCTTTTCAAATTTATGGCACTAAGATGTTCTGATATTGAAAATGGAAAGAGAATGTTACATAAAAACATCTCTCCAACTAAGAATAGCTTAAATTATAATTTGAGATTTTATCCATGGTTCTAATTTGTCCTATAAACCAGGTGTAAAAGTTGGTTTTTATAGGATTGTTAGAATTGAATTTCTGAAATGTTTTGGAACATTGTCAGCCTTCTGATGCTGAAGCTAAAGGAAAAAGTGATTGCCTTAAACTTAGTTTCTGAAGTAAATGCATGGCTATCTGTCATTCCTTCACCTCCTTCCAACTCTGCTGGCAACCTCTCCACAAGCGGCTGTTGTCACTTGGCTTTTGCAGAGAGAGAGCAGCCTCAGAAATACCTAAGAGTATATGTATTTCACAAACAACTACAAGTTTTGTGAAAATAATGGTGTCTTGTTTGAGAGGACTTCTCAGCACTAACTGTGGATACAAGGGACTTTGCATCACCAAGTGTCAAAAGGATTGAAATAGATAAAAACTTTACCTGGAATATGTACTTTCCATAGACAGGTAAATAATTTTTCAGCCCACGAAAGTGTATAGGTATATATTAGGGACATTTTACTGTGTTACTCTAAGGTGTTTTTCACCGCACACTGTGACTTATTTTTTTTCCCCCAGTTTTTGTTGTTATGGAAAAAATAATGGAAGGTCTGATTAGCCTTTGGTCAAAAGTGGCTTTGTAGCTGTTCTTAATACTTTGTAGAGATGCACACATTTTTCAAGATAATCATATCTATTGAGTTTGCTTTAATAACCAACCTTTATAGTTTGGTGTTGATAGGGGTTTTTTTTATCTCCCTGGACAGCTTCTACTCAGTGGGTTTCTTCCTGTTACTGATTCCTGCAGCATCTTTGAGATTGCAAAATGCAATGAAAACATCTTGCTGTGTGAACAACTGGTATTTTTTGTCAAGGAGTATTCATTTTGTTTGTGTTGCAGCAGACATTTATTGTGGATCTGCTTTTTTGCAGTCAAAATTCATGTAACAGATTAAACTGTCGTGTGATAAGACAGAAGAAGCTTATATACGTGGTGCTGAATTTTTTGGTGTTATGTTGTTGGAGGCTGTATTTCCTATCCCATTTGGAAAACTACGCTGTCATGAGATTTCTGGAGCTGGGGCTTTTTTGCTGCCGGTCCCATGCCAGATCAGCCTTTGGTTCTGGCACCGTAGGGCCCTGTGCTGATTGTCTGCTGACCACAAGTATTTGTATCCCAACTTAGGGGGCTCCCTAAGCACATCTGTGATGCAGATTTCTGTAGACTATCAGCAGTGCCTCAACTACAGAAGCAGCATGTTGGCCTTTTCCTCATGAGCTTTGTCTCCAAACATCATACAGTCACAACGATAAAGCTTTGAGTTGCACATGCATGGTTTGGAAATAAGATTGAAATGAAATTGCAGAGCACAGTTCCAATCAGTTCTTTGCAAGGTGTTCCTCTTGCAGCCTTGTTGTCTCAGCCTTGTTATGTTCATAGGGTGTTAGCTAGATGGGGATGCCATGTATGGGAGCAACCGTGTCACGGGCAGCCTTCCTGATCCTAGAGATGAAGGCTCTCTTTCTGCTTGTAAATGTGTTAGACTTCACACCATGGTTACTCCTTGAGGCAAGTGTGGCTCATTCTTCATACCATCATTGTATTTCAACTTTTTCCTTTATTATTCTCTTCACCTGTCTTCATCTTCCACATACATTAATTCAGGTATTTTACTCACTGTAAATACCTTTCATTTTCAGATGACTGCAAAATGGACCTGGATAATAAGCGAAACAAAAAAACCCTTCTAGACCAGCATGGACAGTATCCCATATGGATGAATTCCAGGCAAAGAAAGAAGCTTAAGGCACAGCGCGTTAAAGGGAAAAAAAAATCAAAATTGGCCAAAGGCCTTGTCTGGTAAAATCAGTTTTGTAAGATCATGAATATTTTCCTCAACAAAATAAACTTCTCACATATGTTCATGATATTTTTGTGCTTGGCCACTGATTTATTGTGTTGAATGGATTTTTGAAGAGACTGTTAGAAACAAGTATGGTGTCTGCTGAACTTAAAAAGCAAGCTGAGTGCCTTTGACTAGACTAGTTGTCTGTGGTCTGTTTCCTTGGGGGGAGGGGGGAGGTTGGTGTTCATCTTTTATATTGTGAACACTGAAAATCTTAAAGGAAATCCTAAAAATAATTAAACCAAATGTTTTTTGTAGTGTGGTCTTTGTCAGTGTAACTTGTCTTTTAGTAAATCTAACCAAAGGATTATGTAAACTTGCTGTATCCTTTGAATCCTTCCGTAAAATTACTTTTGTTGCAACTGACTTGTGTTGCTTTTAACATCTGGTAATTAAGGAAAATGGACTTTTCACATGTAACTTCAAAAATTTTATGTGCTGAAATCAACACCGAGCCTTCATGAAACTTCTGCAAGTAAAATGAGACTGTCAGTCATTAACTGTCTATGTATGTAAAAACAGAAGATGCATTGGTATTTCCTCCAATACCTTTGTAGTTCTTTACCTGAGCAACAGAATACCTTTTCCCTAACAATTACAATAATAATAATAAACACTGTATTTTTCCAGAAAAAACTTAAGTTTTCTATCACATTGAGTTCTTCTCGTTTGATTTTAGCAACCTAGTGTAATTACTTTTAAAAGAATAGATCTCCTTCCCTATGCCCAAGTTATCACAACAGAGACATATCACAATTTGTGGGCATTTACAGAACATGGATCACACTTCGGACAAAGCTGGATGAAGGTTGTGCCCTGCATTGCTGACTGGTACTTGAAAAGGCAACATACTGCAGGACCACTACTGTAATTATTTCTATCCTTGAAATGAGAGATATTTTAAAAACACAAGCTTTCAGGGCAACTAACTCTTTCATCTCATCACATTACTGCCAAGTACTACACCCAAGTGTAGCTAATCATATGAACGGCATTTGTTAGGCAATCATGCAGTATTTTATCCTACGCACACACTGTAAAGTATGACAGATGAGTACCACTTTAAGAGGAATAAACAGCTGCTCAAAATATATATGGAAAAGAAAACTCTCTCAAATTTAGAAAATATCTTAAACAAAACTACTTCCATTCTGTGCATTTGCATTCTCTAATTTTAATAATCAAAGAATCAGTCTTACTTTCAGTTGTTTAGTTCCTACAATGTTTTTGTTACAGACAGCAGTACTGCTGTTCTTTGTGAATTAACTGTCTATGCCATTAATAACTTCGTATTTTAAAAGTATTTCCATTCAGTTGATAATAGCCCTGCTAAAAAACAGCTACTCTAAATTTTCTTGGTGTTACTGGTCTAAATTTTGGTATCAAACTTACCTAATGCTAGCATTTAGATTAGAACTCCTTTAAAATTGATTCATGCGGAGGAAAGTGTTCATGAATATGTTTAGCCAGGAACAGAATGGAACAGTCAGATTTTATTTCTTTACCACTCTAATGATGTAGGCTTTATTTTGCTTATCACATGCTTTGGGGAATTGTGGAGGGGAGCTTCTTGGATTTAAATGTGAAAAAACAATTGGGGTTCTTTTTCTGTAGGGTAAGCACAGTGCTATTTTTAACATGCTTGTTTGTAAACCCCGTAACTTTCAAGCAGCTGCCAGTGGGAAAACAGGCTACTTTTCCTGAGTGGAGATAATCAAACCGGTGAAATACTCCTGCTTAAATGTACAGCTTCAGAGTTGGTTTATTTTCATTCTCTAGGTGCACAGCCATACTCTGCCCCATCTTCATCAAGCCTGCCACCGCTGATCTTGCCATACCCTCTCCTCTCTCTGGAGCTGTTTCAGTTCTACCTCTGCTCATTCCTCTATAAGAGAAAATTATCTTCACAACGAAATAATTTTTATTTTTTGTGCTTTTATGACTTAATGCTGATCTTCATTGTGCAAATTTATTAGTTTACTGCTTTTGTGACCAGATGAAAAATTTGAATCTCAAGTGTGAGACGGCAGACCCTGCACTGATCTTTTATTTAGCAGTTTCTTCCTTCCTGAAACAATACTGACTGTGTGAGGTATTTCCTTCATGGTGTCCAGGATAAAGTCAAACATTCACTTAAACTACAGATATTTTAAGACATCCTGTTTGATTTTTGAGGTGAAATGGAGGATAAGGAAGGACTAAACCCCAGTCTTTACTGGAAGGTAGCTCTTAGTCTAGTACCAGTGTATTGTGTACATTGTCACAGCTCATTTGGGTGAGGCAGAGCTCTCTGTGGGCCACAAAAGATTTTTAAAGCCTGGCTGGGTGGGATCTGTAATCCAGACTAAAAGCTTGCTTGTAGACAAAGAGCAGGAAACCTGGCTAAATTGCAGCATGAATGTAACCTCACGATACAGCAGGGAAGTTGTTCCTTCTGGGGTTTGAATACATACTATATATGGATGCTGTTATTTTGCATTTGGAATTTGCTTTAGATTTTCTTTGAGTAACTTTCAAATGGAAATACCAAATCGTTAGTTACAATTCAATATTTGATTGATACTGCTGAATCTGAAGCGTTTCTGTTTGAGTTGATGGGAAAAATAATTCATCTTTCTTTACAATAGTTAATTTTAAAATACTTGATTTTGGTTGAAATACATATTTTGAAAGTCCTTAGAGGGATTTTTGAAGAAGTAATTGATCTTCTAAGCAGCATTCTAATAATACTATATTTCATTGGTCTTTGTCAAAAAAAATCTCTTTAGGTTGTGATTGAGGGAGAAAAGTTTGCAGTTGATTAAACAAACTGATGAAAGTCTTAACTGTATAACTTAAATACACTGTCAGAGTCGTGGAGTTTTTTTTAAATTCTGTAGTTGTGCTATTACTAAGTGCCTTAGTTGAAACTTCCCCACCACTCTAACTTTACCACCTACCTACAAAGTGCTGCGGTAGCTGTATTTCGTGGGCCTAGGTATGAAATGTACATAGGGAAATAATGCAGGCACTTTAGAACTAAAAGCATAAAAGCCAGCACTGAAAGAATTAAATACTGTCATTTTACTGAAATGTTCATGTGTATAAGATGTGTGTGTGTATACAGTATAAAAATTGCATTAGCGAATTGCTAAATGTCCCGCAGATTGTCCACAGTTTCCTGGGAAGATGACAAGGTCTGCCGTTTTTGACCCAGTATTCAGGACTTTGTTTTTAAAGTGAGTTATTTTAGATGCCTAAAATAACTGCTGGCAGTGGTGGTGGTGCAGGTCCTGTGCTTTTGTGGTAACTTGGTGCTCTGGGACACCTTCTTTGCACGGTGTAGTCAAGTGGGTTGGAGGACCAATTCGCTAAGATACACTGGAAATACTCATGTTTCCCCCGTGTTTTTCAGCTGGATTGGTTTACAGCTGTACTGTACAAAAGCAGTGTCAGTAGAAGGTAATACAGGACCAGGAGCAAATAGCTGGTGAAGATGAGGCTGTGTCAGATGGTCCTGTTGCCGAGGTAATAATGATCTCATGGGCCACTTCTCCTGTGGCATTAGTAGCTCTCAGTGTGGCCACTATGCAGTTACAGCATTTTGAAGGAGGAGGGAAGTTTTGGAGACTAGGTCGAGCAAATATATTGACTGGTGGTTTTGAAAGTTTCTCAGTACAGGGTAGAGTATTAGAATAATTGAGATCTGTCTTCTTTCTTACAGTCCCTGTTAAGTTTTGCTGTAATGCTCAGACAGCATGGGCTCCGCTGGTGCATAAGGTCAGCTGTGAGCTTTTACAGATTCTTTCAGTTTGCTTTATCTACAGCTGACACTGGTTATAGAGGAGGCTAAATATAGTTTGGGGTTGCCTAGTACTGGAGGAAGAATGTCATGGCCACATGCTGCGAAGTGCTCTCCTGATATGTGGTCGCAACTGTTTTTTTTAAACAACAAAAGGAGTCCTGTACAAAGACTTTATAGTGTATGCCTGTTCCTATTATGCTACCTTTCCCTCCTGTTGCCTAACCAGTTGCATGGGTTCTGAATTTGA
Organism: Acropternis orthonyx; assembly: GCA_035583155.1. Lineage (NCBI taxonomy): Eukaryota > Metazoa > Chordata > Aves > Passeriformes > Rhinocryptidae > Acropternis > Acropternis orthonyx. The sequence continues at coordinate 33,491,225 of JAWWEU010000040.1, read as the reverse complement.
TGGAAACCGGATATCTGGTCTGTATCTAATTTGTAGTGTGAACTATTCTGGTATCAGCAGTTCCAGGACTACAGCCTTAGCATGCAGACATCCAAAGTGGTGCAAAGCAGTCTGCTCCTCACGGTGGCATAGTCACCTGAGTTATGGCAGTTGTTGGGAGGATGACAGTCTGAAGCCATAGCTATGCATCACTCTCTTCAGCCAGGGTTTTCCCATCCATTTTAATTTACCTAAGGGTGAGGTTTCAAGGGAGGACTGGCTGAGCCATCCAACAGCTCACTTCTGCAGGAAGAGGCTCTTTTCAGTTTTTCCCCTTCCCTTCTCCAGCTTCATTGTCCAATTCACAGTTTCCTACTTCAGGAGAAAGAGACATTGGGATTTACTGTTTTTTTTCTGAGCTCAAAGTGAGAAAGAATTAACAACCTTCTTCTGTTACTAAAAACTGCAAAATTATGACAAGCCCACCATTCCCACTGTCCTTTTATTTTTTCCTATGCTGCTCCAGTGTTCTGATCTCAGCTTTGCCTTATCATTAGTGACAGCACATAAAGGAAAAGAGAAGCCAGAAAGGGAAGAGGGTGATATTTACACTGCCCCCTCCCTCATCCCAGTCACTTAAACATTGCTCTCTCAGGTCTCTTAATTTTTCTGATGCACATGTATCCATATAAAAGATCTGAAATGTTAGGAACAGTACATGGTATGGCAAGAGAGGGTTGTGTATCAAATGTCCTACACAAGGTAGCATGACAATTGCTTTGTGAAGGGCTTGTATATTCAGAGCAAACAATCAGTGACTTCTCCTCCATTTTCAATCTAGTCAACTATTCAAGAGACTATGAAAGTTACAAGTTATATTCTTGTTTGGTAAACTTTTATTTAGTATTTTTTCTCTCTAATTGCAGTTAAGTTTTCTGCAAGGTTTCTAAAGTCTGAATGTAGGTTTTATAGCATTTTTCCATTTTTGCCTTTATGCCGAAATGGGATTTATGGGTAGTATTTCGGGAAACAAAGGCGCATTTGTTGTCTCAGGACAGCTGATCCAACTCAGCTGATCTATCTGTTATTTATGTATATATATATGTATATGTATATATGTATTCATGTTATTTGAAACATGTATAATGTCTCTTTTTTGAAAGCTGACAAATTGATAACATATAGGTACAACAACTATTCCATGGTACAGCTTGCTACCTTGAGTCTTTAAATTACTTTGGCAACAGATGTTCTGTAAATAAAGATTTGCTGGATTGTGATGTCTGTGTATGAAACAAGAACTTTTGAGATCTCTTGATTGTGCTTCTGTGCATCTTGCTTATGCAAAATGTGACAATTTGGTGCAGATCAGATCAGAGCTTCAGTTTGTCTTGCAAGTGAATGCTAAACATTCCTATGAAGGATTAGAGGGAGAGCTCTGTGTCAACAGCTTCTTGTGCATAGTCTCACATTTAGCTCCTGATCACTACTGAATAGCCTCACCCCAAATACAAAATTCAAATTAGTTCTCTTAATATAAAAATATATGCAAAAAGATATTTAAAACGAAACTGTTTGTGAAAACTAAGAAGGATAGGGTACATTGCTTTTTGTAAAGTCCTTGCACCCCCTTGGAGTGTGGTGGTGTTACAGCATGTAAAGAAAGAAGCCAGTGGCTGGAAGTGCACCAGATAATGTGCAAAGCTGATGGTGGAGCTGCAAACTACCCATCCAAACCCTAGCTGTGTACTCTCAGAGACTTTGATTGGTTTTTCTTCTCTCCTAAATGTTCTTAAGGTTGCTTGAGTTCTTGTGAAAACAGCACAAAACTAGCCACACTTGTTCTAGACCAACAACCATAGTGTGATCCATATACTTGTGGTTGCCTTGACTGCTGCTTGTAGCCTTGGCTGCTACTGTGTTGAAGAGCAAAAATGTTTCATTCCTAAAGTGTGAGACCAGGGTGTAAGATCATCCATGGGAAAGGTTACAGCTTGGTCTGTTGATGTAATAAACTTAGGAACTATAGTTTCAATGTGGGGTATGGTGTGTTTATATACAGACACCTATGTTTTTACCCATCCCTTTTAAATAAGTAACTGACTGCATGTCAAGCATTCTCATTTTCTCATGGTGGAGTGGATTGTTTGTGGATTTTTTTTGCTGTTATTTTACTTGCTGTTTAAATTAAATAGTAATCTGCTGAGCCCTCTATGTGTCAAATATTTTAGAAAGATTGTTAGAAAATTAAAAAAAAAAAAAAAAGCAGATATGTTTCCTTAGGCAACCAGGAAGATTCTAATAACCAATTCATGTCCTTAATACATTCTATCAAAACTCATCTCCAGAATATCATCCCTTGTTAGCTGTAGAGAGACTGGAATTTGAGGAAGGTGTCTTTTTTTTTTTTTTCCCCTTCCCTGCTATGGAAGAAAAGCTTTTTCTTCAAACCCTTAGCAGTGGGAACTGAATCTATACTTCCACATCTGGTGATTGCTCTGTAATAGTGATGGAAGGAGAACAAAGCACAAAGTCTGCCAGGCATGGTATTGCCATCTCAGCATTTCACTGTCCATAACAAGCATTATCCAAACTCAACAGTAAGAGACTGGATCGTGGGTTGTCGTGCTCAATGGCATCAGCTCCTAACGTCATTTTTCACTCAAATTCAAGAGTGGCACAGGACATGAGTTGATGCCTTCAGTCCGTTTTCCCCTAAGTTCCCCTGGCATCGCTAAGGGGACCGTCCCTGGGTGTTTTGAGGAAGAAGGCGGCGGCTGTGCCCGGGGAGCAGCGCTCCGGGAGCCTGGGCGGGGGGCAGAGCCGTGCTGTGGTCGGGAAGCCCAGCCCCGGCAGGAGGCGGGACGGACCGACCGCACCGGCACTTGGGCGAGCCCCCAGCTCACGGACCGCGTGGGAACCCGGGGAATCTCATCGCCCACACCCTGTGCAATATTTTTTCGTTTAAGAATATCCTCAGTTTGCAATCGGGCATGTGTCAGCTGCAGAAAGACGCGCGATGCCCTGCGCATTGCAGAACAGTGCCATAGCCGGGGCGGGGGGTGTGGGGGTGGGGGTGGTTTGCTGTGGGTATTCCCAATACTTAACGCTTTCCTAACTGCCTCAAAAACTGCTGGAATTACTGCCAGATACCCAGTTCTAGTAAGAAGTGACATTTAAATGTGTAAAACTACTACATGTTTTTACTGATATAACTGTGGAGTTATTCTCTAAAAATGCTACTTTGTGCAAACGCTTCCTCAGTCTCTTTTCCCCTTAAACGTGTCATTTTTCCAGAACAGGGCACAAAGGGATCCACGACTTTTTCCGATATATAGTGGTTTGTTTTTAAAAAGAAGATTCTTAAAAACCTCTTATCAATCAACTGAACCGTTTTAATGAAAATTTCAGAGACTTAGTGAAAAGAGAGTTGTTTTATATTTGCTTGTTTTATTTGCATTTTCAAATATCCACGTGGTGATTTTAACTAAGGTTCTGTGTCAGGGAAATCCAGAAGTGAAGTTGACCAGAGACAAGTAAAAATGCCTGTGTTGTTTTCATTGTCCAAATGTAATATTGTGCAATGATTTAAACCAGCAGTTTCACATGGTTAAAAAAGAATTGGATTTATAAAATTCTAAAAGTAACCTCAGAAACGTCAAAAAGGATAACTGTTTGTGTTAAGGTAGAATTAGCTTGGAAACTACGAAAACTGTTTTCTATGCATTCACAAAACAAAAAGTGTTTTTATTTTTAGGAATGCATAGGAAAAAAATTGTTCTTATACCATACCAACAAACACTGTTACAACAAATGTATCCATTCCTACAACAGTCATTCAAGCTGAGAGAAAATATGTAAGTATTTAAAAATTAAGTTAATGTAAAATAATATAAAATAATATATCAGGAAAAATATTTTGGAAATGCAAGATTCACTCTAATAGAAACACAGAAAATGTTTATCTAAACAGAAATTTAGGAATCAGACATACAGTGCTACAGTTGAGCAAATGTATGGAATAATATTTAAAAGTGAAAAAGAAAATGAATGTTGCTTAATTTGTAGAAATAGTCATACTTGAAAAAAAAAGTAAGTTAGAAATAGGTTAAATTTGTATAAATTTTTACAAATAAGCTAAATCTATTTTGTAACTAAACCTGCCAATTCCAGTGAATGAGAATTTTGCTGTTCATTTGTCTGGAAACAAAAGTTAAAGTTAAAAAACCAAAAAAACAAACCAGAGAACCTGAAATTCCAGCTTTCATTGAAGAACAACAAATGAAAATAAAATGTGCAAAAATGTTTTTGCAAAACAGTTTCAAATGTAATTTAAAGTTATAAATACATTTTAAATTATTTTTAAAAGTTGTTATTATTGTTGTTATTACTACTACTACTATTATTATTATTATTATTATTATTATTATTATTATTATTATTATTATTATTATTATTACATTATCTTTCACTCACAGTCCCTGCATTTTAAGATCTTATTTCTGTTAGAAACTTCACTAGCACAAAAGTGTGAACCAATGAATGCAGATTCTGGTCTGCCCTGATATCTAAAGATTGTTTTGCTGTGGAAGGAAATTAAATAACTTCCAAAATTATCTTTCCCAAGTATATTTTTGCATTATACCGTGTTTGGATTCAGGATTCAATGCTTACTAATGAATTTGGATATGTTAACAGTGACTGGATCATATCCAAATATGCCTTGATGGGAAAGCCATTAGTTTTCTTCCCTGAGGTTACACTGGGATCCCATCTGGTGATTGCTAATAAATGTGGATACATTCTGGGGAAAAAAAAAAAAAAAAAGCTTGTATTGGATTCTAGTATGAATTACTGGGAGTGTGGTTTCTTGAAGTTTCATTCATGCACTTCAGGGAAGCTGAGTCTGGAGTACTTTAAAACTTGACAAAAAGAACATGGCATAAGCCTCTGGTTATTTTTTTCTTGTTTTTCTACAGCAATTGGTTTTGCACTAGAATTATGTTTGAGATCAGCAAAAATGTATTACTATGGAAAAACACTTCTGAGAAAATTCAAAGCAAACCCATTCATTAAAAGCCATTTTTTGTTTGATTGTAGCTACCAAGTACTTACCCTAAATTAACACTTTAATTATGGACCGAGTGCCTGACCAGCTCTTCTCTGTAGTAGGATGCAATCTAAGTCATATTTATCCTTTCTATGCACCATCCAAAGCAGTTAGGCAAACTGTTTCATTTTTACATGCAGTGTTAGGGAGAAAATCTGAAGAGAAACAGAAACAAATGTTTGTCTCAACAAAGAGGAAATGCTCATCCCTTTTCAAAATCCTATAAATTCTTGGAAAATACAGCAGTACATTTAAAATAGTAAGAGTAATGGTTGTGTGCAGCTTGTGTTACTTGCGAACACTATAACTATTAGTTGCATGCAGCAAAAGATTGCATTTCTTTTGTAAAGAAAAAAAAAAATCTGTTCTGCAGGGGTTTTTTTCCCCTTGTGTCTCAGTTTAAAATAAGACTAAGATGTCTATCCGGACTAGGAAGGGGGCGTCTTCCCAAAAACCACCACAACCTTTGAAAAATGAAGATACTTTAATCAGAAAATGTATAGAAAAGGGTAACAGTTCTTTACTGCAAATATATATATTTATAACCAAAACCAGAACAGAACAAACAGCAACACCATAACCAAGACTTTCAAACAAATCAAGTTCCACCTCTGCCCCTCTGGTGCAGTTCTATTTACAGACAGTGGGAGGTGATGCCGCACCTCGGGAGGCAGCGGCCGCGAAAATCACTCACGGGCTCCAAGGAGGCTAAGACAGAGGGTCAGGAGAGGCGTTGGCTCCGAAAGCTCATGTGGGAATAGTGGCCACAGTGACAGGGTGAAACTTTTCCCATGGGCAGTGCAAAAACCCTCTCCTACCCTCCTTTGTCCGAAAAGCGTTGCCGGGTGGGGGGAGGAAAGGGGCAGCAGCTCCTCTGCAGATGGTGTTGGCCCCTCGAGGAGTCCACAGTGAATCCAGGAAGCGGCAACTTCTCTCTCTGAAGAACAGCACAGGGTGTGCGGGCAGAGTCGGGAGGCTGAGCCAGGGGAGCTCCCTCCAAGTGCTTCCACCAGCCCAGCAAACGGTGACTGGCAAACACAGAGCAGCCAGAAGAGAGAAGTGTGGCAAAAACCCAGAAAATCGTGTCTCCCCCTACCCCACCTCGCCCAATCCTTTCTCCAGCCATTAAGTTAGAAATGCAGTTGTCAGCCATCCCCTTGTTAGCTGGTTCTGGGAGCAGGCAGTGGGGCCTGGGCTTCAGCTCTCAAACCTCTATGTTGGTAAGGGAGAGAAAAAATTCCGTGAAAGATTTTGAAACTATAACACCTTGACAAAACAATTATTAGCCAGGGGAAACTGACCCTTGTTTCGATCACAGGAGCAGTTCCTGCAGGTTAACAGCTATCTGTTGTTGCAGAATGTGTGGGTCGCCTTTAGCTGCTGACCCCATCCAGGCATGAGAAAAGGGAGTGAGGAAAAACTTATAAAGCCCAAAGTAAAACTGTGGATTCTTCTGGTTCTTGTCAGGTTCAGTTACAGTGAGACAGAAACAGCAGTAAATTCACTGAGGCTCTATCAGATCAAAACAGCTCTGTTATAAATATCATTCATATAAACCATGTGGGCGAGAGAGAAACTGTCAGAAGGAGGGAGGGGAAAATAGATCTTCTGCACTTCAATACATTATATGATGTTTTTATAGATTATAGCATAAAAAATCAAAACTTAACATATGTATGCCTATATATGTGTGAGTGCATGTGTGTGTGTACCCACACAGTAGAATTAATTTAAACATTCAAATGTTTTAAAGTAAAATATTTTACTTTAATAAAATACAGATATTTCAGTGACTGTAGATAAAATTAGAATACAGTATAAGTCTAGAACAAGAGCTTTGAAGAACTGCCCTACATTTTCCTCAGGAATTGACTCAGTGACTTGATGTACTTTTAATGGTATGAGCAACACAGTCCTGCTTCATTTTGCAACTGGCAAGTCTCTCAGAACGTTGTTATTGTTAAAGGTGATGAGCTTTAAAGGTGATGAGGACATGATGACCTTGTTCACCTACAAGGTTGATAGAATAAGATTGTTTCATACATTTCCCTGCTGTAATTAAAATTATGAGCCAGAGTTTTAAAGATATACCATTTTGACAAGCTCTCTGCTTGTTGGTGATGTGTTTGGGATTTTTTGACATATTACTGGAGTACAATTAACAAGTCCTTTACTTGAAATAGCTAGAAGTTGCCAGATGATAATGTGCTTTTCCTTCTTTCTGACCTCAGCTAGACCTGGAGCCACGTCTTAGCTACAGAAGTTCATTAACTAGATAAAGGTTAAACTATGTCAGTTCAGTAAAGAATAAATGAGATTATGCAAGCAAAATCATTAATGTTGTGGTGACTACAGCTATACAGCAGGAAAATAGGAACAGATTAAAATGATGGGAGTGCATCAGGCCTTTTAACAAGGGAGTTAGCTTTGTTACATGATTTCATGAGAAGGGAAGCTACGCACAGATTACACAGCATCTACCAAATTGAGTAAATCTGTTTCTTAAAAACTGTCCTACTTTTGGGCACACTACTAACTTTGAGCTTTAATTGTTCTGGTTTTTGACAATGTTCAAGTGTTTGTTCTTGGCAGTGGCTCTTGATTTCTTGCCCAGGGAAACTGAGGTCATTGAGTTCTACTGTCAATGCCATGCATTTGCTGGCTCAGGTTCCAAGTTGGCTAAACACACAGATATTTGCTTCAAAAGGGTAAAGAAGATTCAAGAAAAGGTTGGTACTTAACTGCTCGTGATAGATAGTTTACTGCCTTACTGAGCAGTCCTTAATGACCACAGGGAGTAAAGCCAGAGACAAAGAAAACTGAGGTTTGATGGAAACCAGGAACACAGAGGAGGAAATGCACAGGGATGGGAGTCCTAACTTTAAAACTGTGAAGCAAAAGCGCCCACTATGTGACCTCAAAGCTTCCTCTGCTCTTCTCTGTTGGGTTCTCGTGTTCACTTGGTGCCTATAGTTGTGTCTCTGGTCATGTCCAAAACTGTTGCAGATTAATAGCATAACCCTAAGCAGAGCTGGAAATCAGAGCAGCATTCATTTACTGCAGCTTTAGGTTCTTTATGTTAGAGATTTTGATCAGAGCTGGCTATCCTTAGGTATATTTTCCATCAGTGGAGGAAATAGGGGACAGCTCAAGCAGATATTCAGTCTTATATTTTGTTGACTACTTCTGCATATACTAATCTGTTGTCCTCTACGTTCTTCTGTGCACTCACTACAGTGAAATCTTCAGGTGAGTTACTTAGATTAGACCTTTAGCATAGGGATGCCCAATATCTTTCCTCCAGAGTTTCCTCTTTCCCTCCCACACTCCCTTCCCAACCAACAGAACTTGTAACCTGGTAGCTGAAGCCACAGGGTGACATGAGGGAAGGGCTTGACTCCTTGCATTCAGAATTTGTGCCTTGCATCAACCTGCATTAGTGGGACTTCTCCTCTGTCAGTATCTGAGAAGATAAGAGTGTTGAGATTTTGGGAGGAAGGATGTAAGTAACATCCGACCCACTAGAGAGCTTTTCTGTGGATTTGTTGTGAGCAGACATCTCCTGTTAGGCCTGGATGTGGCACTTCCAGAGAGGAACAATATTCAGAATATATCTTTGAAGTGGATGAGATTGATTTTAGACAGCTGCCCTTTCAACACTCTCGAGTCATTTGCAGAGCCGCTTATTGCTCCCCGTTTATTGTAAAGAGTCATTAGGCATCCAAGCCTATGGATCTCTGCTGAAGCCTCTGATCTTTAAGCTTAACGTGAGCCCTTATCTTTTTTTGGAGTTTATGTCTTTTGTTGAGTGTTTCTGTAAGGGCTTAAGTCAGTAACTTTTTGCACATGCAGGTATGTGTAAAGTCTCAGGAGTCTGAGGGGAGGAAGATAGCATAGAGGAGAAGGATGACAGTACTGGGCTCTGAGGCTGCGGCTAAAATATACTGGCAGGCCAGACCAAGCACATGTGCATTTGCAGTACTAAGGAACCAAAAAAACTACAGCTTTCATATTTTTTAAAATGAAAGAAAAGTTTGGCAATGTCTGTGATGGAGTCACCATTCCAGTGACCTCCCTGCTGCTAGGATGTCAGAAACACCTCCTTTCACCGGGAGTTATCCTTCCTGCTTTGCCATATGTTGCCTTGGAAAGGCCAGGATTATCAGTAGCACAGCCAGATACAGTGGGGTGGCTGTTTATCCAGAGGTAAATCAGAGTGCGTGCACTGGGACAGCATTGTCTCTAGAAGGGGTACCCTGAGTATTGCTGATGCCTGAATATATAGACCCCCTTTGTAAGGTAAGTTTCTGTGTCTCTTCTTGACTGCAGATGATGAATGATGTTTTTCTATAATTTCATTTTCTGCTGCAGCTGCCATCCAGTCTTCTAAAGTAAGAATCTATAGCTACTGCTATAAGTCACTAGGTGGAAGCATCTACCTTAATACTGATAGCAAAACTCCTTATTAGGTAAGTTTTTCAGTTCCTATCTCATCTTTAATTTCTGCATCACATTACACAATGTCTCATTATTAGATGCTATTAATTGCAGTGCTATTATTGTCTGGTTTAGCAAGGTACTTCAGCACAAGCCCAAGTCCATCCTATGTCCTGACCCTCTAATGTTTGGAAATACACTTTATTTTATATAGTGACTATGCGTGCAGGTTTGGGACTTCATTTGGTGACACGTGCAAGTATGTGTTTAAACTGAGCTCACAGGAGGAAATGCTTTAGTGGCTGAGCTGGGACTAATGCAAGTCTTTCTGTCTTGTAAATAACTTAAGCAAAAATCTAGTATAAAGCCTTTGCAGAAGGGCTCTCCGAGCCCCTTCTTTCAGTACAAGTACTTCCCATTTTCTCCACATTACGAATTCTGTTCTCCCTTTCTTCTCTCCATTCAGAATAATTGTTTGCCTAGAAGAGGAGTCAAGATGCCAATTAGCTGTGTGTGACTTGAGCAGCCTGGAGAATGGACTGCAGGGTGATAATTTCTAGGTCTCTCAGTTCCTAATCTACTTTAGAGAAGCAGCAGGGCTAATTCAATATAAACCATCTAAACTAACCTGGTACCTTTTGCCGGAAGGTGGATTAGTGAGGGCTGAAACCACCATTTTGCCAGCAAAGCTCCACAGATAACCTCAGTGAGAAGGACTGCAAACTGTCTGAGGTTACCCTGGTGCTGTTTTACCCTTCTCAGCCATGGCAATTTGCAACAGGAGGGCAAACCTGTTCTATCCTTATCCAGCTCTTCTTCCATTGTGTGTGTTCTCTCCCAAGTGCCATTTTTTATTGTCGTTAATACATGAATTGGAAAGTACCAAATTTGCTTTTCATACCCTGGACTACAATGATGAGAAATAAACAAAAAGAAATCTGGTTTTTACTTGTTAGCTGAACAGTTTTGATTTGAAAATCACTGACAGACGTCAAACGTGGGACCCCACAATGAAATGTTTACAGTGCCATTTCAGAGAGGGACTCCACTTTGAAACTGAATGAAAGTATGTGGGAAGTTCGTAGAGCAAGACATGTGTAGGGGTAGAAAATTAAAGCACGATGGAGCCATCAGCATTCAGAGTTTAGGGAAAAAACTGGTATTCATATTCCTCATGTTTCTTCTCAATTGACAAGATGATCCCTTCCATTTGTGGTTATTGGGCTAGCTTTTGTCTTGATTTCTCCATATTTTCAATTTGCCAGCTCTGGGTTTGTGTTTTTTTCCTTTATAAATGGTGCTAGTGAACTGGGGAGCTCCACAGAGGAAACAATTTCTTTATGTTTTAGTTCTGTTTTTCTTGTATGAACATATGCAATATGTTTCATGCAAACCAACATATATTTAGCACTGATTCTGTGCTTGTATTTTAGTTTGACAGAGAAATGCTTAACACTTGACACTCCTATTTCTGCTTCATTTCCTCATGCAACAGCTGATGCTGCTTCCCGTAACATAAATGAAGAAGGCTAACTTCTTCATTTGAGACTTGGAATGGCTTTATTAATAAAATCTGATTTGTTTACTGTTGGAAAACCCCAAATACTCTTCCAAAGAGGAATTTACTCTCTTATGCCTGCGGTTACATATAAATGTGTAATATACCATGTGTTTTATCTGTATAAGTCACATTTGCTTCCCAGTTCACTGTTTGTTACAGAAAATAGAGAAAACAATTACAAGGCAACATGCATTTTATATTTAAAATGTAAAAATTATAAGCTGCAGTGAGTTGAAAAACCCCTAGTAACTCTATGGGACAGAGGTACCCCAAAGCACATTCTACTGGCTGTGAAGTACAGAAAACAGGACCACGGTGAGGAGGCTTTCTGAGGTAGCTGGCAGTAAATAAAATGTGAATCTCTTGTGCCTTCTGCTGACAAAACTCCCTTTGCAATTTGGGTTTGTGTTTCAAGAGGCAACGTACAGATGAGTGCAGAATTCTTCCTGGTACAATTGAATGGCAATGTCACTTTTGTACTGCAGGTTAGGCATGAACAGAACGTATCTCTCCTGGGTTACACAAAAATTCTGATATCCACCTTTTTTCTTCAAATATGGTTTTTTGGGGGTTTACCTTCTTTAAAGAGACTGAACTGCTAGTGATTAATGACTTATGCATTTGACCACCTGCAGTGACCACCTAGGTGCTGTAAGAGACTGGATGCTTATGGCTCAGTCAGCAGAGTGCTTTGCTAACAATGCGCAGAGTGGCTACCCAGGCTCAGGGCTGAAGGCATGCACATCTGACACCTCAAGCTCCAACCTGGCTGTTAAACAGGGTAAGGAGAGGCAAACCCTGCGAGGTGGGGTAGTGTTTCTTTCTCCTTATATTCAGCTGTGATAACTCCCTGGAACATTCACACCTGGCCTGAAGGTATTCATCTCTTGTTGATGAAACATAAAGGGCCATAATGGACCCAGCTGCACTGACATAAGAGGCAGCTGCAACGTCTTAGAAGGTGTCAAAGACTCCCAGCATATCCCAGGACTTGCAGTATTACATCATCCAGTGTAAAACTCCCCGCTCCAGGAAATGTACCAGAGGCATTCTGAATTTTGGGGCATCTCCCACGGTCCAGGGCTTCCACTACCACCACCTCAACGGATCCAGACTGTGACAACTACTTCCACAAGACTTCAACCACCACTTTGACCAAAGAAAATTGAAATTGCAACTACCAAGTCTCATTGCTGGATCCAGTGGGAGTCTTGTGGGTCCTTCCCGTTGCCTGGGGGGTCCGCAGCCCTGCTCCGTCTGCCGTGCCAGCACTGCAGCCTCACTCCAGCATCTGCCGCTCAACTCCCAGCTATTCGCTGTTTCCTGCCAGTGCTGACTCTCCAACCCTTCCCGCTAGGTTTTCTGGGGATCAGGAATGTCCATCTTGTCTCTGTCCCGTGGCCACGTGTGTTTTTCTGGGTGGGGGAGCCTGGCCCACCATCTCGGTTTGGTCCGATGGGTGGGGCATGGGAAGTTTCTCCTCATCCGTTGGTTTAACCCAGTTTTATCAGTATTGTTATTGGCATTCTTCTTGGAAAGGGTTATTTTTTCACTGATATCCAGGTGTATTTCTTCTCTCTCTATATTGGAGAAGCCAGGGGTGCTGAATCCAAGGGAGGAGACTTCTGTCCCAGGTCTCCAGCCCTCCAAATTTTCTCAAACTGAGACAGTATGGTACAAACAGGAGAGATCACCAGATCAGGAACAGCCTGGGGGAAAGGGATGCTCATTCATGTAGAGAGGGGGTGCTTTAGAGGCCACACTGGGAGCATACACCGTTTTAAAAGCTCCGTGCACCGGAGAGCAAGGGGAACTTAAATTATAGGCAAAATAAAGGGGAAAAACCTTGTGATAAATTGATATTAGAGTGTAAAACTGAAAGACACATATGAAGAAGGAAGATATGGGCTGAAGAAAATGAGGAGAGGCCTTCCTGCAGGTCAGCAGTATGAACTTGTTAACTGTTCTCCCAGGGGAAGTGGCAGAAATGTCATTATTTGGAGCATGAGAAACTAGTATAAACAAGACCATAACAAATGTTTGCTGGAGAACAGTCCTGCACTGGCAGGGAGTGCTGGGTGACTTAATACATCTTTTCCATCTGTAGAATCTATGAATAACAGCAAATAATGGGGGGGGGGGGAGGGGAGTGTGAAACTTGTGCATGCACTTTTGAGAAAGTAAAATGCTTTCCTAAAACAGAGAAAAAGCAATCTGAATTCACCCAAAGATATATATTGAACCTTATCCAAGTCTGTTTTTACAAAATGTGTCAATATTCAGCTGCCAGAGTGAAGCCTTGGGCTGATTGACATCCAGTGGGGTCCTACCACTAACTTCACCAGGGTCAGGGTTTCACCTGGAGCTCTCCAGAGAGTACATCATTCTTCACAGTGGCTGTGGGGAAGACTATGGCACCACGGCAGAAACACGGGTGTCTGCTAATGGGACTGGCTCTTGTGTGAGCGGCCCTGCTGCAGGCCCAGGGTACGGAGGGGAAGAGGGACAAGGACAAGCAGCAGGAGGCAGTGCCTTCACCACCACACGGCTCGACCCAGACGATCCAGCCTGCCTCACGGCTGGTGGGACAGCATCCACCTGCGGGTCCAGCTCTGCCTGGCCCAGCTATTCCACCTTGTCATGTCTGAGCACAGCATACAACTATACAGCTCACAGGATAGCCGTCCTGGGGCAAGGGGGAGCACTTCTGCCATGGGGGTCCTGAAGTCTCCCTAGCCGTGTTCTGAGGCAGGTGAGAGCTCTGGCACACTGGTTGGAGTAATGGGGGAACTAGAGTTGTTGAATGCATTTGATCAACCAGAATGGAGAAATAAGCTTAGGCACAGCCCCTGCTGGAAACAGGTTATCTTACTTGCCACCCTCACAAAAACCAAAAACCCCCAAACAAACCAACAAACCAACCCAAAAACCCCAACAACAACAACATCCCCTCCAAACAAAAAATAGAAAGAAAATCCATCTAACAAAAATGTAAATAAGAGCTCTGCATTTGCAGTCTTGCTCTTCTCACAAACCTACATGTCCCTCTCACCCATCCCAGTAATCCCACAGGGCTGTTGTGTTTGGTTTGCTTTTTTTGTTTGGATTGGAAAATTAGTTGTATCTCAAAAATTGTGGCAGAAAAACTAGAAAGTGAAACCAGACAGATACTTAAAAGAGAGATGTATGGCCTGCTCTCATTATTTTTCCTTCAATTTCAGATGAAGCAGATGTTCTCTCTTCTCAGCTTGTCTCAGGGCTGACACTCCTTGCTCAGGCTTTGTCCTCACTGCCCTTTGAGGATGCTCTGCCCTTGCTAGCCTTTCACCTCTGTTTACCTTCCCTTTTGCAGTCACACTCCTGAGGTTTGGGAATATGAGGAGGAGGGTGAAGACAAATGAGAGGACAACTGATCCAAGGCAGGAGGACTGCATCTCTGTGGAGGACCTGCTGCGTGAGCAGGGTGGTGGAACAACAGCAGCTCCCTGTGCTGCACCCAAGTTACCACAACTCAGTGGAGCTCTGTGGCTCCCCAGAGCCTTTTCCCACCCATTTCCCCCACTCGCTGGCCTGGCCTCACACTTCTCCTCAAATCCCCCTTTCCATGGGGTTTCTGTGACCCAAGGCAGCCCATCCTTGGTCGCCTTCACTGGTGGGTGGGAGGAGAGGAGTGGTCCCAGCCTCCAGCCCTGCTGTGCTTGCTGAGGCTGTGCAACCCCAAGATGTTCAAGAAAGCACAATATGAAATAGGGCAGAGCCACAATGTCTTTGATTCATGCTCAGTAACCACTTGAGAGAATCCCATGCTTATAAAACTAAACTGTTTCAGCATTAAGAAAAATATTTATGAAGGTGCTGCCAGCACAGCTGACCTGCAAGGCTTCTACAGACTGATTTCCTGATGTTTCCTCCCTCCTGCAACCTTCTTTTTTTTTCTGCCAGGTTGTTGCATCTTTCCTTTGTCAGCAATTTGTTTTGTTATGTTATTTCAGGGGGCAGAAAAGATGAGCGTGTCCCCCGCCTCTGCCTCACCCCAACAGTCCCCTGGCAGATCCTGGATGTGTAGTGATCTCGTTACCGCTGTGCTGTATCTGACTGTTGAGTTTCACATCTTTCCAACTGTTCCCATGACCTGCCCACAATTTTGGGAACACCACAGTCTACCTCCTTGAAGGTTGTGCTTTGTTTTTTGATCTGTCAGAGCCTGTGCTTGGGCTATCCAGACAGTCCTGTTAGAGTGGGCTGTGATGAGCTGGCTTCAACAGCTCTCCCTTGTGATGCTCTTCCCTTACCAACAGGTTTTTAAATGTTGTTATGATCAATTTTGCTTAGATTACTCCATTGGCTTTTAGGGTGCCTCAGGGAAGATGCCTTGTGTGCTCAGATTCTTATTAGGGGCAACAATTATGTTATATCCTTTGCAATGCCCAGGTATGCCAAATCATACAAAATGTTCCTTAACTTCCAGCTCACAGTGCTTGCCTGAATGCGCCCCATGGAGCTCTGCTGTCCACCTACCATAGAAAACAGAGGAAATAGTCCCTGGTAACCAGGGAGTGCTCTTCCAGCCTGTTTCCATGGCTGGTTTGGGATTTCATGATACAGCAGACTTTCCCACTGCTATTGGTCACTGTGTGCACTGAAAACTTCCCACTGTGCTGTGCGAACTCCCTGTCACACCTGGTGAGCAGACTTACTTTGAGGTTCATCTCAAGCATCCTTCTCCCTTTGTCCAGAAGTTTTCAGCACTTCTCCCTCAGCCATCACTGTTGTTGCCTTTTCTTCCTGGTCATCATAGCAGGCCCTTACCCCATCATCTCAGTTCCTTCTTTGCCTAACCAGCTACTTTCTTGCACTTAAACTCTTACCTCCTTGCCCTTCAGAGAGAGGCAATTCCAGATTTTGTAAATCATCACACGTGGCTTTAGGCATTTGAGCTTTAGAATATAGAGACTTTGATGCCTGCCTTGGATTATCCTGTGTTTTTTAAAAAAAACCCGCTGGGGTCTTTCAAGGAGGCATCCATGAGGATGCCAAAGGAGAAGTGTTCATTGCAGAAGGGTGCATATGTATGTGTGCATGTGCATATACATGTGTTTATGTGTGTATATGGACTTCTCATGCTAGACCAGGTGCCAGCAATGGGGTACAGTGAATGAACATGTGTTTTGGAAGTGCTAAGAATCCTATGGTTTCATTTAGCATTACAGTTGCTTAGAGTAGGGGCTTTTTTTGTTGTTGTCTTTTTGACAGTTTATACCCTTTAGCAAGGAGAGGTTTTGGTGGTTTGGACCTGAGGACATGAAGAGGAAAATTAAGATGAGAGGCTAGCGGAGCATTTGCCAGTAATTGTTCTAAATCATAGAAATAATAATAAATGGATAATAGTGTTCAACTCTAAGCCATATGAATATACAGCAAACCTTCGGAAATAAATGGGTAATAGTAGTGCTGTAGTTTGATGGACAAGGACTGTCTCCCTTAATACAAAAAAACCTCAGTGTTTTAGTAAATGAAACTATTTAAAACATTTTTTAAGAATGAATGGTGCAATTGTCCCACTTGTGACAGTCATGCGTACAATCTGGAGAGATCTGCTGGGACCCAAAGCATTTCAAAGCTGAGTTCCCTAATTAGATGTGTGCAGCAATGTCTGATTGACAAGCAATGTTTTCATTTACAGCAAGACAAAGGACAATCATAAAGAGCCACCAAAGGGAAGATGCATAGTATTTGCATTATGCAGTCTTCAGGATCTTGTAATGACAGCTCTGGAGCCTGCCCTGCAAAGCATCACACTGCAAACTGCAGGCAATGCTCGCTTCTCTAACTCCACCAGCAAACCTTTGAGTGACACTGCTGTGGGCCAAGTTTCACCCCTTACCTTTAGTCTTAGGGTGCTGCTAATGGCAGTAACATATAGGCCAAAAGTACAGGCAATTTTTTCTGCAAAATAAAATAATGGACCTCTCGCAGAAGGCCTCAGAGGCTCAAAAAAATAATTTTCTATGGCATACTGTGGGCTTCTGTATGATGGAAGCCACACATATCTTTTGCTGACTTGTGCCCCAGGAGATTATGGTTTGAAATGTAAAATCATTGACAGCAATATATATTGAACAATCATTTTTTTATTAGGAAGTTGAATGGTAGCGGTTAACAAATTAATCAAGGAACAGGGATACAAACCTATGCCTTTATAGATTATGGCATAGGTAGAACCCCTGTTTTCTCCACTTAGTCTGTATGTTTTAAAAGGAATAAGTTATATGCTCATCATTTTTCTTGTTGTCCAAGATCTCAGCAACAAAACAGTAGGGAACTCCCATTACACATTTTGGCTCAAAAAGTATTTTCTGCTCTCTGTAAAATGCACAGGTCTAGTGATCCAAGTCAAACATTATTGGAATTTCACCATGAGTAAAAAACAATATTAATTTTGAGCCCACATATTTTATTTCTGGTAGGGTATAAAAGTTTAAAATAAGTACACCCTCCAGACAATCTGTAAATGGTAGAGTGCAATGGATGAGACAAGGAAAATAAAACAACACATTTAACAACAGAACAGCAGCAATGTTGGGTGATACGAACCTTTTTGACATGACAGCAGGAATGAGAGGTTTCTTTCCTCCCCTTTCTGTGGTCTGATTCAAAGAGAAGTGAAAGCTGGCATCATGCCTCTGAGCTGGGTCAGAAGATTTCTGTCCCATACAAATCTGTAATCAGGGTTACTTCTCAGTGGGAAGCACAGGGATTGTTCAGAATATTAGCATGTTATTTCTGAACTCCCCCATCCCTTACTCCCTCCCTGCATGGGGGATACTAAGCTGCTGTTTGTCTGAAGTCTAAAGGCTGCTACAGCCATCTTTTTCAAATTAAAATGGCAATGTAAAGTTTTGTAAATGTTAGTTCTCCTAATTGGTAGTGGCTTGTATAATTAAAATAAAATCACTAATACTTTCTCCTGTTTTTTTTATTATCACCAAAGTTCATTTTTCAGTAACTCAGACAATGTCTTCATTTTTATGAAGACCCATACTGACCTCTAAATATCTGATTTTTTTCAGTGAATGTTTATGCCCATCTGGTTTGAATTTAGCATTCTTATGAGTCATTCCACTTTGATAGAAACACTCTGCTATAGAAAACTTCTTTTAATATTTTAACATTTTAAATCAAACACTGCATAGTGCATTACCTAAGCCCTGCTACAATTATAGAAATCAGTGGGTTCATTTTTTTCATCGGACAGTGAGTTTGCTCTCTTTGTGAATTAAATTATGTTCATGGTAGAAAAGTCTACAATCCACATGTGTTCAAGTGTTTTACCATCGTTTGTTGCCACATCCTTTCCCAGACTTAATAACAGGCTTTTTGGAAACAGCCTCAGTAGAGGAAGGATGAGTGATTCTATAGGAAGTAAGGATGCTCAGCACTTCCTTACATCTGACATTTAACCCAAGCAAAAGTGCTATATTTATTTTACTATCAATGTTGATTTTATTACTTTTTATGTTCCTACTACACGCATTTCCTGATGTTAAAGATATAACCAACTCTTTTGGGTTCTTTCTTTTTGTGCAGGAAAGAATTTAAATAGGTATTTTAAGAAACTCCAAGTTTATTCCAAAAGAAAGGGAAGGGGAAAAAGTTAAAAGCAAGCCATTAAATGTACAGTGCAGAAGAGATAAGTCTATTTAAAAATAAAATCTGAATTTGCCAGTATGTTTTGTTGAGCTATAACTGAATCATCACATAAAATAGAATGGGTCAGTTCCAACTGGAAAACAAATGGAATATTTTAATGTATTGTTTGTTTGCACTAAGTGGAAATATGTTCTAACAAGTTCAGACTCCACTTCCTTTCTTGACTATTTACATTTTAGCTCTTTTGTAAATACAAAGTAAAATTTAAAAACTGATGTTTTCTCTGAGACCCCCAACTAAATATGAGTGAATTGCTTTAAACCAGATGAAAATTACAGTATTTTACAGTACTTTGATATGGAAAAATGTAAAAAGGGTTGTTTTTCCCATAAACACAAACTAATTAAGCATTTGGTTACTTTAAGGAAATGGTTAGCAATTTTAGAACTTATGTATCTTCCCACATACTTACAAAACAGATTGACACTGAAGTATTTTTCCAGTTTATGGTGTATAATACCCTTCTTCAAAGACTCCAATTCTTCTCTCACTTCTATGAGGGTAAATATGGATTCAAGTAATCAAAGGGGGCATCTAATCTTCTGCCGATCTTTAGGAGGAAATGCAGAACCACACGACGAGGATGGAGCTTCATGAGGATCCAAAATGATCATATTTTTATACCCATATGCTAGGGGATATTTCATGCTGACCAGGGCACGAGAGTAGCTAATGTGCTTTAAGCAAGATCTGCTCACTGCAACAAAGCAAGTTTTTCAGTGCTATGCAGATCAGTCATTGCATCTGGTTTATTTCAGTTGTATTTTAGGCAAGGTAAAAAAAAAAAGACAGGCCCATTAATAGAGGCCGAAAGGTAGTCCCTTCATTTTCATCATTCCTAGCTGGCCTATAACATGAAGAATGCTTTTGTAGTTCACATTTGTCATATTATCATGATGGAATAATGAAAGAAGAAAGGATTTATTTTAAGTACAGTTCAGAGGTGTAGTGTTGTCAGACTAATGTCAGAATACTGCACTTTTAAAAAACACTTAACCTTCACCAGTCAGGCAGATAAATACTAAAGACCCCTTCTAATCCATTGAGAATTCTATGTTTTTCCTTTTTTCTTTTTTTTTTTTTTTGTTTTGTTTAATCAGATAATAGAAAACTTCTGCCTTGTTAAGAAATCTGGGGATATTATATTATAGAATTATAATTTTGACAATTTTCAATAATAATTTTTGATGGATTGCTGAACTTTTTTTACTCCATTTGCAAGGGCAAAAAGCAAAATACTTTCACTCATTTGTTCAGTATATGTGTACAGTGGTATACTGTTCATTTTCACAGGAAGAGTTCTAACATGTAACAGACATAAGAAACATCCATTACCCAGTTGTATGCACATAGGCTCTCTGCCATTTTACTTGTGAGGATTAGGGAGAGGTAGTGGACAGGCTGCCCTTTGAGCATGCAAATTATGAGGGCTGTTAAGCAAAACATTTTACATTAAACATTTTGAAGGTCTGACTTTTTTTTTTTTTTTTTTTTTTTTTTAAATAGCATCATGCAAGTAGTCTGTTCCTTTTGGGCATACCAATTATCCTACAGTACCTAAGTGTCATCCAAAACTAGCAAAGCACAGAAAAGCATCTCCACAGAAAATCATTCTATTGTTGACTTTTAATTTAATATCCAATATATAAAGTTAGAAATAGGACATGCTTTCAGTGAAGGCACTGAAATGCCAAGGAGTGGGCTCAGTTCCTGATTCTGCTACAAGTATCTTCCCTGCCACAGTATGTGCTCTTCGGGATACAGGTCTGACACAAAACTCCTTTTACACTGACATTATATGGATCCAATGCCATGCAAAGATGCTTTACTTTAGTCAAACTGTGGGGCTCTTGCTACTTGGTTGCTGTTGTAAGCATGAACTGACCCACCATGTAGGTGGTGGGGTTGTACCCTTTCATCCCAGATGCCTTCATGGTGACAACAGGTAACCAGCCTTTGCCGGGGGAGTCAGCTGTGAGACCCTTTTCAAACGTGTCCTGGGTACTTTTCACAGAAGCAAATGGGGTTTATAGGTTGCTGCCCAAACTGTCCCTACAGCTCTAAGTGTATGTTTCAGGAAGGAATGGACAGGCTGCACCCCAAGCTGAGGGTGCTGAGGTCCTCACCTGGCTCATCAGGTTTTGGGATCCTAACCAGCTGCGCATGGGTTATACTGTTAAATGTGGTTGAAATCAGTCAAAAATTGTTTGTGGGGAAACTGGCAGACAGATGAACACTGTGGTTGCATAAACCTAGTTTCCTAAGGAAACTGGATTAAGTAATGTGGATAATAGCACTTCCCTATCACATGAGGATGTTATGGGAATAAAAGCATTTCTGGTGGTGAGCTGCTCAGGTGTTTACAGGGATGGAGAAAAGTCAAATTCCTGGACAACTAGATTAATTTTGGCATCTTTCCTTCTTTGAAGTTGTGTACTGCAAATGGTTACTCATGGGCATATCTTTGGAGCCAGTCACTCTGCTAATACAAACTTTGTTTGAAGTATCAGCAACTAATGAAGTGGAAAGAGATTCAGATTTTGTCTGCTGAACTATTAAATGCGTGTGTGGTAAAACACAAGAATTCCTACTTATTTTTCCATGAGAAGAGTATGCTTAGAATACAGCACTACTCCCTTTCTCCAGAAAGTGCATCAACTGAAAGCAACCAAATATACTTTTTATATTTTTAATTGTAATATATTGCCTTTCCTTGAATTTGAAAAAAAAACTTTCTGTGTGTAATAGTGGGAACATCTTTGCAGTTCACAGGAGGTGAAGGTTGGAGCCTTACCTGCACAAACAGCTTGCTCTTTCTAAGCAAAAGGGTTAGCAACAGTTAATTGTTAAAGCTTAAGTTCATGAGGTGTTCAAGCACTTTGAACAGGAATCAGGAAAAATTTAGGAAGCTATTCTAAGGCTGAGAGCCTCAAATCTTCCACTCCTTCACTGCCTGGTGCTGCAGGGGATGGAAGTCTGGAAGCTCTTCAGTTTTCCATTTCTAAACCCTGGGGAAGGGGTAGCTCAGCTCCTGATCATGGGGAAAGTGGCCTCAAAGAGCCCTGGGCACACAGGGATCTGCCTTGGGCTGAAGGTCTGCTGGGACCTGTGTAGGAGGTGTTTCTCCTTGCCATAACAAACCAGGTTGCTCACTAACCCAGCAACAGGTCTTTCAATGCCCAGCAGCAGCAGGAAGGGGTGCGCGATGTGCTGTCCTCTGCTGGCTCTCCTGTGGTTTTACCGTGCATGCAAGCTGGGACTACTCCCCTGACCAGTTTTCCATGTACTCTGCCCTTGCTGGGGCAACCCCTTTTGCTTAAAAAAAGCAGAAAATACTTGGTCAGGAAGAATAAGCTGGTACATCTTTGTTCTCCTCAGGAGGAAGGAATACAAGGATCTGATCCAGCATCTTCTTATACATCTTACCTCCATCTACAAGGAGGGCAGGAGCCTGGGCTGCTGCAGGCAAACAGTGAAATTGAATTTGGGTCTCCCACATGCTGGATGAACACTCCTGCCACTGCATTACTGTATAAAGAAACACAGCTGCCTCTGCCAACTCGCTATTAAGGGCATAAAAAAGCAGGCTTGTTCTGCTTTTGAAGGGTAGAGGTTTGCCATAGAGCTCAGAGGAGAGGGAGCTGTGGCATGCACCTCTTAAACCATCTTTGGTCCTCAGTGTGGGTTTTTCTGGAGCACCTCCAAAGACCACTAACTCCTTCCCTTGCTCAGCATCCAGAGAAAAGTTCTAGACTCTCCTATCCATAACAGGCATCTCAAATTAGGTGGTGCAAGTCCTGGCATGCGGTGACTTGGTCCTGCAGTGTCTGTGTTTGTTTCAAGAGCTATATGCTGAGCCAGGTCAGTGCCTATTGAATTAGTCATAACAAGCTTTTAAGATTATAAATGGGGAAAGTGCTGAGTAACTTGTGATTCAGCCTTACTATGATTTCTAAGTACATATTACTAATATATTCCCTGTTATTACACTCCTTCCCCCTCAGTTTGACACCTACATCCACTCCCCACACAAAGCCAGAGCTGAGAAAGCTCCACTTATTTCCAGTAGCTGGTAGGAAATGAGGAGCTGGCTCATCCTCCACTTGGCATTTCTATTACCCTCAAAAACTCCTGTGTGTAAAACTATTTACTCTGTGCCATGATGTTTTCTTTGAAAAATAGTAGTGACAGAAACCACTTGATTCAAGGCAAAGTTACAGGTTCTATATCCCCTGCATACAACCATCAGTACTTTTTGCCTTTGTATTTACCATGAGTTAACTGCAGGATTTTTAAAGAAGAGTGAAAATTGAGCCATCAGGTGGTTTCTGTGGTGGAAGCTTGAATGCTCTCTCTATATAAAAAAAGACAACTTTGTTTCTTTTGGCATTATCTAAGATGAAGTTAATGGTGGGTGGAGACTTCCCAGGAAGGAAATGTGCAGGGCTAAAAAATGAAATTGTGGTGGGCCACCACCCTGTAGGGCCTTGGTGAAAACCCTGAATAATTATTTGAATGCTGTGGGTGACTGAAGTCTGGGTCCTCATCAGCCAGGGTTTTGCAGAGCACAAGATGTTGCAGGAAACCCTGTTTGTGCACCTTTAGGTTTGTGAGAAGAACATTGACCCCCCATGCTCCTCTAGCCAGGGCAGACCCTTGTTCACTGGAATTGAATTTGATCAACTTTATCTATATTGAGACATCTGTTATGCCAAGAAAGGTTTTTCTTGGAGGAAGAAAAGTTATTTCTGTTGTAAGGGTCTGCAGGTCTGAAGTGCTGGAAGAGGTTGTGAACAGTAATACCAAGCTCAGAGATTCCCAGTGCCACAGTCATGCTCCTCCCCTAAACGGGGCCATGGCAGTTCCCAAAATTGGAAGCAGGAGGAGAGTGACACCCGCAACCAGATGTTGTCTTTCTCCTGCTTTCTTTCCAAGGCCTGTGAAGCCACCCTGAAGTGACCAGGCTTTTAATTTAGGCACCTTGGTTAAGCACCTGAAGTTAAAAGGGATGAGTCTGGGATCTGAAGTGCAGATTACAGCTGTGAGAGCAACTCAAGAAGTTCCTCTTACTCTTACTCAGCTCCACTGAGCACCAAAGACCCCAGATTTTTCTGGCATGGTCTCAGTTTGGGAATTCCAGCACATGGCTGGAGATGCTGCCAGTTTAGCATCATGCTGAAAAGTCAGTGCAGTGATACAGGTGAAGTGTAGGTGAAGCCCTGGGGATGCTGAGGTGAACACAACAGTAGTCATGCAAGGCAGGGGACATAGGGACATTGTGGTTGCACAGGCCAGATCTTCATCGAGGAACCTGCTGACCATGGATGTGGGAAACACTACACCTGAAAAACTGAGATTCAGTAGATAAAAGAAATTTTTAGACATAAGGACAATGGGTTTCTCTGGAAACACTGGTGCTGTTTGTCGCCAGTGACAGAGTGGTTTGGTAACTTGCCCAGGAAGGAGGCATATGTGTGCTCCAAGTGCTCTTTGGTTCAAGAGATTGAAACTTCAGCTTCTGTAGCTAGCTGAGTGCTTTGGCTACCAGGTTTAGGCTATTCTAGAACAAAGGACCCCACTGAAGCTGCACCGAGATATGTAAACCTTGTGGATCTGGAAGAAAATCCTGCTACAGAGAGTCTGTTTCTCTAATTGTATAGTGAAGGGCCTTGATTGGAAGCAGGGAAATTGTTGGTTTGGTCCCTGCTTCCAAGCCTCTTTATAAAGTTATTTTAATCTGTAGATAAAGACAAAAACCACATCCTATGCCTAAGATGCACCATCTTTCTCCCACCTCTCCCACTGGACCCCATCCACTCACCTGACCCTGGCACTGGCCACAGGACACTGAGCAAAAAAAGTCCATTGGTAAATTAGGCAGAGACAACCTCAGTGAGAATGGAGATACCTTCACAGTAGGCTCAGAACTACCTTGGACTCTTCAGAATCTTCCCAGCTACAGTCTCCCTGGGAACTGACAGTAGGTCCTTTCCTCTGTGACAGAGCAGTGAGGTGTGCTACGATCACGGACAAATATTAACTCTGGGCCACTCTGGAGGGGTAGGTACTGATTCAAATGGAGATCAGTTTCACAGCTTCATCCATGATCTGTAATCACAGATGCAAAACTTCATCAGCTCTGCTCCATCGGGTCAGTGTTGTACCTAGCAAGAGAAACATAATCAACTGGAAAAACCTTCCCAACATCCGTTAAATGCAGACAAAAATTACAGAAGAAGAGGAGCCCTTGGAGGGTTTAGTGGTATTGCCCTGGCATGCAACTGCTGGTGACCTGGGATGGGAGTGCACAGTGCAATGCAGGGTAAGCAAAGGTGACACACCTGAGGTATCAGCAAGTACACCTTCTGCACAGTATCAGTTACCCCACCAGTTCAGACAGACTGAAATGGGAGCTGGGAGCTATTTCCTATGAAAAATGACCACAAGTGTTTCCATTCATGATTTTAATTTAGCTTTCTTTAGGCATTTGGTTATTATCCAGTGCTTCCCGGTAGCTGCCATCTTGTTTTGAACATGGACTCACATGAGCCATTGTGCTGCCCAATTTAGAATTCATCCTGAAAATGCTTGGGCTCTTCTTTCTACTCTTTCTTCCAGTCCCTCAGGCATTAGACAAAGCTTCCTCCAGATTTTATCCTGAGGTTCTCACCATAGCACCTGACCTCCTTTTTGTGGTGAAATCTAGTTATTGCACAACATCTTGACCTCTGAGAGGTTAAGCAGGCAAGCTTACAATAAATCCAGAGACATTTGGGGAAGCACTTACTGACAAAAACAGTTTTATGCATTTGCAGTTCAAGGTTTGGTTGGAAGTGCTGTTCACAGAAAACAGAAAGGCAAGAAATTCACATTTAGAACTGAAAGTCAGTTAGATTAAGGATGTGGAAGGAAAAATAAGGGTGTGGGATTTAAGCATATTGTGTAAGGAATGTTCTTTCCCATAACTAGTTAGCTGTGTGCCTGCGTGGTACAATTTGACTGTTTAATGTTCGCATCCGTAATCCTGCATGAGATTATTTTCTGCATTATTGGAGTGATCAGAGAACATCTTTGGAGCTATTTGTGATAATAAGGTAAGACTTTGTGGTGTGCTCTCTCAGGATTGTGGCTCGAAGAGTTGGAGGGCGGAGTACTTCAGGTCTTCAGGAAAACTGTGTCTGTAACCTATTTCCTTCACTCTTTACTTTTTTAGAGGACATGTCACAAGGTTTGTGCGGTAAAAACAGCTTCAGATTGAAGCATCCTTTCCATAAATGCAATTTGTACAAGGTTTTGACACAGTCATCTGCAAAATAATCAAAATTATAGACAACCTTCAGACTATGTAATCAGCTGGGCATCCAGAACTCATCCTGAAGATAAGCAGTTATCCATCAAAGGGATTTGAGTCTCAGCCCTGTTAATTTTGTAGCCTTTTATTTTACCACATTTTTTCCTCTAGCTTTTCTTCTGCATAGTAGAAAGGCATTCTTTGGACTTGTACAGGAGTCACAGATCTATTTTTTCTCCCACACTAGTGTTATACTTTAATACAATAGGAACTGCAGTCTTGTTTGAATTACATTGTGTTGCATTTGGATACTGCTGTGTCTGGTGGTCAAAGCAATGGGAAAAGTAGCTCATAATCTGTGAAACACATGAAACACATGAACTACATTCCTGCAACATTTAGAAATATTTGGCAGAGAGAGAGTGTTGATTGAAAAGGAACAAGGCAGTGTTACCTTTCCTTTTCTTGTAGTTTGCTTTGTGTTATGGTGTCTTAGAATGCTATTGCATAACAATTTTTAACTGTATTTCTTGTAGGGTAGGAGGCCAGCTGCTTTACTTTTTTTTTTTCCCCCCCAGGAAGAACATATTCATCACCACACACCACTGCTTGTTTCCCAGTATATAACTGATGTCTCCAATGGAGAGAACCTCCAGAAAATCACTGCACACTAAGATGTCTGATGCTTTAACAGAAGGACCTTGACTGAGTTCTGAGGTTTTATTACCTATTACAATGTTTATCCTCTAGGAAAACAATTTCTTCAATTGAAAAATGGTGACAATATAATAACCAATGCATCAGGATTAAACATCTCTTTTCCTTGCTGAGGACAGAAAAGAAAACAAACCTTACATTCTATAATAAGCCCCACTAAGGCAGTTTTTAATATGAATAGGAATAACAAGTTCTTAAGTGGGAAAGTGGCAGAACTTAATACAGAGCTGAACGTTAGTGCATACTTTGTCACTGTGTCAGAATCTCAACTATCCAAGCTTTGGTGAATTTATTTAGCCATAAAAACTTACTCCATATAGATGGTATCCAAGGCAACCTTGAACCCTCAAATATGTCCATACACATTTCCACCAAGCTCCACAGGATGTGATGGGATACATCCTTATGCCATGCCATCAAAACAAATCTGACAGCCTGCAATACAGCGTTCCTGTTATTTTGGACACTTTAATCAGAAAAGCCACCTAAAGCTACCAAGTGCACAGGGAATTCCTGTGCCAAATACTTTGTGATAGGTCTATAGAGCACCAAATGTGAACACTCTGCACCAGCTCATCCAGGAACCAGGCTTTCCTCACTGTGGTACCCAAGGCTACAGTAGCTGTGAGTAGCTCCTGCCATTTCCTAACCTGCAGCAGCGTCTGTCTTCTGGTTGAAGAGGTTATTGATCTTGCAGGTGGAATGGACCCAGGAAACTGAAATTTCATTCTTCCATTAAGCATCAAGCATTCACTTCTATCCCACTGCTTATAAACAATAACAATGTGTGATAGGTAATTGCTATAACAGTATGTAAGTGTTAATTTATGGCAGGTATATGGCACATATACTATTTGTGGCCTTGCAAAACTCAGAAGCAGAAAGCCTCAGCACTCTACCTATTACTAAAGGACACACACTCTGAAATGGCTTCTCGTGTTGTCACTTGCTTTTAATTGGTTAAACTTGCTCCTCAGTAGCACAACAATTTGCCTGTGGCCAAGCTGGCAGGTAGCTATCCTCAGTCATCAAGGAATCAGCTGGCAATGCAGGCCCTGTGTACCTCTGGGCAACAGTCCTCATGAGCATGGACCGTGCCATTGTCTGACAGATTTTGTTACACAGGGTGAGACCCAGGGTGTGATTTGAAGGATGAGATGACACCAATTCAGGTGATGAGGTGTCTCTATGCTGAATTGCTAGTGGGAGGGAGAGGGGAGGGACATGGCTATGGACCTCTCAACTTTCCTCTCCTACTAACACACACTAACTATTCGTATGGGGTTTGTTTTCAAACAAAATAATAACAAAAAAGCCCCCAGCTGTTCTCAAGGAGAGTAACAGGGGTAACTCACAGCCTACATTATTGTACATATTCAACTAAATTACAACCTAAATTGTGCCAAATTGCTGAAAGAAAGCCTGTTTAACCTCATGCAGTGGTCTCAGGGCTCCATAGTCGTGTACTTCAGGGGCCAGCTCTGGTAACAGAGGTGTGACACTCACGGCTGTCTTTTAAGAGCGTTTGTTACTGGGGAATTAGTAGTTTTCCCATTGCACCCAGGAGCCTTGGCGCAGAGCCCCCATGTCCTCAGAACTGCATGAGTGTGCGGTGGTGTTGTCTTTGTAATGTTTCAGCTTGATCCAAAAAAAGAAAGAAAAAAAAGGAGCTTGTGGGAGTAAGGTTTGTGTTGGCTGTAAACCAACACGTGCACAGTTTAATAACATACATCTACGTTCAGTGATTTCAGCTCTTATCTTTTCATCAGAAGCTATAGGACCCTAACCCAATTTTAAACATCTTACAAGTGCAGATTTTATAGTCTTACTTTTTATTTTCTTTGTACAGAAGTGAAGTAGTGAGAAAAATCACTGTTGCAGAAAAAGCCCTTACAGAAGCTATCATTCCTCAACAGGTTTTACCTTTTTTTACCAGCTTCGAAGATGCTGTTTCCAGATCTCTTTTAATTAATCATGGTGATTGAAAGATTTGACAAAAGTTTGTAAGGCCATATCCTTACAGGCTTTTGAATTACATTAATTAATTAGTTTTATATAAATCAATTCCCACAGCTGAATAGACCTAATTAAAAATAAATAAAATTAAACAAATTTACAAGCTATCTTATTACGGAAGCATTAAGGGTAATGAGTTCATTAAGCTCCATGTGAACACATTATCAGGCTGAGGGTACAGGCTGCAACATGTTGAAGACACTCGCTGCTGAGGAGAGGGGGCTCTGCCAACAGAGCTAGCCTATCTGCAACAAAAGCATTTACTTCAAAGATCATAGATAACATTGGAGGGCTTAATGAGAATATATTTTTAAAATGTAAATAGGAGGATCTAGTGGGCACATAAATGGCATAACACTCATAGCACACCCTCTGGTCTGGTTTATGGAAACAAAGAGAGTAAAAGTTAACAGGTTATGTACATCACTCCCCCTGTTTTAAGGGGGTGTTCTGCTTGTAGATAAAGTACTATTAGTGCAAGACTGCCTTAATAATTGAAATAGTATCATAAGCTTGAAATAGCTGCTGCACACTCCATTTGTCTGAGTACCCATTTTGGTGAGGTTAGTTCCAAAATGCTTGGCTGGTAAGTGTTAGAAATATAAGGTGGCTCAGCACACTGTTGTGCTGTGCTGCTTTTAAAACAGTGAACTTCCAAAAAACCCTCTTTCAGATCACAATAACATAAAAAGCTTTATGTGTAATACTGAAAATGGGATTTATTTTATGTTATGCAGGATTGATAATTGATTCTTTAAAAGTTTGCTGTGTTTTCACATTAAACATTAAAATGTTATGTGCCGAACTGACAAAGGAAATTTTTAATATGCTGAAATAAAATGTGCTTAAATAAGCTTCCCCAATAGTCTTGCATTCTTTGCTTCGCTTATACTGAAAACCAGCTGTCACTTTTAAGTTTTAATAAGTTTCACATGTTTTGTAGAGGAACTGTGTTTGGTTAATTCTAGCCTTTAATTAGTAGCCTCTGGATTGGTGTATACCCCAGGCACGGGGATGTTATTAGTGTGAACTGAAAGCTATGTGTGTTACTCCATAACAGATCAAAACAAACCTTGTATGCTCTGACAGCATTAAACCCCACTGAGACCTAGCGCAGGATATGGTTTTCCACTTGCAAAAGAAAATTGTAATTCACAAGCCTTTGCCAGATGTTGTCCCCCCATACTTACATACCTACTGAGTAGGTGGTCACCTAGGGTAAAGCCAACAGTGCCCTGTTAGAGCAGTTAGAGCATTTGTCAAACTAAATAATTTCTTTCTTTTCTTTCTTTTCTTTCTTTCTTCTTTCTTTCTTTCTTTCTTTTCTTTCTTTCTTTCTTTCTTTCTTTCTTTCTTTCTTTCTTTCTTTCTTTCTTTCTTTCTTTC
>JAWWEU010000040.1:33340920-33460918 GCA_035583155.1 Acropternis orthonyx | reverse complement strand
TCTTTCTTTCTTTCTTTCTTTCTTTCTTTCTTTCTTTCTTTCTTTCTTTCTTTCTTTCTTTCTTTCCTTTTTTTTTTAAATAACAGCAAAAATTATTAAAATGCCATGCTGGAAGAAAAACCAGCTGTTTGATATGAACAGGATCCTGTTGCTTTCTGAGAGGAATGCAGGCCCATGCTCGTGATCTCTGCAGAGGGAAGGCTTAGAGGCTTAAAGGAATCTGTTGAAGACTTGATTTCTGCTGAACAATGTCACTACAGACCACGCTGCACACTAAGTGCTTCAATAGCACAAAATCATGAGGCAAATAAAACAAAAAGGACAGAAGATTGCAGCAGAATGCTTTGAGAGGGTACTTCAGGAGATACTTTTTTGTTAAAATTAGAGATGTTCCTGTAACCAAAGAGAAGCCTTCCCTAAATGACAGAATAAAATATATTGGTGGCTGATCATGCCTGGCATTTATTAGCATGTAGATAGCTGACACAAACGTGTATTACTATCAGAGTATTATCAGCCTTTGCCAGGTCAGTAGAAATCATCTTTATTATCTGTATGAATTTTTTTCTCAGGGAAAAAAGTTGAAACTTTGCATGGAAAAAAGAAACTTGAACAAAAAAATTGTACTCAAACTTTACCCAAATTTACTTTGGAAACACTTAGGTGACCCTGCCTTGGTGTTTTTTTACACACTCAGCTGTAAACACAAAAACATCATTTACATGTTGTGAATGTTATTGTGACTTTTGTGGTCCAAGAATAGAAGTGAGGCAGAATTGTGGACATGAAAATTAAATTAAAATTAAAACAGTGTTCCATAATTGGAAAACAGGAAATAATTTTTAGACTTAACCTTCCTCAGTAATTTTATGTAAAATTTTGTAAGTAACAGAAGAGGTTTCTGTTTTAGGATGTGCAGATGGCTTTTATTTGTTCCAGGAGATTTAATAAGCATGGCAAGTAATGACGGCAAGTGCATTTTATACAGTAAAAGCAGTAAGATGAATTTTTAAAAGAAATTAGATTCTCCCTGGCTTCTGGATTTTTGAGAAAAATGAGATAAACTTTTGACTCTGAGTGCTATAAGGTACTTATGGTATGACTACTTGAAGCCACAAAAGTCTTATCTGCTACCATGGTGGAAACCAGCCTGTGAACATGAGACATTCAGTGACATACTTGATCTATTTTTGACCAGATATAATGTAAGCACTGTGATGAAAGGGCAGGTCCTGCCAACTGGTCGGCACATGAAGTGAAGTGCGAATGCAGAATGCCAGTGGTGCCACACAGCAGTCCTGCACAGTTTTCCTTCCAGGAGTTCAATAGAGCCGTCCCCCTGGGCACAGGTATGCTCCCACAGGATCAGGCTTGCCTGCATGCAAATGGGATTGCTTTATTGATTTCTTTGATGCTTGCTGAATAGTTTCTCAATAAATATATTGCACCAAGTGCATTCCGCTTCTTCTATTAAAAAGCACATTAGCTTCACTTCTATTGATGGAGACCTCCATCAGGAAAGTCAATAATGGTCATAGAAGTGACTTAAAACTAGTTATCATGTTACAGTACCCAGGATACAATGATATTTCTCTGTCTAGGAACAACACACTGGCAACCCATTTTAAGCAGTAGTCCCATATCTATCTTTTCACGCATCTTGGATTTAGTGGTATTACACCATATCCATGTAATAGAAAAAAAAATCTTCTCTCTCACTGGCAACAAGAACAAACTATTCTTCTGAACCTGGTTTTAAGGGCTTCCAGCACTAAATTTTGTGTGTAAAAAAAACCCAACAAAAACCTGAGATAGGCTTTGAGGTTTTAGAAGAAATATGAAAAGTCAGGGTAGTTTTCCCCCCTTGTTTTTCCTCTTTTCCCTTCCTCTTTAATAAACAGACGGAGGCAAATCTTCCAACAGCCTCTGCAGTGTACATCTCTCACTACAGCTAAACACTGCAGGTAATTTCTTTCAAGCATGTCATCTTCCTGAGATTAAACCAGATGAATCTCTTCTTTAGTCAGGGGACTTTCCACTCCTTGACAGAAATCTGAACAGCATTAAAAAATGGTTCTGGTCAAAAATACACATCAGCTCATAACAGTTCATAATCAGTTGCACAGAATTCCTCTGGAGGACTGACTGACTGACTGACTGCATGACTTCCACTTTATTTGTCAATTATGTTGTTTGCCTCCAGGAGAATAATAACCAAGGAAATTAATTAGTAAAAATAAGCTACAGAACCATCAAAACATTCAGGCAAAGCTTCACTCAAACGAAAATGTTCAGTGAAACAGAAACTTGGACTGGCAGCTCTCTGTTTTTACACTATTTGTTGATTTTACTGACAGCTTTAATCATTGCTGAGCTGACACTCTGGTGGTTCAAATGAGTAAATAAAATGTCAGTTTTGCTTACGATGATATCAAACATAACTGTTCAACCTTGACAGATCTATATTTTTAGACAAGATAATCACTTCTTTAGACTTTCCGGCAAGAATAACACGGCTAAAATCTGCACAGCTACCATGCACACGGCCTGTAAACAATAAAAGTCAACTATTCTTATTCGTGATTTTTTGAAAAAAACTAATGGTGTCAATTTTTTTTTACCTGGTCACAAGGGCAGAACAGCCAACACGCACCCAGTTCCAGATCACAGAGCAAAAGCTGCACCTCACCAAAATCAATGGTAGTCCTTCTATCAGCTCCTGTGGGCTCAGTGTTGGTTCTACACGTGGTTCCAAGGGTTGCATAAAACTCCAAGTTTTTCTGAAAAAAATCTTATGTCAAAGAAGTTCTTTGTTTAAGGCACAACCTGACTTGTCTGTCAAATGTGGGCCCCGATCCAGCAAAGCACTTAAGCACATGTGTAGCGTTGTTGAAACCAACAGAACTACTGCTCACATGCTTAAAGTCACGCATGTGTTTAAGTGCTTTGCCGGCCTGAAGCCTTGCAGAAGTCCTTTATATCATGTTGATTTCAAAGCACATTTCATTATTACATCACCATGCTGTTCTTGGCAGGGAATGAATTAATAAATGAGACAAGGAGAGGTCCGGCAGGAGCTGCTGGGGGAGTGGGACACTGCATTCCTTTCAAAACAAGGTTGTGGCAACAAGTTTTCAGGAGACATGAATCAGCCACATAGGCAGATATAAATAACGTGAAGCAGCCAGACCAGGTGACATACTGCTGCACTGTAGATATTGCAAGAACATATCAATATTGGTTACAGTGTGTTTTTAATCTTCCCACAGACTTGGCACCCACCCAACCTCCAAGGCCAACCAGATTCTGGTCAGTGTGAGAATGAACTCTCTCCTTTTCTCTCTGCAGGATTTTAATGCTATTTCACAAACTGGGATTGCATGGTGGAGAACAGGACTGTTGTTAAGCCACACTATTGGCATGCCAGGGCCCTATAGAGGTACCAAAGCCAAACTGTCTCCCTTGAGGACACAGTGGTAAGAATTGATTTGGGTGAAGAGACATGCTTGCTCTCAAATAACGAGCTGAGCTCTTCCGGAGGAATGCTCTGTTACACCCTGGACCTTGTGGCTGTAAGTATGTTGCTGTTTAAGTGTTTAAATTAAAAGTGAGCTGCTTTCATATGCACAGTCCTGTTCAGATCGTGCATTTCGGGAAACCCAGGAACCTGCCACCATGACACGGCCATGCTACTTACCAGCAGCCAACCTCACACCCTTTGCTGATGGGTTGTCTTGGCAGCCAGATCCATGCCTGTTGGTGAGGTCTGAGAGCCCACATTGCAGAGGACCCCCGTGCCACCACATCTAGGCTTGCAAGATGCAATGGGATCTGCAGGCAGCATCTGCTTGGGTAAGGATGTAGCCAGAAACCATGCTGGTGTCTCCCCTTGTCATGGTCCTGGGAAGCTTCTTAGGAAGGGAATAGCTAAACGGAAAAGAAAAAGTGCTTTGGGAAATAGGGCAGGAAAATGAGGGCAAGTGTAGAAGGGACAAGGAAGGAGGAAGAGGAGGAGGATGAAGGTAGCAAACAACTCTATGAAAGAAATATCCTAGAAACAGCTGAAGGTCCCTTTTGGGAATTCTCACTGGGAAACTGCTTAAGTGATGATGGGGATGGAGGTGCAATTATGCCTAAATGTGATGGTGAAAGCACATGTTCTGTGCTGCAAGAAAGGGGTGCCAGGGGAGAAATCTGGGAATTGAAATTTAGTACCACAGAGCATCTGGTCTATTGTTATCTGGGAAAGGCATCTGTGCCCCTTTTGCTTTGCTGAGATTGAGTTAAGTACAACTTTTACTGATCACAAGAATGGGAGGGAACAACGTAAGCTACAGAGTTTTCAAAGTTATCTTCACACACAATAAAATCTAGATATATAGCACAAGTCTAATATTTCTTCCCTTTGGAAGTTTCTTTTAAGGAAGCCACTGTGCTACAGATACTGGCAAGCAGTTGGTAGACACAACTTCCAGTACTATGGAGGCCAGTGGGAAGATGGGCCAAGCTCCCTGTCAGAGCCTCAGCTCTATATGCCTTTTCTGTTGAAATCTGCAAAAACTTGTAAGGAAGGACAAGGGATTTATTTATCATTTCACCTGGGAATTCTATCGATTTGGGACCATTTTTAATTTTCTCACACTCTTTTGATTTGTTTGCTTCTATGGATAGATTATTTTAATGCCATTCATGACCAGAATACCACAGATCATGTAATTAAATGTAAATGAAGTAAAACCAGAGATGGTTTTCTAGTCTGAAAAGGGGCCTGATTTAGGTTGTTTCCTTGAACTAGGACCCAATGTCTCCTTTGATGAAAGTGGCAGGAAAGCTCTTAGGAGCAGCTTAAACACACACTGCCACACTAACAACAGAGAAGGAGCACTCACACACTTTCAAGAGGATGTTTTGCATCCTGTTATTCCAGCAGCACGTGGCATTGCTGGTATTATGGAGGCTGAATTGATGATTTTCATGGAAAACATTATTTGGAGAAGGGCTATAATCATCTTTCCTGATACATACATTGCACAGGGTTGGCACCTGATACAAAATTAGTACCTAATACAAAGCACTCTGTCATCAATGGTAAACTTTCTGTGCTTTCTCTGGGATTTGGATCAATTTCTCTGCCTGTAATTGCTGATACAGGAGAAATGTTATTTTTGCCACAGTACTTGCATTAAAATCAGAGCTATCACTTGACCAAGCTTGTTGCAATAACAAGCTTGTTGCTAACAAGACACTTAACTTCTTTGAAGGATTGAAATCTGCTAAACCATCTGGGAAAGTGAAGATAATGTGAAATGTAATTTTAATGTATGTAAATATAATTCAAAATATAGTTTTAATCCATGTCAGAAATGAACCACATTTTACAATCTGATTCTTATCTGCAGTTCTCATGAACAATGTACTACAGCTTTTATATTTCTTCTTTTAGGACAGCCACTTTCAAATGCTTCTCCTTTTAAAAAGGTTTCAAGAGGAAGGTAAAAAAAATAGGAGCTTGTGATAATACACTGCAGGATACCCATTACATTCCCTGTGACTGCCACATTCAGCTCTGTGCAACATTCTAGTGCGGCTGTAGCTGTGCTGGGTAAGGAGTTACCTCTCCAGACTGAGCCCTGCAGCTCATTGCTGCCCTCCTGCAGAGAGAAAATTCAACAGATGGG
Organism: Acropternis orthonyx; assembly: GCA_035583155.1. Lineage (NCBI taxonomy): Eukaryota > Metazoa > Chordata > Aves > Passeriformes > Rhinocryptidae > Acropternis > Acropternis orthonyx. The sequence continues at coordinate 33,455,240 of JAWWEU010000040.1, read as the reverse complement.
TGTACCCAGCTTTTTCTTAACTCAAGGTGTCTCATTTTGAGCAATTTTGATCTGCAGGTCCTGGCTAGTTAGGGTTTTCGTCTGGAGCAGCTTTGGGAACACTGCCCGAGTAGAAGCTGTCTCCTGCAAGTAATGAGGATCTTGGTGCCATGTCATCATGCTTTGCCACCCCCTTGAGCTCCTTGGCTGTGAGTTGCTTTCACAGAGCATTATCCATCCTGGAGCTCACTTGCAAGCCAGTACAGCTGTAGACAGGGCTACAACAACAACAACGACTGCTGCCCAAGCTGAGCCTGTGGTGGTCTCACAGGCAAAGGTCAAAGATGCTGACAAAGTGCACCTTCTAAAAATCACTGAGATATCTAACCAGTGCCACCAGAGAAGAGCTATATGTGAAAAAATCTCTTGCGATCCTTACAGGGGTTTTAAATCTCTGCATGAGTTGAGCCAAGTGGCTCTATTCAAGAAGGGAGTCTGGAAACTGAAGCTAGAGGAGTGTTAATTTAGGGGATGTTAATTAAGGGGGTGTCAGTGCATGGACAGGCTATGGGTAAAATTGACAGCACCTCACAGAAAGAATAGGTTGCTGTACAGTGCTAGAAACTGGGGAGGGCAGAGGTCTTCTGGGAGGGACAGGGAAGGAAAATCCTGCAGCCTGTGAAGTGCATGAGGGCAGGGAGCAGGGGAGTACCTGGTCACTATTTACCACTTTCCCGCACTATTCTGCCCTCTGCTCTATTTGGCTGTGAGCAGTGATGGTGTTAATTGCTTTTCAAAGACAGCATTTCTTCTGCATGACACTGTTTACTCTGGGTGTAGGAGGAGGTGACCTACTGGTTATCCTGATGGACCGAAGGAGCAGAAAGTCAAGTTTCAAGCTATTGATGTGACTTAAGAAACATGCAAGGCTTTTGCCTCTGGACGTAATCAAGTCAACATGTTCAGTATTGGTGTATGCTTAAACAGCAAAGTAAAAGCAGATGAAATGTATTTATAGGCTCATCAGCCAATGAACAGATGAAACAGAAAAAGAAATTAACGGGAAAATGTCAGCCAGGATAGAGGAGGGAATCACTGTGAAGTTCACATTGAGACCAACAATTTGGAATTAATTCCAAAGATGAGGGTATCTTGATTAACAATAGAAAAAAAATTGAGACTTTATCAACTTTAAATTTAAATATAAACCAGTAAGAAAATAATCTAGTGTGAAGAAGAACCTTTTGCCAGATTACCCCAGGCTGGGAAAGGCTAAGGGGCACTTAGGTCTGGCCACTTTCAAATGTATGGCTTTGATTTGAAAATCAAAATCTTAAATAAAAAAGGGAACATAGAAAGGAATGTTGCAACAGCAAAGCCCAATCTCCCTTAAACTTCCCAACTCCAGATAAAATTGGGTTTAACACTGAGAGTGGTGAAGAGGAAAGAAAAGTGGAGGAGGAAAACATGCTTTACTTTCTGTTTTTCTGCTGTGCTGAAATTGCTACTTGTGCAGGCAAAAATATTATATTTAAAAGCTATTTTCAGGAACACAAAATACAGGGACAAGCAGAAGGAAACATAAAATCTTGTTAATTGAAACATGAAGGCAGGCTAGTAACACAGGATACCATCACTGAAACATCCATCTTTTAAAAACTATTTAGGGAGTTGAGAAGAAGATTTTACATTTAATAAAAATCTCATTGTCTGATTTAGTCCAGTATTTAAGAGAAAGGGATATGAGGAAAGCAGCATAATGAAACCCAGCCCAAGGAGGCCAGACTAGAACAAAGGAATCCCTGTTGATTTTGTGTCAAGATTTACCACAGTGTGACTGTGTGAGTTGGAGCAAGTCTTTATGTCCATGCTGCCATCAAAGGTGTGATTGCAGCTTATATAATCATGCCCTTGAGCACTCTTTGCATCATTTTAGCCATCTGTACCAGAGCTATCATGTATTTTTACCTCTTTTAAGGGCTGTAGCAATGACTGATGTAATCCAAGTTTGCAAAAGCTTTTGTGGTCTACTGATGAAAAGCATGGAGATGCAAGATGCTGTAATATTTCTGCTCATTGAACCTACTGATAGAGGCATGTGTCTTGCTGTTGGAGGAATCCTTTAATGAAACAAAATCCATTGCTCATCCACTTTCTTCTGGCTGGAAAACTGTTGCTGTGAATTGATGCAGGCTTCAATACATAAGCCAGAGCACAGAACTGAGCAATAATACACATATATATGTTCTTGGCAGTGTCTTGATGCAGATCATGGCTATGATGTGTTTAATGAATGTATGTTATTTAACGATCCATCCGGTGTTGATTTAGAAAAGAACAAATTGGAATATTTGTGCTCAAATGGCAGCTAGGGGAAGATGACTCAAAATGAACTGTTCCCTTAGTTCTGGTAGATGCCAAGGCTAGAAGCAGCCCCTTGAAACAGCTTTAAATGGGCCTGAGTGGAGTTTACACACTGATGTTCATAATACAATTCACATTTCAGAAAAGTAATAACTAAGAGCACACGCATAATAGAGGCTCAGTGCACAAAGCTTGTAATGTGCAATTTGCAAGGAATATTTCTTTAAAAATGTAGAGCAAGAGTATCACTTATCATTCCCACATGGAACAAGTGGTGAAAAGGTTGTGGAAATAATTTTTATTGTTATCATATGTTTTCCCTAAATGTTGCTATAGGAGTAAAACCTTTTTAGTATTACTTACAATATGCTATTGTTTGACATCCAATATTACACTTAAGTTTGAATAGCTTGCCCTTGTAGCATCCTTCTTTGCCTTTGTTGATAAAGTCTGAGATAAATATATCATTGTTTTGGTATATAAAAACTATTCAGTCTCCTGCTGGGTGACTGAATATTAAAAGAATGGCAGGAGTGATCCTAGAGGAATAACACACTTCGACAGTTGCTCTTTGGACTAAGGGATCCAGATTCAATGCTCTGATTCAGTTTTCTTCAATTCCTTTGCTCTAGGATGGTGCACCCAGCTCCTGGAGACACTGGCTGACTCTAAGATTCTCACTGCTACCCAACTCCTTCAAGAAGGAGGAATTTGCAGGTTGAAGCAGGTCTATAGGATTTGGGGATGAGTAAAACTTCTTGCCGTTGGTTTCATTTGAATTGTGTGGACAAAATGAATCATTGTGGGTCTTCTGTGAAAGGTGATCAAGGAGGTTCTGCTGAAAAATGTGTGAGTCTCTTGCAGAATGTATTTCAAGCTTTAGGAAAATACATCTTAGAGATGTGGAGGAGGAGATAGTTTCCAATGTTCCCTTCTTTATGGTTTTCTGGTGAACACCTGAAGTTTAGAAAAAGGAATACGTACAGTTCTTTTCTTGTTTGCTAATATTTTCTCAGCAATTGTAATTTTCTGACCATACATTTCCATTTCCATTTGAAAGGCATAGCAGGTAAGTTTTATTCCATGGAAAACAGCTGCAGTAAGCTAGCAGACATCCTGCACTATGGCCCAGCTGCCAAGAAACAGTTGTGTGCTGCTGCTGTTGATAGATAACAATGCCCCATCCCTGAAAATGTTCAAGACCAGATTGAACGGGGCTCTGAGCAACCTGGTCTAGTGAAAGCTGTCCCTGCCTACGACAGGGGTGTTGCAACTGCGTGTTTAAGGTCCCTTCCAACCCAAACCTTTCTGTGATTCTATGATATATAATACCTTGCCATTTTTAAAATATATTCACTTCTATCAAAAGTTAAGAGGTCTGGGACCACCTGACACAATTCCACTTCACTCTTCTCAATGTGAAAACCAAAAGTGAAAACAAAATTGCTTTTCTTATGCTTAAAGAGGTATAATGCACCAACATAAACACACATTAACATATGTATGTATATAGAGGACTCAGTGTTTCAAAAGTTCGGTGAGTCCCCAAGGGTTTTTGAAGAGGCTGGGGCTCTCAAGATGCTGGCAGGATCACTGAATGAGGGACACTGTCAGGGCTGTCACAGAATCACAGAATGTTGAGGTTGGAAAGGACCTCTGAATGACATCTTGTCGAATCCCCTTGCCCAAGCAGTGCCATCTAGAATGGTTGAGACTCCATAACCTCTCTGGACAACCTGTGCTGGTGTTCAGTCACCCTCAAAGTGAAGAAGTGTTTTCTAATGTTCAGGAGGAGCCTTCTGTGTTTCAAGTTTGTGCCCATCACTGCTGGTCCCACCACTGGGCACCATTGAAAAGAGCCTGGCTCTGTCTTCCTTGCACCCTCCCTTCAGATGTTTATACACAATAAGATCCCCCCTGAGCCTTCTCTTCTCCAGGGTGAACAGTCCCATCTCTCAGCCTTTCCCCACAGAAGAGGTATTCCTGTCCCTTCCTCATCTCTGTGGCCCTTTTTTTTGAACTTTGTCCAGATTTGACTCTCTTTTACTGGGAGTCCAAATCTTGACACAGTGTGGCCTCACTGGTGCTGAGGGAAAGGATCACTTTCCTTGACCTGCTGGCAACAGAGAGTATTTATTACAAGGAGGCATTTATTACAACCATGTTCCTTTTGACATAGTTTATCATCTAGAGGGTTTGCAGTGTTTAGTGTTCTCAAAGGCATCCAGTTTTCCACTTTGGTCTCCTGGTCACACCTAGAAGGAGAGTATATTCTGGATTGACTGATACTTGAACAAACTAGTCCACCACTGGCAAAAGATAGAGCTCTTAATTTAGAAAATTTAATCAGGGAAGTGAAAGGGAAGCAGAATTCCTAGAATTTTCTGAGGGAAGCTCAGCCCATGCAAGCAAGATGGGCAATATCTGCCATCCACAAAAGAAAGGCCTTGATTGCTCACCACCTGTTCAGAATATCTATGGGTGGAGCACAGATAGGACCGCTCCAGCCTGACAGTTGCCGTGGTCTCCTGGGCACTGTGGCTTGGTGCAAGGCACAGAACACTTTAATAAATTAGCCTTGCTGAAAGGAGGTGAGCTGATAAATACTTTTGCTGGTTATTTCATAGAAAGGCAGTGCAAGCCAAAGGAGAGAGTAACCTGCTGCACAGGCCTGCCAAGGCCTCTTTACCCCTCTAGTCCTCTTTCTCCCTTTGCACACCTCCATTAACAAGTGCCTGCATGAAATCCTTACTGCCTAGTGTGACAGTGCCATGCAGAGAGTTACCCCTGAGATTGTCTGCATTTGCTACTGTACAGTATTTCTTCATAGACCAGGTCTGGTAATACAAAACCTGCAAAATTCCCTGGAAACCACCCTAAGACTGCTGCTCTCCCCATTTTAGGGGCACAAAGTAACTTCGTTTCAGGGGCAGCATACAGAAATCCAAGTCTCTACAGGAGTTTGCCATTAGCTCTGAATGACATGGTACTCTCTGCTATGTGGGCTAGCAGCCACAAAACAAGGGCTGAAAACCTGCCTGAGCCTGCAATCACATTATACTTGGTACCCTCTGAGCTGCACTGCAGATATTTTAGCAGGAAAGCAGCCCCTGGTATTGGCATTGAAGTATATCGGTTCAATAAACTTACATCAACATTTAAAGGCAACTTGCTTTCAAATGATGGTGCATAATGTCAAAAATATATGTTGTGTAGCTTACGTAAAGTTTTAATCTCATTTTCAGTAATTGTTTAAACAGAAATGTTTTGTTTTAGGTAAGCATTAACATTATGTTACGCTGTATTCTACTTCTGTGTACTAACAAAAGTCATGAATGCAGTAATAAGTGTTTGAGGTTTCCAGGATTGCTTTGAAGTAAATTCTATTTGCCACTGGTATTCTTCATTTACCACATATATCCCCAGAGAATGGCTTGCCTGCATAGCTCATAAATTTGTGATAAATCATAATGCTTCTATTACATCATTTCCAGCCTATCTGAGCTAAATACACAATGTGATTTTTTTTCTCTCAATGTGAAATTTCCAGTTTGGTAGCATATCTGCTGCATAATAAATCCCAGACAGTCATTCTTTCATGGTATATCTAACGTCTGCATTTTGGACCCAATCTAGTTGAATATTGAAAACTGTGGGAGTTTGCCAGCAGTTACATCAGGACTAGAACTGTGTCCTTTTTGTATCTAACTTGCCTTTCTTGCAGCAGCATGCTGACTTGGAACCAGTTTCTAACGAGAATGTATCTGGAGCTGCAAACATCATTCATTTATTCAGTACATTCAGTTATTCAGTTCTGTGCCTGCAGTATTGGGACTTTGGTAGGAAGCAGAAAGGCAAGATAACACCACTGTTTTATAATATTCAGAAATACTCAGACTAAGAATAGTAAATGCATCAAAGTTGTAGTAATCATGTGCTCTGCTTTTGACCAGGGGCAAAATGTGGTGCTTATATGTAAGTCTACCTGTTTTCTGTTTATCTCTGGTAACGATATAATGATGAATAAAATTAAAACTGCCTGAATACTGAAACAGTGTTAAACAGAAAAATCTCTAAAAGTAAGCAAATACAAATTGCACCTTTTGTCAAGATTTTTGTACGACTCATTAAGAAACAAAATAGGATTTTGCAGGGCTTAATTGTTTCAGGTGGTAAAATAGTGGTAATATATTCACAATGCTGTTTATGAATATGTGTTCTTAAAAAAATTGAAAGATTAAATTTTCATTTGTTCATCTCTGCTCATCTTGTTCAGACCATCCACTGCAAATGCAGCAGCATTCAGAGTCAAAAAATGGGACAAGCTGCCTTAGGCAGTAAAACTAGAGAGGAAACTATGGTGGAGGAACCAAAAGGGTGTAAAAGGCAAGGCTTTTTAATAAAAATTGCAATCTTGTGATATGGCCAGAAATGTGCAAGGCCTAGAGACCTTTTGGGTTTCAAGAGGAGGGCAAGTTTGTAAAGGGCTCTTGGAGATGACAGTCAGCAACACAGTCATCAGCAGAAGGCTGCCTACACCCAAAGGTTTTCCAGTGGACCAGGAGCAGGGAACCAACAAGCCATGGGGAATGCCTGACTCACTGTACTAAGCACTGAAAAGATGCAGGGAAACTCATGTAGTCCCTTCTCCACCCCAGTTAAACACTCTGCAGGAGAGTGATGTACCTGCAGAGCTGAAACAAGTGTCAAAAAGACATACACAACAATGGGTCAATTAGGAACATTTTTGCCAGCAATTTCCCACATATATCCAAGTCCATTTAAAACACAAACCTCCTTTCAAGCAATTCTTTGAAATTATTTACTCTTCTATGTTTGCAAAGTAAGGCAACATAATACCTTTAATGGAATCCCAAATAAACGGCATATGCTGCAAAATGTCTATGAATGGGTTTTACAGGCTTGAATTCTTACTTCACACATTTTATAACTTCAGCAAATGCCTTGGGGACATAGAAGAGCATATATAGAGTTTTAATGAAGGTATAAACAGATAATATTTCTTTTAAAAGTATATTATCACACTGAGAGAGGAGGTGGGGAAATGTCACAAATAATGAAAATATTTATTGCTGCAATGTGCTTTACAGGTGTTACGATATATCAAATAATAGTGGTCTCCAGTAAAGGCATTGGCTGCATAGGCAGTCCTACCAGATCATCAGCAAGCAAGTGGCAAGATGACAATCTTAGGGCTGATGGCTCATGGCACTGAGCATCTGCCTTTGGGTTGTCTGGTCCAAAGGACTGATACAGGACTTTAGTGATTTATGCAGACTGGGACATAGGGGACATGTTTGGGTGTATCCCTGTGCCTTTTGGGGATAAGTTGTTATTAACTGTGAATATCCAGACCCTGACATCCTTTTTAGCATGCTTGGCAGCAGGCTGTAATCAGACTTTAGTCCTTGCTGGGAGCCATTTTCTGCGCATATTGCCAAGTTAAGACAACGGTGTGTGACTGTTTCAGCTGGAAATGTTTTAAAAGCAGCTCTGGTGTGGCTCAGTGTTCTCATCCTCTTCCCATCCCATAATACGCTCATCTCCTTTTTTTTTTTTTAATCTTAATTTGATAGTACTAGAAACATGATTTATTTTTCTCATTAATAGTTTAAATGAAATTCCTTTACAACAGAGTAACTATCCCATGTACAACCTTCCTCTCCCCAAAACTTTAAGATCCCACACTGTTACGGAACTATCCACAACTGGTGTATTTATGAGCCAGCATTTCTTTGCCATATTTGGTGTGTATTTCATTTTTTCAAGGTGTGTTCAGCCCACATATACGCAGCAATCGAACAGTTGTTTTATGTGAAGATCAACCACTTTATGAATAGCTTTAGTGGTGCCTTTCCAATGGCATGAGAAAGCCAGACCACTGTTGTTTTAGTGTCCATCCCTGGTCCCGCTGAGCAGAAAATGTGTGTGAGTGCTTAGGTGTATCAAGATCAGGATTTGCAAAGTGTCCAGAGCAGATGCCAAGTAAATAGTGAGTAAATGGGAGGAAAACCAGAAATCATCTAGGGACCTGAATCCAGACCTACCCATCCAGGTGAATGTCATAACTTTGGTACCGGAGCCATGTTTAGACATATCTATTTAGACCCATACATGTCACCTGAGCTGTGCTGAAGTGGCAGAACCCACACACTGCAATTCTGCTGATGTCCCTGTTGATGTGGTTTCAAGTCCCCCCAGCATGATCCGCTGCTCCAGATCCACAGGGACATACAAGGGCAGCCACGGGATCAAGGTGGATGCTCTGCAGCTGGTGAGGGGAAAAGAAGATTTTTCTTCTGCTCTGAATGATGGAGTGTCACTGAACTTGCCACTCATCCTCAGCAGAGGGCTTATGATTCTCACTCAGGAGGGTGCCTGCTCTGGACAGGACATGCAAGTGGTGTAAGAGAGTGGCAGTGACTGGAAATTGCGAAGATCATCTGGGGGAGGCATCCAACAGCTTTACCCTAAGCCACCACATGTGAAATACTGTATGTGTTTCCAAAACTAATGTTTTATGGGAAATACACATCACAAAACATTCAGCCTATGCTTCTACCACTGCCCCCTTTGGACATTGCTGCTGTCATGAGCACTCATGCTGCCCTCATGCTTTGGTCCAGTGGTGTGGATTCCCCACCAGTTGGTCCCTCCATGTACGTGAAGAATCAGGTGACCACACTAACATGTTTCTGCTCCCATCACCTGGATGGTTGCAACAAACATATCCACTCCATCCTTACACAGCAAGGGTAGGGGGCTGTGTTTTGGGGATGGGCAGCAGGCAGTCCTCTCCTGTGTTTGCTAGCACAGAAGCAGGGAGAAGCCCAAGAAAAAACTGCATAGCAGCACCCTTTCTTATAGCACTTCTCAACCTCTCCTGCTCCCCTCCATGAAAAAAGGCTCCCCGAATCACCCCGTATTTGGAGATGTGTCAGTGCTCAGAACCAACTGATGTAATGCATACTCTTAATCTCTGCAGGGAAAGCGAAAATCATGGCTCCAGTGAACTTATAGGCAAACTCAGAGACTTTTGCTTTATTCTAACAGCATTTGGTAGATGGGTTTCACTGTTAGTATGAAGTTCTACACCTCCTTTCAAACTGCTCTGTGATGTGACTGCTAAAGTCCTACAAGACCAGCATTTATTATGGAACTGAAATGTTAATATTTATACACCCCTTTGATCGGGATGGAGTTATTAATCTTTTATTAAAGCATTTTTCTAAATTGCCCCGATTAGATTTTCCCACCCAAAACACGGTCTTCTTCTTTTCCCCCTAACTTTTTTTTACTTTTCAGTGTGCGGTTTTGATCTTATTTTTTTGACTTGCACTGCACAGAAAAAAATGCTCATAAGCCTTCATGGAAAGGCTCTCTTGGTTTATAGTTTTATTCAATAAATATGGTGGATCTGTAGCAAAACCATTTTAGGAGCACTGAGGAAGTCTACTTGCTGACTACCAGAACAAAAAGGTTCACTTCTCCAAAGGTTTAGAAAGACGCTTTTCAGTGTAGTCTGTTCAGATTTTGGTTGCAGATGGTACCACACATTTTAAAGCTTGGCCTTTAAAAGTCTGAATGGGATTTCATGTACTTCAGTTCTCATAAAGCTCTCAGGAACGTTGCAGCAAGTCTACACAAGCCTTTCTGAATGCTTCCCTGGCTCAGACAAGCATGAACACTGTGGCTACAAAAAAAAAAAAAATCCCCAGCTGCCACAACTCCAGGGTAGGAATCAACCATGGAACAGGAGGGTGAGAGTTAGCAAATAGCTGTAATCCAAGATTACTACACTTTTATTGCATGTCTCCGCAAATTACCGATGGATATTGAACTAATGGTTTTATTTAGTGCCTATTCATGCTCTGCTGAGGGGTATGAAATTAAGAGTAAAAAGATTATTTCTCAATAATTAGTACTTATATTTCTATTACTGTAATTTACTAATAAAATTCAGGAAGAAAAGTTCACCATATCTATGTTATTTTCTCCCTCTCTTGTGCTGTTTTAATCCTTTTTCTTATAATTTCACTTTCTTCTACTAGAAGCAAATAGAATTAAAATAATAATGAAAACACAGTGCATTACAACACAGATCTGCAGAGCTTTTGCTGTTTGCATTCTAACATTTAAGCTTCATGAGAGATACTTCTGTTTGCAGATGCAGGAGAAAGAAAGACTGACCACCCTGCAAGGCCAAAGAAGAACTCAGGCAAGGAGAGGGTTTTTTTTTCTTCAGTTTTATCCTAAGCCTTTGAATCAAAGTTTTACCCAGGGTCTCTCAAAGCTGAGGCACAGCATGTCCAGGGAGGATCTCACCAGGTGCAAGCCAGCTCTCAGCCTTCCCAACTCGTGGCTTTGGCTGTTCACATTGACTAGAGAAACTAGATGTGAGAATTTCATTTGATTGCAATACCTAATGTAGATTAGGGGATATAGGTGCTAAATAGGTGCTCTTGGCCCAGAGACTAGCACCTATTCTGGAAGCCTAAGAAAGAAAGGAAACAATCCTTAAAACAAATATTTCTCTTTCCCATGTAAATGCTCTACAGGATGAAATAGAGAAGAGCTGCGTTTTTGGAATTCCCTGCAGTTCAACAATCTTCCTCTGGAAATTAATAGAAACATTTGTATCTCCTGCTGAGGGCTGTAGTCTTATTCACAGGTGCTGAAGAATACATCTCTCCCTGTGACACTCAGCAGGTTTGCATGACACCAGACTCAGGGTGGTCTGAAAATGTGGCTGTGAAATTTTGCAGGATGCCAATGCTGTTGACTTGGGGTATGTGAACAGTTTTGTGTGCCCAAGGAGGTTGTCCAATGGAAGCTACCTGACTATCCAAAGGGTAGCAGACAGATTGTAGAGCCCAAGGTCCTCACTTGGAAAATGCAGGCAAGGACCTTCACTAGGGAGTCACTGCATTCAAACACAAGCTTTGCTTTTCTCATTAAGGTAGGTGTCAACTATAATGGGCTTCTCCAGAAAGGTGGGCACTTGCAGGGCTTGAGATGTCATATTCAGCCACACAGGAGTTACTCTAACAGCCCTGACTGCTCCTGGGCACTCGAACCTGGCAGAGACCTCACACTGCCCTCCTGGCTCCCGCCTCTTGCTGCTGGTCCCCTTGGCTCCTGCACAGCCATTCTTCTGTGACTGCCCCACTTCAGTTGGTTTAGCCATTTCCAGCCAGCTTAGACTGAACAGGGAAAGGGTGGAAACCACCGGGGGAAGGGAGAGGCTGCTCCTAGGAGAGGCTGCCCCCAGCAGCAGCACAGATTTGTGCCCAGCTAAAGAGGCTGTGCAGCTCTAATCTCACCTTCCTTCACACACCTTCTTTTGCTTTTTATTTTTCTCTTCTGTTTCCTAAAAGTTCAGGTGTAACTTGCCTCTTTCTTCCTCTGTCTTTCAAGCTTCCTTTCTTCTGGCTTTTGTTACTCACCTCCCACCATTTTCTCTCCCATAACTCTTCACCTCCGTCTCCTTGATCTGGCACCATTTGCTGGGTGCAAGCAGAGTAACCTGTTTGCAGGCATACATCTCAGCAAAGCCCAGCTTGGTATATGGGCCCCTGGCTCTGGGTGAGGTATGGCTGTATGAAAACAGACATGACAGCACAAAACACAGTGGCCAGCATCACACTGACATTTCCATTCTACCCCTTTGGGCTGCACAGAGAGAAGAGATGAAGGAGTGAGGCAACAATAATTGGCAAAACATTGTAATTCATACAGAGTGTAACCAAAAATGTCTGGAGTTCAGTGCAAATCTCGATATGTACTCCAAGGTTTGTCCTGAGAACTGCATGTGAGACTTAGGCCTGTGAAACTCAACAGGAGGTCTCCCACTTTGTTCTTAGGCTATTTCCTCTGTGAAGAAAGGGTGCAGGGACCAGGCTGTGAGCAATGCCGAAGGACACAGGAAGGGCTGCTCAAAACTTCTATGTGTCCTTTGCTACCTGGTGTGAGCAAGGAGAAAGTCTGGAAATCTAAAATGGATTAAGAGAAATACATGTTCTTTTATCCTCCACAAAGATTGCTCAGTAGGATAAAAATTTTAAACTCATGGATAATAAATCCATATTTATTAAATATATAATGTAAACATAAATAATATATATAAATGTATATTTATACCAGTTGAATTGCTGGCTGTCCCAATAGAGCCAAAAAATCTTCAGATGAATTGTTTTCAGTACCTTGCAGCAAAAATGCTGATCCTTCTTCCTCCTCCCCAGATAACTCTGTTCCTATCAAATGAATATAATACATTTTAGATTTGCACTGGAAAAATACTGTTGCACTATCGTAATGTTCCAAAGAGAAGTTGTGTTTATTTAACATAGGAATATTAGCAGCCAGACAGGACATGATGTTCCATGGAGATCTGCACTTTTAAACTCAGGAAGTACAAATCAACCTATTTCTCATTAATCTTCTCTCAAAAATCTAGTCGATGGGACATGCTCTGAAGTTTACTCCTTTTTTAAAAAGCCTTTCCCTCCTCCAGGACTGCTGGTGTTCACTGCTTAGATCAAACTGCCAAAGTTAGCCATCAGGCTAACTGCTAACTACTACTTGGATTAAGACATTCTTCTCAAATTATGTTTATAAGCAGCTTCCCTCCCTTTCTGCACAAGTCCAGACTTCTGGTGTTCAAATTACATACTGCGTTAGGCATCTTATTCCATCAATACATGAGGTCTTTTCTCTGCCTTCCTGGAGCATCCATCTAAAATAGATGGGTGCCATATGAGCAAACACCCCCGCTGAACAAAATAATTTCTTGCAAACCTGCATCATTTTAGTGGGGTTTCTAACACACCTTTCTAATCTCAGCAGCATTCCCATAACAATAGAATAGGCCTGTTGCACACAGCTCTCAGAAAGGGTTCTCATCAGTGTGCTTGACACTGCTGGAATAGCTTCAGTGGATTTGAACATCAAGTCTATATACCCAAAGAGCTCGCTTGGCTCTTTGACAGCTGCCTAGCATGGTGCAGATGGTTTTAGTTTATTCCCCATTTACCACCAAATGATTTCACCCTTAAAATTAATAGAAGAAAAATATTTGGAAAGTGATAGCTGGTTGTTAGATATTACTTCTAGTGTTCCTGTTCATATTTTTCTTTTCTTTTCCATATGCACTTGCTTTTGTGATCCTGCAGGACTGCAAAGTTATGATTCAGCAAAGTGCTGAAGGTGAGAGCACGGCTCCACTGATTCTGTGGCTGCCGCTGGAGTCGGGACCTCATCCCTGGTGTGCCTTTGTGTGGAGTGCTTATCTTGGTCACCTCCATGACAGCACTCCAACTCTGGGTCACCATCACCTTCAGGATGTGGAGGAGGAGGTGGTATGCACAGTTTTTGGAATGACACAGTGATGGGTGCCACCCCTGTGTTTTGCCCCAGGCATTGTTTTGGGATATAGCATATGGATGAGGGAGGCTTTAAGAGTTTTTAAGGGATGTACCCAGTGTCTGTGGTTTATTTTTTGGGGGGACATCCAGCCTCTCGAACAAGATTATCCCAAGGCTGGAGAGAAGATGAGGCTTTTGATTTTTACAGAATTGATAGCATCCATTGAAATTAATTCCATGTGGGGAAGCACTGTTTTCACACAGTAACACTCGGCATGGAGCACACTGCTGAGTTCAGGCTCTGACTCTAAAAATGCTTTAAGGCAGAACATATGTTTCATGGGGTTTTGGAGATACCACAACCCATGAGATATCTAAGGCTGCATGAACATGTTTTGTATAACTCATGAATGCAAAAAAATCAAAAATCTCAGAAGACCTGAAACTTTTTACATACATATCATGCTCAAGTGAGTGTAAACTGGTTTCTGCAGAGTCATTCCTCTTTTATCCTCAGCTAATGAGAACATATCTCTGCCTTCTAGCTGGACCTCACTGAGGTCTAATCTAGGTGTTCAGATAGGCCTTTAGAGCACTGGCCCTAAGCTCCAGGGAAGTGCTGTTAAATATTGTCTCTGCAGCCCCTGTGCATCTTCCCTCTTCTCCTTTCAAATGAGGACGTTCTGAAACTGTTTTGGCCTGAGTTTGGTAGGCTGACTTCTTCAGTGTCATCAGGCAGAGAGGTTTCATTGATTTCCCAGAGCTGCACAGATTCACACCATCTGGGAAGCTGACGTAAAGGATTTACAGTGAAAAAAGTACATAATATTTTTATTATTTCCTTATGTTGCTTTATTGTTATGACATCAGGTTGTGGACAATGATAATTCAAAAGCCTTCTTTTACAGTCTTTTTTGCTGGGCTGCATAGTTGGAGGTTTAGACTCCATTCAAAGACTTGACTGTGTAGTTTTCACTCAAACTCAAGCCAGCATGGGCAGCCAGCACAGCAGGGCTGAGCCTGATGGCAGTGTAGGTTGAAATGAACATTGGCTTTAGCGAATCCACGTGAATCACAGAAAGTGTCTGGCTTGTTTAATATGTTTAATTGTAATATTACCTATAGCTGAAAGAATCTGATTAGGTTTGGGCTTACACTCTCCCATGCCCTGATGCTGCCCCAAATCAGAAAGAGCAGTGCTGATGAACTTTTCAAGAAGCTGCTGGCTCTTATTTGAAATATTTGTCCTTGCTGTCTGTGACATTGGTGCAGTCACTAAGCAGCAAGTGTCAGCTGAGATGGCTGTTTTCCACCAGAAGTTTAAAACTTTGGCCATGTTGAGCTCATTGTCAGCCGACAGAGAACAAGACTGGACAGAAAGAGTCTGAACTTTACTCATGTAGGTGCTACGTTGAGACTTTTTTTTAGGGAAGATAAGAAAGTATGCCTTGTGTACAAGCATATTTCAGCAGAATAACTTGTGATTGAGGACACAAGTCCTCTTTAGTCTATAGCACTAATTACTGTTTCTTATTTATTGAATTTTGGAGGTGATTTGAAACACTATTTCAAAAATTAGAGATATACAATAAAGAAAAATCAGAAGACAACAATTTTATGCTACATAAAATGCTTCATAGAATCATAGAATCACTAAGGTTGGGAAAGATCCTCAAGATCATTGAGTCCAACCTGTGACCGAACACCACCACGTCAACTAAACCATAGCACTAAGTAGCATGTCCAGCTGTTTCTTGAACGCTTCCAGGGATGGCAAGGCATCAACTCCCTGGGCAGCTTGTCCCAGTGTTCAACCACCCTTTCAGTGAAGAATGTCTTCCTTATGGCCAACCTGAACCTCTCCTGGTGCAGCGTGAGGTCATTTCTTCTTGTCCTCTCTGTTGCCTGGGAGAAGAGGCCAACCCTCACCTTGCTACAATCTCTTTTCAGGTAGTTATAGTCAATCTGTAGAAGTGGTTAATAATCAGGGGAATGAATTGGTCCAGGGAGTCTTCTAGGAATATCTCTTACCCACGTTCAAGGGAGGCAGCAGACTTCCCTGTGAGATGGGTCTAATCAGCGTATGGGGCATATAGTTGAACACCTGCCTGCCAATGGGAAATGGTGAATTAATTCCTGTTTTTATCTCAATACATGATTTTTCTCATTTTTACACTTCTGACTGTCTCCCTTATTCCACTGGGGAAGAGTGAGTCATGTGGGGGTTAGTTGCCAGCTGGGGTTAAACCACAACATTAACCTAGCCTTTGAGTAACATTCAAGGGACAGGTATGGGAATGACTGCCTGCTCCAGGCAGTGGGTTGTGCTGGCTCAGAGGGCAGATGACTGAATGTACTGACCCTGTCCCTCTCTCATCTGCACTTAATTATTTCGATGAAACTGGGACACAGAGACCAAATCCCATTCTGGATTTTAGGCACCTACATTGTGCATGTGCTGAAGACAACTGACTTATCTCCCTTTGGAGACACATCTGGAAGAGAAGTCCAAGGGTTAGAGCAATTGCTCATGAGAAGGAGCACTCAGCTCAGCAATGTAATTTGAAACAATGCATATTCCCTGTTTTTTGGAACTAAGTTAACATCACTGTCTCAGCTTCCTGAACAGTCAGTGGGGAGAGATGAGTGATTCATCCCACCCAGCTTAGACCCGTATTTTAGGAAGAAATTAATTGTCCTCTGGCTGATGAAAACCTTAGATGAGACATCTAACATTTAAATGACTGAAGCCTGGTGACACACATCTCCTTCTAAATGCAGAAAACCTGTTTAATTTGGTTACTCTTTTGACCTTTAACTGAACAAAAACACACTAACTTTTCATCAACACCAAACACTTAACTTTTTTGCTTACTACTATCTCACTGCTTCCTGGGGTCAGCTCTCCTTAGCTAGTGGGCGTTTGTCTCAATTGAAACATGGCGTGGCTGCTCTAGTATAGTCCCTTTCACCTCCATAGACTACAAGGGCACCCACTCATTTTACTGATGCTCTCAAAGTGTCTTGAACTGTCCTTGTGCATGCGGTGGGGGAGAACAGCTTATCTCAGAGGTTTGCACTGCTAACATAATTGCAGGGTTCTGTCACTGGGGGACTCAGTCCCCTTGGAGCAGGGAAGCCTTTGACCTTTTGTCCTTGGGAAGCAGAAAGAGACACTCACCTCAGGTGACTGTAGCCTTACATCCTTGTGCATCACTTTCCCAGCAGCGTAAAATCATGTCTGTACATCTGAAACACCCATTGCAAAACAGTGGGGCTGGTGCAGGTGTGTTGAATTACAAAAATAAGAAGTTCTCAGATGAAGGTTGGGTTCTCTGCTTAGTCTCCATTGGATAGTTTTACTAAAACCCACAATGAGTGAACGGGAAACCTCATGTAAATAAATTTAACACTCTATATACAGTACAGTAGCCTTAGGAAAGGAAGTAAAGTGAGGACAAATCGAAGGCCAGACCCTGTGAAGTGCCAAGTCCCTCAGATCCTTGGAACGAGATGATCAGTATCGCCTAGAGTGAGGTTTCTAGGCTGTGCTGTGCTTGTGAGCTTTCAAAGGCACTTCAGAAGTCCTGAACTTACGATTAAGGGTATTTCAAAGAAACTCTGTTGTAGAGGATAACAGAGCTGGTGCACTAGCTGTGATAGTGTGGGGCAGACAGGGAGTAGTTACTTCTGAATAGTTTATTGATCTGTTACCTCAGTTTTAATTTTCTAGAGTAACTCACAGCTATGCTTAAGCAAACAACAGAATATTAAGTTTATGAGGAACTATGTGTTAGCCTCTGAATTTCCATATATAAAGAAAGCAAGTTTTGTAAATAGCACAATGTCAGCAGCCTTCCATCTCAAGCAGCTGTTGTGAGTAGGGGCAACAGTTCCAACCTGCTAATACTCTTTGGAATGTCCTCTGCTCTGCATGTGTGCATGTGAGTGTTTTTGAACACATTTTCATATCCAAGCCAAGCAATTAGCCAAAATTCAGAGTCCTGGATGGAGTGTCCTTTAGAAAGGCAAATTGAGTCCCCCATTGCTTGTCTTAAGCCTACCTCTTTGTGAGGAATCCGCTGAGTAGGAACAGAGCCATAGGCAGTGTCTTTGCTCACAGGTTTAGTCTTTGTAGTCACCACTTGGATCAAAAGCACTTTTGCTTAGCTTCCCTCTGGCCACACTCCTAGTGCCATTTCCCCTCCTCTCTCTTTTTCCCACATCTATTTTTGTATTTCTTTCCCCCATCCCCCCCTCCCTGCCATGTAATTTACTACAATAACAATAAAAATTCTTTCACTAGGTTTCATGTACAGAGCAGAGGTTGCAACTTCAGCTGGTCTTCACTTTTATGAAATAGATTAATTATTCCTAACACTCATTGCCACAAGCAACTCTAGTGAGATTTCACCCAACTCCCCATCACTGTTTTCTTCCTTGCCTCTGTCATTTGTGTGCATCCTGAACTGTACCTATTTAGCCTTGTGATTTGCAGGTTTTGGTGTTACCAGAAAAGCCATTATTGACCCATGACCAGTTACTTTAAGAGCTGCATGTCCTAAGAGTGTATTTAAGACCTTGATATTCCCAACAATGTAGAGTTCAGAGAAGTGCAAAGGTAAATCTATGCATTACAAGCTGATTTAAGTCAAGTCATTATGAGAAAAAGGCAATAGTAGAGGTCATCCTTTCCAGGTCAAGGTTAATTACTGAAAATAATGAAAATAGCCTTGAAGTTCTTAAGGGAAAGGAGACAGACAGAAGATTATGAATGATTCCTGTGTTCCATAGGAAATTAAATCTTCCTATTTTCCTTCCTTAAGCTTATTTCCTATTAAAATAAGGAGCTATACCATTTAATTGTGTATATTGGTTAAGAAAGATGGGGACCATTTTCACGTAAAACACGCGCGTGCACACATAACCAAAACCACTGTTTTGTGTCATATTCTGATAGAAGGAAGACAGCTTTCATTCCCAGCATAGATAATGAAGTGCTGATGAAGCAATTTAATTCTAAAGATTTTAATCAGAATATGTAACTTTCCCTCTCCACAACTGTGAATAATGATGATGCACTGAAACTATTTATGAAAACACTGTACAATATACTTATGGGTCTGGATGATACAAGGTTTCTGACACTCATTCTGGTCTCCTACCCTGTGCTGTGTCGTTGCTGTGTTGTGCGTTTAAACACAATATAACACTTTGTTGAGTGCGCCAGGGGCACAGGTGAGGGAGAATCAGCAGTAGCCTTTGGAAAATTCCATTTTTAAAAAAGTGTTAAAAATATACAGACACAGTTATGGCCCTGCTGTATAGTTACACATACCCAAAACCAAAGGGAGATACACCTCGTGATTGTAAACTACTTGCAAAAGTGAGAGTGGGGTTTTTGTAATGGCCACCTGCAACACAGAGGTATCACAAGCTTTGCCGCACACAGTTTTGTTTAGGGCAAGATCCCTTTCTCTCTGCAAAGATGTAGAGTGACTTAGTGACCAGTCACGGTGGTACCTCTGCACCTGTAGGGACTATAACTGGACAGCGAGGTGGATCTCAGGGGCATTGATCATAACACAACAGCCGTATGTGGGGAGACCAAAAGTCTGGATCATGGGGGGAACTCCAGCAGGTGACATTCCCCAGGTCTTGAATCTCATTGAAGTCACTGGCTGTTGGTTGGGATATAAATGCCAAACCTAAACCATCCCAAACTGAGCATATTATGAACCTTTGGCAAATACAGTTTTATTAACAGTGCCTTAGATAGATGTTCATTTATCTTGGACTCAACCACAGCTGCAGTCCAGGAGCAGTAATTAATTGCGAACACCTTTCGAGCGTGTGTGGCCTCATAAAATCCCTATCTTAGACTATGATGTAGCCCTAAGGACAATACTCTGCGGCTATGCAGGACCTAAGTGACTTCTTCTGTGCATCTGCTGAGCTGATTTGTTTTCAAATGTTGATTTAAATTTTGCTTTTTATTATGTGATATTGCTAAAACTATGCTTTTATGGTAAATCTGTTCCAATGCAATAAAAAAAGTCTTTATTTTGGTTCCTACTCTCTGAACCAAGAATAAAATGCCTTAAGGGACTATATATATTTAATAGATTTTGTGAATTAAACCCCCCTTCGACTAAATTCATAATCTTTGGTGGTCCCACATAATATTTTGTAGCTGACATTCATATATAATGTAATGTAATCTTGTTTTTCAATGGGACTTCTAAGTTTCCTCTCTGGCTAATTAATGTTTCTGCCTGCCATTGATTTTTCAGATTCACCCAGCTTTCATTTGTTATTTTCTTCCACTGATTATTTTAATAGCATGCCTTAATGTAGCACATGTTTGGCTTCAGTTTTACCCTAAGCATTATTACCTGTGTAAAGCTTCTCCTTCTTGCAACAATGTTAATGTTTTTAGCTGTGCTTAATTACCTGCATCTTAATAGGGAAGCACTTTTAAGACTTGTGTCTTATATCCTAATGTTTCAATTTCCCCTTTTTCTAGCAGCTAAAAGCTGATGTAATCCTGTGCTTGAGGTTTGGAGCACAATCATCTGCAATCTCATTTTAGAGTGTAAACAGGCAGATTGCTTCCCACTTAAACTGCTGCCACAGTTGACTGTTATCTTCAAGGTAATTGTAATTACATTCATGTATCTCCAGAGGATGTTAATTACAGGAAGATGCTTTCTTTTTCTTGAATACTGGAATATGTGCACTGCAAGTCTGGAGCACTAAAGGAGGGGAAAAGCATTAAATCACAGGTGGGAGGGAAAGAAATGAAAAACATTTCCAGTAGGCCAAAGGTTGTTTGGGTGGCAAAGGGAAGTAAAAGATGTGAAAAACAAAGACATGTTAAACCTTACTGTCACATGGAGGTAGATCAGCCCAAAGGGTAAGGTAAGAGCAGCAGCAGAGCTCATCATTCCAATGGAAGGACATGAGGATGGTTGGAGTGGAAACTCAGCCAGAGCAAGACTTGCATACCACAGATGTCCTGAAGAAAAGTGGAGTGAGTGTACAGGGTGGTTTTGTTCTTCATGTGCCTGTGAGTGAGGTGAGGTGGCAAGATGACTGAGGTTTCATCATCCCTGGTATCTCCTGGTCTGGCACACAGCCTGTAGGTTCTGGAACCAGGCAGGAAGAGCATTAACGTGCATTGACTGTGGTGGCTATGAAACATTCAAACAGCAAGGATCACAGAATCACAGAATCATAGAACAGTTTGAGTTGGAAGGGACCTTTAAAAGTCACCCAGTCCAACCCCTTGCAATGATCAGGGACATCTTCAGCTAGATCAGATTGCTCAGAGCCCCATCCATTCTGACCTTGTTTCCATGTCTGTATTATTCAGAAAATGTATACAACACTCATTTGACTGAGCAAGTAGATGTAATAAATCACAGAATCATAGAATGGTTTGGGTTCAAAAGGACTTAGAGATCACCTAATGGGCAGGAACACCTTCCACTACACCAGGTTACTCAAAGCCCCATTCAACATGGCTTTGAACACTTCCAGGGATGGGGTATCCACAGCTTCTCTGGACAACCTGTTTAATGAAGCTTCAACTGGTAGTATTTCTGAATCAAGAAGGCATATAGGAATTGGACCTTTGTTTGTACTGAAGGCTACATTCCTGTCCTGGTTTTGGCCAATTTTTTGCTGTAGCTGTGATGGGGTGGAGCATGGAGCCAGGTGGGCATGTCTAGGTTGTTACTCTATACTACCCACTTCCTTGCTGGTGAGGAAGGGGCATGGCTTGTTGTCAGGGTAAAGCAGGTGTGCAGAGGGTCCAGCCACCATTTTGTTCATTGTCTTGGGGTCTCATTGCATCAGATCAGTCAGGGAGCAATTTGCATATAAAACTCTCTCTTTTGTACGCTGCTGTTAGTATTGCTGGTGTTACTGTTCACTTTCTTATCTCATTGTTGCTTCCAGTAAATTGTTCTTATCTCAGCCTGTAATCTGCTTCTTGTCTCTCACTGGAGTGGGGGGCAGGCAAGACCAGGAGTGCCATTCCTAAACCATAACAATGGTTAAGTACTTTTGTATATTTAAAAATTATGTGATCAGGAACATGGTGGGAGATTAACAATGAAAAAACTGAGAGACAAAATTCTACACCCATGTATGCAGAGGTGCTGGAGTGAAAAACATTGCTTCATTCAGGCTTCAGGTGAAGTTTGAGGCATGACAATCTGAATCTTCTCCTATGATCAGGGTAACATGTTGTTGCCATTGCACTGGATCCTGTTTCTAATGATGACCAGACCAGATGGTTTGGTTTTGAAAAGAGCTATGGACAACTAAAAAGCTGTGCAAGGCACTGGCAATGCCAGCTTTAAATAATTTCCCCATCTTTGTGTGGTGAGTCCTAATGGGAATGGAAAGTAAGAGCAGAGAATAAATATGACTCTTGCCACAGGCATCTTGGATAAAGCACGCTCAGCCACTAGACAAGCACAGGCCTCAATCCTTCATAAGCCAATTAGTTTTATACATCCAAATAGTCTCACAGTGGAATAAAGTGTGCAGAAATTTATTGAGAGATGCCCTGAGAAGGGACATGGGAGTGAAGCAAGCTGGAGGAATGACTATACATAGAGAGGAGTTATGTATAGTGTAGAAGTAGTGCAGCCACTCAGCTGATCCTTCAGGTCAGTGGATTACAGATGGAGCATGATACCAGATAAAGTAACAGGATGAGTCAAGTGGTAGCAACCACAGCAAAGAGGACCACCAGGAAGGCTGAAAATTGGAATGATCTTTTAATACCACCAAGCAGGGTGACAAAGCAGAAGAGGAAGTAAAATGTGATGAATGCAATTACTCACATCTGACTCAGGACCGAATGGGTGTTGTTACTTAATGCTTTTTTGTGATTGTATTTTGGTTATTTTACAAGTACCTGAGCCCAAAGGGAACATGCTGTGAAGCCCTTGGCAAAGTAAACAGAAATTAGGTGGAGTTTGCAAATGAGTGAACACAAAAAATGTATAAACCTACACATCTCAGGAAATAACAACTGGACAATCCTCTAAGGTCAGAGAGGAATGGTTGCCAATATGAATCAATGGACATGCACCACAGACTTAGCCCAGTGAGGGAAGTGATCATCCTGCTCTACTCTGCACTCAAACAGCCTCATCTCAAGTCCTGTCTGCACTTTTGGGCACCATAATATAAAAAAGATATAAAGCTGTTAGGGAGCATCCAAAGTAGGGCTACAAAGATGGTGAAGGGCCTTAAGGGGAAGCCATATGAGGAACAGCTGAGGTGACTTGGTCTGTTTAGCCTGGAGAAGAGGAGACTGAGGGGAGACCTCATCACAGTCTACAACTTCCTCACAAGGGGAAGCAGAGGGGCAGGCACTGATCTGTTCTAACTCTGGTGACCAGGGACAGGATGCAAGGGAATGGACTAAAATTTTGACACAGGTGATTTAGGTTAGATATTAGGTAAAGGCTTTTCACCCAGAGGGTGGTTGGGCACAGGAACAGCTCCTCAGGGAAGTGGTCACAGCACCAAGCCTGACAGAGCTCAAAGAGGGGTTTGGACAATGCTCTCAGGCACAGGGCATGACTCTTGGGGCTGTCCTGTGCAGGGCCAGGAGCTGGACTTGATGATCCTTGTGGGTCCCTTCCAACTCAGCATATTCTATGATTCAATTCTATGATTCTATGACTCTGAATCTCACTGTAACAGGCCAAGAGGCCATGTAAGAGCAAATGAAGAGAAGAAGTCAGAAGAATCCTGCTCATCTTGCCTGTGACAATCTTGGGGGCACCTGAGTTTTAATGCAGTTGCCTGAGCTCTTCAGTTTGTGCCCCAGACTGTACCCAACCACATCCCTGTGTCTGCTGCTCTGATTACCTGTTCTTTCTAACCTAATGGCTGCATAATGGAAACTCTATGAACTTGGATGCAAACTGCAATCTTGCCTAAAAAGAGAAGGCTTATTATCTTGGGAGACCCCCAAGAGGCAGGTCTGAGATCAGGCAACAAAACCCGTATCATCCTGGCTCATGCTATGGTGTTCCCTGTCTGGTGAGTGGGACTGCTGGTCCTCAAGTGCATGGTTTAGTCCTTATCTTGGCACAGTGAGTCCCAGGCCAGGAATGGGAACCTTTCAGGGAGACTCCTAAGATGTGTCCCTCTGCTAAGTGCCCACTCCTGGTGCCCCTAACAGCAAATATACTTCTCAGGCACATGCCTATGGTCCTGGGACAAAAAAGGCTACTTGCATGTGAAGATTTTACAAATTTGGTCATTGTGACCAAACTTTATTACCCATTTTATGGAACCGTGACAAAAGTCTAGGAATCAAACAACGTGGGGATCACAGAGGCTATTATGTTTATTGTGCTGAACAGACTGTGATAATCCATTAAAGGAACATTTTCAACAAGCAAGCAATTCGAAGTACAATCATAGACAGCAACTCTACATGAAGAACAAAGCAAAAAGTTAGAAGACACTCAAAAGGAAAAGTACACGGTAGTTAAACATCTTGAAGCAATTTTTTTTTCCTGCAAACACATCTCTCTTGCAGAAATGGTAGAAGAGTTACATGTCCAGTCATAGTCAGCAGTGACCAATGGCAGCAAAGAACAGTCATATAAAATTTATCTCCCACAAAAATAAACTATATATATAAAAAAATTTTATGACGTTCTCACTGACTCAGTGGCCACATGCAATTTTTCAGTCTGAAAAAATGAGGTATAGTAGGCCCTAAGAGGTAGTAATGTGTTTTGATTGTACTACAATATATAGAAAATGTAAGATTCAGTTCATCAGAGTGGTAAGTCTCTCAGAGGTTGAAGAGTGACGCACAGCCAGCAATTATTTCTGTGCCATCCACTGAATACTGTGGTTTTAAAAAATGCAAAAAAACCCCTTAAACCCTAAAAGGTACTTGCTAAGGCTTGATTCAATGCCCTTTGATGTCAGCAGAATTCCTTTTACTGCCTTCAAGTGACACTGGATTTGACCTTTTAGAGCTACTGTATAGCAAGGATTATTTCTCTTTCACTT
The DNA here is from genome assembly GCA_035583155.1 of Acropternis orthonyx. Lineage (NCBI taxonomy): Eukaryota > Metazoa > Chordata > Aves > Passeriformes > Rhinocryptidae > Acropternis > Acropternis orthonyx. The sequence continues at coordinate 33,430,452 of JAWWEU010000040.1, read as the reverse complement.
AATATTAACATGTCTAGTTGCTCTTTCTCAGCAATTTCCACTACTGAACCTCTGCAGTCTTTCAAGGAGGTCTGTATTTCTTGACAGTGCCTCGTGGAAGAAGCCAGTAAGTAGTTATCTTTAACTGCATTTGGCTCAGTACTAAAGCCATACCAATGGACACCTTCCTGAGAAACTACCCCCGGCCCAGTTATCAACACAATGGTACAAAGTACTGACTAGGAAAGAGAAGAAGAAGAGAAATAAAACAGAAAGAGAGAAAATTAAATTGGAGGGGGGAGAGAAAGAACAACAGAAGTCAGAGAGGGGAGAATAAAAAACCTCTACAAAAGAAGCATTTAAAATAAATCTGGCTGAAACATACTACAAAGTCACATTTGTGTAAAATACATGAAAACACTTGTCAAGTATTTTCTTACAATCTCCTAATTATTCTTTTTTAAAAACACGTATTTGTGATTGCATTATGCAAAAGCTGAGCTTGTTGCTTTCCACCTACAAAGCTTCAAGTTTCTTTGAAGGTTTTTTTTTTTTGTTAATTTTTTTTTTTAATATGAAAGTAATTTGTGTTCTTTTCCCGCAAGTTATTTTACAAAAATAGTTTTGAATTAGGGATTAGTTGCAGTCCTAACTGTTTCAAATGTCTCAAAACTAATGCTGAAAGTAACAAGTTCACTCCATTTAAAGTCTGGAGGTAGGTCTTTGTCAATCAATTAGTCCATTTCTTTAAACAATTCATTTGAGGTACAAACTTGGACAGTAATATTTAAACATTACAGTTAAATTTTTTCTATGTCATGTAGTGTCATTGAAGAAAACTATCCCAGAAACCTATCAGCAATTCAGTACAAAAATATATTCAAGTTAACAGTACATTACATAGAAGTCTAGCAGAGAATAGGGTAAGTACATAAAACAAAACAAAACAAACAAAAAAACCCCACCCAAACCCAAAAATTTCCCAAACCCACACAAAAGAAGAAAAACCCCAAACAAATCAAGAGCAAGAAAAACACAGTCATGCTGAAACACAAAAAAAGATATTGCTTCCTTAACTGCAAATAATGTTGAAATAGAAAGAAGGGGGAAATGCAGATATTATTATCTACCCAGTAAAAATTTCCTGCATTGAATGTGTATAGCAGCATGTATTTATCAGTCTGTTGAGTCATTTGTAAAAATCAGAGGTAGTATTGAATAGTGGGGTAATATTGCATCTGGTGCTAAAAGTGCTGAATGAAAAGATGGAGAGAAGATGGAGAAATGCCACTGGCACAGAGTTGCTCAGTGAACCATCCTGTGTCAAAATACATTGCTTAAAGTAATGTACAAGCTTAGCTGAGGTACATGGTGTTGGTTCTAACATTGTGACTGATGAGTAAGGAGGAGAGTTTCAATTCTTTCAAAATACTGGTACAGGGTGAAGGGAATTAGTTGAAATTAAGCAAAAATCTGGATTACTTTTGTTCAGATACATGTATGATTAATTTTTAGGTACCATTCTGTATGTTTTAAAACACTTTCCTCGATAAAGACTTAGTCATTAATGGCATAAGAGCGTTTGGGGTCAGTAATTTTTGTTTCCACAGAAAATGTCTGGCTCTACGGAAAGCCAACTGTCTGGCTTCCTATTATCCAGATGATAAGGGCTACGTATTCTGTTTACTACTATTTCTGCTGATATGTTTGTATCTGTAACTATACAACGTATCTTTGTCTTTCTTCCCTTTAACAAAATGAAAGTACCTTTTTCATGTTGATTTCTTTCTTCTGATTATCAGCTGAATGAAGTGAAAGATCAGCTTTCATTATTTTTTTCCTGAAGTAACAGTAAGTCTTAAAAAAAAAAAATAAATAAATCAAGTACAAGTCTACAAGAAGGTTACAAAAGAAAAAGAGTAGTATCTATCCCTTATCTTTGGTGTTCTAAAACAGGGAGTTCACTAAGTAGGGAGTGGGTTGCTGGAAGTGTTGCAAGGCGTAAGTGTTACACACCCAGCCTTTCCTATTTCAATGCCCCTTATATGACTATGTTACAAGTTTCTTGGTTATACACAGTGCAGTGAATGACATAAACCTGATCTGGAGCTCTTCTGGACCCATTCACCCTTACTTAGCAGCTCAAACAAACTATTAGTAGGTTAAGAAAAAAGAAAACACTAATTAAAAGTTGCATCATTAATCTGTGTCCCCTTTGTGTTACAGCAGTTTTTCACTAAACCTGGGACTGTGAAGGGATTACAAAGATGACTGGTCAAATCCTTTTTAAGGTTATGTGATTTTGGCCCCTCCCAGGCAAAAGTGGAAAGACCATGGCAATAGAAAGTAAGTGGTCAAGGCAGTGTCTTCTCCCTTCGAAAGACCCAACTGCTGATGAGGTAGAAATTGCATGGTGCAGTGTCCTAGTCTTCCTCTGCAGACTCTTGTGAGGATGTTTCTTCAGTCTCTTCCTAGAATACACAAATAGGAATAATAAATACCGTGGTGATCATGCATCTTAGGCTGCTGCTTCACTCTTCTCTCACGCAGCTGACAATTACCTCCTGAGCTAATAAAATGCTCTTCGCAGCTCCTGTGACATCTCAAGAAGCCACCCTGGGGAGGAGGGGAAGGTACCCTGCTCTCTGATCCCACCACTCCGCCTTGTCAAGCTTTTCTTCTACCCCAGGAAAAAGTAATCTGTGCCATGCTCTGTCATAGGTCTCTTATAGCTAGTAGACATAGGCAGCTAGAAAACACAAAGCATTTTGAGCAGGTATCCCATGTTAAGCCATCACTCTGGGAAGCTTTTTCCTCCTCACTGGCCCTAGTGTTGCCTCATGTTTACCTTCAGCAAGCTTGACCAAATGTGATGCTTTTATCCTGTTTGGTTTAACAAATGCACAGTATCTTTCAGGACATGGGTGGTGAAATGGGGGCAATGAACATTTCTAATAAAAGGGGCTGTCAGTGAAAAATTTTTTATCAAACACTGTACATCACTGCCTAAGACAGCACGTGAAAAAGATCTAGGAAGAAGAGGTATCTACCTCCTCAGCCAACTGAGACCTTTGAAGAATGACTGCTTAAAACAGCTTATAATGGTCTCCATACTTTAATAGATTTGATTTTCCCCATGGCTACATTTTGTCTGGGTGGCTAACTGACACAATTTATAACTCTCTTCCTTTTCCAGGCCACTACAGTACGCCATTCAGCAAAGCTTGCCTTATAGCTTGCCTGCCTTATACGACCAAACTTCCATTCATTAGTGTTTGAAACACCTCAGCTGTGAAGGGCTCCTAAATGCTACCATGTGTGACACTGCTGCAGAGGAGCGGCATCAAGGAAAAACACTGTGCTTTAATCATAGGCCACTGCTCACTGCAATCTCCTCTCAGAAGGTTTCGACCTTCCCCCCCACTTCACTGCAAGAAAAGGCTGAAAAAAGAGCTGTAAATCCAGGGAATAAACGTAACTATAAATGAATGGATGACAGCTTAAAAAATATAACATAGCAGCATCAAGCCATGAGATTTCACACTGGTTTTGTTTAGTCTGCTTTGGGTTATGTGGGAAAAGTGAAAAGCATGAAAGAAATGCTCCCCCCTCTTCCTTCATGCCCCCACCCCTGCTAAAGCTTGGGTCTCAGATATTTAAGCCATAGGTTTATACCTCTTGACTAGGAAACAGGCCATGACCCTGGGGTACTCTCTTGAGCACCAGGCACAAAGAAAGATGTAGCATGATCAAAGGCATGGACAGAGGAGAGAGAGCAAAATCAAGTGTCAGCTGCCCTCTGACCCTGAATTTTCAATTAATGCTTAAATTCCAGAAGACACTGACCTATCATACAGATGAACAATTTCTTCCTCACAACAACTTGTGTCCACTTACAGCAGGTTATACTAACAATGCTGCAACAAAAATGATCCCCAACTCACAAAATGATCAAACAAATTTTACTTTGTCCTTGGTGGCACAGGGTTGGGGGGATCTGAGCTCATACTCCATTGAATCCAATAACTCTTACAACATTTCAGTCAAGAAGAAAAATCATATCTTTGGGCATTTAATGAAGGGCTAATTTGTGCTGCATGTAGAGACACAGTGCAAAATATGCTGGTTTGAGCCTTGGTAACTCAGAACTCTGAATGACCATGTAAAACTCCAGCTTTGCCTCCAAGCCAAGTATTTCAGTTAAAAATTATGACTGTGGGTTCTGTGCTCTTAACATAATACAGGTAGACATGTTTTGGTATTTGATGATGATCACATGCTTAATTTCTTGCAGCACTGTGGTCAGCCCTGAACCTCTGATTGTTTCCTGGAAGACAGCAGCACACGTGTGGGTGCAGAGCGGCACCTCTCTTTATTTTATGCTTGGCTTGTTAGGAGGCTACTGAAACCTGATGAACTCATTTTCCATGAAGGTAGACTTCCGATCACAGTGTAAGAAGGATGGGGGAGAGGCAAAGAATGCGGAAGGACATACTTCAAAGCCAAGACAGGGCAGACACAAGAGAGCTCTTTTCAGTTAAAAAGCCATCCACTCCAGTGATTTTTACTGTGAATCTCACAGTTGTTTTTTTTCCCTTGTAGCCATTGCTGTAGTGACCAAGAAAATTCATTAGAAGCTATTCCTTCACACATATATATGTGTTCATATAATGAAGGAAGTTTCTCTCATCTGCATATGTACATGCAAATGTGTGTACCTGTAGTACCCGAAAGGGTGAGAAACAAAAAATTAAAGATAACCCTCCCCAAATATTTAAATAATAAACTGAATACTAAAATATATTTGAGACTGGCAGACTTTTAACTCCCATCAGTCTTGGGAAAGGCTTTTTTCATGAAGAAAAGCTGTCAAAGGGTTCAGATGGTTGTTCATTCCTTGCAAAAGCCTAAGATAGCTCAGTTACAGACGAGTGGTTTTAAGTCAACCTATCATGTAAGTCTCTTGTCAAGACAACAGATGGAGACATTATTGCTGCTCTGAAGCTTCCAATTCAAACAAAGGGATTGTACAAATCAGACATATATCCATGCAGGGATCCAAAGGAAGAAGTGAGCAGAGGAACTGAAAGAGAAAATACAGATGTGTAAAGCAGGAACACAGAGGGGGTTTTTGCACTTGTGAAAAACTGGTTGCACATACCAGAAGGTTGTGCAGCTGGGACCCTCAACCCATCCTCTACAGCACCCACATGTGCACACACTTCCCAAAAGACGGAGGGTCCGGCTGTTTTGAGAACTGTGCAACCTGTGGAAATTGAAAACCAGCTCTGTGCTGAGTCACTTCAGACAAAGATTCCCTAAAGTGTATTGCTTGGCAGTCAGGCACTGGGCACCTCAGGGGAAGGATGCTTTACCATCATTAGGCACTCTCCAGGCACTTGCAAGTCATCACAGACCCGTCAAGGTCGATGGCATAGGCATGTATCATAGGTTAGTCCCTGAGTCAAAAGCTGAAGGAGGAACTGGGGCTGGAGTTAAACACTTTGTAAGTCCAGAGGTGCTTCTGATAAAGTTGAAGAGAAGGAAAAAAATTAAGAAGAAAAGCATGGTCATTAGAGCAGATATTAGAAATCCAAGTCATTCAGTCAGAGTGTGATAGCCATGCACAGCATAAATTCAGCAACACCACCACAGGAAGCTTCATACAAGAAGCAAAGGTTCCAGGTTACATGGCAGCCTTAGCTCAGGTTGTTCTCACATTTTAGGTGCATTCACTGTAGTTGTGGAGACAGAATGGTGACGTGTTAATTGAGGGTAAATGTTCATCGATCCAGTTTTGCCTTGAAGGGCTACTCTCCTGTTTTGTTTTCTGCTGCAGCAAGTTAGCAAGAGGCTGGGCTAGCAGACTGCAAAGAGAAACCTAAGAAAGTTTCAAACCATGTCGGATCCAGCTAACAGGGAAGCCACAGCCACGAAGAGCATAGGGTGAATAGGGCAAACACCCGAAGGGCAGGATACTCATATGCATAGCTCAGGCTTTATTTTTGCTGCTAAGACAATATCCTAGGTGACTCCCCATGCACCCATGTGTACATGCCCATACACATACATACATTTACACAGGGATCTCTGCAGCAGAAGCAGTTTTACTTGGCATGTGCTGTCCTTGATCATCCAAAGGTTCCATGCATGGCTGTTTATCCTGAGTTGCTACAGGTCATAGCATGATAATGCATGACAAACTGCAAGCCAGCACCCTGAGCTGTTTCCACCCTTAACTGCTATAACTGCCTAGTCAAGCAGGGAGTGATAGGAAGGTGGTGTTTCTCCCAAAACAGAGCTGCAAGGTGGCTTTCTCCAAAGCTCCTGTGTGCACAGATGTTTAACAAGTCTTTTCTTGATCAGTACCACAGGAAAGGGGCTGGCACATGTGGACGCTAGGCTGGACCCTCATCTCTCACTGATGTTGGGCTCCAGCAGGAGAGAAAGGACAATTGTTTTACAATGACTCGCAAAAGGTACCTGCCCTCAGAAGGACTACTCTGTGAGGGACTGGTACCACTGCTGCAAGCCTTGATTTAACAGTGGCAAACATAACTAAAAGGACCAGGCTTCAGTTAGAAGGGCTGTTTGCAGCTAGTATGGCTATTTGGGCTTGCCCAACACAGGATGTTAAAATATGATGGCCTTGGTGGGATCTGACTGCCTGAAGATAGGAGCCTGAGGATGTTTTAGATGCTCTGGATATCTCAGCTGGTATCTAGCAGAAAGGCCAGAAAGGTGCTGGTCTCCTGTGTCATGCCTGTCTGCTCTGTGTGGCTGCCTGTGATTCCTGGGGACACCCAATGGGCACAGAACAACGGTGCTGAGATGTGTGGATTCGTGAACCCTCTCCAGAGCTATGAAGTTGCATCTCTGTTTTTTAAGTTCCTCCACTGTGGAAAAACAAAGTGGTGTATACTATAGGAATATATGAAGTGATAACCACTAGCACAAGCACTGTTCAGGTTCCTGGGGTGCATAGGGAAGAGTGTGGCCAGCAGTGTTTGGCCACATATGGAGTGCTGTGTCCTGTTCTGGGCTCCTCAGTAAAAGAAAGCAAAGGAGCTACTGGAGAGCAGCAGAGAGCAACAAAGATAATTAAGGGATTGGAGCATCTCTCTTATGAGGAGAGACTGAGGCAACTGGGCCTGTTTATTCTAGAGAAGACTGAGAGGAGGGTCTCATTAATGCATATAAATATCTCAAAGGCGGGTGTCCAGAGGATGGTGCCAGGCTGGTTTTGGTAGTGCTCAGTGACAGGATGAGGAGCACTGGTCATAAACTAAGAGACAAGAAGTTTCACCTCAACATGAGGAAGAACTTCTTTACGTTAATGGTGGCAGAGCACTGGAGCAGGCTGCCCAGAGAGGTCTGATGTGGCATCTCCTTCTCTGGACACATTCAAAACCCACCAAGATGCATTCCTATGTAACGTGCTCTAGGTAATCTTGCCTTGGCAGGGGGGTTGGACTAGATGATCTCCAGAGGTCCCTTCCAACCCTAACTATTTGTGATCTTGTGATTCATTCCTAAAGCTCAGAAGTGGCACCATCCAGAACAGAGCTGTGCCACAAATAACTGTATTTAAACTTCAGCACCTCTTCAGGTCAAAGTCACCCCGTGACCCCAAGACTCTTCTTCTGCCATGACACCCCGTGCAGGTGAAATGGGTCTCTACCTGCTGCCCAAGACCTGCACTTGGTCATCCACATTTTGGTTGCTGCAGGCTACTTTTCTGGACTTACAAGCAGCCAGTAGCATCCTAGTGACCTCAAGAACAGACATACTTAGCTTCGTATTTGTATGTTCTCTGCATTCCTTTTTTTGTTGGACTTTCACCAGTGGTTACAACAAAGCCTGATGAAGATACAATTACTGGTGTTTAAGAGGAGCACTCCTCAACTGTAGAAGGGCAACTCGTATTTTTGTAAAAATGTTTGTTCTGTTCTAACACCCTGGAGCAAAGCTTCGAGATTAATTGCCTTTGCCTCCGTGAAACTGACTGGCAATTCAGTTGGCAATCCAGTTATTCACCTTTTTCTCATGAATTTCTGAACTGCAGATTTAAAAAACTAGAACCCATTTTGTGAAACAGACCGCAGAATCACAGTAATGCTGCATATGGAGCCCCTGAATTTGTCAGAGCTTTTATTTTATAATGAAGTATTAGCTATTGGCATAGATTTTGCTGGCTGCTTTCTAAGTCCAAGAGGGCATGCTTGAACAGATATGTCAAAAAGAACTGCTGACAAGAGCAACTTGCAAACTGTGGACCATTGTCTGTTGTCAACTTCTCTGAAATCCCCTGGCACGAAAGCTAGTATTTTCAGAGAAGATCTGAAATATAGGAATAGATGGCTTCTGTAGCAGACACAGGGGCCTGGACTCTGCTCAGCTGAGACACAGTGCCATCCTGACTGCTCCACAGCCAATGCACCAAATTGCTTTAGAAATTCTGACAGCACTAACAGACACTCAGAGCAGGTTTCCTTTGTGTGAAGCTTAGGGTGGGAACTGCTGCTTTGAGCTACTGTACTCTCTGCAAAGCGCACTAGCGAGCTCAGTGACAGTGTCACTCATCAGTAGGGCCAAACTGATTTCCAGAAGCTGGATTCAGAGCTCAAATTGTTGCAGATATACTTCACATATCACAATGAAAGGATTTAAGGCAGAAGAGATCACTACAGCCATATAAGAAAAGGCCACACAACTCTTTTTACTGCCAGATTAAAGCACTATTTTAAGGAAATTATGTCAATACAGAAACTCTGTATTCAAACACATATAAGTAAACCAGCCCACAAGCAAGCAACTTCTGTGCACTGCAACTGCTATCATGTCAGAAGAAGCACAAATTCTTTAGCTTGGTGGCTAACAGAACAGTTAAAAACTCTGCCTACACATCAGTTCTGAGATGCCCTGCCCTCTCTCAGCATGGTTTCAGCAGTCATAGACTGAGGCATGGGATAGCCCTGAGGTAGTGAGCAGGCAGGTCTTCCCAAGGAAGTAAAACTTTCAGTACTTAAATGACAATAAATATAAACAGAGAGACAAACGGTTAGCAGATAATGGGACTGTTTGGAGTTGAGATTTAGGGACTGGAAACCAACATTCTTGCTTTAAATGTTTAAGTTCCTATGGACCTAGCTTCTAATAGCCCACTTTGTCATGGATTTGACCATAGCATGAGTTCACTATTTAGATACCAGCAAAGAGCTGCTGCTTAACTTTCCCAATGCCCAAGTGCTTGCTGGTGGACATGTGCAGAGCTGCCTAATGCTCTTGAAAGCAGTCTAAGGGCTAGCAAGTGTCTTAAAGATCATTTTGACTCAGTGATGTCCTCAAAGTTTTCACACTCAGGAAGTCAATGTACAACAGACAGCAAAAATAAGACTTATGTTTGAGTGTGCATGAACACAATAGCACTGGTTTGGAAACTCACACATAGATTTGTTTTGAAATCTCCATGCTCTCTGATTTGAAGCAGATACTTCAAGCTGGGTTTTTCCCCTTCTAGGAAGAAGACTCCCCACTAAACTGTTGTGTATGGAGGATGCATCTTTCTTTTTTAAGTCATTCTACTTTTATATAAATAATCACATATTCTGTGAAAGACAGAAAAGGGACTAGAGAGAATAAAGCAAAAAACTGATGCTGTCTTGCAGGTGACCAGCCTGTGGTTTTTGAGCTGCATAGTTAGTAAGCAAATTAAGTGTGTCCTCTCCTTTAACTGCTGGAATAGCACTGCTTGACTAGCAAAAAGGCTGCTCACGGCTATTACTGGATAATCCACATCCCCAGCTGCTGGAGGAAGTGAACTAGCTGAGGCAGCCAGAGTGAAGTTGCTGGGGCTGTGCTGGGACTCAGCTGGTAGAAGTCAGACAGAGTTACACATCCTTGCACACTTAGAAACCTCTCCTACAGATCCCCTTCTCTTCTGGAGGAAGTGTCTCTCCAGGCTTGACCAAGTTTCGGTCCTTAAGCAACGTGTTTAGGTAAGGGGAGGGGACCAGGACATTGGCCAGGAGGATTCTCACAGGACAGGACAGGACAGGACATGACATTCCACTTTATGTTAGAACAGCTTATTCTAAACACAGATTCTAGTCTATTCTTCCTGTTAGATTAAGGAGAAATCAAAAACATTTCCTTATCTCCTAGTTTATCTCCCACTAGAAGAACTGTTTGATATAATGGAGTGATAATGACTCTCTCTGGTTACTTTGAGGAAAAGGGCTTAATATGACACAGGATTTTTGGCTTACCCTGAGAACTTCCAGAAACAGGAATTAGGCAACTGACATTTAGATATCCTAAAAATTACCTGCCTTGGGTTCTGCCTCTCAACTACTCCTACACATGGGCTTGAATGAACCTCAGCTTCAGGTGCCCAAATTTGCTATGGATTTTAGAGCAGCCCTGAAGTTAACTCAGCAAAGAGATTTCTGCAAGGCAGCAGGTCGCTCAGTGCCAAAGCCTGTGCAGCTGAAGCCTTTTGAAACTGAGACTCAGCTGTCTAAATTACGTCAGGCCAGATTTCTTAAACACGTTTTGGCATCTGAGTACAGCAAGTGCCTTTTTGACCCAAGCAGGTCAAAACACTTTGAAAAAATATGTTCCCCATGTGATTAAAAGGAGGCTGAAAATCTCCAGAAAAATCTCAGTACCAGTCAGAAGAATTTTGCAGGAAACACCATTTAAAGTCTGCAAAGCACAGGCCTAAAGTGAAAATGGTGCTTGAAGCAATTGCAGGTACTATGTTAACACTGACAGAGGTGTATTTTGTCTTGGAGAGCTTCAACCCTACAAGATATAAACAGTTCTAGTAGGAAGGAAATAAAATATTAAGAAAAAGAAGGCAGTGATGCTGTTAGAAACATATACAACTGAGCTGGACTAACCCCAACTTTGAGAAGCTGCTCTTACAAATCTCTTGTGGAGGCTGTAACCTGGAGGAGTGGTAAACTGCTCTGTATTCCCAGCCCATATCCAGACTTGAGCATAAGGCAAGCAGAGGCTCAAATACTAGTCTCTAATCACTACTATGCATGTCCGTAATTAGATGAAAGAGCAGAAGAAGGTGGATGCCAACCTTTAAAAATCCTTAGACTTCTCAAGTTCACTGAAATGCTATGGGGTGACTGTGTCAGCTCTGCTTTCTTGTGGCACTGAAGATGGAAAAGCCCAAAAGGATACTGGAGCCCATACAAGTAAACCTGAGTGAGTCTGCCTTCCCCATGAGCCCTTGAGGTACTTGAAACAACATCAGTTTCTGTGCATATTTCATGCTGAATGACAGAGGAAAGACTATGGCAAAGGTCTCCTGGAATGGAGTAGGGAAACACTAGTAAAGGCTTTGAAATGGAGGTCAAACCCACATAACTTACCTTCTGTCCCTCCTCCCCGCAATTTAGAACATGAAAAGGAAAATAAAGTAAGGCCTGTTAGATTTTGATTCCCCTTTTCTTCTCCCCCTAAAATCGACCACTTGTTACAGGCATGAAGCGACTGCCAAAAGTTATTCACCTTCAATCCTTTATCACTCAAAAAAGCATTGTGGCTCTGCCCACGGAGTCATTGGCAACAGCAGTTTGGGAACAGTTAGCTATCTGCAATGATAAATAATAAAATAAAGCATCTTCCCTTTTGAATCCCAGCTGAGAGATTCTGTCAAGTGATCAAACTTGTCTGAACCTTGGAGCAGCAGCTTTGAAGTAATATGAAGGAGATTGAAAACTTGCAGCCAAGAGCCGCACACACCTCATTAGGGTCCAGCCATGCGGGAAGGCTGAGCGGCAGCCGCCGGCCCAGCCCCACGTACCCGCTGCAAGGGGGCTGTGGGAAGGACACATGAAAGCACCTTTCACAGTGTAAGCGCACGGGTGACACTGTCAGGAGCGCTGGCTGCGAGGCTGAGCAGCCCATGCCATGGTGTCGCCTGCCAGGGCAGCCCTCGGCAGGGCAGGGCACAGGACTCTGCCGCCGTCACCACCATTGCTCTTCCTCTCCCCTGGTTTTTCCTCTCTTTTTTTGTTTCTGAAGGAGTCAGTTTAACATACAGGTCTCTACCTTGCCAGGGCCATTCTCAGAAAAGCCCTCCAAAATGAGAAACATATTTCTGAAGATAGCAAGCCAGTCTCTCTGAGCTGGTTCAGTACAGTTCACATGAGACTTTCTGGTATCATTCAGAAAATGATTTTTTTCCTTAAAAAAGTGTAAACCAAAACCAAAACAATAAAGCTTAAAAGACTTGTTAAATGCTTCTAAAATTTTTGAAGAGTTTGATCATGGATCTTGCCACACAGACACTGGCAAGGCTGTGTGCTTCCAGCAATGCAGAGTATTTAACTTTGAGAGCTGAAGTTCTGGGTTTAATTTTCAGTTTCAGACTAAACAGCAGGTCTGCAGCGAAAGGCAGGCGACAGCTTCTGAGCACAATGGGGCAATGGAAATGCTTCTCTCACAAACTCTACTGCTTGTGTAACCATGGAGCACCTCTTGTGCAGACGAAAGCGCAAAATCAGAGAGGTTTGTGTTGGTTTTAATAAACTCCCCCAACCGCTTCCCTCTTTTTACTGCAAAGAATTCAGCTGCTATTTTATGATGTAATGCTGCGGGCTAAAAATATATCCCTAATTTAAGCCACCTTGCCTATAAATCTACAAATACCAGGTAATCCAAAAAGGGTAGTTATGGTTTAATGACATACTCTTCTTGTCATCTTAATATCTTCAACTCCTAAAGCATTTAGAGTCATGCATTTAAAGGGTTTTTTTCAGCTTCTTGAATACCTCCATACAATCTGGTGGAAAGGGTGAGAAAGTTTTGTCCTCTTCAGCATACAGCACCAACCCAACTTTTTGAGCTCAATCTACACTGTGTCCTGCTACCACAAGACAAAGCTTTTTCTTTCTCTAGGCAAAATAGTCTCATTCAAAGTGAGTGAGGCTGCCCAACTTAAGAGTGATTTTTTTCCTTTTGATTATAGAAACTTCTGTGGGAATTTCTTTTTCAATTGATCATCTCTATATTCTATAATCAAACCAAAGAAGGTATTCTGGTAGAAAAGTTTGTTCAAAACGTGTTTTCTCTTAGGACTGAGACAGATTTACTGCAATTTATAACTATAATATATGCTTATCTATTCTGCTCTTTCTAAACATAAAAAATACTAATATAAATTACAGTTAATGCGTCAGTATATAACAGAGTTCTCAGGAGACTATTAAAGCAACGTGTGAGCCCCCTAACTTATTGTACCTGTATCTTTGCTGTTCTGATTTCAATTTCCATAATTTGCCTCAAAATAAGCATGAGACTCAGGGAAGGGGAGAGGGTGGAAGCCATTCACTGCCCTGAATCTGATATCTCCTGGGTCCTAGAGCTCACATGTTCCTTCCTTCCAGGCTCAAGTCTGGTTTCAATGGAGCTCTCACTTTTCTTCCCACTAATCCTGCCATGAGATCAACCATTGGTAACTCTGTGAGAAATAAAATACCAGGATGTGGGAAATCTGAGATCTGAAATCAAGCAGAATGTGGGTGATTAATTTTTTTTACTTCTCTCCTTCTCTTTTCCCATGGTTGTTGTGTGACAAATAGCTCTTCAAACCTGAGATCATAGATCAGCCCTGAACAATATGACTACACTGATAGAGCAGAGGCAAAGCAAGAAGTACACTGGCAATATTATATCCCTTTCTAATATATGCAACAGTAATTTCTAAAGAGAGATTTCAGGCAACATTTTCTGAAAACATTCTGGCATTTCCATAAATGCCTTACAGCAGGATCAGGAGCAGAAGTTCATCATGGTGATGCTCACCATCTGCTGCAGCAGACTTCATAAAGAATTTAACACTCATTGCATTGGGATCCCAATGAAAAAGGATCCATGAGATAGTTTGCTATGACAATGTGAGTGCTACAATGCCCAACAGTCAGGCAGTGGTTTTGAAGGGCTTTTTTCCTTCCTTGGTGAGGGAAAAGCACATTTATATAGTTAGGTCCTATAATGATGAACTCAAGATGCTTACAAACTGCCCAAAGGCTTAGATCCTTCATGTACAACCACCTATGTATTCCTGTAGCCTTCAAAGTGAAGTACCTAGGAACATAATTCTCACTGCATGGCCTACTATGAGTCTGTGATACTCCTATACTTCTTATTCTGTCTATAAACACATTAGCCCTATACCTACAATATCCAATGAGCAATCAATGACTACAAGCTCTGTACAGCTCCCCAAACAGCACCTTGCCTATCACAGCCTGTGCTTGCCATCTGGGTTGCTTCACTACGCTGCAGTACTAAGGAACGTGACAGTGTGAGCACCAATGGAAGTGATATGGGATAGAAGCTCCACCAGGAGAAATGGTTTTAAAATGTCTATTACGGTTTTGTTTCACATTGACTATGAATCCTACACTTGAGTTGTCCTCTCTGGACTGCAGTGGAGGAGGCATACTCATAGGTTCAGCCTATCCATCCTGGCCTTAATGTTTGACACAGCTGTTGCAAGCTGACAGACTGACTGAGGAGGCCAGATGTCACCATGGATAGCATGACAGCACTGATTTCAAGGAACTACATTCACCAAATTCCATAAATGCCCCACAGAGTAGCTGTGAAATGCTTCTTATTATTCTATTCCAAGGCCATTATTTTGGACAACAAGCGGACCTTATAAAATTCTCCAGATGTCAGGGAAACCCCAAGGTAAAATGAGATATTGGCTTCTTATTACTTCCCTCCAACACACGTATAAATATGTATATCAGTTAATAAGGGCTGCATGTACTAATCTTCTCCCTAGCCAAACTTTAATAGTGCTGGTATGCAAATCCTGTAACTATTTTAGCAAATTATTTAACCAACAAAATTTTCATTGGTCTTAACTTTGACTTTATTTGTGTTTACCTTATTACATATGCATGCATCACAGCATACAATTTGCAACAGAATTTATATGGCCCTGAACTGAAATGGCAAAGATGGAGCAATTTCCAAGAGTGGTTACACAGATTTGTTTCCCATGTTTTCAGTGCAGTAAATGAGCAAGGATACAGCTCTGGAGTATCTGCTGATAATATTTAAGTCAGGAAATTGGGCATCTTTCAGTGACTTCAGCTGGATGTGGAGGAGCAACAGTGATGCTGACTGTTAAAAATGCAGAGCCTTTGTAAGAAACTCAGAACCAAGCTCTCAGCAAAGAGCACTTTCTTTCTGCACAGCCTTCGCACACACCTCATCTTTGCTAATGAGCATTTTGATTATTTTTTTTTCTGTAAGTCCTGATAAGACTGATAATTTTGGTGGTTTCAACTTTCTGGATATCACTGCATAAATACCTTAAAAGAATACAGATTTTTCAGAGGATAGCCAAGTGCTGCTGAGAATCTTGTATGCCTGTGAAGCAAGATACCCAAGTGTTAGCAGCACTGGCTCCTGCTACTCTTGAAAGCTCTGCCAAAATATGTAGCATGTGTATGCAAAAGTAGCACTGTCTAATTTACTCTTGACTGACACTTTTTTAAACATTGCCCAGCCATGTTCCTCAATGGTGTTTCCCAAGTATACACCACAACCCCTTCTCTTCTGTTATTACTGAGACTTCAGTTTGTGTCAAATCAGAGCCAAGTCCTGAACTGAATGGAGTACCTCCCTAAACACCTTGCACAGCCACAGCCATGGGGTCAAACACAAAGCCACCCTGTCCACAGACATCACCTGCCCATTCTGAGCTTCTTCCACAAGCAAGTACATATACAATGGTCTCTACTGCTGCCTTTGGGAAAACATTCAACATTTGCTTTGGAAAAAAAAAAACAACAAAAAACCCCAACAATAAAACAATGGTCACTTTCAGAGGATGTTCTGGAATGGCCTGTATAACACATATGCACTTATCCTCTGCTAAAGTACAAAATTCCACATACTACTGGAAAAGTAACCCCCTCCGATCTGACTTTTTGGGAGTTACCCTGGGAACATTCTGACTCTCCATATCAGTAACTACAAAAAAAGTCCACGACACACAACACATCTTGCCAGAGCACTGAAACCCCAGGACCCTCGGTCAACTTCCAGGACAGAAGTTTTTTAGTATTTCTACAGTCAAGGCTCAGTGGAGTAAGGCTGCAGTATTCCTAGCTTGGCAGGACACAGGGTGGCCTTGGACAGTGGGACTCACTCTCTTGAATGTGTACGTGCATCTCGCTTGGGTGCAAGAGATTTACCATCCTGTCTGTGACACTGGAAGCTACTTTTCAACCTGTGAAAATGGATCTCTGTAGTATTTCTACCACACTTCTGTCTGAGATTTCCCAGAAGGGAAAAGGACAAATTCATGTGTGGTGGCTACACAGAACACCTGAAGCTTGTGGAAGTGCAGATTAATTACACTGCACAGAGGGGTGATGAAGTATTTGAACCCGGGGTCTATTGGCCAGGATATCCCAGCATGCTGGACCTGCCACACAACCACCATGGGTCCCAGGCTCAGCTCTGCTCACAAAGTCTGTGACTTTTGGGCTGCATATGAATGTGTGAATCACAGAAGTAGTTCCTGGGCTGTAGAGTCTGTCTGATGCTTTAACATTTACCGAGTCCTAAATTGAGTAGATATATGTGATGGGTGCAATTTGAGGTGTATATATATTATGACTAATTAACATGCATAACTTTATAAATACCAAGATTGAGAAATGAGTAACAGGAAAAAATACAGCGCATCCACATCTTCTTTCCTATACAAAATAACACTTTCTAGTGTTTATTCTTGTTGGGATTTGACATTTTTTGGACAGTGTTTTAAAAGCATCTACTACGTTTATCATTAGGTGTACATTTTCTGTACACTTCTTTGTGTACACTTTTCTATGTACACTTTATGTGTATTTTTCTGACTGATATGATTTTTTTTTCTGATCTATACACTGTCCTCTGACCTTGTATGCTGTCTTTCAGACTCAGATATGAAGGATTTGCAAGGATTGGAGATTTTAACAGACGTCCAAAAGAGACTGTAAGATTTTCAAGGGGCTGTTCTACATGCACAGTATTTCTTCTCTCCAGAAATGATAAAAATAAAACATGTCCTGTTTCCAGAAAACTTTGATAGCTTTCATGAGGTTTTTGTAAAAATACCTATTTCTTTTGTATTGCTTAAGAGTGTAACTCCCCCATATGGCTGAGTCTACAGCTGCTACAAATTGCTTAGAAATGAGGAAACGGAGAAATTTCTATTTGGACTGTTTATTTTCACACCTCGGTAAGAATATTACTACATCATGACTGTAAGATCTGGCAGTATGTTCTCTGGTGACAGAGCAGATTTCAAAGAGTCTTGTTTTGAGGTTTAGGCAAATATACCAATGTCACCCAGTTAGGTTGGCTATCTTTCCGGCATTTACCCGAGCAAGTGTGAGAGCATGCACCAGTGATCATCACAAAGGTGCGTATACACCACAGTATTCAAAGCTTTGTATTAATGACATGGGTGTGTAGATTTCCAGTGGATTTTACTGGTGCAATTTACTGTCTTTGTGGTGGTAAATCCTAAGAGCCCTGGGAATGTTTTAAACATACTGCAGAACTTTATACAGGCATCTGTATGGCCCTAAACTGGACAACTGATATGCATAAAGAGATGTAGAGCATGGCGGAGCCCTGTACAATGCTTAAAATCTGTGAAATGGTGATAGAAACAGGTATAATTTGTAAAATGAGAATTTTATCTGGTCCTACTGCTTCTGTATTTTAAAAAATTACACAAACCTGAAAGATATAAGCAATAACAAGAATAACGGTGGTGTACACTAGCGCTCATAGAAACCTTTGAGAATACACCTAAAATTTAAAGCCTGGGAGAGCACTCAGGATGCAACCTGATCAAGAGTTTCTGCCACCATCAGACAGCAGTTCTTGACTGTAACCTCTTACCATCCCAAACAATGAAGAAAGGATACATTTCTAACTTAATCCAGACTGCCACATGGTAAAGCCATCTGGGAGGATATTTTGAAGGAAACAGATGGAAAAGGAAGAGATTCCTCTGAACGTGGTATAAGATTTACATTATCCTCCATGAACTTCCATGTAGTCCCCATGTTTATATAATTTATCACTATTTCCTCAGAGAGCTCACATTAGGAAGCCTGAATGAGCTCATGTTCTTGTTGTTAATTCTGAGGGAAATTCAGTAGTATAGAAAGAAATCAGAGAAAGGCAACAAGACTTGAGTGAAACCCAGCAGCATGAAGTGCCTGATCATCTCACTGTTTCACCTCTCCTTCTTTCAGCCTCAGGAAGACACTGTCATGAGCATTTACTCACAAAGACAATTTTAGTTCTCTGCCGTGCACTTATACCAGCAAAGCTGCAATGCTGTGCTACTGTAAGCATGGGAGAGGATCCTGTTGAAACCAGGAAGGTTTCACTGAACATCCTTCATGCCAAGGATTTTAAAAAAAAAAGGCATTTTCAAAAAAAAGACATGGCATACAAATAATTTAATGAGTGTTATATCACTAAGCAATTGTGACAACTGGAGAGTTCTAAACAGCCTTCTCTTTCCTTTTATGTATTCTTCAGTGCCTCCTCGCTTTCTGCACAATCACTTCCATTACTAATGGGAATGTCAAAGGACTTTTCCTTTCTCTCTCTGTGCCTCTGAATACAGAGATGCTGCCAAGGCACCGTTGCAGAAGCAGTGGCATCTGGCTGCTTGAAACATGCTACAGCATCCTCACCAGTCACTGATTCAGAAAAGGGCCAGGAAAATGCACACAGGGAATGCTGGTGCTTTGGTTCAACTGCCTACATCATTTTGGCACCAGTTAAATTAAATCTGTCATTACTTTGTTCTGCTACCAAATGACAGAGTCCAGTTCCCCTCTTTGTCCTCCCACACCCAAGCCCAGCCTCAGTCCCAGGCATTTCTTACACTCTTTTATTGTTCAAACAAAACACTTGCAGGAGTAAGTGCCCAGGCAGCTTGTAGACCTGGCGGCACCACGTGGGCCAGCAGAAGCAATGGTTTCTGCCAGGCTAGGCTTCAGGAAGAGCTACCAGATCTGGACCCCTACTTCCGGCTGACCCCAGCACCATGTACCAGAGGAAAAGGCAACACAAACAGCCTCCCAGAAGCCTTTGCCTCCTGGATTTGGTCTCCTCTGCACAGCAGGGTTTAAGTCCCTAGGTCTCTCAGGTGCCACAGAGGAGATAGCTGGCTTTATGCACTGGCAGATTTACTACCATGTTGTAATAGGAACAGCCTGGTTGCAGCCGTAACATTTGAAGGATATAAGTGAGACCAGGGAGAGGAAATATCTTTTATGAGAACAACTTGTTGTGTTTTGAATTGTGTGGTATAGTCAGAAGGTTATACACAGTAAGTCCCTGGGGACTTGCACAGTGTTTCTTGCATAAGCTGGCCTAATAAAAGACATCACCTCTCCAAGCAAAACTTACCTTACTTGAAAGTAGTCCTACATTCATCCTGTATGTTATCTCCACCATTTGGAGACACTAACCTGTGCATGGATCTGCACTGATGTGACTGTCTCGATTTCTTTTGTAGAAACCTGACTCCTGCACATGCTCTGGAGAATGATGTCATTTCACCCTTTCAACTCATGGTTAGGATGTTTTTTGTTTCTTATGAAACAGCTCCTAATTCAGATTACAGTGGATATTACGACAATGTACACTGTACAATAATGTATTAAAACCGTAAGGTGGAAAAGTGAAAATATTATAACCTTCTGAAAGCAGACCTCTTTCCAGAAAAGCAAGGCACCGTTTATGCTCTTGACTCAGCAATCATCCATCTACATGGAGGTACAGCAGCACAGCCCAGGGACTCTGAGGACTCAGGGATGGATTTGCTCTCATGCCAACAGGCTTTTCTGCTGGTGCACATATAACAGAGTGCTAGAGTTAGGTTATTGGGTGTTTTAACACAGGGCAGGCTGGCATAAGAAAACGAAAGTGATTGTAACTGCAGTGCTTGACTGGTTTCATGACATCTTGTGGCTTGCATTTTGTCCAAAGTATTAAAGAAGAATAATACCATCCAACCAAAACAAGTTCAAATGTGTTAGTCTTTATGATGGATCCAGTCTAGTTACAAAGTTCAGCCTGTTTTGTGAATTTAGAGAATCTTTAGACCCATGGGGAGACTGGTTTTCTGCATATGCCCTTCCCTGCTATAATGCAGTCCTCAGTAACCCACATTCAGGACACACAGAGTTATTTATCACATGCTGGACTCACACCACAGAGGTGTGCACCTGTGTGTGCATTATCAGTGCAAGGTGACCAATGCAGAAAGAGGACAATTCTGAGCAAGCACCATCCACTGCTTCCTCTTCTCTTTCCCAAGGGCCACTGTGTGAATTGTTCTGGTGGTTGCACCTAGCAAGCCAACAGCTTTTCCCCAACTCATAGGATTGAGTACTTTTCTTCTTTCTTTACAGTACAGGAGACCAGTTGAAACACTAAACAGTTATTTCACTTAATCTGAAGAATTTAAATTAGCTTTTCTTACCTGACCAGGCTTCTTTCCAACCACTTGTTGAGGCTGAAAAGTAAAACAAAAGCACAGTGAGAAACAAAATTCACTGAGAGCACTTATGTGTGATTTCATTAGTGCTGGGAAAAATGTTTTCAGCAATAGAAATAAAACACAGGCAAGCCTCACATTCAGAAATGCAGAGATGAACATAGCCAGCTCTCACACCCATCCTCTCCTACATCTATCTATTACCTTGCTCTGAAGTAGTTCAGATTACTGTGGATAGAGGAGTATGTTAAGTTTGTATCATTAAAACAAAAGTGAAGTCTAATTTAACAGGTTACATCTTTCAACTCTTCTATGGTACTGCTAGATTTACTTTGCTTCATTAACTCACCAGACCATGAGAGTGGCCTGATTTTATAACTATATTTTGTTATCTATGCTGATGCTGTTCTCTCTCTTATGACACTCTCTCATCCATGAGTGGACTGTCCCGCTGTGGTGAAGCTCTCCCTCTTGGCCACAAGCACAGCTGGGGCACGGTTTGGGCAGAGAGGTGAAGGACACACAGCCCCATTCCAGAGCCATGGCTTCCCACTTGACCAAAGCCATCCCTGCCAAAACCGGGAGGCTGCGACAGACAGTGGCTCCAGCCCTTGGAAGCTCTGGTTTGAGACCTTCAGCTGCACAAAGGTGCTGCTGTGCTGACCCTCATGAGGCTATTGATGTGATTTTGGAGATGCCCATCATCAGGCAGGTTGGCTGTGTCCACCTGCCTATGCAGCACCTGGTGCTACACCAGTTCTTCAGCAAGTCTGTGTCCTCACATGAGTCAGGAGACCCACCAGGGTGCCACTGCGGTTCATTCCCACCTGGGGGAGGAGGAGTATCAATTAAGGAACAAATACAGACATGCTTAGAATCTACCACCATGATGTGATGACCCTTGTGAGCTCTAGGAGCAGCACGGAACAATAAGACCACAGATAAAGCATGAAATCTTGACACAGAGAGAACAAAAGAGCTTTTCTTACTTCAGTGGGGCAAAGCTGCTGCCTACCCCCCTTCCCCGAACTTTCTGTTTTCAAAGTATATGAATCGCACCCAATGACTTTCTTCCTGCCTTCCTTCCTGCTTTTTCCCAATCCCAGCCATGACCAAGTGCCTTGCTTGGGCAGAAGCCAACATGCTGTCCCTCTGCATGGCTGAAAACCTAATTTTCATGACAGTGTAGTATGAAATAACTGGAATATTTCTGGATAAGCAGTTTAGTGTAACTGGCCTTTCAGAGCAATATTTCAGTGGGAAAGATCAATGAAAATGTAAATTAAATGTAACTGAGTCAATTCAGACTGCCCACCAAAAGCGCCCCATGTTAACAAGAGATGCTTTGTTTATTTTCACTCTTTTTCTAACTCAGCAGAATCCTACTGCTGTTATATTTTTGTATCTGTGCCTCAGGCTCCAAGTTCTGCTCTCAAACAAATATGAGAAAAAAAAATTATGTGATGACTGGGTCTGTCTTTAAACTTCAGGGTGGACCCTTTTCCATTCCCTTGCAATGGAGAAGCTATTATCAAGGCACACATTTTATGGATGCCTTCTCCAGGTGGACTGCAAGCCCTAAACTCATTAATGGACATTTGCTGCCCTTCAGACTAAAGAATTATTTGTTTCAGAGGAATCTCTCATAATTACAGAACTCATTGAGCTCTTCCATAATTTGTCACTAGTGCTTTTCCACTTTATTTTCTTTGACTGCTGATTACACCTGTACATGTGTTTACTTCCAAACCACATGAAATCCACAGACATTTTTAGAGGCTGACTGTTTTGTCCTGCTCAGAAATCCCCATGTATTTTTGGCTGTGCACTCCTCATTCATGTGATTCTCACACACCGTAGCTCAATGAAATCTTCTGAAAGAGTTGCCAACTCACCAAATTTTCCATGAATTAGATCCTGACACTTCAATGAGAGGAAAGACAATGTCTGAAACAAGGCCAGCTCTGGCTTTCTGCCTAGTATGTGTCACAGTAATTCTACCAGCTGCCCTTCTACACAGCAGTTCATACTTTTCAGACCACCAAAAAGCCCCTTGAATACTTTCAGTTATAGCTGGGGCTTGAGCTGACAGCATGTTTTCCCAGCCTCTGGCACCCAGTGGCTCTGGACTGGACCTAGAAAGTTTTTTTTTGTGTGTGTTTGTTTTGTTTTGCTTTGCTGTTATTTTTATGAATGGCTTCCACCAGGGGACTCTGACTCCAGCACAATCCTATATCCAGCCATTCATAAAAAGCAGAGGAAAAATATTGTACTTTGCCCAGTTGGAAACTGTCTCTTATACTGACCAAGATTTGCAAGAATCTTAGTCATTCAAGACCTTTGCTATCATAGTGCTCCTTGGCACTGCTTGCTTACTGCTGGCTAGGTTTCCACTGGATTTGGGATCTGGAGTTGAGTGCGTATTATGCTTTCTCCCTTAAAAGGAAGAAGCTCAGCTATACAAGCTCAGAAGCAGGGTTCAGTCCCTCAGCTGGTATTAGTGGCACACACCACTGACATGTTGGGAGCTGTGCCCACTCATGTCACACTGAGGGCTATGGCTTGTGACAGCTGAATCGCTGCAAGGGCCAGTTTTCAGGGCCATTGCTCTCCCTGCTTCAGCCTGGCTGAGTGGGACAGCTAGGTGGACAAATAAATCCAGCAAGGTCCAGTCCTGTGAGGACTGCATGCTCACTTAGGTCACTCAGACCAGAAGAGCTGAGATGCAGAGGAATAAGTAGAAATTTTCCAAAGCACCTCTTTCACTTCTTTAAGTGTTGTGGATGTGATGCCTTTGGAACCCTTTTTGACGCACTATAGATACTTATGCCTCAACTCACTAAACTTTGTGTTCATTGAGTTATCTTTTCAGGGCTTCAAAAGAGACACCTCTAATTTACAAGAGTGTTACAACTGCATGTTCAACTAACGGGAAAGAAAGAGAATTTCCCTTGGTTACTGAGAAGACTGGAACCATAAAATACCCAGGGGCAAGACAGTTTAAAGAGGTGCTCTGGAGCAAAATAAAATTGTACACAACACAAGAGAGCTCTGAACTGCTCCGTATTCTCCCCGCCAGGAGCCTGCAGAGTAAGATGGCAGAGTTTCTACTCTGTCAGAGGTTCTCTCATTAATGTCAGTGATCATAAGTAAGAGAAGGTTTGTGCAACACAGAACTTTCACATTTCATTTTTATGATAGGTTTGAAAAACAGCTATTGTACACTGCATATATATCAGCTGAAGTTCCATACACTTGAAAGCAAACTTCATGGGTTTTTTTACATCATATGCAAGTACACGTCAACATTAAGTATCTTCCTTAAACCTACATGAGACATAAAGAACAAGTGACAGTGCGGGAAAAATCCTATGACCAGGTTTTCAAATGTCTCTCATACAAGCACAAATCCAAAATACAGTAGCACTTCTTTTGCCAGGTTTAAAATATTAAGGATGTGAACTAATGCAAAAGATGGTAATTTAGAACTTCAAGCTAATATTCTTAACTTTGAACAGAAAACAACCCACAAAATGCCTGAAAAGGAAAGTACACAACGTTTTTGATTGTTTTATCTTTGCAGTAAGTTTTGGATGTTCAAAGCCCAACTGACTATCTACAACACACTTCTTCCACTCCTCCTCTGTCACCACATCCCTCATTTTAATTTTTTATTTTCAAATTCTATTACTTTACTCTTTGTCAGTATCTTAGATGCATCCTTACAGCCTATACAGTCACTGGTCAAACAATTTCTTTGTCTTCTGTATGAGAACAAAAGAGCAGCCTCATGTGATGAATTCATATTCATCTTGTACCAGTGGTCAAAAGTTGTATCAAATGCAATTTGTCACACTTCTCATTCACTGGACTCCTCTTATCCTGTGACTTTTCATAATGTTAGAAAGCTAAGGAAGGAAAAGGGAAGGATAAGGGTAAGCCTATGTCAGCTGGTATGAGCAATGCTGGAACACATTTTTGATGAGCAGAGACAAAAGCACTGCTTTGAATGTAAGTCACCCTCTGACTGCTGTGCCTGAAGCTCCAAGGGCAAGCTCACAGCACTCTTAGATTTTGTGTTTGTGTCTTCCTCTTCAAACTGAGTATTATGAAGATGTCTGACTGATGCTTCTTGGCAACAGTGACTCTGTTTTTTTCCAACAGCTTGACACAGACATGACATTTCCATGGAGGTATCTCTGCTGGTGAAACTAAATGACCATGGTGGAAACTAATATCCAGTTAGGATGACATTTATAGTGCTGACAGCTCAGTGTTGTGCAGAAATCATTAAAATAATTTCACAGGTCACTCAAACACTTGTAGTTTTGAATTAAAAGATGAGTAACACCATCAAAATTAGTCTTTTTTGTCTATATAACCTTGAAAAATCATGAAGTTCATATTATATCAGTTGAAACCAACATATTCGAAAATAAATCATGTCTTACAAGTAGTTCTATATAAGAACAGAGTAACTACCATTCTGCCCTACAGCTTTAATTGGTTTGAGTCCAGCCTTTCCCTCCCTCTTCCAGCACAGCATGATACAGGTTTGGGATCAGGGGCCCACACAGCCTGCCACAGAACCCTTGCTTTCAAGCAAATCCACTTGCAGCTTCCTGATCATCACCAGGAATCTATCCCAGATTGCATGGCATGATGTGCCTGCCATTTGCTCCTCAGGACCAGGTATGCTCATGGCTTGCTTTAGAAATTATCTCCCTTTTAAGGCGGTATCAGAAATGCCTATTTTATCAAATCAACAGTGAGTGGGGAAGCCCTCTCTGCTCAAGCAGGACTGGCTTGTGCTTTGGAAGCACAGGTCATGAATTCTCCGGCCTCCATCACATGTTTGCAGTCAACTGGCAACCGTGGTGTCTGTGTATGCACACTGCTGTGGGTCATTAGAATCTAACAGCAAAACCATCTGGCCCTTAGAGTTCAAAGGATATTTCACAGTTCTCTGTGCAGCCTCATAAATGAGGCTAATAGTAATCTATGAAGAATTCTGGCAAAAATCTATGGAACTATTCTTTATTTTCTATCCTACTTGGCACTCCTTTGAGTTTTTAATACCAAATACAAAGTCAGGTCATTAAAAAAAAATTATTAGCTTTTAAACTGACCTTCCCTGACTGATGTTGGAAAAGCCTCCAGCATATCAGAAGCTGCACCAATTAGTTGATAATAAAGAGTATTTCTATTCCATTTATTGAGAAGAGCAGAGAGCATGAGAGTTTTCCAAGTACACAAAGTGACTTTTAATAGCTATTTGACTGGCAAAAAAATTTTATATTTAATTGGCAAATTCAAACCACACTGCTTCAGATGACTCTTTTGTTAGTCTGAAAATTCAGGCAGTGGCACATATATCCAGTTAGGCTTGAGTATATATCCAATGGAAGTCAAGGAACTGACTTCATCAAGGTTAGGATTTCATATATTTTGTTTACAGAAAGCTACTTTCACTACAAAACATCTGTAAACTGCTACATTTGCAATGGTTTTATGTTCTGAGAGGAATAAAACAGTGGAAAAATGTATTAAAAATCAAATTCTGTTTTCTTTTATGCTCATATAGTCCATTATTATTCATTTGCCTTGACCCAACCTTCCTCCACCATTATAGATCTTCAAAAGTACAAATTTAATGGTTAGAATGGGAAGGGAAAACCCATCTGTTAGCTGAACTGTTAGTTCAAGCACAAGAATAGTCCATTGAGCTTATCAAGGAAATAATCAAAATTGAAAGTACAATAGCTGTTAGTTCAGTGCTCTTGACAGACATTATTAATTTTTATAATGTTTGAGTCAGTATTGGTTACATTTCCATAAAATATTTAGGGTAGTGCAGCCTATGAAATAGCCATTTAATGGGCAGAGTTTAAATTGGTGTACTCAGCTAAAATCAATACATTTTGTCAGCAGGTGGATCTGCTGTTCTGACTGCTCTTCTTCAGAGTCACCGCTGCACTATTGGGTTCTCCTGGTACTTCATTATTACCTGTTGTATACTTGGTAAGCTTTTCTGATGCATTTGGTTTAGGTTTAGTTCAGCATACTGTGCATTTTTCTGCTAAAATATTAAGAAACATTTTCTGTCTTTCAGAATAATTCTAGTACACAGTTCAGCATTGAGGTTTTCTTGGTATACACCTAAGGAAACATGAGCTGGCTCTTTTGTCTGGCAAATGTCATATGTGTGTCTATTTATAACTCCCTACACAGACAGACTATTGAGAAAGCCAAAGAGGAGGTTTCAGTTATTCTTAGCTATAGTGTTAAGAAAAAGCCCTACATTTTAGTAGACAGAAATAAATTTTAAGTTATTTGCAAAGAAACCAAGCCCTCATTATTCAGGGATACACTGATCAGAAACTACTTAGTTTTATACCTTGCAAACCTCTCCAGACAAATAACTATTGTGCAACTATTTATCTTCAGACTCTCTTGTCTGTTTGGATACAGCAACCCCTGTGTTCACCATTCATTTCTCTTGGCCCATGTGGAAATGATTTTTGGTCACTACTAAACAGGCTAGATTTGAATTGATGACCTAGAGGTGGAAAGCACTGTCTCACATTACCATCTGGTTCCAACTTTGGTTTTAGAGTCTTCTCTCTCTTCTTGCTCAGGCACCTCCTGACATACAGACTGAAAACCCAGGGCAGTTCCTGCTGCAGAAGCCAATCCCAGCAAAAGCACTGACGGTGGCTGCTTGGAGCTGATCAGAGCTGCAGGACTGCCATCAGTGGACTCATCTCTGGACCTGACTGACAGGAGCTCTGGAGTCCCCCTGACCTTTGCACTGGTCTCCAGTGAGGCAACAGAGTAAATAGCACAGTAAAGTCCCAAACAAGCCAATCTGCTGCAAAATCACTGCAGTTTGGAAAGTGAACTCTGAACTTCAGCAATTTTGCTCCAAATGTAATTATCACCAGGTAACATTTCTCTTTCTGGTCTCCTATATTCATTCTTCTTCTCATTTTAAAGTCACAAAGACCTCCACTCATTCAGTGTCCTTGAGTTATTTAGAAACTTGAAAACATGCACATCCCGTTTTCCACAAGGTAGGTTTATATACAAACAATCAGCTTCATTTCCAGGCCTATGAAAGCTTCTGCCAACAACAGGCCCAAGCCTAGAGTCAGGAATGGAAAAAGAACTGAAGTGGCCTGATGGAAAACAAGGGGTAAACTGCTCCTCTAGGCAACACTGGGACTACAGCAGTGTCCCACCAGTATCAGGTGGCAACTCTATCCCCAGCTCCCCATCTTCACCACAGTGCTGCTGCAATGGCCATGCCACAGCCCAGACGTGCACTGCTTCTCAAGAGCTCCTGAAGAAGGATACTGGTGCAAACACAGTATGCACTTCCCTTGGCCCTTAGGCACCTTCATCACCCTGGAAGGGCCACCCTTCAAAATGCCTTGAAGGTAGTGAGATTCGAGCCAAGGAGTCTGTGTCCTCTCTTGGGTATTTCCCAGTGGCAGCCTGTGGCATGTTTCCTTAGTTTAGCTGCATGCTGCAAGAGCTGCTGCCTCCAGAGATCTGCACTTCATATTTTAGCAAGGCACATCTCAGCCAGAAGAGGACAGCATCAGAGTGGGCACTATAGTAAAGCAGGTGCAGGAGACTGTGATCTGCCTAGAAAACCTTCAGACCTCACCAACAGGAGGAAACAATCCAGTCCGGGACCTCAGCCTGGCTTGCATCCATACCACTTTTACTCCTGCATGTAGCCATGTCTTCCAGACCGCCTAGAAGAGCAAGCCCTGGGTTGTTCTACGTCCTCAATAGCACCTTTTACGTGGTGCACAAGTAGTCGGTGAAGGAACAAATGCTCCCAGGCTGCACAGCACAGCAACTGTAGGGCAGTGCTTGAGGCTGTCCGTGTTCAGGCATTGAGCACAAGACACAACTCTAGATATTGTTAGGAAGAGCTATCTGTCCCCTAGTCTGCACAAACTGGGGTAAGGGTACAAGTGATCCACGCAGCCTTTTTTGCACAGCCATTTCTAATGCTGCAGGGACATAAAGCATCTTGTACAGAGCTTATGTGGTCAATCCCAGGCACAGCCCTAAGCTTCTGCAGGAGCTTCCCCTTCCCATCCAAGCCATTGCCTCTGTGACCTCCCATTGCCCTGTGATGGCTGGGCAGGGTTGTCTCCAAAGAAAAGGCACACAGGGAAGGAAGGCCAATCGACTGTGCCTGGCTGATTTTCTGCAGCTGAGGATATGGCCTGAGGCACTTCTCTGGAACTTCTTTGTCTGAGCAGAACCATTGGTAGCCACATGGCTGGCTGGGGATGTTTTTCTATGTCTGGGATACACAGATGTCTGATAGCTGTCTCTCTATTGAATAGATTTGATAATTATTACTGCCTCCAGGACACTGATGCTGCTAAGACTGTCTCTCAGAGTCCAACCACAGACTGCTGATATTCTGGCATAGTTTCATAAAGAAGTCAGTGTCCAAAACAGAAATACATTTTCCACGTACTTGAAATATACCAGGGGCTTGGTGGCAAGTTGTTGCAATTAATCCACTTCCTGGCCTGATATATTTTGGGATCATTCTGGTGTGTGGCATGTTAAATACTGAAGTCAGTTCATACTCTTATTCTTTAAATGGAAATTACATTCTTTATGTTCAAAGGCCTGATTTCTAGGTCCTCCCTGCAAAGCAGAAACTCATCCCCCACCATTGCACTGCATTTCTGGCATGATTTCATCACATGTGTAATTGTGAAATCCATGCAACAGAGTAATGTATTTTAAAAGACAATAGCAGACTGCTTTTCTCTTTTTTTCTAGCTAGAACCCATTTAATAAGAGATTGCAAAGTCAACATCTACAATATCCTATTGTCAGCCTCTTAACAGCAGGAGAAATATCAATAGTGTCTGAGTACTCATGCTTCCCTTGGTCTGAAAGAGAGTGAAAAAAGGGGGAAGAGAGCGAGGAAGAAAGCGATTTTACTCTTGATAATCCTGGTGTAATTTTGGAGTTGTTCTATTTACATCCACGGATAGACTCTGAATTTAGCCCAGTCTAAGAGAGAAGAATGTGACCATAATTTTACAGGACAATTACCTGACTGTCTAGCTATAGTTATTTAATACCCTTCTGGAAGTTACAGCTGACCTAAAGATCCTATTTGTTGCTTGGATCTAACAATGTAAACATCAAAGGTATGTGTGTAAGGTATGCATGCAAATCCCCTGCAGATTTTTTCATAACAGTACTGAAACCCGATACCAGAGCAAGAATGCAGCGCCCGGAGCACCCTACTATAGCCCCACTCCCTGGTACAGCTTAAAGTGTTTTCCTTGCTCACAAAGCTTAATCAACCACTTGGAAAGCAGCCTGCTTTTAAATGTCAGGGTTGCTAGGGAGGGCTTGTGAACATTTTACCAAATGCAGGTTGTTTCAGAGAACAATACTAATAGATATTTACCCTCACTTCCTGAAAACTCTTCTGTATTTTGTTGCTTCTGTTGCTGAAGTGACAAAACCTGATTTTTCATGCAGCAAAAAACACAGCTAAATCCTGTCCTTGGCTAAATTCTGCCCTTGGTTCAAACCAGTTCCAGAGTCTACTCTGGTAGAGGTAAATGCTTCCATCTCCCCATTAGCTACATTTTATTGTGCTTGTAACCTCTCTGTTTTGGGATGTGCCAAAAATATACCAGTTGGTAGCATCTGTGGCTAGGTGGTCATGGCAGCAGAAGGGAAAGCAGTTTGCTGGATGTAAGAGGGAGAAGGAGACCTGGTCTTCAAATGCTGCTGTAGTTGGTACAGAGGCATACCTTTTCAGGGAATTAGCTACACTGGGTAGACAGAAACTTGATTTGCAACTGGACATAATCTGCCTCAGTGAGATCAGGTGTTATATCAACACCAGGTCGCTTAATGGCAGCTGCAAGACCATTTTAGCCTTGGCAGCAATGTAGCCAAAGATACTCTGATACTCTAGATATTAACAGGTAAGGGTGATGGTGTGGAGCAAGGTCTTTCTGCTGGTGGTCAAGAAGCTGCTCCCAGGCACCTAAATATCCCCACATTCTGTGGCTGTGATTGCCTAATCTCAAGTAAGGGTTTCTCTTGAGGAGGGAGCCTGGGAGCATGAGAGTGTGCCTTGAAGCAAGTTCCACAGACACCAGAGGTTGCTATGAGTCCAGCTGCTCTCCCAGGCAAATCCCATGGCCAGCAAGGAGGCCACCAGTGAAGGCAGGACAGCATTTGGAGGAGGTGTGAGGAAGTAACAGTATTGCTTGGGACAATCTGTGTACACCTAGGCACTTCTGGAAATCTTTGGCTAGTAGGGAACAGTGCTGGAAAGTTTTGGTTGGGTTGTACAGTGGAAAAGATCCAAAGGAATGGGATGGAGGAATGAAAGTGGCAAGGAGAGATGTAAGGAAAGAAGGGGACCAAACGCACACCACCTTCTCTGCTTACACACAAATGGGAACAAGGCCTCTACACTGTCCAGTACCTGCAAGGAACTGAGGAAAAACAGAAGTACATTGTTCATATTTCTTTTTGTACATCAATGTACACAAGATGGTTGTATTGTTGTCATACTTTTGTCTTCTTCTATACTCTTAAAGTGTGTGCATTACTGACTTATTTTGAGGGTTTTGTGGTATTTTTAAAGAGAGCAATTGGGAAGTTTGGTTAGAAAGACTGTTTTTAGGTACCAGTGAGTTTCTTAGATTTTAGGGTCAGATGCATTTTGTAGGCTTTATGGGAGTTCTTTATCTTCTAAGATTATAAAGACAGAGAGAAATAGGAAGGCCCTGGGACTGTATTGCCTTGGGGAGCAGATTCCAACCCATTCGCATCAGGATATTATTAATAAACATTCTGTACCTCAGATGGAACCTACTCAATATAAGGTAAGTGCCATGGCACTTAGCAGTATCAGTGTCCTCCATCTCTTTACTTCTAAGTGTAATAGGGCCCAATGTTTTGGGCTACAGCTGATTGAATGGTTCCTTGCCATTCCTGAATGGTCGAGGGCTCTGTGCTCAACTGTAACATGAAGACGTACATTCCATGACATGATGATATCTATGCTTGGATCAATGGATAGACATGAGATCAGATGGGTAAAGAGCAGAATCCACACATCCTTGAAGCGAAACCACGGTGAAAAGGGCCTTCAGAAAAGAGTATGCAGGGTAATTTTGCACTGTTAATAGTTTTGGCAGGGAGAATACAGCTCAGGAGCTTTAGTTTAACGAGCCCTGCTTAGAAAACAGTTAGGTGGTCCATTTAAAATTTTGCACCTTGACATATAGCACTGGCCAGTAATACCCAGGAGTGGCCTTTTCTTCTGCCTATCTCAGCCACGATACACTCCAGCTGTAGGGCAGCCAATGTCCTAGGAGTCTTTAGCGTGCAGGAGTTATGTTCCTTGAAGAGCCTGGGATGACAATGAACTACAGAGACTTTAAGAGCAAAATATGTAATATATTCACTGAATAGCATCCATGAATGTACAGTTATAATTAATAAAATTAAAAACAGAATGAACAGTAATAACACAGATACACACAAGGAGACTGAAGTCCTGAAGACTACAGAACTAATCACAACCTGAACCTGATCTATTGGAAAATAGTAGACAAGGGCAAACTTCAAGTGAAAAAACTTGAGAAGTGCCTGGACACAACTACGATGAACATGTTTGTGTATCTACTCAGTGGTATCACTCAGGTGGATTTATTTTGGTTTCCTTTTCCTCAAGTACATTTTCCTTAGCCCTCAGTGTTCCTTTGGAAATGGAAATTAACTCATTACCAATCAGTGGGAGTCCTGTAATGCTGTGTGATGGGTCATACTGGTACTACTCAGTTCAACATGGACTTTTGTATGAAAAGCTTAGCAGTATATATCAAATAACTAAAAACAATCACAGCATTTAAAAATGTAATCTTATATATGAACATCCTTTCCATCTCTGCAGATCCGAAAGTGATTTGCACACTTGAAGTGACATGGGAACCTTACAGAGGGATCTGTTTCACTCTGCCCTGAAATGCAGCCATTTCTGGGATAAGGGCTGACAGCAGCTTTAACAGCACAAGACAGTGTTACAAACAGTTGGGATATGAGGTGAGGAATAGTGTATCCAGTGTACATGACAGGGGAGGAAGGATGTAATTATCCAGACTGGAATTTGGCTAGTACGCCAGGCTCAAAAGCTCAACTCTTTTGAAAAATGCTATGGGAACTCTGATGACCACAAGTGGTCAGGGCCTTGATTTTACATCTCATCTGAAAAGCAACACCTCCAACAACAACTTTGTCAAGTACCATGCAAAGGTATTCTTCACAAGTGAATTAGAAATAAAAGGGGATCCCAGCACAGCAGCTAGGTATCCTTGGAGGTATTTGCTTTGTTTCTCAGTTAGCCTATATAATCCGATAGCCCAGGAGACATATGCATCCCCATTCGCCTCACTGGAGTACAAAGACAACTGCACACTGCTTGCGTTGGATATATTTGTCAGAAAATCAGATCACAACCCCGTTACTTTCAAAACAGCACTGCTCCTCCCATGATCACTTCCTAACTTCTGTTGTCTAAAATGTGAATAATACTGAGTTTTTCATCTACAAACAGCGACTAACCAAAACAGAAAACTCTGTGGTTTGGTATCAGTGATCTACTGCATTCCGAATGATGTAAGGAGATGAACACATCACTGACTGAAAATACTTTTTAAAAATCACTTCCAAGTAAGCAGCAATAATAGAATGCATCCATGGTTTAGCCTTCATCAGATTTAAGGATATACAGCATCACTTTACACTTTTCACTAATGTGAAAGAATAGTACCTAGCAATGAGGACAGGCTTGCAGCCTCTGCACTCATAGTCACTAATACTTATCAAAGCTCAGCCAAGATGCTGTAGCTCAGTTGTATCTCAGATTAGAAATTATGTCCCTATCTGTTCTTAGAAAGTTGAAGAGAGGAACGTAGTGCTAATGTACTAAGGTGGCTAACATCTTAAGATTGGTAATTTTTGATCAGCCTTAGCTCTTAAAATCAAGTTCAGCAGCATTCCTACCCTGAACAGATTCTACCTGACAAAAAACACCATACAATTCTCAAGATGTCCATGATGCTTTTAGGATAATGCTTAGACTGTCAACTGAGAGCTAGACTTAATGGCAGGTGCCTCCAGGTACTCAAATGCCTGTAGTCCTTCAACAGCTCATGAACTCTATCGTGCTGGACCACGTACGACAGCCCACAGTGGGACCAGGAGGAATGAAATCCTGTGCTACTGGGCAGAAAAAACCACCAAAGCTGATGTTTCCAGGCTGTTCAACAAATATTCACCCATGTCCTCACCCCATTCCTGTTTTCCCATGGCACTGCACAACTCTGGGGTTAAGAAGCAGACCCAGCAAGAGAGGCAGAAAAACTCTGGGCAAGAAGATTTTCATACAACATTGGGAGACTTAGGGGGGAATTTAATGCCCCTGCATTAAATGCTGCATAATTGCCCCCATCACAAGAAGAATGGGTACTCCAAACACAGCAGGCTGGCAAATGGTGCTCTGTGAAGAGAGGGGGCTCAGAAAGATGAAATGCCTCATCACAGAACATGTCAGTGTTAAAAATACTACTGAATCCAGGTTTTTTGGAGCTGGTCAAGACCTCTATCACAGTCCCCATTTTTCAAATAGGACTCAAAAAATTATGAATATTTGTCACCTGCATTCAAATGTCATTCATAGTAAGGAATCCCCCTCAGGTCATAATCCTAAGAAAGAAAACCTTTGCTTCTCATAAGAATGCCCACTCTTCATACTAGGTCACTTCAGATTATCATAGAGTTCCATTGGGCTTTAGCACCTATGAATGAAGGGTGAAATACGAGCTAAACTGCCTGTATAACTACAGGGTTTCTTTTTCACAAGTGTTTCTTTACACAGCAGGAACAACCATACATGCATTGCAGAGAAATGAATTAATAACTTATAATCAAGGAAAATTGAAGAAGACACAAAACTCACTAAGACCAGGTGCACAAAACTAGGAATCTCAAATTTGCTTGAACGGTGTTGGAGAAGTTGACCCAGCTCAAAGCCATTGGGTTGGCAGCATGAGTAACTGCATGCAGGAGAGCACAGGACTGTGGCACTTGAAGAAAACAGATCTTGGAGGTTCTACAGGGTAAGCCAATATATTACATATATCTTCCAGCTATAAAGTTATATATATAATGTAGGAATATGCCTGTTCAGAAGCAATTTAAAATCAGTTATCAGTTTTTGCTTCAGGTAGGTGCTGGTTTTGAAGGCACTTGAGGAAATGGTATTATGTACATTAGATCATGTTAGATGGATTTTACTCAAATGAGATACAAGTGATACTACATGAAGTGTAGACGAGCAAACCTAATAGACTGTCTCCTTTCTAGGAAATCAGAAACAAAATTGTGAGTTTTGACTGACAGTAACAGATTGTCCTATTTTCAAAGAAAAATCTAGTTAGCAGAAACACAGGTGTGTTTGCTCTTGATCATGTTAGAATCTTGGAGTGAATGTTTGCCTGCTTTGCTGGACACACACCAGTATTAGTTAACTCGCCATCCTGCTATTTTTTACTTATTTAATAATACTAATGCTATGAATTATTCCATATTATTTGCTTACGCCCTCAAAAGCAATTCAACTTAATGTTAAACATTTTCTCCTATTTCCTTTCTGCTGCTGCCTTTTCTGTAAAGAGTGTTTCTGCATCTCAGACACATTCAGTGCCTACAGCATTAGAAAACCACCCAGCAACAAACATAAAAAACCCAAGCTTTCTCTTGCCTGCTACTTTATACAGTTTACTATGCTCTCATTGTTTATTTCAATGGCTGGAACTTGGTATCATAAAGAATTTTCCTCTGTCAGTTCATAATATCAATTGTCCTGTAGGTCAGAAACAATACCTCAGGAAATACCACCTGCGATTCAGGGATATTGCAGGAAATTTGCAATTCTGCTTTGTAAAGTGTTATTATTTTGGATTGACAATGTAACATTTATTTCATTATCCCAAAATCTTTGGATCTCTGAAAATAAGAGAGAGAAAACGGGTGTCCTGGCTGGCCTCCTGCTACCTTTTCAATTAGCAATCCAGAGTGAGAAGACAAACAACTCACCGCTGAAAGATGTGTGCCTCACAGGCAGCCCTCCCTGTCACCCTCACAGGACTATGGGAGTGACTCAGCTGTTTCATCAGCCTACCCTTGCTTTGCCAGCCCTCCTTTGCAGCAGGGCTGATGCCTGAGTGCATCCTTCCCTCCTCAGCAAACAGCATTGAACAATGAGGTGGTAGATGCAGCCAGAGGATTTATTCCCCTGAAGGAATATAGAATGCTTGAGTACAGTTTCCGCAGGAAGTTGGGCATCTTCCATCTACCTTTCTATTCACTGTGTGTGGGAATTCAGTATTTTGGGACCATGGGCAGGGGAAGGAAAGCTCCCCCCAGCTAGATGCTTGCAAGCCTTGGCCACCTTCACAACAGCTTAGCAAGTATCCCCCAAACAAACTTCAGCCTTTTGGCACTTTTTCCCCTGGAGGGGCATTTTGTGGTGGGCACCAATGCAAACTCCATCAATTTCATTCCTTTAGTGTTCTCAGCACAGCCATGAGGCTGGGCAGGAAGGAGGAGACCTGTTAGAGTGAAGCTGAAATCCTGCACATTTCTGATGCATTTTCTACACAACATGGAGTACATTCAGCTTTAGTCTCCTTCTTCCCACCACTTCAGATTTTAATTTGGCTGTTTTATT
Organism: Acropternis orthonyx; assembly: GCA_035583155.1. Taxonomy (NCBI): domain Eukaryota; kingdom Metazoa; phylum Chordata; class Aves; order Passeriformes; family Rhinocryptidae; genus Acropternis; species Acropternis orthonyx. The sequence continues at coordinate 33,394,090 of JAWWEU010000040.1, read as the reverse complement.
TTCTCCTCCCAAGCTTACACTGGTGGGGAAGAGCCATGTCCCACAGTGCATGGCAGAGTATCTGCTTCGAGGAGCCACAGCTGGGGCAGTGAGGCTGCATGCCACATCCCCTCATGCTCGTGTCAGGAAGCATGTGCTGCTTGAAATGTCAGGAGGGAGAGGGTTATCCACAACAGCCCATTGCTTCTCCCAAGGTGGTTTCTGACACCCAGAAACACCCCTAATGATGAACATGAGGCAACTGGACTGAAGGCAGAAATGTCCCTAAAAATGGCTTTATTTGTGAAGGTCCATCAAAATCCCACTCCATGGCTCAGGAGGAAAGTGTGACTGTGGGAACTTTCTTGCACAGTTTGCTTCTTCTTGGCTGACAGAATACATCCCAGAGAATTCATTGCTGGGAGGAATGCCTTTAAGCAATTTTTTGTATGAGACAGTGTTTCAAGACGTGTCTACTTCAAGCAGCATCACTGGAGACTGCTGAGGGAGGGCAGCTAGTATTACTGGCTGGTTTAAAAGAAACTTTCATTTTGGCTGGTGGCACAGAAGGGCATGAATGAGGTGCAGCGTAGGAGTGCACTCACCCGCAGCTTCCCTGAATCAACTGTGCAGCTCCCCTGATGGTGGGGAGCTGCGCTGCCATGGCCAGCACCAAGCCATCCTGCTGCTGGGGAGCTCCACATTACACAGTGCCAGGGGTAATGCAGACTCCTCTGTCATCGTGCAGGCACAAGACTGAAAGCTGCTGCTGTGCCAGCAGGTCCAAACTGCGGATGTGGCACTGGCACAAGCATCTCCAAAGCTATCCAAACCTGCATGAGCTTGGTTTGCTTCTCTTGCCCAAGAACAAATGCAAAGAGTTATAAAGTCATCATTACCTTTTCCAGATATAAGGACTACCACAAACGAGCTCAGAATTCTCCCCCCTTCAGGGAGTCCTGCCCGGGTACTCAGATTCAGCAGCCAGTGTTGATGGAGAGGTCTTGCTGGCAGAAGAGAGCTGTGAGCTGGCACCGATTCAGAGGTTGTTTGCACAAGGGCTGCCTTTTAAAACTTCATACTGATAAACTTATGACTGTGTTGAGAGATGCTTATAAAACAATGAGTCACCTCTTATTCAATTAAAGAAGCTATCACTGAACTTCCAAGGAGGCCTGAGTGGGTTACTCCCTTCCATTCTGTGCTGAACTCAGAAATACCAATCTGTGTGACACTTGGGATGACCTGGGCTGCCAGTCAGAAAGTTCAAACGGTGAATCTCCACAGGAAGAATCACTGACACAGATTTGAAAATAAGCCTTGCAATTACAATTACCTGTTTAGTACCTTCTCCTGCCTGGAAGCATTTGCAGTACTAAAAAGTTACCGAGGAGAGATGGCAAAAAATGACTGTAAAGCAGCCGACAGTCACCTTCAAGGCTTATTTAAAAATCAGAAGGAAGAGAAATGCCAATGTTTAACATTTAAACAGAAAAATGTTTAATTTTAAAACACATTATGATTGCTAAATCAATATTAATACAGAATGTAAACCATTTTATAGCCTCCACACAGGACTCCACTGTTGCTCCCTTCCCAAGAAGTCTGTTTTTTGGGCAGATGAGCACTACCAGTGGGAGATTCATAAATGCTGGTTCTAATATATAACTCCAGAGAGAGACCCATTGCCTTTCCTCAGACAAACTGCCCAATGACTTCAGTGAGAGTTCTGCCTGAGTAAAAATACCAGGTTTTGGCCCATTACCTTTAAATGGATAAAACAGTTTATTTGTGGTTTGAGGTTCTTCCTCCTGTCTGAACTTCCAGTTTTGCAGACTGAGCCAAAGAGTTACAAAGGGGGTTTCCCACAATCCCCCAGGTTGTACGTGCACTCATGCTCTTGATTTTTGTGATTTGTGTTTGTACCTGTGACCCCTGCATTCACTAAGCAGAAGCTGCTGGTAGAGATGGGATGTCTTGACAATGAGCTTTAACTGAGTTGCAAAATAATCTTTCTCCCAATGCTAGCCTACAAAAATATTTTTTTAACATTCTTTAGCCTTTATTCCCTCTGTAAACTGCACACACTAAGGCATGATAAAAGGCTCTTACAACATATAGATGGAAACCAGGACAGTGCAGAAAAGCAGTATTAGAAACAATAGCCAATGGCCATGCTTCCACCATTTATTTTTACACATTTGCTGCAACAGGACCATCTGAAAAACAGTCAGTAAATATTCATGAACAAATCTCATACCACCCCATCAGGTCCTGCTAACACCAACAGCTGCTGCCCAGTCCATTCACAGAATATTCTGAGTTGGAAGTGATCCAAAACAATCATTGAGTCCACTTCTTAAGTGAATGTCCCATACAGGGGATTGAACCTATGACCTTGGCATTATTAGCACCAAGTCTTAAACAACTGAGCTAATCTCAGGTTCACCTCCTTGTGTATTTGAACTTCGTTCATTCTTTCATCTGAGAGAAGTTGCTGCAGTTTCTCTCTGCATCCCTCAAGCCCATTTCCTTTCTAGAGAATACCCCAATGCTGAGGGCTGCAAAGCAGCCCTCCAGCTCCCCTCCTTGGTTTCCCCTCACTGCGGTCCTTGGGAGGGGGCATGGAGAGGAAGTGGTTCTGACATGTATTTTACTGATGGTTTAAAGCATATGGTCTGAATGCTCTGAATGCCATGGAAGATTACTGTCACATGTCCTAACTCATTGTCTATCTGTTGACACAGTATCACCTTTCACAAAATGCTGGATACCATTTTCCCATCAGCACTGCTCCAAACACAGGAATTACAGGCAGGACACAAAACCAAACAAGCCTTATATGCTTAATAAAATAAATAACAATCAGCCCCTTAAACACTTCCCCTTTAAAGGAATTTTCCTTATTTTAGATCAAACACTTCCTTGGGATCATGCTGATTTGTACTTTCCAGAGTCATAAATAACGAATACAAAGGAAAAAAAATACAGCACATTCAAAATCAGCCAGATTTATATTTTTCAGTTCTAAAATATATGCTCATGTCAGGCTTTGTATACTGGCACAATTTCTGAATGACTGCAAACAAAGCACGATCCGCTTGAATGCATCTGACCCCCTAATGCATACTTAGCATAGCTCAAGGTCACTGGAGCCAGACCAATTTACACCAGTTCAACAGTTGGCCTGTAAAGTTCACATGAGCATGGTATCTCTGTGAGTACCTCCCTCCACCCCCATTTCAAACTTGTTAATGCATTAATGCCATGTATCTTAGTACACCTCTGAACTATTTGGATTTGGTTCGGGTCTTTGACAGTTCAATCAAGCTGGAAAATGCATATGCACCTCTGCCACCTCCCCCTGCTCCACACATACCTCCACAGACACCACTGAAGGAGAGATAATATCACCTTTTCATAGGAAAACTGATTACTGATATGCTAGTTCAGCATGGACTATAAAAAGTTACATTTTGTAGTTTTCTACAATGAAAATATTTTCTGAAGTGAGCAAGTACTTTAAGTTCAAAATTTAATTTTCACCTGAAACACAATATTCTGATGAGAATATTTCAACATAAAAAGCCTTGTTTAATACTCTGCTGTAACAGTGTACCTCTGGGTGCTTCTCCTCCTGAAACCTCTACCTTTCTCAATACCCACACATTTTGGCTTTCAATATGGCCTGCAGGTCCATAGATGGAGATTTCATTGACTTGGATCCCTGAGTGCCCTGCTTTTACCCTCTCATCACCTAAGCAAAGAGGAGGTTAGCACATACTAAACCATCCGAGTTGTCTGCTCACAAATATTCTGGGCACTAGTACACTGGATGTCACTTCTGCAGTCCCCAAATGGCCTATAGCTGTGAATGGTCTGTAGGGGCTGTATGAGCTATCTGTGGGGGCATCATCCTGCTTGGGGTCATTTACTTACATCAAATCATCAAAAGTAGCTAGAGAAACTAAAGGAGAATGGAGAGAAATGAAAAAGTGAATTAGTGGCATTTGACATATACATCCTTATTTTTCAAAGCATCTGACAAGCATTGAAAGCCCATAAGCCACACTGAATCTTCCCTTGTTAATAACTGTCTATTAAAAGACTGTTTTTATCCTTTTCTGGTGTTGACTGCTATATATGGGACATTCGATCTACAAATCCATGATCTAATCCTGTACTGTACATGTATTTTTTTTATGAAGAGATGCCTACATGGGACTTGCAGAGTGTAACTGTTGTGGTTTAACCCCAGTCAGCAATTAAGTACCACACAGCCACTCACTCACACCCCCTGATCCCAGTGGGATGGGGGTTGAGAATCGGAAAGATGGTAAAACCCATGGGTGGAGACAGGAAGAATTTCACACTTGAAACATAATAATAATAATATCAATAATAATAATAAAGTTATAATAATTGCAATGAAAAGGGAGACAACAAAGAGGGATATAGAGAGAAATATTCTGTCACCAGAAAGACATGCGAGGCACAATACAATTGCTCACCATCCGCTGACCGATGCCCAGTCAGTCCCCAAGCAGTGCTGGGCCCTTCTTGCCCAATTCCCCCCAAGTTCATATACTGAACATGATTTTCTATGGTATAGAATATCCCTTTGGGCAGTTTGTGTCAGCTGTCCTGGCCACGCTCTCTCACAGCTTCTTGTACATCTCTTCACTGGCAGAGCATGAGACACTGGAAAGTTGTCGACTTAGAATAAGCACTACTAGAAACAACCAGAACGCTAGTGTGTTATCAACATACTTACACTAAATTGAAAAAGCACTGTACCAGCTACTATGAAGAAAATTAACTGCATCCCAGATGAAACCAGGATAGTAACAATAATATACTCTCACTGCCGACTGCAAAACAGAAATTCTTTACTGAGGAGATGGGGAATTATGCCACATTTTCATAAAGCCAGATAAATTGTACACAAAATCTTTTTACTGTCTAGTTGCCTATAAAACCTTTGCTTCTGTTTTAGGAAAAGAAATGCAAAATATTTTCAAAATTCTTTTGTCTTATTAACCATGGCCAAAATAATTTCCTTCAAACTTTCAGGAAAAGGGAAGTTTTCATGGATCTTGGCTGAGAACTTGCTCACTACATTTCAATTTGGAGATAATTTTTATGGCTGAGTTATCACTAATAAACAAAGTTTATAATGGAAACGTTGACAGGACCTCTACTGAAGTGATACCAGCAAGAGCCACTGTAATGAATTCAACTAACAACAAATAGAAACTCTGACCTCATCACATGCCAACTAACTTTGTGCTCAGAACAAAATAAAGCCAATGTGGACTGGCTGCTGTTCGTTCTCAAAGACTGCCATTCTCAAATTCCTCCCACAGAGTTAACAGGATTTATAAACTGATGCATCTTCTTCAAATCAACAGGAAACTACCAGTGCTAAACCAGATTTCCTTTTCATTTGACCAGATTACACTCCTTTAAATCAAGAATATCACTGCTGGCTATGCAAGACCTTAGCCTCCTTACTGAGGTTATGACTAAAGTTGACTTTGGCTCAGTAGCTGTTGAAAAGATTAAACAAAAATTAGCAGTTCCTGTAAAACAAAATATTTGGATATTAACCAGAGTTAAAAATCAAGCCTTCATTTGCTTCCTGCCAGTCAGACACGCTACACTGCACATCCTTTTTAAATTCCACAGGTAATAAACTTGCACTAAATGAGGCCAGTCTCAGCACAAGTCTGTGCTGATGCCAGGCCTAGCAATCTCTTTCATCTGTGCTCCTTTGCAAGCACTGAGGCTGCAAGGCATATGGGTTCATGAAAAGACACTGCTTTATAGGTTCACTGATAACTTGAGAGAGTTTATAACATAATTATTGCTTGCCGGGAGACAACAAAGTTAAACAGATTTTCATAGTAGTGGCAGTGTAATGTCAGAAATGACCAGGAAAAACAAGACCAGTACAACTCACAGGATGTGAAGTTCTGTTTCCTAGATGAGTAAATAAAACAAATCCTTTTCCAAAGGATGTGCCTGTAACCCGGACTCAGTATAGTGGAGGTGCAGTCAAGATAATTACAATGGAATTCAGGTAGGGGCTGAGTGCTTGCACATAAGGCAACAAAAGGCCTCATGCCACAGGATAATTAGATATGTAATATAAGAAGCCTAATCATCTGTTCCTGATGAGACAGTCTCCAAGGTGGGAACTGAGCACTGGAGAGGGAAAGTGAGAGTCAACTCTGAATCTGAAGACAGGCATGCTTTTCCCACAGGAGGACAACACTGCTGCCAGCTGAGAACTTGAGAGTTGCCACTCTTACAGCTCTGCCACCAGCATGCATTGTGACACACCTTCCCACCCCTTCAGACAAAAGTGGCCAAGCTTGCTCAGAACAACCATTTAAACTGAACTAATCCCACTGATTTTGATTGGAGCAGATTAGGAAGCACTCACAGACAGCACCTGGCTGCAGCTGGGCAACTTCAGGATGGGAGGCTGTGACAAGCAGAGGAGGGCAGTGACCTCTTCCACCAGCACAGCTGTAGCTCAGTGGGGACATCTCTCTACAGCTTAACTACACAGGGCCTCGACTGGCAATGGGCAGCTAAGATGACTTGTCGTCTTTCCTCCACTGACCTCACCCACTCTGTACCACTCAGGCAATCAGTCCCTGCCAGGACATAGCTCTGGAAACAATGAAACTTTGCTTTCAGATAACTTCTACAGCTACGTGAATAGTCTTCATGGTAACACCAAAATGAATAAAACACTGAAATGAGGTACAGTGGTTGTAGTAATTAACAAGTCCCCAGATACACCCAACAGACACCAGTAAGCCCAGAAGGTACCACTGCCATCACCTATCTGACTTCCTCAACAGCACAAGCCATAGAGCTTTGCCGAGCAATTTTTGCATCTACATTGTAATTTCACATTGAAATAATGCATATCTTTTAGAAAAACAGCCAGTTGTGATTTAAAGGCTGCAAGTCTTGAACCTCCCCTAAGCAAGCTGTTCCCATGATCAACTGCCTTCTTTCTTCAAAAGGTACACTTCACGTGCATGTGGGAACTGAAAACACAAAGGGTGAGTGAGCCAAGTTCTGGTTCTCCGGCATGAGTGAAGAATCAACCTCCCATCAGTTTTATGAGGTAATTGTAACTCTGCACAAGAGTACACAACCTTTCTTGAAGATCTTGTGCAGAATTTAGCACAAGACGAGCATTTTCCTCATTTTGTGAGAGCTTTTCAGACTGTGTTTCCCTTTCAAGATAAAACAGACTGGGCAAATTCTGTGATTTTTGTACAATGTACATGACCTACAACAGCCACCATGATGGTAACCATGGTACTTCTCTGGCCACCAGACTGGTTTGCCTCCCAGGCAGCTGGCACTGAAAAGATAGCTCCTGAAGATAAAAGAGACCATGGTGCTATCAAAGATCACGTTCTGCTTTCCAGCTACAGTTCCAGTACCTCCATATGAACCCAGACGGCGGATGTGTCACTGACATGAAACCAAAGTGACTTTGCCTTGCAGTCTGGCAAATGTCATGCTAGGGGTCAAAGAAGTGGAAGCTGTTTGATGCGGCAAGTGGTATTTCAAGTATTGAGGAAGAAAAGTTAAAAAGTCCCTCAAAAATAAAACAATCAAAAAAGCTTCCTGAAACAAAAACACCAACGCAATAAATGAACTGAAATGTCTCATCTCATTGGTTTTAACTGAAATGGGAAATATGTTGAAATGGACCCCTCCTTTCAGGAATCTCTGATTAAACAGTTTACAATTTCTAGATGAAAAAAAAAATCTCAAAAAATTCCAAACCAGCTCCATGTCAACTCCTACCCGAGCTGAAACCTACACTAGTGCATCTCTAAAATTTTGCTGCAGTTGTAATCACAGCCCTGTGCGTAACACAGAGAGGACACATATTCTCACATTCAGTTGGTATTGTTCGTGAATTACACCTCTACAACCAAGAGGAAAAGGAAAGGTGGTGAAGTCATGGCAACAGTGGGACACAACTGCTCACAGTCCATCTGCACAGCAGGTGTGAGCAGAGGGGAAGCAATGAACTTGGAATGGAGTCCAAAACAAGCACTTATGTATGCTGTCATCTGTTCCTTGCTTGAAGAAGACCTCAATACGTTAGCATCACCAGGTTCCAAGGAGACAATTGCCATTGTGCTCTTTCTACAATGACAGGTTTTCTCCAATGCAGATTTCTTCTCTCACACAGAGCATCCAGGCCACTGAAGGGTATGTCTATTGAGAAGACCCTCAGCAGACCTTCATCTACTAGTTCACTCCATGCAGCAGAGACAGAAGTCCAACACCTTCTTTTAGTGCATTCAAAGAGGCCAACTGGCACAAGGAGACACAGCATTTCCCCTCCTCATGCCAATATTTCCTATATTCAATGGGAAAGGATGGCATTTTTCTTGAGTCACCACAGTTTTCAAATGGTTATTCTTACCCTTTTTCAGTCAAATATATGGGAAATAGATCTGCAGAAAATGTGAGCTTGTGGCTGGACACTGACCTTTGGAGTGACCCCTTCATGACTCTGCTCTAGTCTTCAAATGAACATTAGAAGGACTTCACCTTCAATCACTGTTAACTGTGACCTCATGACTACATTTACCTGTATCAGTTTAGCTGCAGGCCTATCTCTTAAAGTTCAGTGCTATAAAAAACCAGATTAGACAAAATCAAGAATTAGACTTCAAAGACCTTTAGACCGTCACATGGAATCAACATTCTGAATCACAATTACCTATGACTGGCATTTTATAGCAGTAGTTCTTTGAGGACAGCAAAACTGATTTTTACCGATAGACTTTAAGAAAAAGACTCCATTATTTATAGGTACCTCTAATTTTTATACCATTCAAGATATTCGCAGGAGGTGTGAATATGTAATTTTGAATGTAAAGTTGTTTTCACATTATTTCATTATCCCTACAGTATTTTTGGCAATGAGTGTTTTGGAAGGTGAATTTAAAAAAAAAAGAACAAATAGAAAATAATGTTGTCAGTGCACGACTGGAATTATGACTAGCATCCTTTAATCATGTGTCCCACTCAAACCACACAACTCTGAGTCCACATGACCCAGGGCTGAATCTCCCACTGTGGGCATTAAATGCTGTAATATGTTTAATTCACCAAAATTCACGAAGGTCCTTGGACACCACAGTGACTGGTGCCAAGTAAGTGTTTATAGTTGCAGCAACTGTTAGTAAAACATCATGCACTTCAGTTTTGGAAGCTGATATGGAAGAGCTGAGGGACTCTGAGGCCTCAAGGTCATCCATATCTTCTGTTTGCTTAAGGTTGAAGTGACTGAATTTTTGTCAAGCCAGTGCCTTGAGTCCTTTCTGTACTCTTCTGCCTCTCTGTAGCTGCCAAATTTCCACAAGCACATGCTATCAGGTGTGGTCCCACTGGAAACACAGCACTTGGAAGCTGGTGAAACACACCCAACAAGTCCTGGCTGTGGCATGACCAAGGCAGGCATCCCACCAGGTGTCCATCACATCCAGGCCAGCCAGCCTGGTTAGCTTACATAGCACCACAGTCATTCTCACCCCATTTTCCCCTTAGTCTGTCAGAGATGCAACCTCTTACTCTGACTCACATTCACTTTCACTTCAGAGTTGTCAGCTGGATCTATGGGGGCTTTCCATTTCAGCTCAAGCAGCCTTTCTTGTCTTCCAAGTACACAAAAGAAAGCCTTGCCTTCTCTGATAGTTTTGCAATGAGACCAAGATGGATAGATGGATAACCAGAAGAACAAATAAAGGAACAAAGGAAGATTTAGGGCAATTTCTCCAAAAGAGCTACTGCTAGGCCAAATTAGAGCAAATCTCTTATGTTTTCTCCAAACTAAACAGTCCTATCAGGTGCTTCAGGTTATGGCTCTTATTTGAAAAACTACGAGGGTTTCCAGTGTACCAAAAAAACAGGAGTTACAGACTGCAATGACTTCACATGTAGCCTGTTGATGTAAGTCTAAGAAGAGGTGTCTAACATAATCACAGCCTTTCCCTTGACATTTTCCAAACACAGTGTTGTTCAGCAGAATGAAAGTGTGAGAAGTTATGTGCAGCACATGGAAGACAACATGGCCACTTCCCTTCTGTCTGATTCCTCCCTCTTTCAATTTTGGAGATGAAAATTCCAGCAAAAAAATTCTTTTTCTGGAAAAGGACTGGTGACTTTAGTACACTCTGAAACACACACAGATTTTCATGTTCGCTTAAACATTTCACTACAGGCTTAAAATACAGATGATTTAACAAAGTAAGTGGTGAATGTGAAAATTCATTGGTTTGAAACTGTCCGTTGGAAATGTAGTGTTTTTTGAAGTCAGGATTTTAAAATAAAAGGGTTTTTAAAAAAAATCTTGCAATTTTTGTTTTCTCAAAAGGTGCTGTACTGCTCACCCAAGCCATTATTGTGATGTTTCATCAGAAGGTGTGTGAGATGTTTCAGTGAAGGGAGGGGTGGTAGAAAGAGTAATGTGTTGTTTACATTTTATTGGGTCCCATCACCCCACAAAGATGAGCAGAAACAACTTCAAAGTAAAGATGCAGTTCTGCCTAATGTCCGGTTGCTGAGCTAATTTTTTTATAAATGCAACTACTTTTGTGTCACTTCTGTGAGTTCAGAACATTGCTTTTCACAACATACTCATTACTAGGACAGTATAGCACTTTTTAGAAGTGACTAGGGAGGAAAATATGCACATACATTGTCTAAAAGACTAAAAAGTCACCATTACCAACAGACATCAAAAGCAGAGGCAACTTTGGCTTTTACCTCAGTACCAAGGTGAGTCCTTCCATAACTTCTTTTCCCTTCTCTCCCACTGGTTGCTGATGGAAGCATAACCCATTGATGAGAATGACACCCAAGGGAGTGAAGATGGGATTCAGGACCTATGGATGTCTTTGCTCTGATAGTCCGTAAGACTCTTAGAGAAAATGCCAAGCTGCTAAAGCTGGGCTGTTTGTATGGGTTTACTGCATCTTTTGGGGTCAAGCACATGCAGTGAGCTAGCCCACTGTCTCCTGAGTTGAGCAGATCTGGGAAGATCTACTAATAAAAATGGTCCCAGAGACAAAAAAGAATGTATGTTCATAAAAGCAAGTACATGAGAAAAAAAAAAAGTAAGAAAGGAAAATGGAGAACTGAGGGGAACAGAGAGAGAACGGAGGGAGAAAGAACTGCACTGTCCTACAAGAGCAGCTTTGTGATTCCTCCAGTAACGCTACTCTGTTTTGTTTATCGTGAAAAGATCCCATTAATGCTTCAGCCCCATCAAACAGCAGACCAAGTTCATGAATGGCACCTATCAGAACCCAGGGTAAATCCAATGATTAGAGGGAATTTGCCAGAGGCCCTTTGTAGCTGAGAAAAATGCCTACTCCAGAGAGGAATGTAGAAAATTCCTGGGAGGACAGGCCCTCCTTTGTTGGCAGTCCAGCGGTATTCTGGAGCAAATAAAGGCACACAAAAAAATGGGATCTTAGATGCAATGAACATTTGAAGAAACCGTTCAAAGACCTCCTTGAAACATTCACACCTCCCCCTCTTTCCCCGACTGTACTAATTCTGTTTAGGATGACCAAATAGACTATACTCAAAACACTACTGCTTTAGGTTTACATAATAGAAATGTCTCCCAACAGCAACAGCTTCACTTAGTTTTTTCTACTCCTTTTTCCCCAGTTAAATCTTTTGTTGACACAAGCTTTTAGGGGCCCAGTTCTTAGCCAGTGCAAATTGCTACAGATCCAACTGAAATAAAAGGATCTCTGCTGCCTTACAGCAGTATAGAATTTAACCTCAGATTTAGCCCAAAAAATAGAGGAAATGCACCCAAACACCAGAATAGGCCTACAGTCAGTGGAGAAGGTATATGGACACCTCATCTCTGATTCATCCCACCTTGTTAATGCCAAATGAATATGCATCACCTATGAACTATGCAGGGGCAGCTAAGAATGTTCCACAGAATGAGCGATTTGCCTGGATAGATTCATTTTAAGAGTATAAACATAACCTGGCAGAAATCAAATCCACAAGATCAGACAAGACAAGCATTCAGTTAGTAGCTGAAAGGGACATGACATGTGGGTGTTGATTCATTTCAGATTCACACGGTGGATACTTTTTACTTCTCTTAAGTTAATAACTTGTTCATAAGAAACACATTTAAACCAGAAAAATTATACAGAGATCCAAAGAACTTAGCCAAGTATCAGCAAAATTATATTAAAGCTGCAAGTTGTTATGTAACGTTTGTCTGTATTTGCTCATCACAACCTTTTCAACTACATTACAGCAACACAGTTTTTGTATTAAAATAGCCCCAACCCATACTACATGTACAGAGATGACATTCTGCCTGCCACAGGCAAAGTTCTAATCTCACATCAGTGTAAATCCAGCATAGTTCCAACAATTTCACTGAACATCAGTGAAAGTGAGATCAGAATTTGGCCCTATGCCTCCTTCAGTCTGTTTTCTTCCAAAGAAAATAAAACCATTTTTTGTTATTTCTTTGCTGTGAAAAATCAGATACAAATTTAATGGGTGATTTAGAAGACCGTATCTGCTTCTGAAATCTTGACTTGCATAAACTCATGTAATCCTCACATAAACACATTCAACAAACATGATTTCCTCCCTCCTCGCTTCCTATGCTCTGAAGAATATTAATGTCTTTTTTTTTCCACAATGTGGACTTAAACACAATATGCTTCCTTATAAACATTGTTAATTATTTTTATAACCCACATTAAAGGACTTGTTGTGATAGTGAAAGAGTATTCATGCAGTTGGAAGTGGGCTGTATATGTGGGCATACGCCACATTTGTGTGCATGCATATGAAATCTAATAAAAGTATTATTGACAACTCTGGAGGCTGATATTCTAATGTTTTTCAAAATGGACATGAATTGTTTGCAAAGGTGTTTCCTCATTCACTCTGCAAATGCTGTTCATTTTCCTCTTTGTTTTAACCAGTCTTTTACTGTTCCAAGTGGGTTTACATCCACACAGCAGCGCAGTGGCATCGAAGGGATAAAGAGCTGGCTGTACAAACAAAGCTGGGTTCTTCAGTTGTGTGTTAAAAAAGGCACATGTTAAAAGAGCTCTTCTCCTTTGTTTTTTAATGAATGAAAGCAACCGAAGATTTCTGCTAACACCCAGGTTCTGCTTTCTCCTGAATATTCCCCTGAGGGAGATGGTTAGGAAGCTCTAGCTCATCAGTGGGAGCGTAAGTGGGAGCACTGTCACTGTAACTGACTGTAAAACTTTGGACAGTATCTCCTGCTCTGGTAGGAAAGCAAGATCTGACCTGTTTTTTTCCAATGGGATTCCTCTGAGATACCAAACTGCTTGCATGGGTGAGTTGCCCTGAGAATGGGTCCTTGAGAACAAAAATGGCATTAAGGCAGACAGACTGGAAGGTTTGTGCCACCCACGTGCCCTGGGCCCACACTTAATGCAGACACTGAGTGAAACAACAGATCTAAAAATACATCATTCCTCCAGCTGAAGTATAAAACACCTACAGTGCCCATTAAATGCAATGGGAAGTGCAGGTATTCAGCATGTTCCAAGGTTAGACAGTTGGCTCTAGTGAAAAAAGAAACATATTGCGACAGCTTCCCCAGCACAGTTCTCTAATTGCCATCAGCTGCATAAATCCTAGGAGCATCTTCTGCAAAATAAGTATCAACTGAGAAAACTGATCATTGGAGAAGCATGCGAAGCCTGCAGAACACAAGCACACACGTGTGCACACTAACCTTCTCATGCAACCTTGATTTATTTAGCTTCTGCCTAGCATATGGCTGACATTTTAAAGTAGCCTCCTAAAACTAAAGATATGTTTGTCTGTTTATGTGATTGTTTTCCATCAAATGGAAACTTCAGCTATAATCCAATAAATCCAGGCTAGCAGGATAAATGACTGTCACTGGAAGCCTGACTTGTCTCACTGCCACAAAGCAGAATGAAGCCCTGGGCTCTTCCTCTGAAGCCAGAGTGACATCATCTTACACATGCTCCTTTTACTAGAGGGTGTTTTGGGCTCCCTTCAAAAACATCCATGAATGGCAGTGATTTACTCACTGTTGTGCACCGTCAGGGTTTCTCCTCCAGGGAGAGAATTCCTTCTCTATCACAAACTTCCTCTGTGTCTTTGGGAAGATGCATACACCCAGACATTTAAAGATCTCTTATGAAACCAAAGGCACAGACAGATGTTTGCAATAGTATGTCAGCCAAAAAAACTCTTGTTAAACCTGTGCAGATACCTTGGCCATTCAGATGCCCCAGCTTAGTCAGAAGCACAACCTCTAGCACAAGGGATGACCCAGAGGGTTGGGCAGGAACAGGGTGAAATCACCCTGCATGAGGTGGCTGATGGATGAATCATGGCAAACACACAGAGTAACACACCAGTGATTTCTGCTCTAAAGGAAAAAATAAAGACAGGCTGTTTAAAGAGGGGATTGGGTTCAGAAGATTTTGAACTCTCCTTTCAATCAAAGGCGGAGTTATTTACCACTGCAAACATCCATTAAGTCCTAAGCCATTAAACCCTGTAGTGAAACAAAGATTAAGCAAGAAATAACTGACCAGCCCAGATTCAGAGACTGGCACAGATGAAAAGAGAAGTGGATAGGCATCCTGGAGGCACCCCATTATTTCTGAGGGTGGTTCAGTTTCTTTGATACTCTCTTTCAAGGAGTTAGGTACTGCTTCTGTTCATTCTTCTCCTCCAGTCTCTTGGCAAAGCAACCAGAGCCCACAACAACAAGCTAAGTAGAACTGATGTTTGTCCAACAAAGGTAAGAAGCAAAAATATTTACAGAGGAGAGAGGAAGGGGCAAGGTGTCATTGCCTCTTTCTGGTTACTCCCCAGTATTGCCTCCTTCTGGTTCCCAGTTTAGACTAAGAATTGAGAAGGAATTATTCCAATTAAAACAGTGGTGCCAAATCAGTATGAGGCCAGAAAGAGGACTGTGGTTTATCAGAGCAGCTTTGTGACAGCATTTTTCAAAGCCCCAGAGACACTGGGATTACTCCTAAAACACTGGGAACCTCTGAAACACTCACTGTAAACATCCAAGTTTATTTCCTCTTTTGTCACAGGGAAACAGGGAGAGGGCAGAGGGAAAGGAGGATGAAATGAACAAGTATCTGATCCTAGAATACTCTGGAAGAGCGGAACTTGACATTTGCTTGGCTTTTAGAGCTGTGGTCGGTGTTCGCACCCAGACTTGGCTGCTCAGCGCGGGAGGCAGGAGGAAGCAGCCACCGTCAAGGTCAGACAGAGGATGTGGTGATTGCCCCTCTGGGCCGCCCAGGAGTTCATCAGGATATGAATGTCTGTGCAGGAGTAGGCACTGCTTCCAAAATGAAATCTGGACAGTGTTAATTTATCATGTCTAAGCCTGAGGCCTGAAATAACAGTTACCAGCATTTGTGGTTTTGTGTACACTTTGAAAGTTCTGGGTAGCTGAAACTGGCTGGCTTTTTTCAAGAATTAAAGCACTTCTGACCTTCCTTTCAAATGCCCTCTATAAACATAGTGATATATATAGGCACACATTTACTGCTTTTTTGTAGGGGGGAAAAATGTGAACTTAACATAAAGTGAACTGGTAAAGGGAGGGCAGGGGTAGCTCTGAACACAAAAGGTCTTGCTCTGTTTCTTAAAGGTTCTCCTGTACTAACAGCAATTAGAAAGTTCAGCTGTAATTTCATCCCTCATTCATACAGGACCTTGTCTCACCTTCAGCAGGAAACAGGGACTGAGTTAGGAGAGCCTGAATATAATAGAAGCCTGTGGCTGTAGTACACTGCTGCCATCAATATAAATCTGTCATAAACACACTCAGGCAGGAAGAGGAACTTCCATACACTGTGGCCTTTACATTTTTGGATGCAGATGCAGATTTATGGCACATGGGAAGCAATCAGCCTTTGAGGCAGTGTGGGCCCTGCCAGTGTGCAGGGCTGTGCAGACTGGTGTTCCTCAGCTGAACTGCGCTCCCACAGCTGTGTTTGTAACCACCTCCTGCCGGACAGAGGAGCCTGGGCTGAAATAAGGCTAAGGACATGTTCTTGTTATGCTGGATTTTCACAAAATTGTGGCCTACAAAAGGAAAGTCAGAATTTTTAAGCTGTACTGGAACTGATTTGTTATATGGTCTCCAAACTGCCACTCTGCACTTCCACGCATATTAAATGACATCTTCTGTTGCTTGAATTCCTACATAGTATGTGAATGGGACACACATGCAATCCAGGGCTAAATGGCTATTCTGTATGAGGAAAGGTGGAAGAATTGGGCCCAGAGGTCACCAGGATTCCAGTACAACTTTGTTCACCATTTCAGCAAACTTTAAACTCCTGAAAAAAACTAGAGCCCTATTTGGAAAGCAGTCACATCAAGTGACTGGATTAAGGTGATTACTCTTCTGAATCATGGTATCTTAGGAGTGTTTTTGCATAAGGTGATCTCCAAATGAAAGCAGTTTTGAGCAAATTGAAAAACAGCTCAGTGTCACTATTAATTAATGAAAAACAATTTTTCCAAGTCAGCCTAATAGAAGGCTTCCTATGTGCAACCAGTAACTGATTGAATGACTCAAGCAGTAAAATCACAGTTAGGCCTATTTTCTTCATCCTGGAAGGCCAAGTTCAATATTTTTCCTATGAGACATGCCTTACTATAAAAAGAATGTGATGTTTGAACGTGAATGTCTCTGCTCTCAGTGCTGGCACATGAAGCCTTTCCTACCCCTCCTGCCACATTTCAAGAGTGCAGGATGAATCACAATCATGTGGTTCACCTCCCTGCCAAATTCTTTTCTTCTGCTACCACTGCAAGTTCCTCCCAGACTGCTGCCAACAGTGGCTGTCCCCTAGCCAAGACCTTGGGGGCGAACGTCAGCAGGTGATCCCTCCCTCCCTCCCTCCCTCCTTCTGTGAGGACACAAGCAAGTGCAGTGTCAGAAACCTGTAATCACAGGACTACTTAACTAAATAGGTAGTGGAGTAAGTTGAAGGAGAAAAGGAGCAAGAAGGAGGCTGAAATAAGAAGGAGAGAAGGAAAGGGGGATGTGTGAGGCTGGCTGGATGCTGCAGCTGTAAGGTGGCTGAGCACCACATCCTCCCTCCCACCCACCCGCAGACACACTTTTTATCTGTCCATTGCTCAGCCAACAGTACAACACTGCTTTCAACTGGACAAGGGAGACCCCTTCACAGCAGAGCTCTCAGGTTGCCTGACTTCGCCTTGAGCTGTTTTATGGGACTGTAGCATCAGGGCCCAGTCTATGGTGAATGGGAGAGTGAGAAGAAAGGTATTAACTGAGAGGAGTTTGAGAAACATGAGTGCCTAGGTCACATCACTTTGCAAAAGGCGAGAAAAGAGGACATCATGTGCAATGCTGTTTTGTGTGCCAAGTTCATGGTTTCAGCTGAGGTAAGAATAAATACACTTTACATGTGAAATAGGGGGGACATGCTGCAATCAAAACACATGAGCTTCTGAATGCTTCAACAAGCAGGGGACATGTATAAAAACTTGAAGATTCATGGATAGGAGTCTTTCATTTCTGAAAGCTGCCTACCCCGCCACTGAGGGCTGAGGTAAGGGCTGAGGGTATCTGGCAAGATCAGCAAGCACCCTCAGCAGAGTGCAAGAGCAGCTCTCACAGCTTCACCTGAGCTGCCCACCCATCAGTTCTCCTGACAGCCAAGCTCACAAACCTGTGACTCTGACAAAGGTTTTCACCTCAGCTGCAGAGATGAATGAGGGGTTCTGTGCCCTTCTCTAAGGTCTTTGCTGCTGGCATTGATTTTATGCAAAAGGCATCCAGGAACTGCAGTAAGGGTTGACAATACAATCCTGAAACAGGGTTTTAAGAAAAGAAAAAAAAGACAGTGCATAGCACTTGCAAGTCATCATCAGCTGAATGTACCCACTAGCTGCTATTGAGTATTTAAAGCACAAATAATATAGTGAGTACTCCTGGTAAAAACAGAATGATGGAAAATCCACGTACTCTTTAATGCAGAACTTTCAGACGAAAGAATCCTGTCTGTCAGATGTTTTTCAAATAATGTGTTGGCATTATTACCTGTGCAAAAATCAATGCCCATCTTAGAGAAAATACTTCCTTTTAATACAAAGATTGGCAGTGACAGCCCAGAACACCAGACATATAAACAAGCATGGAGATTCAGGATCATAAAACGTTCATTCTTTAAGGCACAACTGAAAGCATCTCCACCTCGTCTTACAGATTACTAGCTTGCTTCTAAATGACTGAAAAATTATCAAGATGGATGTTTGGCCACAAGAAAAGCTTTACTAATCTTTGATATTTTTACTTGCTTTAAGGTAGCGAAAAGGTTCTAGTTCAGTAATACCGACCTAGCTTTTTTTTTCCAAATTATGCCCTGATTCTTTATACTTTAAGCACTGTCTCCATCTCTTTGATGGCACTATGCTGATTTATACAGAATTGAAACCTTGAACTTTTACAGCTTACCTTGTGCCATAAAGAATATGAGACTTACAACATGTACAGTAAATCTAGACTTAAATTATTCTCCCAGGTTCATTCACTGTCCGTAAAAGCAAGGAAGGAAAAGCACCCCAAAGGTTATTAAAACCTGGAATCTCTGAGCTCCAGCATTTTGTTCTGCGTATGCAGTGTTCCCACACCCAGACATCCCAGGCTCAGGGATTTCCCAGAAGTGAATGCCCCACCTTGCAGAGACATTGCAGCTATGCTGACAATCCTTTTTTTCCTAAGCCTGTTCCCATACTTTATTATTTTTTATTAAATTTAATACTTAAATCCCATACCCATATGTGCTATACCCATATCTTAAACTTTCCCTGCCAAACATTTCTCAGGTAGGTTTTTACTACCAACCAACTGCTTCTGGGTCAGTTCAAACCAGGAATCACAAACACAATCAAGTTACTGACCACATGCTCATTTACTGATAGAAGTTTAAGTGATGCTACTTACCTTTCATCTGCAGCAAACTAACCACATACATGTGGCTGGCTACTGCAGATCAGCCAACACACAAAAGCGACCCTAGGTTCCACTCCTTTTGTGAGTTTTCTCTATGAAATAACACGCAGAAATAATCACAGCTCCAACTGGCTTTGCAGAAAAAAGATACTGAGTAAGAACACGTGAAATGCCCGGGGTCAACTCTTGCTCTTTTTCTGTAACGTGAGCAGCCCATTGACTAGATTTTCTGTTTTCCAAGTATTTCTTTTTATGGAGCAGAGTCAGAAACCACTGACTCTCTACATAAGAGAAAGGACAGTCTTAGAGTAAATGTGCTGTCAGTTTCTCAAATACCTTCACGGTAATCTTTTCTACCACCTGAGGAATGAAACTTTTCAAAAGACTTTTTATTTTCTTGCAAAGAAGAGGAAAATATAATGTGTGTTTTGTAACAAAGTTTAAACTCCTGAAACACACTTATAAATAACAGAAACAGAAAAGTCTATCAGGCAGGGAATGAAGTGTTGGAATATACCACCAATTCACTTTCTGCTGCCTAATTTCCTACACAGAACAATGGCATTCTCATTTATACAATGCCCAAAAGATCTACACATCAGAAATGTGGTACATGTAGAAGATACTCAGTTTTTCACTCTTGTAAAAAGTACTTCCCCAATGAAAGGTCCAGAGGACTGAGAACAAAAATACCAGTTAATTTAGAAGAAAAAGAAACTATTATAAAATATATATTATTAAAATAAATTATTATTAACTCTCCCTAACTGCATTAATCTATCCTGTTCTACAATTTTCAGAAAGCTGTCAATGGCAGAAAGCAGTATTTGCAGGCACTAATAAATTCTGGAAATAAAAGTGTCAGATTACAACAAGATGATACTATTGATGTTAGAAATATTCCCTTCTCTCATTCTTAATAGAAAGTTGCTTTAGAAAACATAACAGATTGATCTGAGTCTTTGAACTGAACAGTTAGCACAGGGCACAGCACCTTGGGTGTACCTTGACTCCCATGGTATCACATAAGTTGGTAGTTCAGAATGAGTGGGTGGAAGAAGTACTGAAAGACTATTTTTCAGCAAGACCCCAAGAACAGAATTCAGCTCCAGCATCAGCAGGAACTGTTCCCATGGGGCAAGGTTAGGATAAGACTGTTTCTATCAGTAAGTGTGTCCTTTCAAATCGAGCAGTCCCAAAATGATGACTACCTCGACAAACAGCTTTTCAGTAAGAATTGAATTCTTATTGCCAGCTCACATTCAGCATCCCAAATGTCATTTGTAGGCTACTTGTCTAGAGGATGTTTTCAATTACTTGGCTGTTTTTCTTGCTTCCCTACTCCCTTTGTTTCTCCCAACTATTATTCAGTTCCCATAAAAGTATTTCTGTTGAGGCTGTAACTTGGGCACGAGACACGTAAGTGTACTCCCTGTCTGCACATGCAAGTTAATGACTCAGATTCTCTCATTACAGGTGGTTTATAAGCTGCTTTTACCATGTCCTGGTCAGAAGAGATTTATAATTAGTTTTCTGCTGTACCAGAGCTCAAACCATCTAATCAACCCGACCAGTTCAGATCAAGTTCATTTGTCTCCACCTACATTTGAGTAGCGTCTCAGGGTTTTCCTTCTGGTGTGCTGGGTTTTTTGTTTGTTTGTTTGGTTTGGTTTTGTTTGTTTGTTTTTATAGTTTTGATTGGGGCTTCTTTGGTTTTGTTTTGTCTAACAAAACAGCTATTCAATTTTAGAGAAGCATATGCCACTTTTGCTTTGGACATTAAACAAATCTAATGCCTTTATTCCAACTGCAGGTCTGACACACTGCTCCAGTACTATTCAATGCACCTATTTGTTAGCACGCACAGCTGATGTGAGGGGCTTGCTTGGGTTTGTTGCTGGATCCACTACAAACACAAGCCACTGGCAGTTCAGTCAGCAACATATGAGAAGGGGCTTCCTCTCCCTCTGTATTGGCCCTGGCTGTTTGAGCATGAACAGAAAAGGTGGACTGATGCCAACTGGCATAACAGAGAGAAATAGCCGTGCATGACTCTAATATAAGCAGCAAAAAGACCACGCACAAGACATCTCTCTCTCTCCCACTGACTAACGTTCCTTTTGGCGAACAGCAGCAAGCTTTTGCACGCTTATTTCCTTCTGGTCAGGGATGATAGCTCTAATTACGTAGCAAGGTTAATATGACACAGTCCTCTGGCACTGCTGATGTACTAGGGTAGAAAATAGAGGGGAAAAGGACTGATCAGCTCCTAGTCAGTTCACACACACTCCCCTCCTCGATTTTCAAAGGAAATTCCATGTAAGAGGCATAACTGGAGGACTACTCAGACCAACTCACACACACTGCAGAACACTTGGGGAAGGGTGTGCACCTACAGGGAAAGGAAATGTGTCAATAGCAGTGACACAGTAATCCCAGCAGATTTATGAAAGGCAGGTTCACTGGGATTCACATCCTTTCTTCATCAACAGATCTTCATTAACAACCGTATGGAACTTGTGCATGTTTTGGCATGTACAGAGCAGGGCAGTGGGCGGACAATATTATTTTAACAGTTTTCTTTCTTCCAGTCTCTTTTTTTAGTGTCCTGCAGGATATAGGCAGCTAAAAACTGATGAAAACCAAGGCTGAACTTTCTGACACTTTGAAATAAGTACTCACAGGGGGATTTAATCATCAATTATTCTTATGATTATGATTCTTATTATGATTATGACCATGAGTATTACTAGGACTCTTATGACCATGAGTATTATTATGACTCTTACTTAAGGATTCTTTGCCCACCCCAACATTTACATTGTGACCATGAAAGCAAGATGGCTAATTCAGGGACTCCACAGACTAAGGAAATATAATGTAAGACCATTCCCAAATCAGAGATAACTTTTCTGCCTTTTCTTTATTTTTTCTGTCATTTCCCATTTTTTTCATGCCCTCATTTAATAAGGTGGTCAGCGTCTTCAAGAATTCCTTCCTGCCTGTATTATTAAGAGGAAAGGCGAAAGAAGCTGAGTGCACTCACAAAATAACCCCACTGTTACACTTACACTATGTATACAGGAGTGGTCCTACTAGGACAGAACAGATTTTGATCTGTACCTGTGTTCTTTTTCTGTAAGTGTATGCCTAGAAAAAGGCCAAGCAGAGAAAGGATAATGCCCTGATACTCTCCAAAGTGAGTTATTTAGGTTATTTAGGCTCCTCAGTCACATGTGCTCTGTGTGTGTTTAGTAACCCTCAAAAGATCTCCCCCCATGAATTTCTCCAGTCTTCCCCTGAACTCTCATGAAATGTTAGTATCCAATGCCCTGTGGCATGGAGTTCCACTGATCTACAACCTGCAGTGTGAAGAACCATCTCTGCTTGTTCTGAAATAGGCTACTACAGATTTGATTCCACTCTCTCCAGTTTTAGACAAACTAGTCAAGAACCAACCCCTACCAACTCTCTCCATGCCTCTCATGACTTTGTAGACTCTTCTAAAGTCATCTCTCTTCTAGCCTGAAGAGTCCCAGCTTACTTAGTCATGTATCACAGAGCAGCTACTCATATGGCAGTTTCATTGGTCACCCTTTGGGCTGCCTTCTGTTCGACTACTCACATTAGAATGGATGAGCAGACTAGAACTGCATGCCTTACCTCTAACGACAAGCACACTAGCTTACAGACTCCAACTTACCTTCAACTTGCATGCAACAATGGGGAGCTCAACACACAGCAAATTTAATCATAGGAACCAGTACCCCCATAGCACCTAAAGTGGTACCATGCTAATAAAAATGCTTCTCTGAAAGACAAGTCAAACTTAAATACGCATCTCTACCACTACCTTGTCATAGTGGAAACCAGTTCAAAGATGGGTTAGCTATGTGGGTGGGTGGGGAAGAAGGATCAGGGTGGACTGAGGGAGAGGAGAATGGTGTGTTTTGTTTATAACTTGAGTGATTGGGAAGTGTGTGTGTTTTCCTGTAAGAAGTGCCTAGCTCTGTCTCTAGTGATCTAAAATCAGTGCCAAAGGTTTGTAAATGGGTTACAGAATCAGCAATAGCACCTCCCATTGTTAGCTGTCTACGTTTTTTATAACCCACTTGCATACTTTTGGTCAACCACTGTAAAATAAACAGTCCTTCTCAAATGTTTTTGTTTTCTTTGACAGCACAGCAATAATTCACTTGGAATGCTGCAGAATATAATAGCACTTAAAAGCTGTTGTAAAGCTGCCTTTTAATGACTTACGTTTGAGTTGTTTTCAAGCAAAAAATATGCCAAAGCTACAAAATACAGGAAATTAAAAGATGCATCATGTGTGCATGTACATGATATGGATGTGTGCACGTGTGGGCTCAAGTAGGAGACATTATTTTAAATAATTCTCATTTTGTGGGAAAGATCTGATCATTAGCCTGTGTCTTTGAAAAATGGCTCAATGCAACAGCCAGAATAACTTCGGCAACTACCAAAATTTAATCAAGATGATAGGAACAAGTCTCCCTCAACATGAACTCTTAGGACCTCACACTTGCTATGCCCCTTGAGTAGGAAAACACTCTCCTAACTGGACATTCCATCTGACCTGAAGAAGCATGTTACAGGGGGATCATGATATGACTGCAAATACAATTGGGAATTACACTTCAAGCTAGAGCAGAAACCAGTGAATACAACACCACTGTCTGTTATCGTGCACTGTCATGGAGTGAGTCCATGTGACCCCACATGTTTATATTCACCCAGCATCACCTTCTGTATCAGTCTCATTTTCTTTCTGAAAACTCTTGTCTCTGACCTGCACAACTGAGACCCTAAATTGTGCTGTAGGGGGAACAGGAATAAACCGTACCTTAAATTTGCTCTTGAAGGCTCAGAGGTTATCCGTTTGTCCATCACACCTGCATTCCTGAGAAACAGCTGGAAACCCAGAGAGGCCTGGCCCAGCTCAGTGCTTCTCCAGCAGAGAGCAGTGATACACTGTCAGTGAGCTCAGTCCTGGAAAGCAGGGCAGCTTCCAGAGAAAAGGCAAAGCTCAAAGCTGGCAAGCTTGCTAATGTGAATGTCAGAGGAGCTGGACTTGGAGAAACAGATGACAATGTGGGGTCATCTGAAAAGAAAATCATTGAGAGCACCTGCAAAGGCAGTGCCTGAGCCAGCAGCCCTCACTTCAAGAGGAATACTCACGTGAGATGAGAGATGTGGTCCTTGCAGCATTTTGCACTGTAAGCCCAGTGCAGGGGGCATTTGTACCACAAACTGTACCTGCCCTCAAATGAGTATCGAATACTCTTTGGCAACCATTGCTGAAGATGCATATATCTGTTCAAGTGATATCAAAGACACCATGCTGCCAAGAGAATAGCATCTCTTACAAACTGTGTTTGAAATGCCATAGGCACTGTAAATGTGACCAGCTCAGGTTATGAGCAAGGCAAGATCTGCAGGCAGAAACAGACTCTTCTATTAGACCTGCCAATACTGACTTTAAAAACCCAACAAGCTTGTCTCAGTCTTAGTCCTCTATGTAAGCTGTTCCATGCATTAGAAAACTAGATTTACACATATACACAGGCATACACACACACACACACACACACACACACACACACACACACACACACAGAGGCACTTCTCCATTTACACCTTGTTGTGTGTGTTTTGTCCTTGTGTATATTCTCTACATAGCCACTACCAGTAATAAAAATGTCAAAATGTGAACCCCTCTTAGGCAATGAAAGGCACTGAATGTTAAATTACAGATTTCAGTCCTGTGGTCTAGGCAACAGGTAGATGATGGCCTTAACTGTTCCAACCCCAAAGGAACTGATATGGAGCCCTAGAAGCAGGTTTTCCCAGGTAGAAAGGTTTTCCTCTGTCCCATCTGCTAGTAAAATAAAACTTTGGATTTTCATCTAAAGATGTCAAAATATTTCATAAAGCAAAAGACTGGAATTACCATTCCCATTTTACACATCATGAAAACTGAAGCACACGAAGTATACTGTCTGGACTGAGGACTTGAAGCCACGCAGGCAAGTTTTGCATTGTACACTGATGCTTCCCAACCTGCTTGTAGCCAGCACACCTTGACCCTGGTTTTTTGCCTATGATATCACCTTGGCTGTCTGTCACTGCCATCTCAACGTCCCTCACTACTTCACTATTTCCCTTCTGTTCTGTCAACATCAGCGTTCTCTTTCCTCCTTGGTTGCTGCCTCATTTCCTCACACTCCCTCCCTCCTGTGACAGCAGTATTGGTGGGGAAGCTTGTACTCCTTGCAGAGTTTTCAAGCCAGTGCTCCCCACAGTGCCCTGGCTCAGAAGAAAACCTTGCCAAGCGAGAGTAACCTCCTTGTGTGATCTAAATCGTAACTAATTTCTTTCAGTTTTGTGTCCCCATGTAGACACAAGTCTGCTCTTAATAGTGGAAAAAACCCCCACAGAGCATCCAGTATATCACGCAAATTGTATTCTCTGAAAAGCATTGTTAGTTCAGCCTTAATATTTGCACTATAACTGAGTTTATGGAATGGGTCAGGTTGGGAAGGACCACAGTGGGTCATCTGGTCCAGCTGCTCTGCTCAGGCAGGGTCTACTGAGAGCACATTGCACTGGATTGCACCCAGACAGTTCTTGAGTATCTCCAGAGAGGGAGACTCCACAACATCTTTGGGCAATCTGTTCCAGTGTCACCTGCACAGTAAATAAAGTTCTTCCCCATATTCAGGTGGAACTTCCTGTGCATCAGTTCCATTGCCTCTTCTCTTATTGCTCAGCACCACCAAGAGGAGCCTGGCTCCATCCTCTTGGCATCCCCACTTCAGACACATACAGACATTGATAAAGCCCCCTCTCAGTCACCTCTTCTCAAGGCTGAATGGGCCAGTTTGCTCAGCCTTTCCTTATAAGAGACATGCTCCCTTAGCAGCTTTCTCCATCATCCTATGCTGTACTGCCAAGTGGCATGTTTTACCTATGGATCACTCCAGATGGTTCCATATAACAGCAGATCAATCACATAAATGGTAAGAAAAATAACCATGAAACAAAAAACCAAGGAGTGTATTGGAAAGATCCTTCACCACACACTGATCTCACATGCTCCCCCTGGAGCCAACATCCTTATTTCTGTTTGAATTTAAAAATTATAAAAACCTCTCTATTTGTCATCAGTGTCCTGAAATTTAAGTTTGGACCCACCTGGAAAGGTAAAGAGTTAATTTTTTTTAATTGTTGTTATTATTATTACAACGAGAGCTGATTATTATTTCAAGGACAGCCTCTGTTAGGGCTATCTGATATCCTCTCGACAAGAGAGCTTAAGGAGGCAATGACTGCCTTTCCACAGGTACCTAGAAGGCATCATACAAGCAAAACACTCCTCTATGCACATAAAAGGAGAAAAGCTTTGGAGCAGATGGCTGGCTGCTCCAGCAAAAATTCTGATTTTAATTGGTACTTTTTGTACCTCACTACGCATCAGTACCAATATGGTTCATAATGGCACATCTTTGTAAGCCTCAAGCCCTTGTGGTGACTTCTTGTGCTTTCAGGAGAAGCAAGAAAATGGATCTTTTTCATAATGTTGAGGAATTTGAAAAAAAAAAAAAAAAACCACACAAAAATTCATCTAGAGTTTTCTTTCAAGATAGTGACCCCCAGGACAGGGATGAGATACAGTGTCTGTGACAGTGCTTGTAACCAAGCCTGTAAGAAGCAAAGTGATGCTCTCAATATCTGTAAGATGTTCCACGCTCAAGGAGTGGTTCTGGAACCAAGAATTTTAGGTCACCTTTGTAAGATGAGAATTCAAGGACACAGTGGAGGAAGAAGGATCGGGGTGGTACCTTTCCCAAAAGGCACACACAGTACAAGGTGAATTTTGGAGGACTGGCTCAAATTAAGCAACATTATGCTGCACATTCATCCTGGAAATCATGATCACCTGCCACTATGAGAGATTCCCTTTAAAGTGATCCAACCGCAGGGCCACACTTTAGGGCAGCAGCAGCAAGGAAAGCAGTGCTTATCACACCTTAACTAGGGCTCCCCAGCTAGGGAAGAATGCACACTGCTGTGCTGACTGAAAGGCTTAGGAAAGTGCAGCCCTGCTGTTTCATGTCAACATTCCTCCCCCTCTGCCTTTCCCAAGGTCTCAGCAGAAAATCCATTTTTGTTCTTATCAGTTCAAACAAGAACAATGAATTCCTCAAGCCCACAAGAATGTGACAAGGTGCCAACAAAGCCAACCAGGAAGGTGATGTATGGTCTATAGGCTGCAGCTCAAATAAATCACTGCACAAACCCATGCTGCAAGAAGGGAACTCAAACAGCTTAGAGCCTCTGTTTCCAGTTCTCGCCTTCTAATATTCACCTGCCAAGTATCCCAGATAAAAGCAGTATGTGTGATGCTAAAACACCACACGCCCTTTGCTTTTGTTACCAGGAATACCTGATTTAACAAAGTGTCTAATCAAACCAATACTACAGCAGTGTGTCTACACAGTCTTGGTGAAGGTGGACCTGCAGTTTCCACTATAAACCCCTATATGTGAGAGTTTACAACTGGCTGTAAAACTGGCTTACTGAGCACAGCTTGGTGCACACAGCTGTCAGATGGAGCAAATTATTTTTACCTCATTTCAGAAATAATTGTTTGGCTCTCTTAAAAC
Source organism: Acropternis orthonyx (assembly GCA_035583155.1). Classification (NCBI taxonomy): domain Eukaryota; kingdom Metazoa; phylum Chordata; class Aves; order Passeriformes; family Rhinocryptidae; genus Acropternis; species Acropternis orthonyx. Next base: position 33,366,340 of record JAWWEU010000040.1, on the reverse strand, counting down.
CACACTAATGTTTTGTAAAAAAATTGAGGTTACCACATTTTAACATGTATCTTCCAATTATACAAAGAAACACTGATCTCTTAGTCAACTAGTGTGATTGAGAAAATAAAAGAATAATGACCAAGATATTCAGTCATAAAAAGGCAGCTTAGGAGGTGCATGTTCTGGATGTGCAAGGACGCAGATGTCTCACTCCTTGCTTGAACAATACACCTTCCAGATAGAAGTCACATGATGCTTAACAGTGAAGAAATTAGAATTGTTTCATGCTAAATTGCACACATGATGGTGAAAATTCACAGGCCAGACAGAATGGCAAGCAGGTGTCTAGGATGCTCAGCTCACACATGGGCTCTTCAGGAGCCAGTGACTGAAATGAAACGTGCCTAGCCTTACTGTGAGTTAGGAGCTCCTTAGTTTGGCTTTGCATGTGCATTCCTACCTGGGCAAATGTGGCTCCCAGCCTTGTGCAGGCACAGTGCATATGCAGGAGATGCTCAGCGATGTAGGCAGCAACAGGCTAGCAATCTGGAAGAGCATGGATGCTACTGCTGGTATGCAAAGCACAGCTCTGGTCCTAGGGAGTAAACTTTCTGCAACAATCACCCATGATTCACCAGAAAACTTTCTGATGTATCAGTAAGGTTGACACATCAAACCAGTAATTTGAAAAATAACAGGTGTGTTAAGTGGTTTACACTGTGGACCCTTTTATTGACCAGAGACCTGCATGGCCTTCATGGGGTCAGCACAGTGTGAAATTAGCACAGAATGACTGCAGAGGAGGAATCCAGCAGCCAAGGCTCCCCATGAACAACAACCCTACACTACTGTGCTCACCCAAGGCAAGGCAAGGAAATAACAGCTTACAACTTGCCAGCATGGCTTTGTCATACCTCCTCAATGCTGTACCTTAGCACTAAATGATGTAAGTATGAAAAACTTTGTTGGTGCTACACCTGGGGCATCCAGCTGTCTGCCTGCAGTTCCTCAACATAACCCTCATAGGTTCCTCATTGGTGCAGAAAATGTCTTCACCACAGATGGATTTTTCCTATTTTACATTAGCTCAGCTCTGGAGATGGACTACTTGGCAGATGCTCCAGTACTGCTCCTGCTCCATCACCTACATCATCTACATCCTGCCCTACAAGTATACATATCATTGGGATGCCAGTTGCAGTTGGTACCCTAAATCTGTGCATCCCTGTCTTGCCTATGTATCCTCAGAAAAGAAAGCACCACCGTATCTCCTGCTATTAGCCCATGGCAACCACACTTTGCTGGATTTCCCAGGTCTAAGTCGGCTGTGTTTGCCATCTAGGGAATGAGAAACAAAATAAGGAAGAAGCAATAACTTATCTGCCTGATGGACCACGATGCTTTTCAGATGAACTTTTACTGCTTGTGCTATAAGTAATAATGGATCAGCAAATGGGCTGCAGAGTACTGAAAAAGGTGTGACATCTCTGTGATGAGAAACCTTAGTATGGCTCTGGATTACTGCATTTTTCCTAACAAATGCCAAGAGAGAGTTGGCACTGCATGAGGCTCCAGCTCATCTCTTAAAATGGCTTCAGTTGAACAGGACGTGGTCTTCCATTCTTAATAGATAAGACTTGGCACATCTTTGAAGATACAGTTTTCTTTAACTATGCACACATGTTTCCCCCCAAGAAACTCCCTCCCAAAATCTCTGCCCAAAATTCATATTTTGTACAACATACCAAAGCATTCATATTACTTGTGGGCATGGATCTAAGCCTGGAAATTACTCATGCATAACAGCACCCCTGGATTACACCAGTCAAAACCATTGTTCCAGAAATGCAGCATTTCTGATGGGTGAGGTGTAGTGACAGCAGAGGTGAGACATGGCACAGAGCCCAAGCTCATTCCCTAACAGATATGGTTAGGCAGATCTCTGTGCTGCCTTGGTGGGACTTGGTAAGAGGCAGGGAACCAGAGGAACAGGGGAAAGTTGGGCTACTGGGGCCAGCAGGGCAGGTTATGGAAGCAACAGCTCTGACTGGGAGTGGTCAGGATGCTGAAGAGGAGAAAAGATGGCAATGATGAACAGTTGGGAGCTACCATTTTGAAAGACTGGTTCACTAAGTTTCGTGACATGTCCTGTGGTACTTGGTGAGTTTCATGAATTCTCAGATGCAGGACTCAAATGCATATATAAAAATATTAAAATACATCACCATTAAAATACATTAAAATTGAGTTGTTTTTAAAGGAAAAGCTCAAAATCCTGAAGGCAAATATAAAAACAGCTCCCTTTTTAAGTCTTTTATGGTTTTCAGCCACTCTCATGGAGACTGACGTATATGTTCTGTTTTAGAAGAACTTCTGTACACCTCAGAAATTACAGATATTAGGCACCAAGGCACTTTTCAAAATCACATACACAGTTTTTCTACAAGAGAGCTTTTGATGTTTTAAGAGAAATTACAAGTAAGGGGCAAAGCACAGGGACACCAAGGAACAGAAATTGTTTGTACATTATCACTATACTTTTATATTTACATTCGACATGATTTATAGCATTGAGTGTCTCTATCTGCTCTACAGTCTGCTGGCCCAGCTAAATGGAAATTATGAAAACAAAGAGCCCATTCAAGTAAAATAAATTTCAGCTCCAAAGTAACATTCAACAAAATCCTGTTCACAGTTTATCATGTACTAATTTTGTGATGTCTGTTAAAGGAGAAACTAATTTTCTATGGGATGTAAATAAGCATTTTCATCTGAGGGGAAGAGGGATACGTGACCTAATCCTACTTGTTGCCAATTTGAAATCCCTTTGACTTCAGAAGGACTTCCTTCACTGACAACTAACAGTACTCAGCAAAGGGAACTCAGGGACCTCGCAGAGTTTCCAAACAGCTGGAGCTGGGCTTCAAAGTCCTCTGAGAATGAAATACGAGTGACTGGTAATATGGGATGCTTGATCCTCTCCTTTCAGTTGAAGTAATGCCTTGTCTAGTTGGTTGCTAGTATCATGCTATTAGTAAAATATCTGCATCATTATTCAGATCTCAAATGTTAGCTTTTCTTCATTATCTCTTTCCTAAAAAGATGAGAACAGGCATTTCTGTTACACTATCAAGGCCAGTATCCCTTCTGTCAGTGAGGGACACTTAGGGAAGAGTGCATGAGTAAAACAATTACACAGAGGTATTTCCTATAATGGTACCTCAGTTTTCAATGATTTATGGCTCTGGGACGTCCTGAATGTAAGCTCTGGTATTGAATAGCCCAAGATAAACATCACATTCTTTGAACTTACCAATGGATTCCCATAAACACTTTCAGTTTCTGCAACATCCTGTAATAAGGTGTTTCAATATGTCTTGTAAGATAAAGCAGCATCTTCTGTTTCTTTCAGACCTACCAACTACTACTTCCATTAAATGACCCCCAGTTCTGCTATCAGAAGAACGACAGCGAACACTTCCCCTTCCATGTGCCACGACTGATTTTTGCATCTCACCCACTCTCACCTTCCCTCCTGTGCGCAGAGCTCTGCTCTGTTAGATTCTTCACCTGAATTTATTCCACATCTCTAGCTGTTTGGGTAAGCAACAATTTCTGTTGCTCTGGGGTTATGCAGAACATGTAAAGGCACACTGATTTTTTTCCTTTACAACTCAATAGAGCAGTGATGCTTTTCTGATGACAACATGAACTCAGGTATCCTTGCTGTCTCACCTTCCCCACATCAGTCACGTAACTGCTCCAAAGATCAGATAAACTATATGGTAATGGCTTGAAACCTGGTGCCAGCTCATTCCTTTTGTTTCTTTTCTCCTCTGGCTTGCTGACCACAAGCCTTTCCTGTGTCTGTACAGAACAGAGTACATTTTGGAAATAGCTGCACTGGTCTCACACCAAGTCTCTGTCCTCCCCTGCAAAACATCAGCTTAGCTGCAACTTTTCCTTGAGAAAGTTCAGTCTGCAGAAGGCAGGGTAGATAAGGTAAAACCAGAGACAGGTATGCAGGTTTTACTTTGTTCTCTTAAGGGTCTGCAGAGATTAAACAGGAAAAAGAAAAAACAAACAAACAAACCAACAACATCAACAAACAAAACCAGCCTGTGGCTTTTTCACCAAGTTACCAGCATTTCCAAGACTCTTGTTAAGCATGACAAGTACATATTCTCACTATTTATTTTTGTTTATGGTTTGTTTTTCAAACTAACCTTCTTAAATTCCCATTAAGAAATCAGGCACTGCATGTGCAAGTCCAGCTATATTAGTTTTGCAGCAATCCACCTTTGCCCTGAGTTGCTGTAAATTGCTCCTCACAACATTCCAGTTGTTTTGGGAAGCCCAGGATCTGACAAATGGTAACATGGTCTTCGTGCTGTTAAATTGTTCCCTTCAGCCAAGGAGACAGAAGCTTGAAGGATCTGGTTTCTCTTCTGACAGCTGCAGTAACAGGATCTAAATTGGAATTGGAGTAGAATTTTGTGGGGAAAAGAGAATCATTTTCATCATATTGTGTCTGCATAGAACCCCGGGTAGATTTGGACACTTGATGGATATTTATGTCCACTTCAACATCTGCTGTTCTCCAGAGTTAAGAAAATGTGGAAATTAAACAACCACTGAGTTGCATCAATATGACAGAGGCAGGCACTGCAGTATTTGGCAATTTTTTTAAGGCTTGAATTAACCTAACTATAAACATATTTTTAAAAAAATGTAACCAGCCCCCCAACTTTATCTGGAACCTCCGTAAAATATTACAGAAATCTACCTTGACATGTGTTCAGTTTTACAAATCACTGTTCAAAGGTTTCATGTCTATGGTGCAGAAGCTGATGCAGGAGGAATGACCCTAAAGGTATCAGGAGTGATAGATTTCAGTGCTGTTCCTAGTTGCGCTAAAGCCTCTCTATATCCCTCTGAGCAAAACAGTGAACATAATTTTTGCTGACCATAAAAGGAGATATTACTGCCTGGTATCTATTCCAATTTAGGTCACAAACCTTTACAGAAGCGCTCAGACTTTACTGCAATAGGTAAAGATTATGTTTTCAAATGTTATATGGGATAAAGAGGCTAATAGAACATTTTAGAAAACATCTCTAATTCATGCAACCTTCCACTCATATAAAAGGAAAAAAAGGAAAAAAATCACATTTTCTATCAGGTGGGGACACTACCTGTGCCATACTGCAGAACATGCTCTAACACAACACTTTCCTGTCATCCCTGCTGCCAGCAGAATTTGACTTCCACAAGGGAAAGCTGCTGCTGCTCTCCCTGTAAGCCCTGGAGGAGAGCTACCACAAAGGCACCTCTGCTACCCTATCTGCCTGGGGACCTGCCTCCTTGCCTGGCAGCATTCAGGTGCAGTTCACCTCTCAGCATCCACCGAAGGCATTCATGTCTGAATCATTAATTGAAATTTTGTTTGTGCGAAATCACCCATGGAAGAAGTCAGATGATGCAGCAGACTTCTACCACAGGTATATGTGATTTGTGATTCTGAAAGGGTGCTTTTAATTCATATCTTTGATTGTTTTTCCTGGGTAGGGTTTTTTTGTTTGTGGCTTGGCCTTGGGGTGGGGGGGTTTTTTTGGTTTTCTAAGAGGAAGAATAGAATCACAGAATCATTTATGTTGGAAAAGACCTTTAAGGTCATTGAGTTCAATGATAAAGAACAGCAATGCAGTAGGTATTTTTTTCTTGCTCTGCCTGTATTTATTATATCTCACTTTGTTGGGATGAAATTCAGCAAATCACAATGTAATTTCTACCACAATATTACCTGAAATCCAGCATATTCACAATTCTTTCTAACTAATAAGTACACTTTGTTATGCTTAACTAATGCTGAACATTTGGAAATGTTTGAGTATTAATATGGAAAAGTTTTTCACCTACAGAACTTATTTGCAATGTGCTAGAGGTTATTCTCTCACATAGACACATATAGATGGGTGTACATGTATGTATGGTAACAGAAAAAGAGATGTAGCTATGTTGCTATGAAATTGAAGATGCGCTGTTACAGGACAAATTGTCCTATACTCAGGTTTATTAAAAATACAAGTATTTCTATTCAGTGTTCAGAAAAGTTCTCCTGCAGCATACTACCATATACTGGCATATCTAAAGCAGGTAAAGAACTGCCAGCACACAGAAACAACTGCAGTTTCTCTGCATATAACATAAATTATAATATTGATTTGTGTTATGTAAAAAGATGTAAAAGTTGGGAGACATAATTCCAGTACAGGGGTCCCAAATACTTTATACCCATCAAACCACATATTCCTCATTGTAGGATATATTGGAATTACTACTTCAGCCAAAATATTAGTAACTATAATATAGAAGCATACCAACCTAGAAATTAAGACCTTAAGAGCATTTGCACTGAGTCAGAATAAAAACCTATTTCTAGAGCAGTGCCAGCTCAGACAGTGGCTATTAACGGATGCTGAGGAAAAATACACGTGGCAAATATGGAATGACATTTCCCGCATTTTTAAAGTGGGAGATGGCATTAAGTTCACTGACTTTAAAAACACTTTCTGTATAAGCCTGTAAAAATCCTTTTTCTGTATCTTACTTTTCTTTTAATTTGTCTAAAAGTTTTGTAAATCAATTTACACATCTGACATAAAGAACTATGCTAATGAGCTCAACAATGTAATGGTGTTGTGTGAAAAAAATACTGCTTTTTGCTTGTTTTTACCTAAACAATTTCTGTTGGTCTCGTAGTTGTTAGATTTTGAAAAATAATAATTTTCCATTCATCTTCTATACAGTATTAATTAGATGTACAGATCTTGGTCCTATTTCTTAAGTTTCTCTCTTAAGAGTTTCTCTCTTATTGGTCTGTTTATCTCCCTTTGTGGGGAAATAATTCTGTACCCTTGACAATCTAACATTCATCTGAACTTCTTCAGATCTATTATTTTTTGTAGTGTTCAAATCCATTAAAAATGCAAGTGGGGGCACTGAGTTATTTCTATCAGAAGTATGTCTTATATTTTATTCTCTTTTCCTTTCCTAACAATTATTATTTTATTCATTCTTTTGACCACTGCCATCACAAAGCAGATATTTTTCAAGAACTATTCATCATGACTCCAAGTTCTTTCCCATTTGGCAATACCTGAGAGGTCACCTTTGCAAAGGCAGAGCTGCTTCTCATCACCCTGAAAACAGCAACACCAAGCATTACCTGCCATTGCACTACCAAACCTTTAAGCAGCATGAGTTCCTTCTTCAACTGTTCACCATCTATTTTAGTATTAACTAATTATTAATTTTTTTACCATCACCAATTCATAATTCACACAATTAGTTTCAAACACATTAATTTTGAGCAGCATAGTTTCCAGCACAATTCCTGCTGGAAATATACACGTATATTGTCAAAGTAACCCAGGAGAGGACCTTCTCTCTCATTCCCTGATCATTTGACTCCTTTAGAGCACACAGTGAATAACACTGAAAATAACTATTTTGGAAAACAAGACACTCCACACCAATCGAACCATCCCTAGACACACACTTCCTAGTTTTCTTTCAGAGAATTCCAACACGTTTGTGACACACAATTCCTTTCTAAGAAAAGCCTACTGATTTTTTTTCTCTTACTTATTTTACCTATCAATATTATACCTATGCAAGTTTCTACAGTATTTTTTTCCCACAGCTTATACCTACTTGCCTGGAGTGGTGATCAGACCTACTGCCCTGAAGTTCCAGGAGCTTTCTTGATGTCTTAATGGCTGCCACCACCATCTTCTCTGAGGCTAAGTCACCTGCCCTATGCCCTACAGGTACAGCTTTACTGTAAGAAGTTTAAAAATTTCATATTTCAGTTTGATCTGACTTCTTTGGAGAACTGTTTGTTTCTGACAATTTGTCACTAGTGATGTAATGATCCGTTTGAAAACTCCTACACCCGCATCCCAACACTAAAGAGCTCCCCCAAATCCTTCCATTTAAAGAAAGGTTCTGTTGTGGAAATCTTCCTAAATTCTTCTAAGATGCCTAAAATTTGTGTCTCTCTACTCCCGTGGCTTTGCCTTACTTGAGCTTTCCTTTCAAAATCGTTCAAGATTCATTGTTTCTACACATTCTTCAACGACCTCCTGTTTCCAGCATATATGAAAACGTTTTTATTAGTACTTCCAAGCCCTTACCTGGTTATTCCTCAGCACCTTTTTAGTCCTCCTTCATCAATGCTTCCCATTTAACATGCTTCACACTTAACATAAACATAGTTTCTTTTCTTCATCGTTTGGACATGACTTCTAGTTTTTCAGAACTATTTATTTAAAATTTTCCTTTCCACTCATCTCCTTAAAAATGCCAACCTCTTCATAATCATTTTAAAGTCATTTTGATAGTTGGTATATACATACTTGGAACACTTAAGATGTCTGTAAGCAGTCTTCTTGCTGAGTGAAAGTCACTTTAGCCTATTGACCCTTCCTTTTAACCTCAGTGGTATGTTGTACGTACTTATAAACTCAGATATGACTGTGGTGAAATTACAGTGAAGTAGAAGAACAAGAATGATTCAGTAGGACATCTTTGCCCAGCACGACTATGAGTGTATGAATTTTATATATGCTCTTTTTATGTAATAGAATTTGAGGCTCTTTTTCCCAAGAACAAATAAAATGCTCTTTGCTCTGTAATCATGCATTCATGTTCAGACCTAATGAGTGACTGAGTATTGCTGGGCTTTAAACACTGGTTGACTAGTTTCCATTAAATGAGTCCATGGCATCAGATTCAGCTCCTCATAAATACTATTCCTCAGTTCAAGTCCACATTTTTGAGGAATTCAGAGAAAGGACTCCAGAACCTGCATTTAAACCTATCCTTCAACAGCTTTAGGCAAACATGTGGAGCAGTGTGAGCCAACCTGCAGTTCTTCTAGCCATGATCAAATTTTTATTTGCATGCAGAACACTATTTCAGAGGCCATCACTTTAATACCTTTAGTCTCATTAAGATAACTGTATTCTAAACAAGCATTGTTTTTGTCAATACTGTTAATCACCACTTTAGGTCATTGCTTTTCTGTATTAATCAGATATGTGTATCATCATTCACCTAACAAAAACTGTGGCAATAACCATTTTGCAAGAAAACTAATTTAGTGGCTCTGGGCTTTTTGCTGTTACTGAAAGAGCTTGACCTCATTAATTCTTTGACTGGAATTTTGCTTCCAGAAATACCTGTGAGGATTATTTCAGAGGTTCATTTCCTAGTTCTTAGATGTTTAATTGTCTAATTTGTAGATGTGATCAGGTAGTTAGTGTTCTAAGTACCATAAATGGCAACCACAAATATTTCCTGAGGTGAATTTGCAGGTCAAGAACAAGGGGACCATTTTTCAAAACCATATTTGAAATGTATTTTTAATTGTAGATAAAAGCATCCTCAGCAGTACTAAAATACACCTAGAGGTGTCATACCCAAAGCAGCAACGGCTAGGCTCATAACTGTTAGATATTGGCTATGCTTATTGAAGCTGTAAATGTTACGTGGTGACAATACTACTTTCAGCTTGGCCTTTTCAAACCTAAATTACTATGGACTGAAATAAAAAGCTGGACAAATGCACCTAAGATCTGTTTGCCTATTTGTACTTCACTGCACAGTGTCTCTTTCATGTATACCTGCATAATAAGGGTGCAGGCTCTGCTTCTAACTACATGAGATTTGAAGACAATGAGTCTGGGACAAATGCTATTCTGAGTGACTCCCTTTCAAGCTCTGCCAATTTCAATAGCATCACAGGCTCTGGTCTATCATCCTCACGTCGTTATCTCTGTAGATTAAAAGAATAAAAGGCAAAGAGCATGCAAGATAGACATATATAGTCATGCATCCCAGATAGATGGTCATATACAGTCTGATACAATCTTCCTTCTACAGGATATTTGGGCTGCACACAGCATAGTGCCTTGCACTGACATCAAGATTCCTAAAAAGATGACATTTGATTACTGGAGCTGACTAGTGAGCCTACTGGCAATAAGGACTACTAGCAACACCTAGTACAACTCTGGCAGACCTCAGCATTGCTGCTCTTCGGTTTTCTGATGATTTATCCCAACCTATTAAAAAAATCCCAGAACACCAAAACCAATACTATTTTCAAATAGTGAGTGCACCCTGCTGGAATGCTCAATTAGTATAAAATATCAGCTTTCTGCAGCTAAGAAATCTTATGCAAATACTTCTCCAGCTCCCCTCACTTACAACCTGGCTTCTGCCCACAGAACTTAGCACCTTTGCATAAGAGAAGGTAAGGGTAACATAGACCTCTAGATTCTCTCAAAACATTAAACTGTGTTTTAAAAATCTTCCCATGGGAATGAAAATCCACAACAGACAAAAGGCATTTTGCCTGGTTTTGTCTTGGATAGTAATGACAGGAAATTACAAAATCAACACTTGAATACAGAGGCAAAGCTTTCTTTAACCTCCATTTCGTTAACACAAAGTCCCATCTGTGGAATGCTGGAACTGGGAAACTGAAAGTCTGAATCAATGTAAAGCACTTAATTATCATTAGATGCAAGAGTGAAGGGTATCTTTACTATACTTCCTGTCCTGGAACTTTAAATGGAACATATGGCACAACGGGGTGGAGAACTTGGATGTGGAAATACAGGTAACAGTTGTCTTTCAGAAAAGACCATGAAGAGTAACTTACTGACCAAATGATGGTAGAAACTCACAGCACACCAGATACGGTCAAGGAATGTCAGAGTTTTAGCAACTGCTGATTAGTTACAGAGACATAAACTTGCTTACAATTGTTGCTTATCTGGTACCCATTAGAGTTAAACACATTATAAAGAATCAACCCATCTCTACAGAACGGGAAGGAAACAAAGAGAAACTGGAAAACAGTATCTGGACCCTTAGTCAGCCTTTCTAGCTGATATTATTAAGAGAGAAGCATGTTACACTGTTGAGTACCTAAGATAGGAATGCCATCTAAATACTGCTTGAGTGATATTTATGTGTGGTTTCTGGGTGACGATGCTAGAACAAGTTCTTAGTTATTTCCTTTACCCCTCAACCATGCATAGTAATAGCAGAAATATTCTGTCTCACTGGTCTTATATAGAGTTCGCCTCCCACACCAACAGTTTAGTCAGAGGGCAGGTCAATGGGCAAAACATGCTCATGACTACTTCCTTTGCTTCAGAAACACTTGCCAAATTGTAATGGCAGAAGTTCTGCATTTGCCTTTCCGGTTGAATGGTCAGAGACTCTGGAAACAAGCCAACATATAGTGGGACAGTTCTGCTAACCACATTGAGCTCCTGACCAGCCTGTGAGCATTGTCTTCAGGATTGCTCAGTACAGCTTCCCACATGAATAATATCTTTAGCAGTGGATAGCTTCATGGAATCTCCATTTAAACACACAAGTATTAAACTCCAGAATTCTGTGAGTTTATCCTTGTAAACTGTGAGGTTTCCTCTAGAGTTTTGCCTCTTTTATGCCACTCCAACTGTTATTTAATGTATCCCTCCTTTGAGCTTTTCTCCCTCCTTCTGCTTCCTTAGTGTTACAGAACCACATGAGTCTGGACTGTGAAATACTCACCTCATCTAGTCACCTGACTGCAGGAAAGCCCACTGACTTTCTACATTTTTGTATAATGCAATATAATTTCTTGCTTTTTCTTACCCCTTCTGACTTTGCTCCACTTTTCCTTTATGTTGTACAGCTGATAACAGTCTATCTTTCTTTCCATTTGTCTTTAGTGTCTGTTTCCTCTTTCCTTTCCATCCAGCCGCTTTTTCCTCTTTTTCTTTCTATGATGCCTCTTCTATATTACCCTGCATTTTTTCTCCTCTTTCTCACTCTAAATCTCTGCCACTCAATCCTGTTTTATCATCCCATCTTCATACCCAAGGGTTCAGTCTCCTAATCAAAGACATACAGGAAAGAGCCTCTGCAAACCCAACTATTACACTGATTAGTTCTATACATTCTCCTCATGTTTTTAACTGTCTAAAGAGTATGACTCCTTCTTCAGCTGTCCTTTCAGCCTCTTGCTCTGAAAACATGTTGTGTTCATTCCTTTTCTTTCTGTGCACGCTTAGTTCCACTGTCCACAGACTCTTTGGAGCTGTTCACAATCACTGTCAGATGCTCTTTCTTACTCTACTTCTTCTCAATAAGATTTTTTTTTCCAATATCTGAGAAGAAACACAGGTCTAAAGAAAAAGCAGAACAAAAAAACTAGGTGTTGAGAAAAGCTTTCAAAAATACGAAAGTAAGAAGATGGGGACAGGCCTCATGCGAACAGGAGGTTTTCGCAGGAAAAAGAAGCATGCTTTCTTAGGCGGGAAACATATCTCACTGCTCAACTAGCCGAAGCAGACAGAAATTCATTGCCAAAAAGAAAGTGACCGTATGGATCAGAAAAGAACAGAAGCATCAGGAAGAACTTCACAGATTTCTCACACTCTCTTTCCCCATAAACATAACAAGAAACTAAACCAGGGAAATATAATTAGTGGACACTAACTGTTTTGCTTAGGTCTCCATAAGCTAGGGCATCTTATGACACTTTATGTTTAGAAACTCTTATATATGCGGTTTTTTCCATAAAGCATATGATGAGAACGTCACACTGCTGTCAGGATTGGCTCTCTGGGATAACATGAACCTGAGAAAGAGTGAGGGTGATCAGTGGTTGCAGGGGCCATCTGGCTTCACATCTGTGAAAAGTCACAACTGTAACACCAGGACAGACTAGGCAGACCTTGAGACAGTGCTGTCAATGCCTTCCTAGACTGAGAAAGTGCATGACTGCGTCTGCTGGGGCATCACCACAGCAACATGGCATGCTTCTAGGAGAGAACTGAGATGAGTGGGCTGGATTCCCCCAGAGCAGCAAAAGGCAGTGGGGAAATGAAGCAGCTGAACTTGCTGTGATGACTTCTGATGGCAGGAGCAGTCTATTAACAGGCATAGCTGAGCTTAACTCCAATTTCATCGTAGTTTGGTAGCTCTCCTTTAAGGGCCTAAAGCAACTGCCTTTCCAGCAGAACCCCTGGGTGACTGCTCCATGGCCTAATATATTTCACTTTTTTGGAAATATTCTTGATATCCAAATTAAACTTCCCTTTGTTCAGTTTTTCCTATTACACCAACTTTGTATTTTAGTTTTTATTTGTCCTTTTTCATCTTTATATTAAATGTGCCGAAAGTGCTGAATCTCTGCTAACAGCTCTTATAGTATAAAGCAATACGCATTTCAGATACTGTTCTGCATATTGACTCTCAAGCCCCTGATGAATAAAGAAGCCCCAACTTTAATTACAAAAATCTTTGCATCATGAACTCCATCACTAATATCAATATCAATAGTAGCAAAAGGGAAAAAACCCCTGAAGCTAGCATACATCTTTGCTACTGCACTATATAGGATACTTTAAAGAACATATTTTCCCATTATTTGCTACATCTTTTAGAAAAAAAATCCTAAAGAAACAAATTAAAATCTATAGCCACATTAATTTCTCCTACAATCCACCATTAATGACTTTCCTATGAAAGTAAATTTTCAGGCTTGCTCATTTAACAAGTGCAAAATTCCTTCCTGGGGAAGCAATCTGCAAAAAACACCGAAAAAGAAGTACTGAAAAGCAACTATATATTCATTGGGGGGTCTTCTGCATTGATTTTATGACTCATTACTACTAGTGCATCTATTCCTGTTGTTATACTTATTTTTAATACATAGAAGGAAAATTTTTTTAAAGCCATAAAATTTCGTTACTGCTTTTGAAAAAAGTGATTTTAATTGCAACAGGCTAAGACAACTTCTGTCTAACCTACAAATGCCACTTAAAAATCAATGATAAAACTACTTGGAAGTCTGCCTGAAAGGAAATGGTTTTCTCGTGAAAGACCTTGTCAAACATATTAAAGTCAAAGTTTTGGAGTCTAACTGAACAAACAGCTTCTATTGCTCAGCTTTGCTAACTACACTCTAGTACTTAAGGAGACATTTCAGTAGTAATAGCAAACTGACAATTTTACACCAGCACCTCATGACTATTCACAAATCTCCACTGACCACCACAGAAGGCAATGTTATTAAAGGTCAAAATTGCCATCTATCTAGATAATCTCCTGTAAGAACCATGCTGTAAAGGATCAACCAGTCTAACTCTTTAATGTATTTCCAAAACTCTGATTAACCCACACTTCAGTCACAGAAAACACTTCCACAGATTCTAAATACTTGATCCAAGCCTGAGAGATGAAGGTACAACAGGTTCTCTATCAAGTATTTTAGTTTGATATTAAATTATTTCCATTCCCTTCAAGAGTACATTAGCTGACTTATTAAATCAACTAGTTACTCATTTCAAATTACTTCCTCAGTTTGTGGTACTAGGAAATGACTCTTTAACAAGGATTCTTGAAAGTGTATCATTGCTCATTCACTGGGTAAGATAAGTTCATGCCTTTTAAAGCAGCATATCAACTTGCAACTTTTAAAATAAAAACTGTGGCAGCAATTACCACTATAAGCATTCAAATAAGTGAAAGACAGGATTGTTCAATTCTGATTATATACCTAACCTTAACTCTTCTCACTAACCCTGCCAAACATTTACTTTTCATATTTATTTTGTAAAGTGCTACATTATCATTATTTTCCTGAAAGAGATTAGTTGCTGCAAAACTTCCTTTTCCTAAGCACTTCAACAAAACCATTGCACATGTCAGTGAACTAAATGAAAATGTCACAGGGACCTGAATGCCACATGTAGGACATGCCACACTAAGTGCAGTCTGAGCATTTCTGCTAAAATTGATCGGTTGACAAATGATTGTTTTCCTAATCATTAAAGATTGCCCTTTGTGCATTTGATACATTTTTTAAAAATATATTTTGTACATAGCACTCCATATTATTTATTCCATAATTTAAGGATTTGTATCACATAATTTTACATTCAGAAAAACATTTTTGTGACTAAGGAAGCAGAAGTAATCATTGATCAATGCTGTTGGATTGTACAGGACTTAAGGAGCAAGACGGACTCCTTTTTTTTTGCCAAGAAATATGAAATACAGTAACTTTGCTATCACTGGGTACAAACCAGTGATGCCCTCCTCACAACCTGCAAGTTGAACTTGACCCATAGACAACTCGGACTGCAGTGTGCTCCCCACACAGTCAACAAGAGCTGCCATAGTGATTCCAGACAAAACATAATCCATCCGATGCAATGGAGTCAAAAGGTTGACCATCCCTCTGTAAATGATATCCCAGTATGTATTTTGGATTCAAAGACAAGTTATTTAAGCATAAAGTAAAAATCACAGTTAAAAAGAGGAAAAGAAAAATCACAATTAAACACAGGAAAAGAACCACATGATTTCACTGGGGAGGTTAACATTTTGTCCCCACTAATGTCTGTCACAGCTGTAATGAAAAGTAACTTATTAAAAAAAAAGAACGGTTTTAGTATTAGGGGTCGTTACTGCAGTGTCTCTACAGGAAAGGCCACTAAAATTCTGGTTGTGAGGAAAGGGACATCAGGAGGACACAAAGAGAACTGACCTTAAATAAGTGTTTGCATACTTTCCAGCTTTGGGAAATAGCATATGGTGGGGTTTTGATTTGTTTGTTGGAGACCTTTTTTCCAAATATAACTTGAATGTTCAGTCTCTCAGGCTTAAAAACATTAGGATTGAAAAGTTTTGACTGCAATATTGTTTTCTGTATTATTTAGTATTTTATATTTGTATACAATTTAATATTTTCTATTTCTGTTATATTAATATTTTCTATTCTCTGTATTAAAAGGTATTTGCCTTGGAACTTCTTTGGTTTGAACATATGTATGTCTGTCTGAACGTATATGTATGTAGAAAAATTGCTCAAATACAGGCACTTCAAAGGGCCTCACAAATCACATACTGGTTGAATCTGTTCTTTCTTAGATGGCATCCAACTCACACCAAGGGTATCTCTTTCTGACTTCTAATTCAACGTTTTATTCTGACCAAATCAGATCTGACTGATCCTTACATGACCTCTCACCACAGCCACTCACAGCCTCCTGACTTCTTCAAACAAACGAAGGCATTATTCAGGTGTTATGAAAAGAGTGCAGGCCCTTAAGTATTTTTGTAGGTTACATAAATATGCTATAATGTGTTTATCAGCCATGGTGGTTTTACATACGTAACATTTGAATTCCCAGTAGTCTGTGGAAGTTCTCTTCACCAAGGCTAATGAAATAAAATATTCATTTAAGAAAGAGAAGCATCTAAGGAGAGACTAAGAAAATCAAACTGAGAACAAGAGGCTAATCTCAATTTTTTTAACATTTAAACCTCCTACAAATGTGTTTGTCTCCAATCCTAGCTCCACAAGCTTCAGGAAATGCAGTTTCTTTTTCAGCAGAGATGTTCTGGTGCTCAAAATTAAATAGAAGCTACTTACTTGGAGGCTGTGAGTTAAGTACTCCCAGCTGTGGGAAGCCCCAATGTGCAGCACGGCTGCAGCAGAGGTGGGGGGTATGGAAGATTCCAGCCTACTGCCACCCTTCGCTGCTGTTTGCTTTCAGATGTTTCACATTGCTGCTGGTGTGATCATTCCAGGTACAGTCACTGTGAAACTGAAACTAAAATAACCACCCACAGCATAGCTAAAAAAAGGCTCGGTGCATATAAAGGTGAGTGACTGCACAATTGCAGCAGGATTTCTGAGTGCTTCAGGACCAGGAATGACAAGAGCGTGTGTTTGCATTTATCCATTGACAACCACACACCTTCTAGGGACCTCATAAATGTGGCAGGTTTTTTTTTATATGCTCTCTGTCCTTTCTGGCATGCAAAAACCTCAGCAGACACCACCTGTTGGTGACTGCACATTTCCTCACAAAGTTGAAGGATTTGCTCTTTCATTTGTAAGGCTAAGGCAAAGCAATGTCTACTAGGGTAAATATTTCT
Organism: Acropternis orthonyx; assembly: GCA_035583155.1. Taxonomy (NCBI): domain Eukaryota; kingdom Metazoa; phylum Chordata; class Aves; order Passeriformes; family Rhinocryptidae; genus Acropternis; species Acropternis orthonyx. The sequence goes on along the minus strand of JAWWEU010000040.1, from coordinate 33,349,336 downwards.
AGGAGCACCATTCCCATGTATCAGGTTTACTTAGCTGAAAGAGAACTGGAAAGAAGGGCCTACAGCAACCTGCAGCAGGCAGGAAGACAGGGCCCAGGGGACAAAAGGAAAAACATGATAGCCAAGGGGGGAAAGAAGAATAAAATAAGAACCTTACAACGAATTTTCTCATTTCTACATGACATTGCTTTATATTTGAACCACAGAGGCAGATCAAGGGATAGCTGACCACTTCTCATCTTGACTCATTAGTCATTGAGGAAAGTGATTAACCACTTCAAGTATAAATCTATCCTAGTTACCTGAATACTGCTCACATAAGCTGAAAATAGTCCACATCACTGAAAAGATGTCACTATCACTGCAACAACCTTAAAAACTACTTCTGCCTAGTGAGTTTACCTTTATACAAACTTCAAGCACCTGAAGAAACTGTACTGGGGTCAAAGTCACCAAAAATGCCTTAATGTTCAAAAGGGAAAAGGTACCATTTTGATAAACAGTTGTAAAGGTTACACAAGAAATATCATTAAAATGGTCTGCACAACACACTGCATTCCCCAAAAGGACCGTTCTATCTCTTGTCATCAAAGAGAGCAAACTTACTCTGGTAATTTTCTCAGGATGGATAAATCAAGAGTCAGCAGCCCCTCCCAAACTGTCCCATTGTTCAGGAAAAGCCCAAAGCATTTGTTGTTCTTACTCCAGTAAAGTTGTGAGAAGACTCTCTGCTGTCTTGGGAGCAGCAAGCAGAAAATTCCTGTAAGAAACCCAGTGTGCACGAGTCCATTTAACAGGCCGTGTCTGGGCACAGAGGATGCAATTATTAAAACTCCAGGAAGCAGAGCCTCCCTGTCCAAACTTTGAAATGCTAGGGGGGGAAAAAAGACAAATCCTAGGGGAAGTATTTCAGAGAAACTAAGAAATAGCACCTGTGGGAAACTATAAGGGAAAGGAAATTTTGAAAGTATTTAGAGTTTTAAAACAAGTGGTCCACACAGAAACCCCTTCTGTTGTTATCAGAAGAGGGAAACAAGTAAGACAAAGATGCCTGAAAAACACAGAATTAAATAAGGCAAGACCTAATGTAACTTTATTAAAAGACACACCAATAAACATGAATCCTGTCTTTAGGTCTGATACGGGAAGAAGCTGAAGAAAAAGTATGGACAGAGGAAAGCTCCACACAGGATTTGCTGCCCATTTAATCAAATCTCCACAAACTTATTATTCTTTTCCACATGCTTTTTGATAAAGATGGCCTGGGACAGGGCAGGGGAAGAAGATCACCACCACGGGGAGATTAAGTGGTTGAAGGGTGACAGGTACCCATCTGAAGTGAGCTGGGGCCATGAACTCTTCAGAGAGTCTTGAATCAAGGCCAAAGCATGGACATTGACAGGCTTCTATCTCTGTCAGGAAGAAACAAGCTCCCCAAGTTGCTGTGATTTCTAAGCTTTCCCAGCAAGCTGCCCAAGAGCAAGGACTACAGGGATATGAACACAAAAGGATGGCCACAGGAACTACATGGTTGTTATGGACTAACTTCAGCATCTCCTGTCTTGTTTAAACTAACAACTCCAATGTACTGGGGAGGCATTAAAAATCTGTCTGCTTGGTGGGGACATAAGGCAGATGCTCCTGAACACTGAGGACCGTCATGACACCTTCAAGTGAGGTTTATGAGTCATAGCAGAAGTGAGCCATAAACCCAAAAGTGAAGCTGGAAGAAGGAAACATCCTCCAAAAGATCTGGGAACTTCTGGCAAGAAAGGTAAGATTGCTGCTGGTAGAATTTCTCCGCCATGTCCCTTCGTTTCAACAATGAATGTGATGAAGTTCATCAGAAATATCTGCTGCTGATAATCTGAGGAAGCTTTGGCAAGAAACTCATCATAGCTGTTGCCTAGATGTGGATCACACTCACAGCAAAGTTCTTGAGGAATCAATAGTGTCTTTTTGAAAAATAGCTATACCTCAGGCGCTTGTGTGGTTTTGAAACAACACACAAATCAAAAGGTAACCTCATTCTGACAAACACCGCAGCTTTAAACAGAACTTCAACATTTCTAACAGAGAGATGAAAAAATAATTTCTTGCAGATTCATGTATTTTTATGGCCTTTGAACAATACTAGAGCCTCACAGGAAATCCTAACAACTGTTCAGCTTGAATCACCTCTGTTGGTACTGCACATCATCTGTTTGGAGATTTTTACCCAATCCTTTTATTCTTTATTAATAGAGTCATTTGCCAGAAAACCTGCTTAACAGTTTGTTCCCTCTGCACCTGCACTCATAACCCTTTGTTTTCAACCTCACAACTGGTTGCTGTGGAAATCATTATGATGTCACAAAAAATAAGGATTAGTAAAACTGCAAGTAGGGAACAAATAGGTTGAAGAGATGAACTGTTAAAAAAGTTTTACTGCAACTATTCAGTGAAATAAAAAAAAAAAAAAAAAAAACACCAAAACTTTCCTCCAAACTTGATCTATGACATATGTTCACACAGTGCTGACACAGACCAGGACAGAAGAACTTTCTTCATGACTTTTGGTCCAGAAGCAACGTTCAGAAAAATCTACTGGCTGTGAATATATTTGGTCCATCTTGATGAAATACTTCTAGAAAGCAGCACTTTACTTTCAAACTACTGTGAACCTTATGCTTCTCTTTCATTCTAAAAAGAGAACAAAACAACTATTCTGTGGCTACTCTGTGGATGAACAAGTTTTTTTCCCCTGGAAAACAATGCATTTGGCATAGTGGTAAAAATAAGCTCCTTGATGGACTTCAGATCAAACTAACTAAAACCGACCCCTCATGGCACCTACTGCTGCAACACAGAGCAACTGCTGCCCACATATCTATGCCATGAGACACCCTAATGCTCAGACTGGTGAACTCTCTCCCTTCGGCAGGTGACATGGCTGCAGCAAGTCACAGGACATGGATGAGGGTGGTCCGCTGCAGGGCAGTACAGGCATAAGCTTGCAGCTGAAGCTTTTGCCCGATGGGGTGTGAGCGAGAACCTTTCCCATGAACTCACTGACCACTGCAACCTCTCTCTCCTGGTCTGGCAGCAGGCATCTGCAGCAGTGAGATGGCAGATCTGTCAATCAGGTGTAGCAGGTGAGGTTACAGCATGGTCAATATGGGGTATGCAGCCCAAGCTTGTGGGAGGATTCCCCTCTACAGGTCTAAAGGACTGTGGCTCAACAGAGATCCCAGAGCTAACCATGCCTTGATGGTATGAGAAATAAGAAAAACGGTTTAATTACAAGCAAATGGATTAAATGAGTCACTAACTTAGGAGGGTTTTTTAGTAACCTATAAGGCGTATCGCGGAGTTGCAAGGCACATGATCCTGTCAGGAGCTTGTGCCAGGGTAACATGCGGCCGGGAATAAGAAGACTGTAAAATATTGGTAAGGAAACCCCCATGCCACATGGCTGGTCCTGGGGGCTGCCATGCTGCCTGGGGAGCCCACCTCCCAGCACGGCACAGCCAACTGGGGAGAGGGGAATGCTTCTTCTGTTGCGTAAATAGGGCGGGACCCAGGGAACCTTTAAAAGTGCAATTTTTAAATTAAGAGGCGTGTTCTTGGGACCTTCAGGACCTGAGCACCCAGCGCGCACTGTATTAAAGCTTTCCTTGCTTGTTTTATTTCCTTGTTTCACAGATGATTTTTTTTTTGCCGTTTTCTAAATTTAATAAATGAGATTTTTCTCACAATGGCATCCCAGATAGCTCCTGGATCACTGCAGCTTGGTGTCTAGCCATGTCAGTTTGCACTCCTCGGAAGCAATGACAAGCTGCCCCTCTCTTGCACAAAAGACATGTAAGTGTAGCCTGTCATTCTACACACACGGAATACCTTAATAAGTGCAGTAGAGACACGAGAATAGTATAAGTTGTTTACTACCTTTATGGCTGATCCTGTTACAGGTACAGATCCATGCTGTCTATTTTTCCCACTTTCACAGTCCATCCATGTGCTGGCCCCAGGTCTTTCACCCTCACAGGCCTACAGCAGGGCTGCTAGGAGAATAGCTTTCTGGCATGTGCCCTACCTTACTGCTCACAGAAAAAACACAGGGTGCTTGGATAGATTTGGGTCCCCTGGTTCTGCCTTTCTCCTTTGTTTAAAATGGGTTAAAATCCACTTAATAATGAGGGGAAATCTCTTTCTCTTGGAAGCAAAGAGCATACGCAGTAGTGCAATGCCATCTGGCTCTCACCAAGACTTTGCAGAATCAAGGTTCTCAGTCCTCCTCCCTTCACTTAGCACTGAGTGAGATGGGCAGTTAAAGCAAAACTGGGACAACTCAACTATTCATTCCAGACTTGATCTGCCACAAAAGAAAACCTGTAAGTAGACAAGGCTCAAATATCTGTCGTTTTTCTACTGTCAATCAGAAAGAACATGAGGAAAACTGGTCAGCTCCACAACAAATTACTCTACTCTGCCACTTGGTAAAAAGAGCTGCACTAGCATGCTCTGGCCATTTTCAAAGCCTCTTCCTTCCTTTCCTTCCCTGATAAAACAGAGCAAAGCTGACAGCCTTATAACAGGCCTGTGCTTCATGGGGAGGAACCCAGCACACAGCTTTCTCCTTTTATGCACCAGAAGGGCTTTACATTGACCAAATCTGATATAAATCTAAATGCTTCTATAAAAACCTAATGGAAAAGCATTAAGCCTGATGTATCTCCTACAGATTAACTAAGAATTTGTGCAAAAATTGTACCTTATTATCAACTTACCTTGGTGACATTTTCAGTCATTAAAATACTTGAGACACAACAGGCTCAAGTACACTGACAAGTATAACATAAAGACATTGAAATTTTGGTTTTGAAGGTGCCTAGAGCTTATCTTGTCCAACCTCCTAATCAAACCTGTGCTGACTTTTAAATCAAAAGCTAGATCTGGTTGACCTGGGCTTTCTCTGGTCGATGTTTGGGAATCTTCAAGTATGACCCCTGCTCACCCCCTTCTATGGTGGACTTTTTTTCCTCACTCCACAGCTATTTTCCTTGCTGAAATTTGTGGCCATTGCCCTTTGTTCTCTTACACTATGACGTAACTGGGGAAATGACATGGACTCAGGAGACTATGCAAGTGAGGGAGAATCAAGTTCTGTTTCTGTTAGGAATTTGACTTGCGCACAAATGACGCTCCTCAAAAGCCTCCCCTCTCCATTACTACATATGATCTCTGACTCCTACCAGGCTTAGAATAGGAAATCCTGGTATCATCTGAATAAGGGTGAGCAACTTGCACATAGGTACAACATATAACTGTTATCCTATCTTTCCACACATCTTACAAATAATCCTTTGTCAAGGTTTCAACAAGCATAATATATTGATGTTCTATTTATACTACAGATCATTAATTTTAAGAGGTTATGAGCACTCTGCATATAGAGTTGGTGAATGAATTCTTTTGTAAAAAAGTAAAAGTTACAGTAATATTTAACCTTGGAAAAGAGGTTCTAAAATGTTCTTTTAGAAATATTTGCATCTTCTTATTGAAATGAATGCTTTAACCACACAAGTAATAACCACCAATCTGAAACAAGGAGACACCTTGTGCTTGGTAGCCATGCAGTGTTCATGAAAGCTTTGCAACCTCCTTAATGCAAGGCAGCTTTTACTTTCATTAAATACATATATATTATAATCCCAGTAAAAACAACTCCAAAGACATCAAAAAACCCCAGAAAAAATACACTGAAATAAGATTAAAGATCGAATATAAATCCACAAAAGCCAGGAGATTCAGAGATAAAGAAAGACTTTTAGACAAGGGAAAACTTTCCAATGCATTAAACTGGAACATAAATTCACTTCCTCTCTATGCTTGCCATCAAGTCACTCCAGACGCAGGGAATAAGTTCCTCCCTGGGGTAACTCAAGTGCCTTCAGCAATGCTACAAGCAAGAATCAGTTTGGCCCTACAGAACTATGTCTTAATACTTTCTCTATTTCTGATAATTGCCATTGATTTGCGTTTAAACAGCAACTTCCTGTCTTACAGCTCATTTTCGCATCATTTAGAGACTGCTATAAAACTGTATTTGTGAGATTGCAATACTTTCCATGATTACAGACTATGATGTCAACTGTGGGGTTATGACTTCATTGACAGACCAACTAGAAGGAGAACCTCTGTGCGAAGGAGAAAATCCACACTCAAATGCAAATATATCTGAGATTAGCAAAGACAACACTGCACCTCACTGGGCACAGACATTTCCATCTGCATAAATAATATTCTCTACTTTTCACTCGAGCCAAGTATAAAAATGTCCCCTTAAAAATGTCTGTTTCATTCATAAGTCATTCATGGTGCTGATGTGTTGCCACCCAAACTCAAACTTGATGTCAGCAGCAGTTTAAATCATATGCTGTGCGTCCAACTCTTTGCTGCACTCTCTGAAAGTGAAAAATCAGACATACAGCTTAGGACAGGATATGAAGGGAATGAAGTGATTTTGAATTGCCTTCAAACTTCCCATGATTCTGCCCTCATACTCCAGCTGACATGGCTTTTTCATCTGGGGTCTGGCTATTCCCTCTTCGATAAAGTAAGATAGTCATAATGAACTAGTTACTGGGAGATCCCCAGATATCTGGCTGAACAAAAAGATTAAAAAAAAAGGAATGTAACCTGCCGAACCGAAGTACATAAGACCACTATCCTGAGCCTTGAGATACAGAGCATAACTGATGTAAACAGAAGACCATCACACATCACTTTTGTTTCTGAAAGAAGAAAAATTCTTTTTCCTTTCAGTTTCCTAGACTGTAGGAGGCAGAGGGGCTATGACTGACCCCACACAGATATGCAAAGTAAGAGGCAGATAACTTAAGGCACTCACCCTCCATTGAAAGCTCTATTACCAGTACATGGGACACAACTGAGCTGACAGTTAGTGAGATCAGATTCAGTTCAAGAACCCAGGAGTGAATATCCTCCACTGCTTCAAGTCTTATACAGACATGGGCTCTTTATTTATTCTTTTTGCCTGTCTTCTCCTGTTTACTGCAAGACTTTCTCAAAGGTTACCTGAAATTTCTCATATTTCTCATATTCTCATATTTAGTCTTGGACTAGATGTTTATTTTGTTGGATAACTTCCAAATAAATCCAGTCAGACATTTTTTTTAAATTAAATAAATGCCTTTTTCAATTTTTCAACTGCCTTATCATGTTAGAATTACTCAAAACGAGATTTTTTTTTCAAAGTTTCTATCCATGACATTTATGTAGCCCCGAATGAGGAGAGCAGGCAAGTTAAGTATTCAAACAAGACAAACAGAGAATGGATGCAACTACCTTCACCCCAGCTTCTATACTTATGCAAAGTGTCTGGAATGTTCATACCACAGACATGCAAAGCAAGGACAGAATTCCTCCACCTTTCATTTTTGTTTCAAGATCACTAAAAACTTTTCTGGAAATTAACAAGTCAATGGAAATGAGGAAGCTAAATAAATCACTAGAGTTCTGTCTCCCAGTACTATACACTCAAGATAATGGCTTTTGGGGACGTGAAGAAAGGTGTACGTAGCTTTGCAATGCTCAAAACGTGCTCTGGGATAATACTTAATCACTATTTTAAATTTTAATCATGCACAGAACACCACAATGATTTATAATTATGCAAAAAGATCATGATGACTCTAACTTCTCCATTAAATAGGTTTCTTAGGATTTGGCACAATAAAATTAACAACCTCCTTCTTGGAAATCAACAGCATCTCATTTGCCTGCAGAGATTTCGAGACCACCTACTTCCTGAAATGAGTAACAAAAGAGATAAAGTAGCTTTCTGCTTGGAGCAAAATTATTATTAAGGATATAATTTTGAAATGTTTCTGTACTCATGTGTGAACTTCAGCTATAACGTAATTTCCCTTTTTATCTCTCTGTGCAATGGATATTGCCTTTACCTACAGAATTTCTTCTAGTTGAAACAAGAAGTAAAATGTGCAAAACCTTCTCCCTCATGATATACTGCAGACTAAAGGGCAAATTCTTTCCCTTTCTGAAAACCATAATCAGTGGGGTTTTGTTAGCATAACTAAGAAAAGGTTTCCAATTTATATATCATCATTTACAAGTCTTTGGAGAGAAAAATCCTAACTTCAACCAAGTAAGTTGGAACCTCACTATTGGATTCACTTCAGTGGAGTCACTACTTTTCACAGTTCACCTTCAAAAGAATTTGTTTCAGTGAGTAACACACTCTCTGTACATGTCTACCTATATCCGGTGCTGGTTTAATGGTAAACCAGCAGGAGGAATGAGTCTAACTCACAAATAGATTACAAGTCAGAATTACAGTTTAGTAAAAAGATCACAATAAGTACAAGGGTACAGAGGAAAAAGGTCTGTTTAA
>JAWWEU010000040.1:33320682-33334652 GCA_035583155.1 Acropternis orthonyx | reverse complement strand
CCCCCCCCCCCCCCCCCCCCCAAGAGCATCTGTTAGTCATAGGAAAAGTTCAACAATCACTGCTTTTGTCAAAATTTTCAGGTTTTGAGAGATGATTTCTTTTACAGATCATCTCAGCTAGAAAGTAAATGTATAGGTATAAAGCTTTTAAGGCTTTCAATTCATGTCCTTCATCTACTTCTTAAGTTTAAGAATTTTAAAGGAGAGAGGTCAATAGTCTGTTTTTCATAATTATAAAAGCCCCTTCAGGCTCTTTAGACAACTGAAACAATGAACCCTCTCAGGTGACTTTCTTGCCCACACAGATGTAAAACATGTTCAAGAAAGAAGGTATTTTGTATTACCAAATTACAAAATAGTATCTATGACCTTTACAAAGGAGCTTAGGTAGTTTAGGAGATTAAACTAACAGCAACATATGCAAACTTTTATGACATGCTTCACATGACGAAGTAACACCTCATATATTGCAGTCAAAATTTGTAAAGACTCAAAGCAACGTTATTCTTCCAAGTCCAAGAAACTGAACTTTTATCTGTACTGTCTTCTATAATTACAATTATTATTTTTATAATTACATAAATAGTAATTTTTCCATTCATCATCCATTACACGTGACTTCAGTTTTACCTCAATCATGGTTTGCTCCAAATGGACCAGGTAGTAATTAATTTAAACAAAAACATAGAAACTTCTCACCAATTCCATGTTTAAGGTTGGGTATCTCTGTATTGTCAAAATTGCACTGGGAAATAATCTGAAGAAAAAGTTGTTATAAAAAAGCATTTTTGCAATGATTTTTTAAACATGGTTTGGCACTGCTTAAACTTAATTTCTGTATAAAGTGAAACTCTGCCCTCGTTAAAAAAGGAAGCTTTAAAAATTACTATAATAATAGTAATAGGCGTGGGTCGGAAGGGACCTGGAAGATCATCTAGTTCCAACCCACCTGCCAGGGCAGGGACACCTTTGACCAGACCAGGTTGCTCAAAGCCCCATCCAAGCTGGCCTTGAACACTCCCAGGGACTTCTCTGGGCAACCTGTTCCAGTGTCTCAATAACACCACAGTAAATAATTTCTTCCTAGTATCTAACCTAAACCCAGCCTCTTCCAGATGAAAGCCATTTCCTCTTGTCCTACCACCACATACCCTTGTAAAAAGACAGTCTTCAGCTCTCTTGTAGCTCCCTTTAGGTACCAGAAAGCTGCTCTAAAGTCTGCCTGAAGGCTTCTCTTCTCTAGGCTCTCAGTTTGTGTCTGGATGATCACGATTTCATCAGATTAAGCTTCTGCTTGAAGAAAATTAATTTCTTACTATCCTTTATCTTCTACGAACCTGAAATGTGTGACCTGTACTCTCTAGCAGAAAATAAAACTGTTGAAAGAGAGAGAAATTTTCTTAACAAGCCAGTGTTGTTACTCGGACATCAGTGACGAGATGCGCAAGCAGATACTTCACACACATCCTGCACGTCACTGGTCACAAAGTCATTGACCATCTACTGCTGTCACAATCATGCAGATTCCAGAACTTCATCTACCCATCCTTTACAACAGCTACATGGCATGACATCAGCCATCTCTCCTCCTCACCAAAGTCCCGCTTAAGGCTGTAAAAACTCTGCACCGTTCCCTGGTGGCTTGGAGCAATTCTGCTATGCCATGCAGAGAGTCTGTAGCTCAGGTTAAAAAACATGGAAATGCCAAAAAAAATCTACCTAAAGATACAACAAAACACAAATTAAAAACAAGTACCCTCTTAACTATCAGCTTCAGAACTAGGTTTCAGATTTCTCCATTAAACTGATGCCTCTGAGCACTAGAAGCCCATGAAATATCCAGGTCTTATCAATGCAGTTGTTTGGAACAAACAGCAAAATAATTGATTACTTAGTCTCCTTATCTACTCATAAACTTTCAGTCCTTTCCTTTCAGTGAAATTACAGGCATATACAAATTCAATAAATAAAAAACCTTTGATGGCTCTTTACAAAAGGCTATGTGAAGCCACGTGCAAGACTGTTGCTGATTTCACAAGCAGCAGCATCAGACCTCAGTGGCAAACACGTGGCACTGATGAAGTCAATGACAAACCCTTCACTGACTTTTGGGAATGTGAATCTCCATGGCTATGAATCTGACTTTATGCCTGTGCTACATAAAACAATTCTGCTAATAAAAACCAGATTGCTTCATAGCCTTTTGCAAGCATCAAAGGCTATAGTCTACAATATGGACCACAGGAGAAAAAAGGGCTGGTTCTGAGGACCTACAGTCCACACCATGCATCTTCCAAGAGGTTTTAATTTCACTCCAGCCTAGTCCTATGGGTTGAATGTCTACCAGACTGCACTTCTGCAGCATATCTTCCAACTTTGTTTCATTTGAAAGGAGTCCAGCCAATGAGTTCTGGGACTGCTACACAATGCATATAGTAAGTGAGAAAATTTAGGAGATGCATTTCCAAAGCGCACTCCTGATTTGACCTAACACAGTAATGTAGATGCATCGAAAGAGCTTAGAATATGTTAGTGTAATAAAATGTCTAAAATTAAAGAGTACCATGGTCCCCAAGAAGAGGGTTAATAGCTAATAGGACTTACAGCCTTCAGTGTGTTTCACACATGTGCAGCAACCTACAGTGAAATCAGTTTTACAGCTTCAGGCATTGTGTTTTTTCCAAATACATTCATTTCCCACCTTCTTGACCTTGTTATCTTCAGAGCTTTTATTCAATTAGCTCTCCACATTTAGAAGGCTTTTCTACGTAGCTGAGTATTTTATTTTCAGATTTTGATCTTTACCATCTTTTCTATTGACAAGGGTCTTCTTTCTTTTGACAAATTTGCAAAGTACACACTCTTGCATTAAAAAGATCATCTTATGCCTCATATGCTTGTGACAAACTGGGCTCCTTGCCCTCTTCACTTGGGCTCTCCCTCCCCCTTCTCAGTTTTATACTAGTCAAAAAAGATTTACTTCTCTTCTAAAAATTAATATATAAATAAATATACTGTGAGTCACAAACATTAAATGCTTAATTTGAACCAGCAGAAAGACCAGCTACCGGAATTCTACAGTGGTCTGTTAGCTCATATGTCTCTGCATGTGCATATTGAAGGAAACAGCAGAAATAATACTTTACAATTTGATGAACAACATATGACACAGAGCCTCTAGACTCCCAAAGAAAAAAAAGGATTACAAACTTAGGAAAGTACCTGACATGTAGAATTCTGCCCTCTCAAAAAAAACAAAAACAAAAACAAACAAACAAAAAAAACAAACAAAAAAACACTCCAAAACCTACATGCTCCTTACTTTTGCTGATACTAAAGTGTCATCATTAAGGCTTGATATATAAAGAAATTGGATTGAAGGAGAATGTAATCATTAAGGATTAAACTGAACTAGGGGTGATAAAAAGAGACATTTTCAGAGTACATGTTGGATGCCTAAACAGAAAGGATGACTCTGTACCACCTGTGTTCAGGCAGAATCCTCCCTTGATTTCATATATATGCTTTGCTTACAGCTGACACCATAATGGCTTATAATAATTTAACCACATTTCTTTTTGGAGCAAAATATAGTATCACTCTCCATTTCATGAACTTAAGTTAAACTGGAAACAAAGAAGAAAGGAGGGGGGGGAAAAGCAAAAATTATTATCATGGTCTGTAGAATTATCTCAGCGCAAGCTGAAGATAGGAGCATTTACTCTGAAAATCACAAGAAGGAATTATATCACTGGAATAAGAAAATTTCAACAGGCACAACAGCAAAGTAATACCAATTTTGAAAACACGCATTAGTTTAAAAAAGAATTAATAAAACTATTGCAAGTATTGGTCTCACAATGAAGTAATGCATACACCTACTAGAAAACCAGTAATATCCATTTCTGCAAATCAGATTCTTCACTTGCAAAAATATGACATATGACAAACACTGATACTGCCTGTTTTTCTTCCCCATAAAGATACAAACATAAAAGGGAAACATTCTAGCCTACAAGATACTAAAAGTGCTATATTTAGCCCTTTTCACTGAAAACTCACCTTAGTTTCTGACCACAAGTGCCTGGAAGAGAAAATCCTTTTAACACTTCAGACTGATGCCTTTTCCCTTTTCCCCAAACTCTTCAACTACCCCTATTAACCTGTCACACACTCTTAAATCAGTGGGGATGGCCTGTCTGTTATAAATTAATTACTCTTATAGACCAGCTAGTTCTGCTGCTTTCCCTGGGATTACACCCAAGGTGAGGATCAAGCAAGCAGCACTCAGCATCCACATGTACAATGTCTGAGCCAGACAGGAAGAAGCAGAGAGGAACTGATGCATGTTTTACTGCACTTCGCACTTGCTTTCTGGAAGCTGCTTATGAGAATATCTTCAGCATAAGTATATTTCAATACACCACCTTTTTTTCCTAATGCCAACGAGCTTCTTCATATACCTGAAAACTGCCTGACTGAAAGACCACAAGTATAAGCAACTCATCTAGTAAGCAATGGTCTGTTTTCTCAAAAAGAAAATGTCCTGGGGTAGGTTATCACTGGACAACACTACAGAACTAGCTCTTGAAGTGACTGTTAAAGCCAACTTTCCTGTGCTGAGCTGCTGATACTCTGGAGAACCTCAGCTGTAGTTTTCACAGTACCTTCTGGTGTTGTTTGAGCTTTTGCAAGCATGTACTTTTACAGCTCTGTTAAAGCTATGCAAAAGAAGTGAACAAAATGAGCGGGAAAATGACAGGACTGCAGAGAGGAAAGAGAACGAAGAGTGAAGTGAGGGACTGAAACTGAGATGGGTGGGGGTGGATATGAAAAAGAAATTTAAAGGAAAATGTTGACCAGGGAAAGGAAACTGGAAAAGGGAAATCAGAAATGTTAACTTGTGATGGAGCACACAGCCATACCTTCCTATCTTCTAATAGCTAATCATGTTTTCCATATGACATCCCAACTGTTCTTATGAAAGCCCATGCATAAGTGAAAGACATGGAGATGAGAGGTGCACTAAGCAGACCCTCATTAGCTGTAAACGTCAGCAAAAACACAGAATTTCAAGTATCCAAGACTGAAGTATTTCCATGGCCAAAGAATAAAAACACATGTGTCTGATAGACACATCTACAGACTAAATGGGGCCGGGGAAAGCGGAAACTTTTAATGAAACGTATTACCAGTCACTACAAATATATGAGGCATGAAAACAGCTCTGAATGGAAAAAATAAATTCTAAGTGTAAGAATCCTGCTGTTCATCTGTGCTCTTTCTTGCTGGATTTTAGGAAAATATGCATGTTTCCAGGCAATACAGAACAAAGACATTTTGAGTTTTAAACATTATTTTGTGCACACTGCATCTGAATCTTACCACCCTTCTGATGTCTGCTAGTGCCCCTTTAACCTTTGTTACTCAATTCCTGAACAAGTTATCTCATTGTTACTCTCTTTTGAAGAAAGAGTTGTGCCTCTTTTCATGCTGATAAAGAGACACATAAATATTCACTCCCAGCAAATATTTAATTGTAAAGTGTCTTGAGCAAACTACCAGAGTCTAAAGGTAGGAAGCTATCTTAGCCCTTTAGTCAATCCACTAGAACAAACAGACTCAGAAGATGGATGCTTTTTTTTACAAATGGAGCAGAAATTGTTTTTCTCTAAAAGAACGAACTTAATAATGTGGTTTATAACACAGCAAATAAATCTGGAAGTGAAATACCTACCCATTTTCTGGGTCGGCCTCTGGGTCGCTTTTCACCAGCGGCTTCTGCTTTCTGTAAAGGGAAAAGAAACACAACGTATTTTATACCTCAACACTACTTAACAGCCTCCGTAACTAAGAACTCCTTTCCTGTAACATTAGCTACAATTATATCTCTTGGGTGGCACCAGTCCCTCTACCTAATCTATGTGTTTCCTGGTAGAGTGTGATTATGTGGGTTTTTCTGACATTTCCCAGCCAGCGTGTCCGACAAGGGTGCCCCCAGCTCTGATCCACACTGTGTCCAGGGACATGGTGGCATGTGCCCACACACAACCAGTTGCTCAGAGCCCACAGCAGAGCCTGGGGTGTCCGGACCTAAGCAAGCCATGGGACATGCAGGCTGAGGATGGGGACACATGGCAGTTCAGAAACCCGAGAATGTCCAATAACATCAAATACAGTCTTCTGCAGGCTATCAAAAAGTACTTGAAGATACTAAATTAAAAATGCAGCCTGATTCAAGGCTGGTCAAAGCAGTTTATAGCAGCTACAATTTCTTTTTTAGTCTCGTTATGTTCATGCATTAAATGGATTACTACAGAATATCACCATGAATATGTCTGTGTTTGTATTGGGGAATAACTTCTGTACTATTCACTTGAAATTTTCCAGGAAAAACCTGTAAGTAAACCTTTTACTGTCCAAAACATACCTTTCCTTTCCATGTTTAAGGAAACAGCATGGAAGCAGCCCTGAAAGTGACAGCTATATTTATGTAAGCCCATTGGTTGTTCCTGGAGCTCAATGTAAAGGAAGTATGGGCTCTCTTACCAACTCTTCCATTAATTCACTGTGTGACATTGTGAATAACACTACTACTACTTCCACGCTACACTAAAATGAAAAATTCAGGTTATTTTCTCTAGATGGGCTATGCCCATGCATACATCCCACGAGGTAAATAATCCTTTATTTCCACTGAGGATTTTGCCATCACCTTTAGTCAGGGCAGGACTTGTCACATACAAAGTCCCAATGAATGAAGACTTCTTGTACATGTGAATTGGTTTTTTATTCCACTTGACTGTATGTGTATTTGATTTGCCCTTAGAAATCAACTGTGCCATTAAATAAATCACTTGCTGGTCAATCTCTGTAACATATACTGTAACCTAATGCTGTGTAAATTGGATCTCTCTAAAGGAGAACCTGAGGTGAGGAACTAGCAAAGGAATCGCTACCAAAAAAAATGCCCTGTGAGTTAAATGCAATTACTTTGAAATAAATACTTTGCCAATAAGAAAGCTGTGAAAAATAAAATTCACACTCCTAACGGGCAAAATTATCACTCAGACTTGTTAAAAGAGTAAACCTGAACTTTAATCATTTATACCAGTGTTACATGTAAGGCGAAACCCTCTTACGAGAATACTTGTTAAAGTGCCTTTAGTATATCCTGTAGCTGTCTATTTCAGAGTTTTGTTTCCTGTAAGCATTCATTTCTTTATACCTTGTAACCTGAAGGATGCAAAAAAACCATGTGGTTTAGTTATGATAAGCTGTAGCCCCTGCTACATGTTCATGAAACACTGAGTATAAATCTTAGAAGAAAATATTAGTGAAAATTGTTCTTAACAAATCAACACCTGACATGTTATCAAAACATTAATGCCATTTATTTTCTTCTGTGTTTTACCACATCTGAAGGAAAGACCCTTTTCCAAAACTCTGTTAAAAAAGAACTAACTTTTTTGAAAATAAAAACTGCTTTGGTCTCACAATTAAAGTTCCTACAAACCTGACACAAATTGTAAGTTTAACTACAGCATATAATCTAGTTTGATGGGAAAGAGAACATGAGAGATTTCTTTGAATAACTAATCTTTGCTTCCTGCCATAAACTGTCACACAGTGTGGTCGCTTGCCGTGAGCAGTGCTGTGCTTTACCACTGAGGAAGGTCCATGCCAGAAGTGGCTAGTGTTCCTGTCGGGTAGTTTGGGTATCGGTTTGTCAAGTGCTTGGGGACCTTTCAGATTGAAAGGCACTACACTCCTGCTGTATATGACTTCCACCTCATGTTAGAAGAAAAACATTTCCATAGTTTTTATCAAAACCAAATCTTTCCCAGAGGTGAGCTGAACAAACAGTCAGGCATGCCAGAGATGATATTTTGGTACAGAGCGATTCTGTAAGTAAATAGCAAGGTTTTCACAGACTAAACTACAGAAAATGAATGACATGAACCTCCAAAGTGGACATTTGTATCTCCTTTCCAAGAGAAGAGAAAGACAAAACACTTGTAGAACAACCAAAAGTAGTAGTGCCAGTACAGTGGTAATGATAAAGACATGAAGTTTAGGAAAATATTCCACCTCTTTCCCTCTGGATTTTTTTTCAGTCTGCATTTTGCAAACACAGCCTCTATTTTCTCCAACAGCACAAGACTGCCTTTTAATTCAAGCACTTGAAGAAATGTTTTACCTCATATCAGATCAGTAATACGTTTTTCCACATAAGTGCCAAAAACATTGCCTTTCCTCTGAACAGGTATTTGCATCATCAGAAACATACCAGTTCGTTAGCTCTTTGCTTTAATTGAAGTGTTGCCTCTGAAGGTAGAGGCAAATCCAGAATGGGCCCTAGGCCACCCAGAGCGGGTGTTTAGTCAGGCTTTTTTTAACATTTGGTGTGATGCTATGAAGCATGACCTTGCTCTATACAGCTAAGACATGAAATCACCAAACTTAACGAAGGGCCAGGTATGTTATCAAACACAAAACATATTTCATGAAAGAGAATAATATTTCTTATAAACAATAATATGAATACATCATTTTTGCTACCTCACGTTTTAGGAACAGAACAAAATTTACTCACTTTTAAGGGCATGATCTCTATGGGAAATGTTTTGTTTGTTCCAGGTGAAAAAGACTGGCATTCCAGTCACTGCTGTCTGGAAGCAAGCTAACAGTCCCCTGGCAGATTTGCAATCCCCCTAAGCCCTTACCACAGGTCCATCAATCCCTGCTTCCACCCAGCTCCTGTCAACCCTCAGACTTGACTGACCATCTTCTCTGCCTCCTTGATGCAAAAATGTGCTGTGCCCAAACAGAAACTGAGGCTGTACCACTGAAATGAATTAACAAGACAAGTATAAATAATTTAATGGCTATAAAGCACTCTTTTGGCATCTATCTATTGTCAAGGAAGACCTCAAATGCAACAGAATCCAAATCTGAAGAACTCCATGCACTTTGCAAATTGATCTGCTGGAGATCTCAATCAAAATGTGCCAGAGCTGTAAGTTAGGGGAAATAAGTGAGAGTTTGGGAGGAAGATCACTGTTGTTAGTGTCAAAAGACCTTGCTCAGGAATGTGCCCTTCTCAAAAATACCCCCCAGTTATTTCAGAAAAAAAACCAAAACAAAAAAACCACACCTCTCTTTTAAAAAAGCCTTAGGCATTGGCTAAATACAAAAATATGACACTTTCTGTGTCCTGTTTTATCCATTTTAATTCTCAACAAGAGTCAGTCTTCTGCTTTTCCCATCTCGCTCAAAAGACCTGATTTTGAGATCTCTTATTTTTTCAGTGCAATAACCATGCTACAATCACTAGATAAATCGGATTATGTTTTCCTTTTAAGTCTGTAAGGAGTGGTATTGGTGCAAATGAATGAAGCATGGAGAAGCCAACCAGATTTTCATGAACCAATTTGGGACAGAATCCTGGTCACATGAACTCTTCTGCTTTGGTTTGTTGCTTTTGTGGGTTTGTTGCTTTGTTTTTTGTTTGTTTGTTTTGGTTGGTTGGTTTTTTGTTGGTGGTGGTTTGTTGTTGTTGTTATGGTTTGGAGGTTTTAGGGAGGGGTCTTTTTGGGTGTTTTTGGGTTGTTTTGTTTTTTGGGGGGTTTTTTTGGTTGGTTGTTCTTGTGGTTTTTTACCTTTGGACTGTTTAACCCAGTGACATCACAACAAACTGGCCATGTAATGTAGCAACAGTAGCAAGTGTAGTCACACTCAGGATCACAAGTTCTGATTTTCAGATGATGTATCAAGCTCTGTAGATATTTTCAGTGAATCTCACTACATCAATAACTACAACAAAACTCAACATATTTTAACTTAAGGTAAATTTTACTGAAGAGCTTTTACCATTGGATATTTCTGCGACATCCCGTCACAATTTCTTTAAAGACAAACACATACATAATAGCTATCACTCCTCTTTTTTTTAACCTCACAAATGTGCTTCCTGCTTCCAACTAGGAGAGTATTTATGCCCATACAGTATTTCTGACAAGCCAAACTACAGGATCTAAACAGAGAAAAGCCCTTGAAAGGGAAATGAGACGGACTGGGCACACAGCTCAGTCTAATAAATAAAACTCAACAACAGAACGCCCTGGAAATTAGAAAGGAATATCCCCACTAGGATCTTCCTGGAAAACTAGTTATGCTTTAGGGGAGGAAAAAAAGCACTTCACGTTTTGCTATTTTTTAACAAATACTTTAAATGAATAACAGAAGAACTTGTTTAAAGACGCAGACTGCAATATCAACACAGTTATGGGGACTCAAGTTCAAGGTGATAAGGAGTCCTTTTGTATCTATCTCCTCTCATCTGCTAACACATTGTGTTCCTTTTGTTTGTGAAAATTAAACAATTGAGGAATGGTTTGGTCTTCTATAAAATGCAGTTTACCTTCTGGTCCAATTTATAGCAAGTTAGGCATGTGTGATATGAAAGGCTTTAAAAAAAAAATTACCTAAAATTAGAGTAATTGCCACATTATTAGCTGTTCAGTTAGTTTTGCAACATTCTGTATGCATTGTCGAGTTTCACATTGCTAATTTCCTAACAAGCACAGTTTGTTTTCAGATGCCCCAAGGCCAGTTTACTAAGACCAAACACAAACTCTGAAAGTTTAAAAAAAATAAAAAAAAAATCCTGTGAACCAAGAAATTTTAAATACACAACACAACCACGATTCCAGGGTAAATTGTCCATCAACTGATGTAAGGGTGTTTCCTTTTCTAAACATAACAAAACAAAGCCCCAGTTCTGGAGTATTTTTAACTCACTGCTAGTTTGTGCAATACATTTTTAATTGTGATGTGTAATGCTTTGCAAGAGAACACCCAATCAATTAATCATGAGAGCCTTCTCATGGCTGCTCGGTGGGTTCTCTTGGTCGACGTTTATCTAACATGTTGTGAACACTAAAGCATTTCAAAGAGCTCCCTTTGAAACACACAGGGCACGCACTATTCTTTAGAAATTCCAGCAAATTCCAGTTGGGTGTATAGTGCTCAGGTTCACATGTAGAGGGGCTTAAGCTAAGATAGACAGTTCTCTTTCTGAGAGTTGAGACAGGCTGGAGAAAGTCTTAATAAATGTAGCTATGCATATGTCTGTGTAAATACGTTTACCACAAAATCAAACATATATCCCACTCTTTTCTGAGGTGATACCCTCACCACCAAATGAAATTTTCTTAAAGTGCCAAAACCTTCCCATTCATATAAGTGTTAGAAAAACTATTGGAATTGACATTACATTAAAAGATACTTTAAGATGCCTGGTGAGAAGCTGAACCATTTTAGAGAGGCTTAATTATCAATTTGGAAAAAGAGCTAAAATATTTATTTGAAAGGTGATCCCAGTCGCTTTCTTCTAGTAAGGCTTTATAAGTGTTTTATGTTTTAGAGGATTTATCAAACATTTATATACTTTGTCTATAAACCTAGAAACCAGTAAGACTTGTAATTACATACCCCTCAAAGGGTTTTTTTATTAAAAAAAAAAAGACATGTGGTCTTTGGTCAATTTTTTAAATTAGCAACACCCAAAAGGGTCTGCTTTAATTAGAGCAGTAACTTGATGCATTCTGAAAATCAAAATGTTACAAGGAAATTGTTCAGTTTGTAAATTAGATTAAGAAAACACAACTATGTACCAGAATCATCTGAAAAACCCTTGATTTGATAAACCTTCACATATATGAATGTTTTTAAGCTATTTTCCATTTATACTGATTTCCAAATCACTCACATAAATGAAATAATGTTAATATTTCTTTTAGAAGCATCTTTTTAAAAGACATTTCTACAAATTACTTAAAATCTAATCTTAATACAAGTATTTCTTCTAGGAAAACCAGCACTCCTAGGACTAGTATTCAGAATACTAAAGCTTACATTTGGATTTGATAGACTAATTAAAAAAATGCTCTTTCTCTTAAAAGAGTGACATTTAAACTATTTTAAAGTGAATCTGAAGAACATTTTTGTTGTATATAGAAAAAAATCAACATTTTAAGTACATTAACTTGACAAATGGCTTTGACATACTTTAAATATTTAACGTGTAAAGCATTTTTTACTAATTTGTGAATTTCTTGATAGAATATACTGATTTTTTTCCCAGATCAGGAAGTAGGGAAAAAAAAAATCACAAAAAGCCCCCCCCAAACAGAAAAAATCCCCCACCAAGCCTGAATTTAGAGTTGAAAAAGTACCTCAAACAAATGTTGAAAACATTTTAAACAAAACAGACATGAAATCATAGTCACCTCCTAATGATTTAATATTTATCAGTAGTTGCTATAGTAATTTATAACACTGAAAACTATCAAACTTAATATGGTCAGTACCATAGGCCTATTGAAAAACGAACCATAATTAGATGACAGAAATACCTTTCACACGTTTTGTCACAGACATCTTTAAAAGATACTAATATACTTAAGCACTACAATTCACTACCAGATTTTGTAAACTTTTGTTTCCAATTTAGTACCTGTAAATTAGTTCTAACTGCTGTATAACCGCCAACGTAAACAAATGACCCATATTTGTTTTCAAGCCTATACACAACTATTTGCCTTCACCAAAATACTTCCCATAGAATGGGATAATTTGTCTTGATAGTACAGTTTATTAATGCTGTGCTTTCCCGAATTCAAATAAAACTGTTACATTTTCACACTGTATTGGTGATGTAAAGTCCATGCTCTAAATGCAGTGACTTCAGGGAACTTCTCCCATAGCTAAATGCATTCAGAACCATCAAAATAAAAGTTTGCACCCATCATCAAGCAGAAGTAGTGGTTCAGAAGAGTAATAGCACTTCCAGTAAAAGTCTGTTTGAAACTGATTACTAAACAAAATATAGCAGGCTTTTACTGTAACTCACAGTTTACTTTATCATCAGATTTTAAAGCTGTAAATTTCAATCTATGCACTTATTTCCATCAACACGTAATTGGAGTTACTTCTAATTAACCTATGTTTGACAAAGCACTTAGCTTTAATATACAGATTTGGTCTCTAGTAGTAACAACTGTAAGTGGGCAAGAAATTAATCTTCCTCTTACAAAAATCTTAATGAAGAAAATAATATCCTTAATATTGACTTCCTTACTAGACACAGGACATCCCAATGGTTTCTCATCAAATACATTATGTTATTTCACTAATCTGTACACTACTGAGAAAGCAAGCTGCCCTTTCAGGTTCTGTTTTTAGGGTCTTCATGTTAATTCTAATTTTAAAAATGCAAAATTCATGCTTTATGTAGCTTCCATTATTAAAAGGGTTCCAATCCCACAGTTCACAGCCTAAATGAATGGATGTTTTGCTACCAGCTGATGAAAAAATAGCATTAGTAGCTCTTTCCCTTTAATAATCTCACCTTCTGAGCTGCTTTAGAGGGACTCTTGTTTTTGCTTCCTTTGGGTCTTCCTCTTGGTCTTTTAGGAGATGGTTCTCCAGTTGGTTCCTAAATACAAGAAAATATGCTATTGTGGCAAAAGGCAACAAATAACCCAGGTGACCTGAAGGATAAACTATAACTGAGAAGTTGCTTCAAACATGAATTAATGGTATAAATATGCAACTTACTATTAAAAATGCAACATGAAAATTAACTCCAGGTAAAGAAAAAAATATATTTTGCACAATAAAAGAATTTACCTTCCCTTATAACTGCATAAAAAAACCTTTGAAAGGTTTGCATATTCTCACATGTAAGTTATAGGAGGAAACACATTTTTTAAAGAAGATGGCTATGATTTCCCTCATATAAAAACGGTTATTCAAAAAATAATAGTTACCCATTTAATGGCAATTGCGTTTCATTACAGCAAGAATTATCACATGTAATTTCTAGTACAAATTCCTTTGGGGAACAAAAGTGGAATACTGGAATACTGTAGAGTAAGCTGAGACTGTTTCTCCCCCAAGGTCAC
>JAWWEU010000040.1:33291581-33314217 GCA_035583155.1 Acropternis orthonyx | reverse complement strand
TCTTGCTTAAGTATGTGGTACAGGGGTTACAAGCTATTTTCAAATGCAAAAGACTATAAGACTATAAAACTATATAACTACATAAAAATCTACAGCTACATTAAGGCTTACGGCAACAAGGGCACCCTTCTGTTCTGCTCAAGGGGTCCTGTGTTCTCCACCCTAGTTCTCATGGAGTCCAAGGTACTCAAAAGCAGTAATAAGTTTAAGGCCTTAGCTCAGGGAGAGCAGCAATGTTTTAACTTTTGAAAGGTCTCTGGCCAGGAATGGGAGAGCAGATGGTAAAATTCAGAAGAATTCTTCTGTCTGTTTCTCAGTTCTTCAAGGAGCTTACAGTTCTGCACTGCCTCAGAAAGCTTCTTAGAGGAACAGCCTTGGCCTACCAGTGCTAGAGGCTGCCATGTCCAGAAGGGTTGTATATCGGTTGGGTATTTCACTTTTGTGGCCAACCAGAGCGGCTGAAGATACTTTTATTGTCAAAGGCTACAATGGATACTCGAGGAGCTGGGAATCCTAATACTCTTATTCTAGAGAACCGGTCCTCACAGTAGATTAGAGAACCAACCAGTACATTTTACAAACATTACATATATTTGTGGGAAAAGTTAACTTCTGGTTCTTTTTGAATGGACTCTCTCTAGTCTTTGGGGATACAAGAGAGACAAGAGAGGAAACTTGAGTGCACCTCTCAGATGGGCCAGGGTGAATCCACTCTTCCACTCTTTTCATCCAGCTGGTGGGACCAACAGCGGCTGCTGCTTCATAATCAGCAACCTGGAGATGGCTGAGAGAATGCTTTAGGGAAGCATGATTGTAACTGACAAACAAGACCCAGAAAAGAACATTAAGGCTCACGCTCAGGCCTTGCCTGCACTGGGGAATTTCTTCCCCCCTCCAAATTCCCACCATTGCCAATATGAATGCAGCTGCACAATTGTTAGAGATGTTGGGAGGCATAATATATGAGTTTTCCTCTAGTCGGCCATTTGCAGCACTGTGTCAATTAACCCTCCTCAGAGCAGGGTTAACTGATACAGTGCTGAAAACGGCTGCTGGAGCTGAAAGCTGTCTATACTAAGGTTCCCATTGTTGCTAACTCTGGTGCAGCTGCAGTGGAATCAGCTCATGTGGGATTATTTGGTAATAATTCTCCAACCTAAAAGCTGCTTCAAAATGCAACACAGCCACCTTATGGACCAAAACATGCTTCCACTGCAGCTCAACAGCTCTGCACCTAGACTGTCATCATTCGTGATGGAATTTCTTTCAGTCCAGAAGGTACTTTTTGCATTTCTATATGAAATACTCTACCTCATCTCAGCAAACTGGTGTTCCTGTCGCCTTCATAGAACTGCCTCTGCTCATTAGTTCTCACTAGCTCTGGTCTTGAAGATACGTGTCAAAAGAGACAGTTTTCTGGTAGTGTTCTTCCATTGATTCATACATGCATTAATTCAAAATAAAATTTGCCCTTTCAGTCACGAAAACCTTGTAATTTGTTTTTTGTTTTAATTTCTTAATGCAGACCCAGTTCTTTAATTTATGGCTGTAGTTTCTTGTTCAGTAGCAATTTTGCTTTTTTAATGTGAACAAGTAAAGCCTAAATAAATGCAGAATAGCATCATGAAGCCTCAAGCTGATTTTTGGAGGAGTAAAATTCTATTTTGAATTAGCAGAGTTGGCAGAATTAGTCTCACCTGTTTCCATGTGCTTTAGGAAGCCGTTATGAAACAGGCTGGTGAAGTGGGTATTTTACCTTCTAACAAGTAAGACTAATATTTTAAAAAAACCCTCTATCCTTCTCCCACATCCATGTCCAGCACTAACTAAAACAAAAAAGTGTTGTTTGGCATTTGTTACGCTTTTGAACTTTTTATCAGACAGATGCTGGCAGTCAGGTTTTTTTAAGTGCAATCTGCAAGTGTGAAAATGTTGAAGTCCAGGCTCAGCAAAAATCTCAGTGAAAAATTCTAGTTCACTAAAGCCCTTGATTAACGACAGGCAGATTTCAGTTCATGAACAGCATTTTATGCAACTACAGAACACAGCTATTTGCAGAGTTCTGGGCAACTGCATATGCCTTTGAATATCTGCAGAGGTTCAACATACCCGCCCAGGGAAATGACAAAAGGGCAGACACAGAGGAGATGCAATGCACAGCCTCCCAGCTGTGGAGGTGAGTAACAGAACTCAGCTCAGGGCGTTGGGATGTTGAACAAAAACTGATTTGGCAAAAACTTGGACACAGCTGGATATTTTGAGAAAGGGAAAAGGAAGTGGCTCACTCTTCCTTCATCCCTGATACTGTTGTGGTGACATGTTTTTTTCTCCCAGAGATCCCTTTGGACAAAGAGAGTGGGCACAGTAACTGAGTTGCCTGCAAAGCAGGTGTGACAGGTGTCTGTGGAAGGAAAGAGGAGCAACATATTGACTACCCCTTTAGCTCAGATTGAGCTGTGGGGATGCATGATAAGGTCCGCAGGTCATACAACTTGGTAAACGTTTATATGCTTGCTTAAATGGTTTTCATTAGTCTCCGGAAAGGTTCTTATAAAAACGCTAAGCAGTTTTCATCCCAAATCCCAGTGGAACTGGATTTCTCCTCTCCCTTAGCCCCTTTCCTTTTCCCTTCAATATCAGGCTCAGTGTCTTGCATATGGTTTTATATGAAACTCAGTGATTAAAAGTACTTAAGACTGGTTCATTCTTCTCTGCAATGAGTTCACTTATTTCCTTTTTATACCTTCCAGAATTTACTATACCATATCTAAATACTGGCTGCAGTCCACATGTTTTAGATCATTCTCTATAATAGCCCTGTTGTTACAGAATCCTTTGTGTGTGTGAGAACGAGAGAACATGCATATGTGTTGGAAGCAAGGCAGGGTGCATATAATTGTTTGGAGAGAGAAATCAGGGTATATCAATTCCATAAGGGACTTCTGAACTGATAACATAAAAGTCATAAAAATAGTGAGCACTGAAATTACAGACCGCCAATTTGTTGCCTTGTATGTGTGGTAAATAGTACTTCTGATCCCAACATGCCACTCTACTATATATATTCTACCAGTAAAACAACTCACCTTCTATTGCTATATAATTTTTTTGTTGTTACATTTCCTCATTTTTACTTGTATTTTAAATGTAGATCCTTTGACCTGAGTTGTAGATCCTTTGACCTGAGTTGTGCATATTAGTCAATGGTAAGCTACATGAAGATGAAACTAAAGGAGCAGCTCAACGTCCTTACTCATTATACCAAAAGCTCATTACCTGCTGAAGGCCATACAGAGAACCTACACACACAGGGTAAATTAGCCATCTAGGGGAAAAGCAGGATTTGATGCTTCATTTGACAAATTATAAGGTTTAACCAAAACAAACAAAAAACTCAACTCACCTAATGTATGGACAGAGCTCTTGAAGGTATAACTGAGAAATGCCTCTCTACTCCCAGGACAAAATGAAATTAATAGCCCTGTTGCAATGGACGCCTTTGACTCTTGCCTGTGATTCCACACAAAGAGGATGCATTTAAGTGGCAAACAGACAGCATCAATCTACTGCATGTTCATTCCCCATGGGGACTGATTTTGTGCCCATCAGATAAACCAGTTCATGCTCACAGCAGGCTGGGCATCCTCGCAGTTTCACTTATAGAGTCACAAGAGCATGGCAAATGTGCTCCCAAATTTCTTTCAATTTCTCATTGTGGACAAGTCCTAAGACAGTCTGCCAGTGCTGTAAATTCAGACCTCTTTCCTGTATGGAGAAGCTCTCAACCCCCCAGAGCAGAACAGATGCAAAACCCCCTGTACTAGCTACTCCACTCATGTTCCACCCTGAAGGGCTCTGAGTTGGAGAGTAAGCAGTTAGAGGGCTGAGTGGATATAATCTTGTGCTGGACTGACTTTCACCAAAGAAAGTATACTTAGTTTATATATTTTTTTCCTCTCACAAGCTAAGATAAATTTCTGCTTTTGTTCATTAAGAATACTTGTATTTTTAATCAGAATTATTTTGTACTATATTTTCTTTGGAAATAACAGTGATACAGTTTATGTGAAATACAAACAAATGAGGGAACAATTTTACCTAAATGTATGAACAGCATTTTGCAATTTGTCATTGTGATATATTTATCTTTTGAACTTTAAGTGAGCTCAGCTGAAAAAAATGCTTCTCTTCATCACGTGACTGGAAAATATATTACACCAGAGAAGTATATTGCTGTTTCAGTTGAGAAATTAGTGGCTAAATATAATTTTCCACTATACTTACTTTCACAAAATATGGAGTAAATTATTTACATTACAGTAAATTCTTAGTACATATTCCAAAAGGTGGTAAAATCAGCATTCTTGCTCAAATTAATGGATATTTTGTGAATGTGCATTGAAACTAAGACCCTTAAGATCTTGTGTTGCCTGCTGAAGCTTTAAAACCACTGTAATATGGCTAGAACAAAACAAATTTGTCAAAAAAAAAAAAGAGCCTTGGAGGAAGGAAAAGAAACTAGTATGGAGCAGAAAGATACAGACTGGCCGATGGAATGACAGTTTAAGGAGCTGAAGATTTGGATCTCCTGTCTGTCTGACACCCATGCCCTTCAGGAAGCACAGTGTATGCTACTCACTATGCATAGTCTTTCTAATCAAAACTTTGCACCAACCCAGAGGTGCCTAAGGTTTCCAACCAGGCATGGTGCATCACTGACTGCAGTAGCAGCGGGAGCAGAATTCCATGCCAGGCTTCCCGGCTGTCCCGGCTTTCCCACACCCCTGCCTGGTTAAGTCACTCCCTGCTTCAGCAGGTCGAGCTGCAGCCCCGGCAGCAGAGACCTTCAGCCTCGCTGCCTCCCTTGCCCTGGGCGGCTTGGGAAGCAGGAGGAGAGCTGGCTGCGCCCTGAGTGAGCATTCATTCCCAGCAATGGCAGCTGCTCCCAGCCGCCATTTTGCCCAGGGGTCATTTGCCTGTCACATCCCGGACATTTAGCCCCCGTGTGATGGGAGAGCAGCCAAGCAGCCCTCGGGAAAGGCTGGGGCCGGGTGGGAGCTGTGGCTGCTGCCAGAACAATTCATCTGACACAGCCCGTTCCTTACATGCTCCAGAGCTGTACCCAGGGAAGAAGGCTATGGGAACAGGCTGTGAGCTTGATAAATTGTCCCACCTGCCAAGAGAGCCAGCATTCCATAGGACGAGCACCTGTTTCCTACAGTGTACAGTCATCATGTTTCAAACTGTTGCATTTCTTTGATAATTAGGTTGCTTTTTGTCCGTTTTCCCTGTGTGCATGTATGGAGTGCAAAGGAGGGTCCAGGGCTTATAGCGTCAGCTGGGAGCTCAGGAAACAGAGACAACTCCTGTTTGTTCCTGTCTGACCTTAGGCAAACCACATGCACACAGCTCCTTGGAAGTGTTTGGATGTCTACCTCACGCTGAGCTGGGCAAGAATGAGAAGTTTGTGCCCTATCAGGAAAATGCAGATGTGAGTATTCCCTATCTTCCAGGGCCATTATGAAGATGAAAACTTTCCTGGTCTACAGAAACTAGGGTGATGGCAGACATTCGAAAATCATATATATGAGACAGTAGTTCAAACACTGAGGAAAAGCTGCATGGTTGCATAAGGCAAAGGAATATCTTTACATGTTTTTAGTTTGGGCTCAGAGTTGATAAAAAGAGGTTTAACAAATCTTCGTATTTAAAAGTTCTGTCTGAAAACATTCCTAGCCTTTTTTTTTTTTTAGTGATATCAGTAAGAGTCCATTATATAATCACAAGAAAATTAAAGCTCTCCAGGGCATGATTTTAGCTGTGTAATTAACGGAGGTGGTTAAAAGTACAAAGTGAACCTGAAGCAAAATTTGTTCCATAACCACACCTCATTATGTTTTTCTGCCTAAGTCTGTCATAAATAGAGATGTTTATTACACATCTGCCATTTAAAGTATGTATTACATGTAGTGTTATATTTTATTTAGATTTAAAAATTTAAAAACACACGATGACAAGCTGTGTTACTATTTACACATGCCTGAGGGGCCAGGGCTGTGCATTCACTTTGTGCTTTAGGTTATAGTACAGTTCATTCATTCCAGAGTTAGAATAATTTACAGAAGTATATTGTATAATTACTGTGCCTAATTTCAGTCCATGGAATTTCATTGGTGTGAAAGAACAATCAAACCCTGTATATCCATTCACATTTATTAGACCGAACTTTGTAGTCTGTCTTTAGAGCATCGATCCCTCCTCTGCTTTCAACAGCAAATGGCACTAAAATCTCCAGAACCTCCCAAAGGAAAAGCAGTTATTTACCTTTGGTTTTTTTTTTCTTTTATTCTGTATTGACTCAAATATATGAGCAGAAATGGCAAGAAATGGTGCACTAGTTAAATACTTCTTTAGTTGTCTTTTCTTCAGGTTTGCTTTCCTGAACAATCTACCCTCCTGGAGGGTAGCTCCAAGGCAGGCTTTGAAGAAATCTTTCACAGAGAGTCATCTTGACCAGGATCTGTATGAAATGAAGTCCCTCTCTAAGCATGTGGTTTATTTCCAGCAGATCCTGAGCAATTCCCTTGGCTACTGAGGAAAAACAAATGTAGTTTCTTCCATGCAAGAACTTCGGTGCAGCAAAATGCCACCTACTAGTCAGCCTTATTTGAAAGATGTTTATCCAAAGCCAATCTCTATCACAATTTTCTAGTTATTATGTACTATTAACTGTGTTAGGGTAGGACAAATTTGCATCTTACATATTTAAGATATATATCTGCAAAATGAATGCTTGATATTTTTATGTTGTGGATAGTGTTACTCAGATCACTGGCAAAGAAACTTAACCTTTAATATCAGCCCTATCAGACTTTTCTGTAGTGTTTCATAGTATGGATCACCTGGCAGTCTTGAGTGATTTCTAAAAAGCTGCAGTAGCAAATATGAGTGCTCCAAAATGAGTCAGGACCATACCTTCAGACCAAATCCAGGTAACTAGGAAGTCCAGTAGCACTTTCAGAACCTTCATTGCTTTTCTGAGAAGTCTTTCAAAGTTTAATCCTTGCCTGATCAGTCAATCTGCAAGACCTAGGAAGAGGGAAAGAGTGAAATGCTAGCAATTAATGAAGCCTGTCTGTCTCTGTACTTCTCCTCTTCAAATATAAGTTACAGAATCACCCATATTCCTCAATACCACACTGCAAGCCAGACCTGTAAATAAGGTAACTGGCGAAAACTGAACCCAAGTCATCAGGTGTTAGAAAGTAGGGTGCATTTAAAACAATTTCCATAACAGCAACTTTCCACACCAAGGAGACCTCTGTCCTCAAGTTTTTAACTTACTTCAGAATCCTAGGGTGACTTCAGATACCAAAATCACTCCAACAGAAGGGGGAAAAAAAAAAAAAGCTTCTGAGCTTAACTGCAAAAGATGAAGATGCCTCCACTGGTAGAAAAGGTGCAGTGGGAATCTCAGCAGTCCTCTTCCTATTTTGTCTGTCACCACCCCTTTGAGTATGCTTAGGCTGGTCAGGCAGTAAACATACCTGTAGCATGGAATCACAGCATACAAAGTCTCTTGTCCATTTGATTGTCACAGTTATGGAGGGAGCTGGACCAACACACACATCTGAGGGACATGGGGGAAAGGGCAAAAGGAGTAGGGAACAGAAGAGGGGAGGGACTGCATCTGTGGTCAGGGGTGCCGAGAAGGGAATATCAAGCATAATGCAGAAATTTGTGTCATTTATCCGACTTATGAGACTACTTGGTATTTATTGACAATATTTCTCATGCATTTTTTTCTTGCTCTTTTGAAGTATGACTCCCCTAGTACTATAGGTCTAACTATCTGTTTTACTCACTGATGGAAAGGAAAAAACACATATTAACACAGTAGAACCCTCTCAATATTATCCAAAATAGATTTTCCATATAGCACTTTAATACACAGAAGTCCAGTGGCAGTTCTAGGGTATATTTCTCTGTGACTGAGTTTGTATAACAACTAATGCTTTAGAGATTCTCAGCTCACCTGTAGAATAAAATTCTACATTACCTGAAAGATTAGAATGGACACCATAAATTTAACACAGATTGCGGCAGAGTATTGCATATCCTACCCATTAAAAGACAATATTCTATATCTATGGAAAAAGAAAAATGTTGTGGTGTGGAAAGAGGGTATTTGCAGGGTATATTTACTTGAGGTTCATCCACTTTCTGTACAGAATAGCCAAAAGCAAGGCACTCCAAACAAGTGCCAGTAAAATATATGCAACATACATAATGTGTCCCTAGTGTCTAAATATATAAAGGTACATATCTCAATGAAAATATGAACTCTGAGTTTAAGAAGCAGAAAGTTACAGTTTTTCTTCTTTGCCCTCAAAGCCAAATGTTTAAACTTCTGTGAATCTAGTAACAAATGTTTTAAATAGAAACATGTCACAGTTCCACATAGAATTTTTTTACAACAGAGTACCTTATATTTCACAGTTTTATATAGATCATTTTTTTGCAACAGAGTATCTTATATTTACTAATGTTTAGAATAGGTGCTACATCCATACTGGAACTGGAAACGTAGTAACTGTATTTTGATTTCTAACAATGTATTAGGTCACATTTGTGCAGTAATATCTGACAATGTATTAGGTAACATTTGTGTGGTAACTTCAGTACAGATGCTTCCATTGAGTTGAGCAGGATACTTGGAGTGTAAATTGTAAGGAAATGCCAAAAATCTAGATGCCAGGTGTTTGCATGTTAGTTTATTGTAAGTGTATATGTCCTTTAAAACAGAATATAATTATCTGGAATTATCCTGTTTGACAGATTGAGCATTTTCCTAAATGCATGAACTTTGTGTGAAATTTAAAAAAAAAAAAAAAAAGATGGAAATTCATACATTAATTGGCATAACTAAATAATGGAATCACAGAGCCGCATGAAATATAATACTCTCCTATTTCCAAAAGTCTCTCTCACTCAAACCAAGACAGCTTATTTTCACTGAGAATTCAATACTTTATAGGCTCAGTACTTTGGCCAGGACCCAGTTGAGTAGGTAATTCTGTTCTTTTCAGTGGAGTTACTCACATGCCTAAAATTAAGGAGATTATGTGCTTTGCTGGACAGAATGCAAAGTACTCCAGTTCCTTCCAGAGTCTCATCTGCAGGCTGCATATATTGACACTGAATTTTGTTTTGTTGTATAGTACTGCATGGAAATGGTAGAATCAAGAGGGAAACTAATGAGACTAGGAACAAAGAATTTAAATTGGTCTCAATTTTTATCCAAAAGTGTTTTTGCAAGATTCTGACACTGCTGCAGTCATCAGAGAAATCCACTGCAACCATTTTAGTTTTGAAGTGCTATTTATATTGCATTACATTAACATTTAGGGAAAGCTGCAACGCACTACTAATTTTGAAGAGTCTTGGGAGTCTCAATACAGAGATGGTGTGGGAAAGATTATAGAGTACTGGAATATTTGGGAAACACAATTTGCTTTTGATGTCATGATTTGATAATTTATTTTGTTCTGTGGGAAGAACAAGCTTCTCAGAATTGCATGCTTCCTAAAGAAACCCTTAGTACGGTCTGCAAAACTGATTGCACTCCACCAGCAATCATGTTAAGCCTGTCCTTCTAAAGAAACAATCTATTAATTTCAACTATACTTGAAAGAACAGTCAGTCTCAAAAATAATTAGGCTTCTAAAAGTAAATAAAGGGGATCTGAATGACTGCTCCAACGGAGGGAAAGTTGGGCAGAATTCAGGTGTAATATGTTAAATTTCATAGTAGTCCTTTAATCCAATCAGTAGAGATGACTGACTGTCATGCAGAACATGTACTGTTCCAAACTTGCTGCAAAACTTCTTTTTTGACTGGTAGGGAAAGTCAAATGTGGGATTGTTCATAGCAAAAAGGAGGAGGGAAACCAGAGGTTAACCAACACCCACAGGGAGTTGTGTTCAGGCTTCATTAGATACTCCTAGAACAGTGCATATGGTTGCTCCAGATTTACCTGTCATTTAAGACTTTGGAGTGTAAGGGGATAGATACAGAATCTAGCAGTAAACAGGGCAGGAGAATGTGGGAAACAGTATGAATGAAGCAAAATGGGATTCAAGCCATCAGTGTTTATGGGCAGGAACTCCAGTTAGAGAAAGTATTTTTTTTCACACTGGAAACAATAGAACAATACACACTGAAGAAACATTTATTGGATACAAGAAATATGATTTTGCAAAAAGTAATAAAAAGGAGATATAGGGAGTTATTAAAATGGAATATTAGAGAAGCCAAACTGCATATATATGCTAATTTCCTCTAAGAAATTTTACAGTGTTTGAAAACGAAGATTTGTCTTTTAGAAATAGCAATCAAGTGCTCTTACGGATTTCCACAGAATAACCTTCTGGGACATGATGGACAAGTAGAACATAGTAAATGGGTAGACAGACACAGGTGCAGAGTTACTAGCAGCTCCACCCTGAAAGTCCAGTAGGTTCTTCATGACAGGTCTCATTGTGGGATTCTTATTAACACATATTCCCCCTTTCCAGTTTTGCATTTTTATTTAATTCTGGAATTCTGCTCATGTTCATGAGATGCTCTTTTGAAAGAAGATGACTCAAATACAAGCAGGGGAATACTAGCCCAAAGATATGTTGTTTTGGATGTTCGTCTTCTCTGGGGTCATATTTTGCAGAAAGAGGCATCTGGAAGAAGAACTGAGTCTCCTTCCTTCACTTATAATGCCAATGGTTTTAGCAAAACAGTGGAAGAAATTCCTTAAATAAAATAATACTATGTCTCTTCTGACAGTTTAGAAGATGTTAATATCTTAAGGCCAAAATGTAAGGGTTTTACTTGGTTCTTATTCTTTCATTTCTTGGGAAGAATTCAGTTTTTTTCAACAGCTTTGCCTGAGGAATATGCTCAGGATTCAGCTCTTAGAAAATTACAAGTTTCTTAAAGATAATCCTAAGTGCATCTAAGATCCTTCAGGCCCAAACCATTCCTGGATCTAAAGGAGAGATCATCAGAAGTCTTTAAGCAAAAAATGGAAACATCATTTTTTAAGCCTGGAAACACTGATTAAGGGCAACACTCTTTTGCTTTGATGTTCTAGAAAAATGTAAACAAAAGATGAAATTTGTGAGGCTGAGAATTGATCAAGCTTTCAGAGTGCAAAATAGCCCTATAGGAATCTGGTAGAAGTATCTGATATTACTGTAGGGAAGAAATTTGATCTTATTTTAAGCTTAATTAAAGCCTTCTGCATCTCCACAAAAACCTCCAAAACCCTGGAGATCTCTGATGGTTTACCCTCTGGGGAGAACACACAGATATGAATTTTAATAGTGTCTTTTGGTAATGTGGTGGATAAAGACAAATTGATTACAGCAGTCTGGAAAAAGCAGGTGATACGTTACCAGGGCCACTGGGTTCATGTTTTCCCAGACATGGTGAAGGCCACCCGGATCGTAAAAGAAAGCTGATATCTTTAGAAACTTGAGTTCTGTGATTTGGGGCTTGATATGGCTTTCTTGTTTCCGGATACACTGGATTATATCAAAAGAAAAATAATATGTATGGTCCAAATTCTGTTCTCATGTACACAAAACCAAATCTAGGTTAAAACTTTTGACACCAATGGATTTGCTTGAGATTTATACCCAATGGAAGGGCAGTACTGACTGTCCTGATTATAATGTTTATCAGTATTTAGTATCTGATCAGCAATGTCAAACCAACAGAGAGTTTAAGTCTAAGAAATCCAAACTCTGAGATAAATGTTTCTACATATTTGCATGAAATACCAAATAGAACAGTCTTGTAGGAGTGCCTTATGAAGATACTTGAGCCTGGTCTCAAAGAACATTCACATTTCTCGAGGTTACTCCAGTTTTATTTCCAAGAGAACACTCGGTGTACACCGTGATGGGATATAAAGTGAGTGTGCTGTGATAACAACAAGCTCCTTACACTCTAGTTCTTTCTAGACAATTTGGATTTATACTAGGAAAGTTAGATACATATGTATGAATAGAGAAGACAATTCACCGACATGCATGAATATTATAGCAGATGGCAACATGGATGACAATCCTATTGTTCAATTCTCTACCTTTGAACTTTGTCTAATTTTGCTGTTTAATATTTGATACACATGGATATACACACACACCAGTTCAAGTCTGCACATACAGATCAGGTTGACATATGATCTGTTTTCAGATCTAGCCATTCTTAAGTACCATAGGTAGCCTGCAGCCTGCCAAAGAGCCATGAACTTAGTCTGCTGAGGAGCCTCACTCATACCAGTGTTCCACGATACTAACCTGGGTTTGGGAAAGAATGAGCCAAATAGAAACTAACTGTCCATACAGATATGTGGCCCTGGAAAGCTCTGCTCAGCTGCCTCTAACTGAAAAAAATACATCATCTCTTTCTGTGCCATGGAAAAGCCTGAAACTTCTGCTTTTCCAGAGGTGCAGGGTTGTCCTTTATCAGGGCTAGAAATGAAGTAAATCTTTTAAAGCAAGCACAAAGAAAAATCCTGAGTTCTCATCCTGTCTGTCAGGACCATTCATATTTCTAAGTTAATATTAAGTAGCCCTCAACGAAACTACAGCAACTATGCTGAAAACAGCAAGTGGAACTTTCTTAACCACTGGAATGAAATCATGCTTGGCCTTAGACTCTTACTTACATTTTGTAATGGCACAACCCTAACAGAAGGAATAGAGAAAGCCCATCTTCTCCCTTAATCCAAGTAGCCTTTAATCTGGAAGCTGGATCACCCTGCTGGAAGGCAATTCTCTTGGGTGTGAATCCCGACCAGCAGAACCAGGGATTGTCCCAGATCTCTTGAGTGTGCTCCAACTGTTATATCAAATGCAAAAAGGCAAGGCTAACAGAAATGGAGCCTCATTTCAGAAAAAGAAAAAGAACTGTGTTGAATTCCTGAAAGTGTGTTGATAACCTCAATCAAGAAGTACCAGATGCAGAGTGAATAGAAACAGTTCCTGTGGCCTTTATGAGATCCACTGGGAAGACTGTGTACAGTTTTACCTATGTTCTTAAAATTTCTCAACTGGAGAAATTCTAGGCTTTTAGAGCAGCTGTTTTGGAAGCCAGCATCCCCTACTGCAGAGGAAGTCTGTGTGTCTAGCAGAGAGCCCCGAGGAGCAGCTCTGAGAAGACTGGTTATTTGCAAAAATTAACGTTTAGGCACCTTAGTCCTCACTGGATCTGACCTTATGCATCTGTGAACCATTCTGAACACCAAGCCACTAGTCTAAATTCTTTAGATCTTGCTGGGCAGAGTAGTGCCTGCATACCTGAAAGGATAGAGGTCATTTAGCTTGCATTTACAAAGGTGTGCTGGCTTAGCTGCACTTGTCTGCAAGTTGAAGGTATCCAGTCTAGTTATCTTCCTTTGTTCACCTAAGGAACCTGAGATACAAATCGGCAGATATTTAATTTTATTTGGTTTGGTTTTTTCCATGCAGGGTCTGAAATTACAGAGGTCTGTAATGGGGTTTTTACTTCTGAGTTACAAGCCAGTGACATGCCTTAATATAAATCCTATTTTGTGGTCCCAATAGGAGCTAAAAATGCTTACCTGTTATACTGCAAGTTAGTATCAATCTTTAGATCCAAAGCTCCTATTGTATGTTTTAAAATAATACTCTATTATGCAATGCTCAGTCTGCATCAACCTTTCTCCTCAATAAAATATAATATAGCCACCCACCTCTAGAACAACAGAATGTTTTCATCTTGTAAAAAGCATCAGTGCATGGTAAACAAGGAGATGTGCATGGTAAACAAGGAGACGACAGTGTTTTCCTGCAAAACAAAGTGAGTCTTTAACTTGAGAAACCAAATTGGGAGAGAAGACTGTTAGGCATACAAAAATTGTGTAAGAACAGATGTCATTTCTGACAGATTTACAGGGCTGGGACTCACTAGCTTCAGAGAGTGACTCAAAAAACAATCAACACTAATTGAAATAATATTGTGTAATATCTGTTTGTCATATATGGTATGATTTTACAGCTTATTTGCAATCTGGCAGAGTTTATACAATTAAAACAATGATCACTTAATCTAACATGACAACAAAACACAACTCAATAAAAATGCCCCCATGACGCAAGGCTATGCATTTCCCACAGAGTTGTGACAAAGGGTCTGTGAATTATGGGGGTTTTCTGCTTTTTTCTTATTTTGCTTTTGACATGAAACTTTGACTAGTTTCTCCTATCCCATTCCAGCCCTGGGTAGCTGAACCATAATATGCTAGCATCTTTGCTGCCATTGCTTAATGATATTGCCAGAAACACTGACAAGAACTTACCATAGCTTTGAAAATAGCAGGAAGTAACTAAGGAGCATGCATATTGATGTGGAGTACAGTCCCATCTCCAAGGTCAACACTTTATGAAGGATCACAAATCCAAACAGAAGGAAGTTTGAGGTCGTTTTACTGGCATAAAATGCTCCTTGTGCTTAACTGTTCAGATCAGCCACTAATAACTTCCATTAGATTAAGTTCAGCTTCACAAGCTGAAGGTTTATCTCTCTACAGCTCTCATGCTTTGTTCACTGTTTTAAACTGAATATATATATGGTTATAACAATCTAGTTTCTTTCTTTGTGCTTGCTAAGTTTGTGGTCTGAAACTTGCAGCAATCAGTTCCTTTAGCTAGCTGTTTAGCACATTAAGTCATATTGCAAAATTGCTTCACAGATGAGTGACCTTCAGTTACACTGAGAGAGTAAGCAGAAGCAACCTATTTGTCTTCCCTGCATTGTTCACTACTGCATGCAGCCTGTGAAAAGACGCACAACAAACAGTTCCTGTCTTGTCACTTGCCTTAGCTGGATCTCCTGTCTGACAGACACTCTAATCTGCTACCTACCCATCTATGCCATGCTTTCTTGCCTTCACAACCCACAGTTCAGATTTGATTGTCATATCAGTTGCTTTGACTAGCTACAATAAAAGGGGGGGCGGGTGGGGGGAAGCCAAAAAGCTATAACTACACATTACTCTTCCAAAAATGTGACCAGCTTTCAAAAGCTATCCAACACTGTGAGAAACTCAGTGATGTAACAGCACTGCTGCCAGAAAACTAACAGGAGCAAAATTAGCCAACTGAGAATATTTGTGAAATTCAAGAGAGAGAACCAAAGACTTGTCTTCAAAGACAGCAGCAGAAATAATAAAATTCTGTAGTATGGTTTTTGTGTGATGAACTAGCTGTTCCAAAAGCCAGTATTCTTTCATAGACTGCCAAAGCTGACTGGGGGAGTCATCCAGTCAAAGCCTGTAACTTAGGACCAGTTTTCCAATTGCTTGGGCAGCTTCTGACTTGTACAGGTAGCAGTAAAGAGCAGTGGATTCATATTTCACAGAGCTCAGGTTAAATCCAAACATTGATGAGAGTCTCCTGAGAATACATTGTGGCGTTTGCATACCTTTTTTTCCCTTTGACAACACTGGCAACAATCTGCAAGGAATTCTTTCTTTGGTGCCTGTGGAAATTTTTGAGTGGTTTATGTTTACAGAATCAAAATCAGCATCAGTGAGAAGAGACAGGGAATGCATGAAAACTTATGTAGAGCAAAGAGCAAACAGGGAAGTACCAACCTTTGTTGGTACAAAAAAACCCTTACCCATTAGCTTTTGTTTATTCTCCCCATGTAGCGTGTGCTTTGTCTTCTCTCATTTCTTGCAATCTAACAGATGAGTTAACTGAGAGGACCTAGTTCTATAAAATAGAGAATCCATTTTCGTAGGTTGACTGAGTTAGTTGGCTGGTTGTCCCATTGGAGCAATTTGCTAAAAGCAAGAGTGGATCCAGCAAAATGTAATTCTTCACACAGACCTCCCAAGTTGTCCCATCTCTTCATCAGAAAAACTTTTGTGAGGCCTGAGGAAGGGAGAGTCCTTCTGTGAAAAGAAAAATAAAAATGCCATGTCTAGGTGGAACCCTGGAAAAATTCCATGGAAGAATATCTCATTATGAACTCTTTCTCTACACACTGTATTGCTAATCTGAAATATTAAAGACAAGACAAAATATTAGTGGGGAAAGCAGCGAGGCTTCAAGTAAGTGAGATCTGGATTAATTTGCTTTCTCTTTTTCAGGTTGTCTAGGAGATCTTGGGTGAGAGAGACACAGCTGCTGTGCCTCATTTTCTCTTCAGAAAATAAAAATTAATTAATGCTACCAATGTCCCTCCCAGAACCATCTGGAGAGATTGTTTACTAGTGTTTATAAAAAGTCTTGAAAGGAGGAGCAATGTATTTTTTTAACAAATAAAGTAAGTGTGACACACACGCCAAATGGCTAGTGCAATACGCCGGACAAAGATTAACCTGTAAGTGTAATCCTTAACATTATTCTGTATGATGTGCAGTGTTCCACTCTGAGATGCTATCTTCTTGTCTGCATCTTTTCGTCAAAATAGTTATGCCATCCAATCTATCTCAGATCAGCTGGCTGAGCTATTCATTGGCAAGATTTGAATGTGTTTGATTGTCAATTGTTTTGAAGGTTGCTAAACCTTGGTAGTTCCCCGAGAGAATTGCATTCACTCTAGTCAGTCCTTAAATCTAACAAGAAAAGAGCTACACAAAGTCATATTTGATGCTGTTAGAATGTTATATTGTGTTGTGCATCTGACTTGGCTTTCAGGAAAATAAAATGGTTTATATGGGTGTGGGGGAGAGAATGACTTAAAAGTGCAAGTTATGCACCTGGATTATTAAGCTCTTTGTCTCTGTGTTTCTTAATACCTGGTTCTTGTCTCTGAAAATGCAATGCACACAGGAGTATTTTCAGACTAAGGATATGTTATAGTCTCTCATCAGTTATACAAGTGGGACTGAAAAATACCAGGTTCTCACTATTTCTTTGCTCTAATGCCTGTTTCAATAGAGATATGCGTTCTGGGAGCACTGTATGACTTCATGCTTTTTTTTTTCCCCAGCAGTAATGATAAAGAAGTAACATGAAAGACTAGCCCAAACAAAATCTTTGAACTAGAAGATGAATGAGATAACAGATATACATTTTCCAATTCATTGCTATTTGTGTTTGCAAATTTTTGGCACAGCAAGTGCTCCCTTGAGTTCCCAGATGCCCCATTCAATTGGAAATCTTAAAGGCATGACCCAATGCACAGGCAATATTTCATGAACAAAGGAAATGGGAAAATAGCATCTATGGATCAACATTCTTGAGTGCAAGGATCTTTTAAATTAATTTTGGTTTATATTTAAGAAAAAAATTTGCATACAAACTTGCCGGTATGTAAGGTAGTCTTACTGTATTGTGCTCCCCTAGAAGTAGTCAGGGAGGGAGAATATGAACTGCAACATTCCCTGGGCTTCTGCAATATTGCAGCTGCTCTCAATTAAAGGGAGAGGTGGTTTCTAGGGACTGTATTTATGTTATTTATATTCCAACCATTTTTTTTATTTTGCAATGATTTCATAAATTGCAATTGCAGCTTAATAAAGGGGTGTTACAGCACTGACCATATTGTCTACATATTTCTTCCATTGAGAATCCAAATACACATTAGGTTACTGTCAGAGATTTAAGGTACAGTTGTCCATAAAGTACCAGGACATGAACAAGGCTTAAATAATTAAATAAATCCACTACATCCTCAGAAAACACTCTCTGTTGAGGGACAAGAGGAGAGAAAACGTATGCTCTTTCAAGAGCCTAGAGAAAGACACTTGGCAAACCATTGTCACTAAGTTATGCACAGTGGAAAACAAACACAGACAAGCCTTGAACATGAAACTCTAATTTTAAGTGAATAAAATGGGGTTTCATCCTGCTGCATAATTTTTTCCAGCCCCCTTTCTCTGAAGTCAATGAGGGACTTCCATCCTACTTAGTGACCATCTCCAGCATTAACATGCGAAGGCTAAAAAGGGGCATTCTGTTTATGCAGGATAAAATCCATTAATCAATTATAATTCAATTGCAAATAGTTTCTAGAAACAGGTCTATTCAAATTTGTCTATTTTCTAATTGTCACATGAAATCACTGGCTACAGCATATGGTGAGCTGTCAGGAGACTTGTGTTGCAGCATGTTTCTGCTTTGGGCTTCTTCCCCAGCTCTGGATGATTTTGTAACATTTACCAGCTTTGTGCAAAAGGGATGTTCACAGCCAAAATTCATTCCCTTCATTCAGTCCTTTTCTCCCTACAGCACCTCTCCTTCAGTTATCCCTCCTGTCTGGGTATACAGTACAACCTGTTACATGCTGAGTAAGGTGAAAATACCCATTCCATATGCTTATAATGTAGGGTTAAAAAGGAGGCCCCAAACCGAGTATTGAGAGTTCTCTTATCCACACAGCCTCAGCCCACATTGCCAGATGTTATCCTCTCAGGTATTATCCTGCAGCATTCATAGAGTGGGTATCTACTGCCTGTCTGGGCTATAGCACGCTCAGTCTCATGCACAGAAACTGGACTGTATGAACAGAAGCTAGACAATAGGAGTGCTTGCAGACTTCAGAGGGCATAGGTACTTCTGATGAAGTGACCATAAGAGGCAGACATGAGGGGCCAGAATAAGCATGGTTGGTGGGTTAGAGTCTGACAGCCAGCTCATCTTGTTCTTTGGACAGCACCACAGATGCGTCCCAAGAATCTAATCAGGCTAATCCCCTGCCAGGAATATAATGTTGATTACAGAAAATAAAACATGCAAATCAAGTATCCAAAACCTGTTACAGGTGCAATAACACAGGAAAAGGTACTTTCTGTTGTTATCTGCTTTTAAGGAATAGCCCTGCCAACAAAACCACAGAAATGTCAAAAAACTCATTATTTAACCAATATGAGCTTTGTAAAACTGTACTAGTTTAGTTCACAGAATTTTAAAGAAAAAGGTTAGTCCGGGAATGTTTCCTCAATAGAAATATAAATTATCCAGAATATTTGGTCAGAAGACAGTGTAGTAGATATGCCCATATAATCAGGCATTCCCATTTTTGAATGGTTGAAAACACTCTTTTCACATAGCAGCCACTACAGAGGAAAAGACAGTGATCACAGATTACCAGTCAGTGTG
This sequence comes from Acropternis orthonyx, assembly GCA_035583155.1. Classification (NCBI taxonomy): domain Eukaryota; kingdom Metazoa; phylum Chordata; class Aves; order Passeriformes; family Rhinocryptidae; genus Acropternis; species Acropternis orthonyx. Next base: position 33,295,081 of record JAWWEU010000040.1, on the reverse strand, counting down.
AAAGACAGTACTCTTTCCAAAGCCAGCAGTCTAAGGTGACTATCACTAGCCAGCTTAATATGAAGATTACTTTTTAAACCTTCATGCTGCATTATTCTACATTAATATTGAAATAATAACTTCTAATTTCAGTACAGCAAATTACAGTTGCTCCTGTGCTGTAACTAAAGTATTTCAGAAGATGAAATAATTGAAAATTTTTATATTCTTGAAAAAGGGCCAAGCAGCAGGAAAGGCAGGCAGCAGTCTGCAGTTTCAGATGGCCCTGTCCATTTTTATTTTAAGTACTTGACACTTTTGCAGCTAACCCTAGTTAATATTAACAGAGTACAGTAGACATTTTCTGATGTCACAGAAGAAAAGCATCAGCATCTCTGAAGCAGCTGAAGTAGTGGGGAAAAAAGATAAAAAAACCCAGAGATAAATTTGTGTCAACAGATGTGTTTTAACACTAATGATCATGAAGCCATGATACAGTTTTAATTATCCAGACTTCCCCTTATTATAATGGCCCCATAAAATGCTGACTAAATAAAAAATAGCATCAATATACATAAGATGGAAAGCAGATGGCTAAGATTTTTGAACCAGAAGCCACTGCTAGAAGAGAACAAATGCTTTTGAGAGTCAGTCACCTATTTGTCTAGATATGTTCTTTTAAAATGTTTTACTACATGGTTGGAAGGTTTGAAAGACTCAAACGCCTGAGGATTGTACTAACAGATACAGAAACAAGAAAGAGTGACTTCCCTTTAAAAATGGTGGTCCAGATGCTGTCCTGTACCAGAATGCACAGAGGAGGGCAGAAAGACTCAGACATGACCTTCCATACTTTGTAGTATACAGAAAAAAATGTTGTACTAGTGAGTCTTGATAGCAGTACCCTTAGAACATAAACTTCACAATTGCTACCACCTCCATCTCACAGTGCTCCCCACACTGTCTAACTCTAGAGAGTGATTTTCTGACTCCTGCAAGGTGGCTCCATGATTCCCAACTCCCTTGTTCCACAGTGAAATACCTGAAGCACACAATAAAATCAGTTGTCGTGAAAAAGTAAAAGGCTGGCAAGAAATTCCAGTATGGTAAGACTGAAAACTCAACCCTGGATATCTGGATGCAGCCAAAGACTGAATTCCATGGTGTTCTGAGCAAATGGCGTGTTCTGCAGAACTCTATGGAGAAGATGAGCATAATAGTTTACTTCTCTGAGTGCTATTATTAATGTGTACTTGCTGACTCAGGTAGGTGTTACTGAATGCATGACACACGCATTTTTGCAAAAAAATACCAACTGTAAGCAAAGGAGAAAAGCAGGGACAGGATATGAACAGATAAAGCCTTTGACACCTCCTTTGAAAGAAGGTTTGGTGTGCCATGGGTATCAAACTCCAGGAACCTTTTTAGTAAGAGACTATGAGTTCTCCAAGGCAGAAGAAAATGAAGTGTAGTAACTGTCAAGCACTCTCTTTGAAGTCTCTACATAAACTTACTATGGATTTTGAGCTCCACTGGCTTTGAAGAAAAGGAAGAAGCCCAGTGGAAGACCAGTAGCCCATGGAGTAGCCAACGGACTCCCCTGAGAATGCCAAGGACTTTACTACATGATTGCATTTGAGTTGCAGGAGAAATTCAATTAAGTGCACATTTGGTTAAGGTTTGCCTTCTGTAGATCTTGAGCTTAAATATTTTCTACTTGTTCCCAGTGACAGGCCATTCCTCCATGAGTTGGACCTCTTGGGATTCTTGGCATACATTTTTCTAAAGATTTCTAAGTGTGGAACAGGTGAACCAAAATTTTCCTCTTGATGCTGTAGTTTAGTGCATCAACCACAAGGATGAACACTAAAGAATTACTCCATAGCATCATGACTCACCTAACTGTAGACACCTACAGTGTGGAAGCCTAACTAATTTAATTGCTGAGCCTGCTTTATTAGTCAACAGAAACAAAGAAGGTGTAAATATTCTGCTTCTAAAGTAAACAGCACTCTCGGTTGTAGAGGGCTCCACTACAGATATACTAAAATAGGTGAGATGAATCTCAAACACAATAAACAGAGAGCAACAGGGAAGGGTTTAAACGAGTTCTCCTGTTGCAATAGCACTCACGTAAGCTTGTTTTTGATACAATTACTAAAATTCCTACATGGAAATTTAAAGCACTGTCAACAGATCTTTTTACAAGGGCATGTAGTGAGGGGGGAATGGCTTTAAACTGAAAGTAGCTAGGTTTAGATTAGGTATTAGGAAGAAATTCTTTACTGGTGAGGCACTGGAACAGACTGCCCAGAGAAGCTGTGGTTGTCCCAGCCCTAGAAGTGCTTGAGACCAGGTTGGATGGGGCTTTGAGCAACCTGGTGTAGTGGAATATGTCCCTGTCCATGGCAGGTGGATTGGAACTAGATGATCTTTAAGGTCCCTGCCAATCCAAACCATTGCATCGTTCTATAATGTAAACTTGAAACCTTTGCTAGCAGGTAGCAACCATACTCTGTGTGGATGAAAGACATGGAAGAACAAGTCTGTCTCAGGCAAGTTTACAGTTTTCAGGGCACTGAACGTACCACTGTGAACAGAACAGAAAGAATAAATAATGTTGAGGTGTTGGAATGAGCACAACTTTCTATCATTAGGGATAATTTTCTCACAGTCTCAAAGTGGGGGCAAGATAAAAGTCTCCCTGAACAAGCCATGTTTACGAAAACCTGCCTCAAAAGAAAGAGAAATTAAGGTAAAAGAAATATAATGTGAGAGAGTGCCTGACTGAGGAGGACTTTTGCAAAGCAAGGACAGTTGGAAAAAAACCAACAAAAGCAAAAACCTGGCCCTAGAAAGCATTAGCTTAATTGACTTCTGCCTTACATACTGTACAATGCAAGAAATGAACAGGAGTAGCAAACAGGAGCAATGAGAGGAAAAATAAGAATAGTTTGTTTGTCTGCAGATTGAAAACAAAGAGAGGTGGTTCTCCACATGCTGTGGGCACACTGTGGAATTACATGCCCTTGGATACTGGGGATGGTAAAAGTTTATTAGACAAATTAATGGGGAAAAAAATTCAATAGGTCTTTTAAACACAAAGACACAACCTTTCACACAGGAAATCCATGAACTGCAAATTACTGGAGGCCAGGAGACATGTCTCCCCCCTTATATCTGCTTTGGCTGCTGTTGGAGGCAGGATATCAAGTCAGATAGATCTTTGGTCTGAGCTGGAATTCCTGTGAATTTATCAATGTATTTTCATAGCAACCATGCCTTTAAAGTAAGTGTGATTCATGAGATTTAAAAAAAAAAAAAAAGAAAGAAAAAAAAGCAGAAATTGTATTTTCTCTTAGTTTTGTCAGTATGAAGAAATTAAAAATCTTAATTTGTGGATGCAGACGTTTTTTGTTTTCTTTTTGGTTTTGTTTGGTTTATTAGTGTTATGGGTTTAAGGTTTCAGAATTTTTCCCTTTCCCTCACCTGCCTGGACTGGGAGTGAAGCCTGGAGCAGA
>JAWWEU010000040.1:33257490-33291481 GCA_035583155.1 Acropternis orthonyx | reverse complement strand
TGTGATTAATCGTGTGGAGTCCTCTGTTCTATTAGCCCCCAGATATCTTAGTTTTCTTTTTCAAACTAAGACAATTAGAAGTACTGACGCACAAGAAAATTCAAAGATTGAAATCTTTGAATGACGTTTAATATTCTCTTCTAAATACTGCTGCGATATATTCAAAAAAGATGGGTTTAATTCTTATTTTTTATACACTCTTTAAAAGCTTAAAATGGCTAATTTTCTATCTCGTTCTGATGGACAAGCTCACTTAAATCAGCACTTGTGTCCCTGTAAGCAAGGACAAAGATACAAGCACAATGGAGAATTACCAAGACCAAGGTAAAAATACTGGCAGCTTAGTAGTGAACTAATGTCCACAGCCACATATGCATGTTCTAAGGACAAACAGATTAGCTCAAATTTGATTATTTGTCAGTGTTGTACCTTTCATAAGTGTCTCTCCTGGAAAATAATTGAAACTTCAATAGCTTCAGAAATTCATTCCAGAACCCTGCTCAAACAGCAAGCTTATGAGTGAAACCTGTATCATTGCCATCAATTCCCCAGTTACCATCTTTATCCTATAATCTGAGTAGAGCAACATGACAAAATATTCCTGCTTACTTTTTACTTGAAAAGAAAATTAGAAAAAACCAAGAATTAAATACACAGTTCATGGCAACCAGACAATTTCTTTCAAGGCTCTGGATGGGCTTCTACCAATTTGTAAAGAGGGATCCTATAGTGTAATTGGCCATTGATAGAAAGCAAAATGGGAGACAATTCAGAAACTTCTCACCAGTTTAACTAATCAAAGAAGTTCTCTCATATGGCCCAGTCTTGAAAGAACCTGAGAGTTATCAATCCCTGGTCTCAACAGAATTTGAGGAGGAAAAGCACCACAAGGGGCAGGATCTTAAGACAAAAAAGTAAGTCAGAAGCAGTTCCTAAATAATCTTAATGAATACTATGAAGATCATAAAAACATTTAGCAAAGTGTAAAGCAGTTGAGAAGATTTACAGGAGCACTGTAAATGTTTCTTGTCACACTGAGGCAGCCACACATTCACATATGAAGTATTCACTGATTTTGCTGCTTCTTTGCTCCATTGAGGTTTTAGCTGTCTCAAGTGGATGCCGGAGCTTGGAGACTTCTAAAAATAGTGGATTTTCTAAGATTATAGCCCTGGAATCTTTCCCGTTTCTACCTATGTTGTAAAAATTACAGCAGCCAGACAACAACATATTTCCATGTGTGTTAGATTTATTGAATCTTAATCTCTTTTTATAATCTTTTCATACTCTAGTAATTGACATAACTTTAATATATCCTATTTTGCCACAGTGACAAGAGACTGATTGGACCAGACAAACTTTTAAAAAGCAATAAATCAGATCATATTAATTTAAGACACTCTCTTCCTCTTGAGAGCTTCATACAATTAAAGAAAAAAAAATCATGCCTCTGAAATCTATATACTTAATATGTTCCACAAAAGCCACTAATAATAAACTTTTTTATAAACAATCTAAATTAGTGGCTTCACTCTAACTAGTTAACATATCCTAGTGGTAGGGTAGAACCTTAAACAACAAGCAGCTTTGCAAGATTTTTGTCATGGGTTATACCAAAGTGTCTACATATGTACAGATGGGCACAGTAACAGCCTGCAGTTCACAGCCAAGGATTAGAAAGAAAAATATTACATTTCTTCACCCTTTCTTCATCTTCCATCTTCCAGCTCTGCCCTTCCAATTTCCCATGGCTATTCTCTCAAAGCTATCAGAACAACTGGGAGCAACCTGAGTATGCTGACTCTTATTTTCTGCTCAGTTCTTTTGAAAGCATGGCCTCTATTTGATTAGCAGCAAGCAAGAACAGGCAACTGTCTAAAGCAGCTAAAAGCAGAGTTGCTTTAACAAGAAGAAAAAGTAAACCTACCTGAGCATTCAGCTGTACACAGTCTGTGGAGCAATGTTAAACTGCACTGTTTGTGGCTTTATTTGAGTATCATGTCACAAAGGGCCTGAGAAGAGAGCTAGAATTACTAGTGAAAAGGCATAGCATAAAAAATGGGAATAACTGGTGCATATTCCAGTAGCATGACCCAGCAACACCTGTAACTGATTGATCAGAGTAACTGGACACTCTCTCTACATAAATATATGGTAGAAAATTTCATTTCTAGAATCCGTAATAAATGACTACAGTACAGAAGGCATGTTGGCACATTTCCATTTGCTGAGTTCTTACCCTCATTTCAGACTTTGCCCAAAATACCTGCACTACATAAGCAAAAGATCAGGGTGGATGCATGTGGAGAGAATCTGAATGAGGATGGAATACAGACTGCTTGTGTATCTAGAGAGCAACATCATTATGGGAGGAATTGTGGTTCCCACAGATTAGCAAAGAGTATCAAGGATGAAAATGCATTGAGAAAATGGGGGACAGTGATGTTCTGAGGATGGTGCAATGAAGACAGGGTGCAGGATTAGAGAGATCGGTATAAAATGAGAAATATATGTGGACCAATCGCAGAGGTAATTTCCCTTGAGACTAAGAGAGTGTGAGGATAAATGTCTGGAAGCAGTCTCTGCACTAGGGTTCAGAAGGATAAGTAATGAGGAAGCATTGCAAAGCTTTAGGAAAACTGAATGGAGCAGCACTATACGATGCTTTCGAGCAATTGCATTAAAACAGGATTCACTCCCATCCCACAGAGGTTTAACTGCCTGGCAGACTGCACATGATTCTACACCAGACTTCCGAGTAAATACAAATTGATCTTAGCATACTCCAAGAACATTTGTTCAGCCATTTTAAAAGTTGGGAGCCAGTTGTAGTGTGGGAGCTGTTTTGTAGCTAAAAAATAGCTAGTTTGTGTTTTATCAAACCAGTTCATAATGGTGATAAGCCTCTTCTAAAACCGTTTTTGTAATAATAAGTGAGAAGTTTAGTATTTGCAAATTGACTACTAAACACATATAATACTTTCATATCTAAAAAATGCTGTGGGTGAATTTGGTGCATATAAAGGCAAAGACAAACTACACTGGCATGAATCAAAAACTGCAAGCAGATACTGTTCAAACTTTCACATACAGCTATCAGTGCATCCAAGTATTTTTCTGCAAAACTTCAATGTGAGGCTTGGGCAAAGTCCTTCAAAACGGTGACACCTCTGCATAGTTCTGATCCCAACTCTTTTTCCTCCCATGAGTATTCCCACTGCCATCAATCAGTCCATCTGGGCTGTTCACAGTTGTGTCAAAGGAATAAAGTTATTTCTTTCTCTAGGACATAATCCAAAAATGCCAGCTCCTAGAGCTGTGAAAAGCATGGGTACTTAGAACTAAGCAATGTCAACTTACTTAATTTTTATTGTAATTCTAAAAGATTTTTCGCAAGCATTCCTTCTTCTTGGCTGTTTCACCTGTCAGTTGTGGTAAACACCTACTCATCTGTATGGGTAGCTATGCCCATATCACAATGATGTAGCCACCAGTAAGATAACAGTCACTGGGATGCAGAATAAATTTTAATGCAATAAAAACTGATATTTAGGAAGGCAAAATTAGCAGTTGCCATTAACTATTATCAATGTGCCCTACTTTCTAGTATTTTGCCTTATCTTTCTCACAGGCCACAATATGCACTCAGCTCGACCATATCAGATAGACCTCTGAATTATAGATTGTACTACTGTACTGTTAAGATTTGAGTTTTTGGGACCAGACAGGTGTGTTTATTTGAGCTCAGATCCTCCAGGGAAAACACAGAGCTTGCAGCATTCTGACCCTGCCACAAGCTGATATTACCACTGATGGGAAGATCCCTCTGTGGCCAGTTTTGTATTGTTCTTGGGACTTTTCAGGCATCATTAAGAAATTTCAGTTCCTCAGTTAATGAAACCTATAGTCTAATTCACAAACCTAACAGACAACATTACACAACTCTCACATGTAAATAAGTGGTTCTCAGAAGAACTGCCCCCAGACTCAGACTCTACAGTTAATCAGAAGTGATGCAGATACCAACATTCTGAACTGGCACTGAAAAACAAATCCAACAACCTGCAAATGTGGGTATCTATGCTGCAAACCTAGATATGTCCCTCATTATTTTTACACTTACAAATCATGTGATTGTGTCTGGAGCTGGTAAAAAAGTGTTGCAATTGTAAATAACAGTTTTTAGGGAAAATTCTATTCAGTAAAGGTTTTAACATCTCATCCTTGCTCTGGTTGTAAACATATCAAAATATTTGAGTTTCTTGCTGCATTAATTTTATCTTCTCCAATCTATATGACTCATTTCCATTTTAGAATGCAAAGAATTTTATTCCATTTTGTGAATTTGAATTGGTAAGTTAAAGACTTCTCATTCCATCTCCCTCTGAGACATGCAATAAACCTGGGTGGCATACTGGTTGTTAGGTTCTGCTCTTCTTCATAGTTCTCATCTGCATATCCACAGCTGAACTAGACATCCAAAGAGGCATCCAGCTCAGACAGACAGAAATACTATCTGCCTGACTTCAGTGAACTCTAGTTCAGATCTTTTGATGTGTTTCCATCTAAATCGATTTTTCTCAAGAAAATTGTACCTCATCTTACACCATTTATATTGAACCTGTAGTTCAAAATATATCTAGGTTCTTTCTGGGTTGACAGCCCAGGAAACTTTGCTCAAATTGTACAAACTGAATTTCTGTCCCGATAAAATGATAATCATATCTATTTGTCTTACTGCAGATTTGACATACTGTGCACAGGTATCTCAGCACGGATGTCATAAAACATATTAATTTTCTTAAGACTTCCCCAAAGCCTGACAGTATTACTTCAGTACTTGAAAGTGCTATCACCTGATTATTTAAGCTAGCTGCAAAAAGTAGAAGCTATTCAAGTCTTAGTGCTCTTATTGGTCAGTGGCAGCAGTAAGTTCAGAAAGCCTCTCTTGACACTGTAACATGCCACCTGGGTGCTTCCAGCGCTTCACAAATTGCCTTGTAAAAGAAGGCAATTTTAGTAGGTGTGATGCTAAACTTTCAGCATGTGCATGTTCTAGGGTAACTTATCAGGCCAATAAAATCTCACTGAATTAAAACTGAACACAGACTGACCTGCAAGAAGTAAGCACATTAGCTATCTGGTCTGTCTGTAGCTTAAAAGCTAGAAAATTGATCCACTATGCAAGGAGGCATCTTCCAGTATCTCAAAGTTGACAACATGAAGCAAAATGCAATGCAAGATAGCTTCAGGTCACAAGACCACTCCTGGAAATTGAAGCCAAAGAAAAAATTGTCCTATGGATGTGAACTATCTCTTATTTTTTCAAAGGACATCTGATCTGTCTGTCAAAGGACAGCCCTTTAGGAGTCTGGTCATGCAGTTGCCATTCTGCACTTGTTAACACACAACAGTTCTGGAAGCTCAAGAACTCAAACTCAAAGAGAAAGATTTCTTGTATTTGACAGGGGGAAAAAAATCTTTTATTTCTAATTGATTTGAGTCATTTGTTCTGAGCAAAGAAGTATAGGAGAGGATCCCTTCAGGCAGACAAGTCTTTCTCTCCTTGCTCAAAAGGAGATGTCTGTCACGGCAATTTCACTGCACAGATGTTCCTCCACATGTGCTATTACTCTGTCAGTTCCTAGGATTTCTAGCAAACACTATTTAACTAAAGCAGTAATGCACAGAAAGGCTGAAGGCAGTCATTCCTGTAAACAGCTCTTCCATCCAAGAAGAGTTTCCTACCCAGTAAATCTTCACAATCCTTGGGTGAGTTCAGAAAGCAAAGGGAATTCAAAATTCACATCTCCACCCATAAATCCATCTCTCCAAAACAAATAGCCCCATGAAAACATAGAAGAAAAATTCACTATCTTTTGTCCTCAACTTTCTGAGTGATCTTTCCATGTGAGGAGGCTGTATGGCTTCCTGATACACCAGGGAGTGAAACATTCACAGGATGTACACCTGAGCCCCAGCTTTGGTAGCCAGTGCTCAAAATACAGGTGGCATATATATGTAACAGTACAAGTAGCAGGACAGAGACCTACTGGCTACACCTGAGGCAGCTCAGGAAAATACATTAGTCCTTCCAAAGTAAATTCAAACTTTTTAGCTCAAATTCTAGTTGCTTTGAACAATAGCACATACTAAAGCTTTCTATTTCTTAAAATTGCCAAATTTAGACAAAACTTACCGTCATAAAAGTTGAAGATGCGAGTATGATGAACAATGCTTTCAAGAGGAAGGTAAGATATTGTTGGGTGATAATTAAAATTCAAAGATTGCTTCAGGCCTTTGGTCACTTCAAAAACTGAACTCTCTCACGCATTTTGATGGTAACCTGTTCAGCTCTAACACTGTCTTCTTTTTTTCAACTGACATTCCACTGTGTCCCAGTGTTGACTTTTGACTATATTTGTTGTGATCAAAATTACAGTTGTTTATAATATGGGGCACTCAGTAGTCCCAAAGAAGGACTTGGATTACAAGTACAAAGCCAAGTCTCTGCTTGTACACAGCAATACAGAATCAAATGTGAGACCTTCCTAGTCCAATAAGTTGTGTCAGCTGGTTCTGTCACACCTCAGATTTAGCTGCTAGAAATCCTTTCTAGGGAGCTGTGGGATAGTCTGTCCACATGAAATTGTATTCTAACTCCTAAAAAATTGTCTTAAACTGTAAGTGATAAGGAACTATGAAGTATCAGGTTTTATTCCCTACTCAAATTATTAATCTTTTAAGACAGGGGATATTTTGGTTATCATGTTTATCTCACTTGGAATATTTCCGTATTCTTTGCTATATGATTTTGGAGAAGTCTCAAGTGTCACAGTAGATACCTCCTTGTATAAGAAAATAGTTTCTTGGGCTGATTTTCAGTTTGCCATCTTTCACTGTAAAAGAGGTTTCCAGTCAAATGTAAGATTATATTTAGGATTACTTGGGGGGGGGGGGGTGTTTGTTTTTTTGTTATTCCAGTCTCACTTCAGTCTTCCCATTGTCACATCTCCATAACAGCCATTTCCTTTTGGAAATTGCATGACTAGAACCACATGCAATATTTTCATCAAAGAAAAAAGTTTTTCATTTTTCTAATGATATAAAACATTTTCTGTATTGTTCTCCAGACCATTCTTTACTCAACCTACAAAACCCCCTTCTTGTAGACTTTACAGCCTAATTCAAAACAAGTTCTTTCCCTGTCAAACACACATGGAAGGTAGGAAGGAAAAATGCGATGTTCAAGCAAAGTAATTAAGATGACAAATTCTAATGCTATGTTATTTCTGTAATTTTCTTTAACAGAATTGCTTTATTTTTTCTGGAAATTCTTAGGGAGTTATTCTCCATCACCTGGGCATTCCCTGATGTAGGAAATCCCTGCACAAAATAAGGCAGTGTAGGAGGCCTTCATAGGTGGCCAAGGCGGAAAGGAGCAAGTGGCATAGGATAGGCCCTTGGGAACTGTTCTAACTAGTGTAATTTAGAGCATTCCTGCTCTCAGTTATGCCAGGGGCCACTTTGGCATCAAGTCAACCTAGAATCCAGGGAGATGAAAACTGGCTTAGAGCCACTTTCCCCCCTCCCTCTATCCTGGGCCTGCACCATGTGTGGTTTGGCTGGCTCCAAGGATCTGGCCCCTACATTTTTAAATAGAGCATTTTAAGTTGAAGTTGAAAAGTGAAAGAAAACGGAATATGAAGAGTAAAAGGAGTAGAAAAGTGGTAAAGGGAGAGATTGAAAAAAAAGAAAAAGAAAAAAAAAAGAGGGAAACAGAATGGGTGGTATTGCTAAGTGTGAAGCAGAGCACACATTTAGCAAAGTGAAGGAGCACTAGGGAGGTCTGGCTTCACCTTCCAGCTATGCCAAAGACCTTTTAATGCCAACACTTGTCTATTAAGATCTCTTTCAAAGTGACCACTGAGCTTCTTTGGCCATCTGTACTAAACATGTTTAGCTTTTTCCCTGGGAACTAACCAGCTTTGGCTGCAAAGTCACAGAACCTGAGGTCAGAAGTGCCTTTTAGCCCTCATTTACCTACAGTGTCTAGAAACATGTCTAGAAAGAAAGACACTACTGTCCTGAGAAGATCCACAAGACATATGAATAGAATAGCTTTGGTGCAAGGCTGCCTGAACGGAACTCAGGAATGATGCTCTGCACTGTAGCTTCTCTATCATGTGACACGAGATCATGCTGTATCACATAATTGTAATGGAGAGCTCAGATCCTACAGTTAGTCTGCACTCAGTGTAGACAGGAGAAGGAGGTAGGAAGGGATTTTACATCTGGGGGACCCTAAGATTTCATTTCAAAATGTGCACGTTCATCAATATTTACTTGGAGTCTCTCTTCACCTTGGTTTCTCACCTGTAAAATCAGAATACTAATTCCTCTCTAGCAATTAGTGTGGTAAGGATGCATTGGGACGGAATATGTCCAAACGCAACAGCAACATGTTAAAGGGGAAAAAACCCCATACACTGACAGAACTTCAGCCTCAGATTTAAGTGTATCTTGACAAATAGATGAAGCACACGTGATACTAGAATTAAATTCAGAATGTATTCAAACATTAAAATTATGGTGAAACTTTAAAATTCTTAGCTGAAAAAGGTGGATGATCTTCTTGGAATATTACAATATCAATTATACTCAAGTTGTGCCACACTGTGCAAAGTGCTAGAGCAGGAATGCTGAGCTTATGAATGGAGGTGGGAGGGGTACAAAGATTAATTCCCAGAACCTTCAGCATACCTTGTCCTACAGCCTTTGCCATAGGAGAATCCCAGGATTTATCAATCCTACTCTTCCAGTAAGATTAACTGGTAAGCAAGAGTCTAAAAAACAAGGAATGGGAGAGGGGTGACAGAACATAATTCCCATTTACAGCCCTCCAAACCTTACTGACCACATCTAAAAGGTTTAATAGTATCACAGTAGTGGTACATGTTGTGACCTGTTTCTGCAGCATATTTGTAGAAGTTCCATATGGTATACCCACCACTACTGCCTCTATGGTGGGAGATGATGTTCAGTAGCCCTGAATGTGTTCCTTACCACAACCTGAAGTCCTTGTTAAAAGGGTCAGGGAGATAATCCTAAATGTTCCTGACTCAGAGATCCTCAAACTGCAAGCCTGAGAGGGCTGTCAAACCCCAGCCTCTTGTACCTTTCCCCAAACACTTCCCAGGCTAGTGGAACACTACTTCAGACTTCCCCTGTGCCTAAAGCCCTTTCAAACACTACCATTATTCTCTTTATCATCCTAACCTAGGGCATCATCTCTCCTAAGTGTGAACCTCCAAACGTCCTTCTGAGGTTTGGACCTGCATCAAGCTGTTTCTCTTAGTGCCTCCCTGTTGCTGCTATTGCACTGCTTGCCTCTCCCCCTGTGCTCTGTTACCACTCTCTCGTTAGATACTACACAGGGCCAAGCCCACGCCTTGCCTAGTCCTCCTTGTAGCAAAGCAAAGCAGAAAGAAGAAAAAGAGAAGGAAAGAGAAAACAAAACTCCCCAGTTGCCACTCTGGTTGAGATTTTAAAACACAGAGTGCAATTATGAAAAGGTTATCCAGATGGGAGCCAGAGAGTGGGCGAGGGGAAGGAGAGCTGTCATCCAAGGGGGAAAAAAGTCAGATGTATGGTAGCCCTATTCCTATAATATGATTTCTATTCTATGTGCAAATGCACAATGCAACGGTAGTTCTCTTAGACAGCATGGGTTGAGTTAACTGGATGTAAGGAATTTTTCTTTTTAAATAACCTATTCATTTGATCAAAATCCATCCCCAGTGATCACACCAAGTACAACTATTTCACTAAAAAAGGCTTGTTTCTAATTAAATGATATTTCTTCCTACTTTTAGCTCTCTACTCCACAACACTGAAAAACCAATCCTGTTGAGAAAATGGTTACAATGTAAAACATTAGGCAAGTGCTTTTACCATTTTCAAATTTTCTTTCTATTTAAAGAGAGGTGAATATTTTTTTCTGAAGCAGCTTCTGAAAAATTCACCCTGGGAAAGAAACCAGAGAGAAAATTATGATGTAAAGCGTGAATAACCAAAAGGTTGCAATCAATTGAGTGGAAACAGGCTTTATAACGTCCCAGAACAAGCATAGGGTGTTGCCATAAGCTTCCCCTGTACTATGTGGCCACACATGCACTGCAACACTTGAAGCTGAGTAAGAGTGAAAGATATTTGAAGGATTATTATAGCTGTGGAGGGTGCTAAAATAGTATTACTTATTAAAAAATATATACTATTACTTATCTCAAAAACTCAGAGAATGACTAAACCCATGTCCTTAGCATAACTGAGCTGACACCTAACATACTGAAGATGCCAAACTGAGTTGCAGTTTTCACTTCTCTGTCTGAGGCTAATCAAGTTCCTTTAATAAGTTACAGCAGCCCAGGATTACCTGAAATTACTGATGCTGGCACAACCCAATATTGAAAATAGCTTGCTTTAACTACATGCCAGCTATGTGCTATCAGGTTTGGTTGGTTTTTTGGTGTTTTTTTTTTTTTTTTTTTTTGAATTTGGTTGTTTGGTTGGTTTTTTTTTTTTTTATGGCAAGGGAATCCCAAACAGGGATACAATGTTATCAAAAAGATTATACAATCAAGCATATTTAAATGTTTAATCAAGGTCTATCAGAAAGCAGTATAAAGTAATAAAATCATTGATCACAAAAGGTTAAATTCAACTTTCTTTAAGTACTAAAACGTTAAAGGTATTGTGATAGGCAGGTGTGGAGAGGGTAGATGTAGATCTGACTGTGTGCATTTTTCTGATGTATTATCCCAAATATTTTTTTTAGGAAATGTCTTAAATCACTTCTGGCAAAAAGTTACACATTTTTTCTACTCTAGTCTATCAAAATGATGTTCTAATGCAACACACTTCAGTGCAAGTGTGTATTTCCATGACTTCGGATATCCCTTCCTAGATGTCATTTACACATGTTGGCAGATATGACCGAAGTCCCAGCTGCAGCTGGCTCTGAATGGCGGATGTCCACAGAGCGGTTATGTATTGTTTTGGCATCAGCCGTGCTCCCCCCTCCCTCCACTGCTAAAACTGCGTACCGTAGCAGATTGCTTTGTACTACAACCTTCAGCTGGTGCCAAGCAGCTATTTTTTTTCTTCTATAGTAAGTTACACAGCAAACTGTACAGTCCTAAAATTGACCTAGAGAGGGGAAAAAAAATAAAAAGGCGAGCTACTATTCCATATATAACTAGAATGCAGCTATTTAGACAAGACAGGATAGACAATGCATTCAGGAGCTTGTGTGTTTGACTTGGGTACATTAACGCTCCCAACTCTTCTCCCTCCCTCTCACTTCTTCCACAAAGTCTGCATTTTATTTATTGATCGGATGTACTTTACAGATCAGAGGACTCTTCCCCTCACCCCCACCCCATCCAACCCCCCCCTGGTTCCAGCAGGAGGAGGAGTAAGAGGGGGAGGAGGCAAAGTGGGTGCATTACGAGCTGATTGTGCTCTTGCCCCGACCTCCAACAGCCTGATCTGCCTTTGAAGTTTTCCACCCCTCGACTTGAAGTGAGATCGATTACAGAAGAACAACAGGCACAAAGAATCTGCTGCTTTACGTGCAGCCACTTTCCCACGATCGGGGCAGCCAGCTCGACAGCAGCAAGAAACCATCGGTGTCCCTATGCTCCTCCTTGCCACCATTCAGAAAACATGCAGCCCCGCCCCGCTTCGCTGAGGAAAGCTGGGGAGGAGGTTATAAAAATGAACCGTGTTGTTTAAGAACGAAGTAACTAAGGAGCGACTAGCACTGTCTCGGTCGTTGAAAGGAAACAGCAAAAGAAAATAAAATCGGTGCTGAGTATCGGAGGGGGGGTGGGGGGGTGGGGGTGAGGGAGGGCGCTTTTAAGGCGCAGATAAATTAACAAACATGGATAAGTGGCAAAGTTTAGAGAGAGGCAAAGCAAGCGCTTCCCCCGCCTTGCTGCGGCGTTGGGGGCTCGGGGCAGGCAGGCGAACACCGGGTACGGGGCCGGGGCCGGGGCCGGGGCCGGGGCCGGGTGGGGTCACAGCGCCCGGTGGAGGGCGGATGTGCTGGGGAGAGGGCTGCGGCCAGACCGGGGCAAATCCTTTACCTTTATGTCTGCTAAATGTACGCGTGTGTGTTTGTGTGGGGCACTACCTCTGGGACAGTCTATAAACCGGGAGGGGAAGGAGGGCGAGGGCACCGAGTTACTAAGGGCAAAGCAAGGATGGTAAATGCCTTACCATCGGCGAGCGGAGCTGGCTCAGTCCAGCCCGCGGGCGAAGGTCCTAGACCACGCCACAGCTCGCGGGGATGCCCCTCCCGAGGTGCCTTGATGGAGCCCCCGGCACCGAAGCTGCTCCACCTAGCCCCGGGCTCCTCTTCCTGCCACCCGCTGGGTCAGAAGCCTCCCGGCCACCGAGACCCACCGTCTCGCCCACCCCGGCTAGCCTGAGAAGAGCTCTCACCACCCCCCTTGCTCCTGCCTCAGGACCTGCCAGCCCAGCCCGGCCCGTGGGGGCCGACGGGAACCGGGGGGAACGGAAATCTCTTCACTCCTCGACCCGCAGGAGCGGCGGGACTTGTTGCTTAAACTCGGTTTGAACCCATAGCACGCCGGCTGGCTTTTTCCAAGAACAAGAAAAAAGCGGTTAATGTGTCACCGGGCATCCAGTCCATTCATTAAAAAAAAACCAAAACACCAAAAACAGAGGGGGAGAAGGGGAAGCAATAGCTGGGCGTAGGGACCCCCAAAGCAGGCGGCTGCGGCGGGGCATTCCCTCCCCTTCGCACGGCCGGGCTCCTCCTCCCCAGACTGCGCGGCGTCGGGGCGTCGGGCGAGCGGGACGCGGACAAGCCGTAGCCAGGGTCACAAATTACCGCAGGAAGTGTTAGCTGCGCACCAGCTCCTAAATAAGATCGATGGCCTCCCGCCGCTGCACAGCCACAGGGGGTTCACTCACCCTTCCTCCCTCCACCCCCAGGCCGGCGGATTCCGTCCCGCTCAGGGGACGGGAGGGGACGGGACGGGGGTGGCCGCGGTGTCACACACAAACCCGCCCCGCGCCAAGGTGATATGGGGTGGTCGCTCCGCCGTCTGCGGCGTCTGGCTGGAGCACGGAGCTGGCTCGGGAGACACCCGCACTCCCGGCCCCCGGATGGTGACTAAGCCCCTTGTCCCTCGTGGGCGCCCGCCGCGCCCGTGCCCCCGGCCGCGGGCTGACACAGCGAGCGCTGACTCAGCTCCGCCGCCCCGCGGGCTGCCCCGGACCGCCCCTCGCAGCGGCAGTCGCTGCCGGGCAGTGCGTGTCGCTGCCGCCGCGCCACCGAAGGACGGGCCGGCACCAGAAGCGCGGCAGCGCCTGAGATGTTCCGTGAACGAGACACGGTTGAGGGCGACGAGGAAGTAAATAAATCGTAAGGACGCGTGTTGGTGCCGCAGCCGGTGGGCAGCGGCTTCTTTGAACGGTCTGATCCTGCAAACGCCTCGGCTGCTGCTTCGAGCTGCGTTATCCGCCCCGCCGCTCCCTTCGCTCTCCCCGCCGCCCAGGGTGCTGATGCCCAAGCCCTTCGAGCCCTTGGTGCTGGTGACCTGAGGAAAAAGCTGCTGTTTAAAAAGAAACTACTTCTCTTCCTTCTGGTTGTAAAAATCCTCTCTTTACATGGTGGGAAATTACCTGTTCGCTTTTTGGGTTGGTTTGTTTATTGACTGTTTCAACATACTAAATGCTAAGGCAGGTTTAATTTCATAATGTCTTTAAGGATTACTAAAACCAGTACTTTCATGCTGATAATTACATTAGCAAGGTAAGTAAGAGTCCCACTTTAAATGTTGGCATTTATATAAGCATAATTATCCCTCCATCATATGTGCATGCACTTGAACATCTGGGTGTATGTCACAACAGGTAATCAAGTCACACACAAAATTCATTGTTATGTTGGTGAAGATACATTCTACGGTGATTTGTCAGTAAGATATAATATACAATGTACATTATGTACAAACATTACTGAAGATACAAATACCACAATTTAATCAAGTTGTAAAAATACAAGCATACAATCTGGAAAATACCGGGGTCAAAGATGTCGGCTTAGTCAAAATTAATTTTTCATCTTTGTCGTGGTCTTTTAATTAAACATTAAAATACTTTTTTTTTCCTGCTGTAGCTTCTTTCAATGCATAAGATGTTTTTTGTTAAACTCTTCAATAGTCTTTTCTATCCTCAAGCCTGGGCCTTCTTGTATTGGAAACTACATACTATTCAAACCTCACATTGAATACAGAATTTTTTTAAGATTTTTCCATTACTATTTTATCATAGTGTCTTACTGTTAGATATTAATAAAATTATGCACTATCCTTGTGGAATGAGATTTTGGAACAATCCCGAACCATCCCAAGACCCAGAGTGCAAATCCTTTGCCCTCAATGGGGTTCCTCCATCTCTCCAAGAGCAGATTCATGATGTGCCCTTTGTGCCTTTGGTTGCAGAGCTGCAAGGTGTATGTCATTGTAGCTTGGGGACTGCTATTAAGTCCCCCGCTCAACTGTTGGTAGTAGTAATAGCACAGTGGCAGCTTGCTCAGCATAGATGAACCACCCAAGGTAGAGCATTAGCAAAGCTGAAGCAAGTTTTGCAGCCTAAGCTGAGCAGCTTGCTGCTGTGTACCTCCTGACAAGAGTCACAGTACCTCACTTATGGTAGCTCAGACATCTACAAGAGCTGGGCTTCTCTTGTGAACATATTTTGCCTTCATTCTCCGTTCCTTTCACACATTGTTTCTCTTCTCTGCAGCCAATGCAGCTATTTCAGTTGTGCAGCTTTCCTGTTGCTTCCTCTTCACCTGCTCTGCAGGTATGTTTTTCAAAGTAACATACACAAATACAACAAAACCATATTTTCCCATTTTAGTAGAAATGGGGTAATTTTAAATCTATAAAGAAAGCTTGGACCAAAAATACAAATACACCTATTGCCTGGTTTGCATCATTAGATTGGCATCCCTAACTTCTGTCATTAGTTTCCATGCACAGATATAAATATGCACATGGTAACAAATACAGTAGTCGGGGACAAAAAAAAAGCTGATAAAACCTACTTTAAAAAAGTAATGATATTAAAGGCGTTCAATGTACAGAACATTACTACAAGTCTTGAACATGCTGTCACCACAGGACCATTAGTCTACATCCTTAATGTATGTCCCTTAACATACATCTGTACTCAATGTACCTTGTAATTACCTCATTATGGTTAACTACTGCTGACCCCTGTGTGGAACATGTTAACGTACAGAGCAACTGTGAAATAGCTAGTGAAAAGCAAGGGGAGATTTTTCAGAACTAACTTAAAATTCCATTGACGTGGTCTGTGCCACAGAGTTAGCATCATAGACTTTGGTTCCCCATATTCATTGCCATTCCACAAATATTTCTTTAATCAGCAAAACAAAGAAACAGCTGTTACATCACATGAAGCAAGTCAAAAGATCTAACTGTGGAATACAAGGACCAGGTGGTGATCAGGCCTGGTATCTACAATTCAAAATGAAGTCCTTGGAATAACATCAGAATTGTGTTTACTTGTTTAAAAAGAGTTCTTTGCAGCACTGTTATAAGAAATAATTACCAAACTCTGCTTTACCACAGAGAAACCATTTGCTGCTTTTCTCTCACCCCTACTTGCCCCAAATCCCAGGACAGTGCTACTGCACACAGTCCCACAACTCTGGGGAAAGAGAATGGATTTCTACTTCAGTTTCTGTATTCCACAGCCACAGTTCCAACTCCTGAGTTTACCTATAGCAGTGACAGACAGAGCTGAAAACTCAGACAGTTAGAATGGGTTTCAGTTATTCCCACTACATCCCCAGGATATAGTGGGAACTCTTCCACCCCCTACACCAAAACATAATTATATACTCAGCTATTGTTTAAATATGGGTTCATTTTCATGAACAAAATCCCTCCATCCCTTCTGCCTCCAAAATTAATTATCCACCTCTCCTTCCTCCAAACATCATTTTTCCTAACTGCATTCATTAACTGAGCAGTTAGCTGTTGCTATTTCTTTAATTCTTCTTTAACTCTTAACTTCCTTAACTCTTCTTCAACTTACACCTCCTATTGTTTTGCCCCCTCTCTTGAGAGTGAAATGGTAAGCTGGAGCAGAGGGCAACTGGAAAGCAAAACCCTGTGTACCTGGTCTATTAAAGAGAGAAAGCTGGAGCACCTCTGAATGACATGTGGGAGAAAAAAATGATCAGTCGTGAAACTGGTCCTACAGACCAGTATATTTTCCTTCCAAGACCCTTAAGAGGGTCTGAAATCCTCCAACCTATGTGGAAAACCATTAGAACTGGCAAGTCTGCTAATGGTTCTCAGTTGCTCCTCTTTCACTCTCTTGCCTCTTGTAATGCCATTGTTTCCCCTTGCCAGGAAGATTTCCAAGTCAGACAATACCTGAATTTCTAATATGAAAAGAAAAATATAATTTTAGGGCTTCTTTATGCATCATAAAGAAGGCCACGTGCCCCTAACACAAGCTGCAGTGTTGGCCAAGGAAGTTCTGGCTCTTATTAGCCAAAATGTCCTGCCCCACTGTACCACCACAACTGCTCAGACAAGGAGAGAAACCAAGAAATCATCCAGGCTAGGGAGGTAATTCTCCTCCTCTGCTCCTCTCTTGTCAGATCCCACCTGGAGTACTGAATTCAGTCTGGGGCCCCCAATATGATGAGGACACAAACTTTTTGGAGCCAGGTTGGCAACAGAGATGCTCAGTGGCTGGAGTGCCTCTCCTATCAGCTCCTATCAGCTGAGGAAGCTGATGTTGTTCAGCCTGGAGAAGAGATGACTCCAAAGGAGGCCTTAGAGCAGCTTTCCAGTACCTGAAGGGGGCTACAAGAGAGCTGAAGAGGGACTTTTGACAAGGACCCCTAGTGATAGGACAAGGGGGAATGGTTTTAACCTCAAAGTGGATAGGTTTAGGTTAAATATTAGGAAGAAATTATTTACTATGAGAGAGGTGAAGCAAAGGAACAGTTTGCCAGAGCAGCACTTGGAAGTGTTCAAGGCCAGGTTGGATGGGGTTTTGAGCAACCTGGTGTAGTGGAATATGTCTGTGTCCATGGCAGTAGGTTGGAATTAGATGATCTTTAAGGTCCTTTCCAACCCAAACCATTGTATCATTCTGTGGTTCTATAAACAGCACAACCCCTGCTCCTACAGAGACAGATCCTCCTTCACATGCAAAAAACAGTTCTCTCTGCTTTCCTTTCTCTTCACCTCCACAAAATGGTACCAGCCCAGTTTTGATCCCAGTAGTGCCCTAGAAATCTGGAGACTAAAGATCTCTACAGGTATAACACGCAGTCTGTTTGAAAAGATGTGTGAACCAAACCCATCTCAAATTTAGGAGCCAGGAGTGAGGACAGCCACCTTTCTGACCCCTGGGCTTCCTCCCCAGCAGTTTCTGGGAGCAGTGGACTGGACACAGCCTCCTTGCAAAGAGAATTACTGCAGGTTCAACTGGAGAAAGAGGAGGGTGTGGGCTGGGCTGTACTGGCATCAATCACCAGGAATGTCTACACTAAAGAAAAGCTGTGAGTTCTCAACAGTGTCAGATAGCACATGATTTCAGTGTTGCATTTTTTTTTTACAAGAGCTTTTCCAGAGGAGGTCACCGTTGCTTTGCTCACTATAAATGAGCAGAGTAGAGAACTGTAGGGCTGTGATTATCATGCATGTATCCTGCAGAAGGGCAGGAGGTGTTAAAACAGAAAGGTGGGCCCAAAGAAAAGGCTCTGAATGTCCATATTAAAAAAAAATTAAATCTCACAACTTTCTTGGAATCTGACTCTTGATGTTTTCATTTGTTGGAGGTCATGAGGTTAGCAGTTCTGAGCATAGTGTAAGAAATAAACAATTCAGTATCTCCAGCAGCAGGTCCCAAACCAAAAGTCATGACCAGAAGTGGGGTAATAAAAGTTAAAAGTGAGGTTGTGAGCTTGACAGAAGTGAAAACGTTTACAGCAGCATCTGGCAGTGCAAGCCCATCACAAATGAAACTGTAATATTTAGTATTTGCTCATCTTCATTACTTGTGCATTTTTTCTGAAGCTCCAGCTCCTGATGCCCGATGATCTACTTACATGTAGAGATCAGGGAGCAAAAAAAAAAAAAATCATGAAAAGGATGAGAAAAATGTGTTTTAATGACTTAAAAGCAATCACCTGTGGTGGAAATGTTGTGTTTAGTTTGATTTTTCTTAAAATTTTTAATGAATTTATTTTTCTCAAGTTGTTCAGTACTAACAAACAGTGCTAAGCAGAAAGGTATTTCCACTTAGAAAACTGTGGAAAAGCTCCTTCCAGGACAGATACCACTTTAATGCTTTCCAACCTGCCTAGCTTTGGCACCTCTAATACGTTACTCTGTCTACTTTCAAGATTAAAGCTCAGATGTTCTAATCACTGTCCTAGTCCTGCTGATCACACTGTTCTTGATACAGGCCAAGATGCCATGTGCCATTCGGGCACACTGCTGGCTAATATCCAGACAGCTGTCAACCAGCACTCCCAAATCCCTTTGTGCTGAGCAGCTCTCAAGCAACTCTTCCCTAAGCCTGTAGCAATGCATGGGGTTGTTGTGACCCAAATGCAGGACCTGATGCAGAAAACAATTGTGTTTTTTTATTAGCAACCTTTTTTCCTTTTCTGTTAATTTTTTACTAATAAAATACCATCTTTGCATAAAAATACTTGGTTTGGGTAGTAGTTTTTTTCAACCCTTTCCATTTTTCAAGGTTTATTCTATGTCTGCTTTTACCCCAGAGTAAATACTTATGGGTGAATGATGAAATCCTTGAAACTTTTTAATGGAAATTATGAGTATGAGCTGTCATAGCATCTCCATATATGTCATATTTTGTGATGTGTGTGTATGTGAGTATTTCCTTAGTGTCCAGAATGACTAGCTATTATGCTTAAAATAGCCTTTGTACTTTACTCATGTTTTTTTCTCTCGACAGTCACACTGAGTCTTTGCAGTCAAAATTTCCTAGCCAGTCATGCAATCAAGTACACATCAGCTGTGTTCACACTGCCAAAGACAGCTTGTACCACAAAGGCTCATCAGCTTAGTTACTTCTCACAGCTTCCTAAGAACAACTTCATAAAGGAGGCCTTACGTAGATGTTTTGACCATTACTGAGACCACACTTTCCAGTAATTTGACCCACCCTTCCCTGAAAAGTCAGTCAGGAAGGGGTTGTTGGATTGTATTTGGGGACGAAGGGGGAGATCTCCAGAAGCTCAGATTTCTTATCACCCATCATTACTTTCCCTGGGGGGGGGCTGCAAAGCCCTCTCTCTCTCCATCCAGAACAAGCAACCTAGAAAACACCAAAGTGACAATTTCTGCTTCTCCATGATGTTCTGGCCTATAGTGGTGCTTTGCTCTCCATTTTTTTCAGTTGCTGGGATTTGCTTCCCTCATCTGCAAGGCTGGGAAGGCTGGTAGTGAGGCCTCTGCAGAGACACAAGGCATGGCTCCAGCCTCTGCAAAACTGTTGATTTTCTTTCATGAGCCAAGGTGAAAACTAGTGTGTGATCTGTGAGCACCCAGTGGGTAGCTGAGAGCCAAGCAGGCAGCGCTGGGCAGGCAGCGCTGGGCGGGCAGCACCATTGCCACCAGCATTGCAGAGGTGCCTCTGGGCAGAGAAAAGGACGACCAGAACCCCTGACAAAAACAACTTTTTTTTCTGTGTGCCTTACTTTTGGTCATAGTAGATGTGTAGAATTTAGTTGGCCAGACAGCGAAAGACCAGTGCTGCCTGGCTTTACTGGAGCATGTTCACACTCCAATCAATACAGCCCTCTGAACAAGAAAAGAGCAGTTTGGTAATTATTAGACTTTCCACAAACATTATTTGTTTGCCTTGAAACAAATCACATTCCATTTAAAATCCCAAATGGCTTTGATTTTTTTGTAAAGAAAATAATAATAATAAACCCCAAAACGGGTATTATTCCTATTGGGAAGCAAATGTTTCTCTAAGTCACCTTTCAAACAAAGGAAACACTGACTTGTTAAACAGAATTAACTGGAAAAGCTTACTGATAGTCCAGGCAGCTATTCAGGGATGGGGGTGAGATGGATGTTCAAATATAGAAATAGTCATGACTATCATAACTTCTAAAATTGAAAAGAAAACTGAGCACAAACAAAAATTTACAGTGCCAGTGAAATTAATTCACTGGAAAGTGAGGATAATCCACGCTCATAAAAAGAAAATAATAACTTCATGCAGTTGACAGTTTTATTATAGGAACATAGGAAAATGGCGACAAAAAAAAGATATTTTGATGCTGATTGTTTTATTTGTGCCTCGTTCTCCATGTTTTCTTTTCACAGGTCTGAGCTTTTAATACACCCTGACTGTCAAGTAATAAGCAAATAGAATGGTGTGAATTAATTATCTCTTTCATTTAAATGTGCATATTAATTAAGTTTATTGATAGGAGAATTGACGTCTTGGAAAGTTCTTTACATTTAAGAGATGGTAAAATAACAAAATCACTGAAGTTTAAAGAATATCAAGTAGGAATGGCATTTGTTTTCCTTGACTGACTGGGAGACATAAAAGACTTTTATGACTTTTACTGACTTTTAAAAGACAAAAAAAATTTAAAATAAATTAAAATAGAGAACTATACTAATTTAAACTATAATTTTCTTAAGCACTGAATCTGTAAATAAAAACAAAACCCAAAGTGATAGCTATAATTAAAAGTGTATTCTACAGAGACAATTATGGTTTTCTATACCTAAAAAAAAAAAAAGAAAACTTTTAAAGAAGAGTTAATGGAAGGAATGGTTTGTTATTTTGGAGGGTGGAAGGAGACTTGCTCACTGATTTTTATTTTACTTTTATTTAAATACAACCCTCTAAATACTTTTCACACTTACAGGTATACTGGTAACCTAGAAGTATTTGCTAGTTTAAGAAAGATAGAAAAGGTTGACTTTTCCTCTGGCACAGCTTCATCATTAGTAAAAACAAAACAAAGCACACACACGAAAAAAGCTGTTATTTCACCAGCTTGGGTTTGGTAAGTGCCTGTTGAGTATCACAGCAGAGACAGAGAAAAGGTCAAAGTTTAAATTGAGCTGGATTCTTTGTGGGGTCTCTGAATTATGCACCAGGGCTTGATCTGCCTTTCCTTGCACAGCCCTTGCCCCTGCTGCCTTGCTTCCTGTTCCTGCTTGCCTTAGTCCTGTGAGGAGAGGGAGAGGGAGAGGGAGAGGAGAGAAGAGTTGGTTTTGGCCCAGGATAAGCATCACTTTTTACCTCAGTGGGTATTTGTCAGAGAAGAGAATTTGGTGCTGGAGCATGAGGTGGGTCAAGGCAGTTTAAAAGGGAAACAAAACTGGAGGGACATGAGTTCTTGCAAATTAACAGTCGAGTGTCTTAAGATATAATAAATAAAATATGCCTTCTCCAGATCTGGAGAAAAAAAAAAAAACACACCAGTGCAGTGGATAGCAGAGAAACTATGGAAATATGGATTAAACCTTTAAAAGAGGAAAGAAAAAGGGGAATTAAAAAAAAAGCTTCCAAAGATTCTGACTTTTCAAAAGGAGAACAAAAGGCATTGGCAAACATAAGAAGCATCTTTCCTCCATGTGCTTTTTATTCTACTCCCAGATCTGGGTTTCCTGAGTTTCTCATTTTGAGC
Source organism: Acropternis orthonyx (assembly GCA_035583155.1). Lineage (NCBI taxonomy): Eukaryota > Metazoa > Chordata > Aves > Passeriformes > Rhinocryptidae > Acropternis > Acropternis orthonyx. Next base: position 33,269,694 of record JAWWEU010000040.1, on the reverse strand, counting down.
CATTGGGGACCAAAGAGGGGACAGGGGAAGGGAAGGCAGCATGGTTACTGCTCCAGGCTGCTCAACCTGAGCCTGGTCCAGCATGTGGGTCCCTTTGTGCTGACCGCTGTGGAGGCACACAGGGTCCCAGCCACACAGCTAAAGGGTGAATTTAAACAGCTGCTTCTCAGGAGGGCTCTGCCTGGCCAGCACACATCTACCACTTGCCTGCTGGACCAGGTCTCCAAAACAAAACAGAAGAGGAAGGGGTAGGTATAACGGGTATAAAAGTCTCATGGGCTTGAGGTAGAAGACCACTGGTATTCTGGTCCCCTTCTCTACAAGTGTTTACTCATTTTCAGTTGACTGGTGAGTGAATAACATGTAGACACAGCTGGTCCCATTTAGTACCAGGACTCTACCCACCCTGCAGTGAGGAAGTCAGTGTCTTTCCCTGGTGGTTCCTGATTCTGACTGGGCTGGAGGTTGGGTGGTGGGAAATGGGCATAGACCCCATCGCAGTAAGGAAGGAATTAAATCTAAGTCTCCCAGCCTGGATAAATGATCTAACTGGTGCTGTGTTAACCATAACAGGGCAGCATATTGGTGTCCCAGCTTAGTAACAAGACTCCAGGTGAAGGGAAGTGCTCTTTGCATTTCTGGAGGCAGTGTGAGGGGAGACCAGCCTGCCCAGGGTTACCGGGCAATGTGGTGGCCTCTGGCATCTCCCACTGGGCTGATGGGCTGCACAGGGTCCCCAGGGAGGCGCCTGCATCCTTGGAGCAGAGGCAGTAGCAAACATCGTACTTGAACTGTGTATTTGATTGCACTCTGGAGTCAGGGACTTCAAAACAAAACACTACATCATGCAACTCCCAGGTGCCTTTTTTTTTTGTTTTGTTTTTGTTTTGTTTTGTTTTGTTTTTTTGTCTCTGGGCCCAGGTATGCAATTTTGAAAAGGCTTTTGAAGTTGGTTCAGTCTAGTTTTAGGCAGCATATTTTTAAACAAACCTTCGTACTTTGTATCCATGGTGAAAATGATTAAAATCACCACTAGTTGGTTGTGGCTATGCATAGGACTGAGCATGATTACTGAAACTGAACAAGACCTAAGGCTGCTAGAAATTGCCCCTCTAACTAAAACTTTAACTACTTATTTAATCAGTTGTTGTTTATTTTGCTGATAATGAAGTCTCGGTATCAGCAGAAAGAGTGCAACTCTTATTTCTGTTTTTCTAAGGCAACTGCTTCAGCTGAGCTACAGGGCAGCAAAGTAGCTGAATTGCAACCTGCTTTGATGGCACAATGTCTTCTGTGTCCAGCATTCTTTCAGTACAAAAATTAAAGCTGTTAACCTAGTAAACAGGGTGTACGGGAAGTTTTCAGTAACTTATATTTGTGGGAAGGTGGAGAGTGACTGCATTAGATGTAGGATGAATTCAAGCAGATACTAAGGCGCTGTTCTTCCCTCTTCCTCCTGAGCTTTGCATGTCTTGAACTGCTGCCTAACTAGCCTTGGGAACCTCAGGTGTGTTTTCTTGTCCCAGAAATCAATTCTGCAACTGTAAGCATCTTCAGATCACATTGCAAATCTATTGCATGAATATACACAAATTCAATTCATTACTTGCCATGTAGCTGTTGTGTACAGATAAGCAGTGGGCTTGTACCTGTCACCTCTAACATTGTCATGTGTTATGATTTAGATTTTTAATGGCTCAAATGTCTCCTCCTTTAGTAAAAGAAGTGGAGGCTGTAATGGTTTTAGCTTGAGGGGACCCTCAAAATTTTGTTGCAGATTAGCTTGTGCACATCAACAGATAGAAAGCAATGGAGGACAATGTCTGATATGGAGCATGTGAGTGTAGCTCATGTAATACCGTCCAGTCCTCTCTTCTGGCACCCATGGCTATGCTGAAGCATATTTGCCACTCAGATTTGCCAGTACAGTATCTCAAGTCTGGTGGCTTTATTAAGAGCGTCTTTTATTTTTAACTATTTGGTGGACTGCTTGCATGATGCATGGCAAATCATTTTAGCTTTTCATGCTCCATTTTCCCAGTCTACCAAGTGAGAACAACACTCACCTCTGAGGACTGTAGGAGACTAAACTAGCAATGTTAAGGTGCTCTGAGATGTGTGGGCAGTAAATCTCATGCAAGTCTAAAGCATATTTAAAATTGAAGAAATCTCTGATTTCATGTCCACCTGTTTGCTGTGGCTTCTCTGACTCCTAAAAAAATGTTGCCATAGAGACTTTAAAAGCTGCTGGCTATAGCTCTTACTTCTTTTCATTGCTGTCCTTTTTGTTTTATATCATAGTTCACAGTTATGCCTTTTCAAAGTTATGCTATTTCCTCTAGCAAAGCACAGCTTTCTCTTCCACATCTCTACACATGAAAAAAGATTTACCTTTCATTTGCTTGCATATAAGCCTTCTGGATTTTGTTTTTAGTTCTAATATAAAAGTTTTAAATTAAAGAGATGGCTTTTATTAACCTGTTATTACACTTTTATATTTTACCACAATTCTGAAGTGATTACAAAAGATATTTCAAGTACAAAAAAAAAACCCCAAAGGATTCAACAGTTTCATTCACCTTCTTAAAATATTATGATGTGTCATTCATGTTGTTTTTCAGTGTTTGCTAGTAATAAAAATAAAAATTATCCTTTTAAGAAGATAAAGTGAAAAAATCACAACATTTATAGTGCATGAGTTTTCCTTTTATTTTTGTAAATGCACTTTCCAACAGAACTCAATCTATTTGTAATTACTCAACACTACAGAATCTCTCCTTGGGCAGAAGATTAGATAATAAAGTGTCTATGACAAGCACCATTCTTTTAAAGGGCCAGAGAAACAGCACCTAAGATATCAGTAAGAGCAAAAATTCTACTTGAAAGAATACACTGGTGTTTCTATTTACTACCTTATCAGCTTTGCTTAAATTAACTATGACTGAAGTATGCTCTACCCTTTTCCTCAATTAACTTTTCATTCATTCACAAATTCGTTGGGCCTCACCCTGGAATGAGACCCTTCATTCTTCAAAGAGTCAGGGTGACCTGCTACAATTTCCAACTAATCAGAGAAACAAAAAAAGGCTGAGATTAAACCAAAGAAGCCAGGCTATCTTGGAATTCACTTGCAAGAATAAACATTGTCACTTACAACAAGAAGATCTGCAGATATTTAACAAATCCCAGGGTGCTCTACACAATGAAGATTTCCACATTTGATGGCCATCTTCTAACCAGAGGCGGTTTCTTAGGTCTTTATCTAATCAAAAAGTTAGCTGGTGTGTTAGACAAAAGAAACTTTCAGCACACTTACAAGGGTTTAGACAACCCTCTATGTCCCTGTTTATTGCAGTCAGCTCTGGTATTGTGAATCATAAAAATCACATTAAAATCCTAATACAAACAAAACTGGGAGTCAGAATCTATGTGTGTGATAGGTCAACTTATGTGACATTCATTTTTTGTAAGAAAAATAAAGAAACACACTGAAAATTCATTGTGGTTAATGCTACAATTTCTGAAAAAGCCCTTTAATAACTTAGCATTAATGATCCTTTTACAGAAAATGTTGTTTGAGATGTCTTTTTATTAGCAAGAGTGGAGGGGATTGTGCATTGATTGAATGCTTGGAGTTAAATTGATACCAGTGTTAAAGATATCCTTTGAAAATAAAAATATGGCTCTGGAGTCAGAAATGTGCTAAGATTTAAGGAAAAATTTTATCAGATCTGCTCGGCTGCTAGGGTCTCCCCCTAGGATGGTGGTTTTCATTTTATGCAGCAGAATGTTCAGTTCAGTTTAGGTGCTTCAGAGCTACCTAAAAGATGCCCATCAAAACAGTCTGTTGAAGAAAGATCTCAAAGGAATAGAATTACCAACCAACATGGATATGGATGGTAAATCTTTTCATAACTACTGTGTTCATGCACAGAAGGAGATAAAACAAGGGAGACAGAAACGTGAAATAAAATGTGCTAACCATGCATGACATATGTCAAGAAGAATGAAAATAGGACAAAAGGGACCGTCAGATCAATGGGCTTCATTCCAGAATCATCACAACACACAGAAACACATCTCCAGTCATTACTTTGACTCTCTTTAACAGTGAGTCATTTCTTCCTCCTTTGCTGTATTCCAAAGAAATAATGGAAAATGAATTCATTAGTAAATTGAAAGACAGAGATGGAGAAAATGGACAAGCTTCCTTACAGAGAAAAGTTTGTGTGTCCCAGCCTATTCTGGGATGTTTAGATGGAGATTAACAGAAAACTCTAGAGTGTGAGGAAATGGGTTTTCTTGTGTGTGAGGTAGCTTTTGTTTTGTGTCTATGTCTTTAAGGAACAAAAAATTGTATGTATGTATGCATCTATCTATGTATCTATGTATCTATGTATCTATGTATCTATGTATCTATGTATCTATCTATCTATCTATCTATCTATCTATCTATCTATCTATCTGTCTATCTACCTACCTATCTACCTATCTGTCTACCTCTTTCTGCTTACCTCCCCACTCATCTACCTGCCTACCTACCTACCTATCTACCCACCTACCTGTGTATAATATTGTTGTAGCAGTGAATAAGAACAATGCTCTGTAGGGTGAAGTGGTATGGGGATTTTGGTTTGTTTGGTTTTTTTTAAGATCAACCAAGGTATCTAGACAAAAGAGAACAGCAGTGGGATACAAAGAGTCTCCTTCAAGTCAGATGGCTGCTGGAAATGAATTGGGCCCTCACAGCAGCTGTTATCTGCAGTGGGTTGCCTAAATTCTCCCACAAGTTCTTCTGCTGGCAGAACTGGGGAGTGCAAAACAGATGGTGGGAAGTGTGAACCAGGCAGACATGGTGGATTCTTTGGTCAGCACAATTGTATCTGAAAGCGGATGTCTGCCTACCACCTTCACTGCACTGGAAAAATGAAAACTACAGCAATTCTGTTCCTGATACAGATGACATTTCATTTTAGTACAGCTTGGGTAGGCACAATAAAATTTTAAATGGCAGTTTGACAGTGGGTTTTGTTCCTTAAAACACAATCCAATGGTCTATGAAAGGAGAGTACTTTCTTGTTGTTGCTCCAGAACAACAGTATGGGTCCAGGTCTTGTGTACAAGTCTTAACTCTGCTCCCACTAATCTAATAATCTATAGACTTTAGTGATAGCAGTAAAAAGCCCCAAGGGAATAAATAAGGACTGCTGTGCTGAATAAGAGTTTGCACAGGCTGTAGGCTTTTTGCAGTATATGTTGACATTTGGGATGAAAATTAACAGGCTGGTTGTCTTGGTGAAAGCAGCAAACATATCTCAGACTGCACATTTTCACAACTGACTTACAAACTGTTTCCAAGAGTGCAGTAGCACAGACATATTAAAACCACTATTGTTTGAGCCCTTTATCCTTTCTTGTTTGAAATTTTATTAAAGACCTAAAATTGCTTTCCTTTGATTTAAGTTAACCTTGTTATTCTGTGTTTCTTCACACAGGTTGTGGAAAACAGGATTTTATGGGCAATTCAAACTGTGCATGAAGAGTCTGTTAAAAAATACATAGTGCCAAATTATTAGATACACAGAACGACTGCAGTAAAATCAAAAGGAATATATGGATGGGAAGAAGAATACATTTTGGAAGGAATGTGGATTCCCAGAGGAAGTGGTAACTTCCTTAAACTCTTGAAAACCGATTTTCCATATCTACCACTGTCACCATCTTCTTCATATAAACTGGGCTGTTCAGAAAGCGCATAGTTTTCTGGCCCACTCTTCCATGCTATTATGGCTGAAAGTTGGGTGAAAAACAGGCATGTGAAATTTTCACAGCACAGCACACACCAATGCATAGGCTTGCCTTGGTTTTGAATTTCTTTACCAATGCAAAACCCAGACAAACTTTATTGAAAGGCTTGTTGGCGTTCGCAAACCACAGGATGAGTTTGCAGATGTGCCAAAGAAAAGAAAGATCTGAAACAACAAGCAGAAACCTGGGAGCAAATCTCCTTTGGGCTTTGCCATGGGCTGTCTGTGGGTCTTGAGCAGCTTATCCTCCTTTTCTCCTGTGTCTCAAATTGCACTGCGTAAGTAATGCTGATGAACTCCCTGCATCTCGAGAGCATCAGGAGGACGAGTGGCTGGGAAGCCCTGTAGATAAGTGGAGTGTTAAACTAGGACTAGAGTTGGCTATAGAGACTTCCCAGTAGAGCCATAGTAGCAAAGCTCCAGCAGAGACCCAGATGGAGAACCCTTTTCCTTCTTTGCAGAAGTCATCATGAGGAAAATACATAATGTTTTCCTGAAGATAATTACACTTTCTCATGAATTTTGCCAGGATATCTGTGGCTGCTAGTCCACTTCCTCTAAGACAAAGGAAATAATTGCATAATTGTAAAATGCAGTTTACCAAGCAGGGCATTGGAAGGACAGAGCTTTGGTCTCACCAGTAAGAAGTAGGCAGAGCAGGCATCTTTGCTCCCATGTTCCCAGGCAGAATGGTGTGCGTACATGCATGGGGGAAGGCTCCTATCAGTAGTGCTGCAGCGCCTTACAAATTACCATGAAGTCACTAATTGGAATTAATCTGTTAGTAAAGTTCGGAACCTGGGTTCAGTTTTATTAAAGTCACTTAGAATTTTAGCTTTTGCTTTACCAAGGATGTAATAAAAGACGCTGAGAAAGAAAGAAGGGAAAATGAAAGGGCAAGCATGAAAGCCACAGTTAATACTTCAAAAAAAAAAAAAAAAAAAATGGTTCAAATACTGATGTTTTCATTCAGGTAAAATTATGCGGCTCTGGATCACATATCTACAATTTCATGAAAAACAGGGTGGTATGAAAAGCGAGTTCACTGACTTCAGAACACTTTGTTGTAAAGCTGAGTGAACACACTAATCTGTTTGCTAATCTATGCTGCTGTTTGGAGAAATGCAGCTATTTAAAGATGTGAGATTTTGTGTTAAAAGTATTCAGGTATTCTACAAGTAATTATGTATAATAAGGTATCTCCCTATGACTGCATATTTAATCAAGCACCTTCTTCTGCTGTTTAAATTCCATGATTGCCTTTTAGAGGAGCCATGTGGTTTCTGACCATGTTATTAGAAGTTTTTAATGTATCTTGTTGTTTTGTCTATAAGCTTCATTTAAATATTGCAAGTCTGCAAAACCCTACCACAAATTCCTGGTATTGGCCAGGGGGAAGAGGGCTTTTTTGTGTCTGTAAAAGAATTTTATTGGGTATTAAGAAAACTTGCTGCAACCACATTCATTGTGGGGTGATGAAATCAGAGGCTTTGTGACAATCCCAGTGAAGTGTCAAGATATTGATTACACTGAGCAATTTTGGCCAAATTTCATTCTGCAGCAGCCACACCAAGTCCTGCCCAATACATTCAAAAAGGGATTTTCTCCTGTGTATGTCTAGACATACAGTCTAGAGAGGGTGGGGAAATAATGGATACAATATTTGCAGCCAAGCAGTAGGAACCAGGGAGGTCTCTGTTATCTTTACTTCATACAGGATGAAGTGAGTCTGCTGCAAATTAAGGTTGTTAAATTACAAAAGATATTTTTCTGATATAGGGTTATGTATCATAAAAAAAAATTCTATTAAAAAAAAAAGTGCCAAAATCTAGACTACCAGCTACATATAAGGCCACAAAAAAGATCAGAGGGATGAAGCACCTCTTCTGTGATCACAGGCTGAAAGACTTGGGGTCACTCAAACAGGAGAAGTTTCCAGGGTGACCTTAGAGCATCTTGTAAGACAGATGGGGAAGAATTTTTTAATAGGGCCTGTTGCAATAGGAAAAAGAGTGATTATTTTAAACTAAAAGGAGTAGATTCAAACTAGATATAAGGAAGGCATTTTTCACAGTGAGGGTGGTGGAAAGCTGTCACAGTTTGCCCAGAGAGGTGGTGGATGGAACCATTTAAGTTCAAGCTGGATGGGGCTCTGAGAAACCTGAGGTAGTTGAAGATGTCCCTGCTTATTGCAGAGGGTTAGACTAGGTGGCCTTTAAAGGTCCCTTCCAATCCAAACTATTGTAGGGTTCAATATTGTTCCAAATGAGAGGTATCTCCAGCTTTTTGATACATTTGTGTGATTCTTTGCATTTCTGTGGAGAAGAATTCCTTCCAAAATGTTTGAGCAGAAGCCAGAAGGTGTACATGAAAGGACTCATTTTCATGGGAACTAGACATCGCCCAGGCCAATGAATTCCTTCTGTCTAAGATAAGAAAGATCAGAGGCCATGTGACAACTACAGCAAAATGTAAAGCCTGTGTGTGGAACTTGTCCTCTTCACCAGAAGTTTCAGATACCATTTCAGTGTTACTGGCTCCCAAACAGGTACACATATGTTTGTGCCTTCATACATGCTTTCAAACATACCTCCATTTATCCTGCAGGAAAAAAAAAAAAAGAACATAAGACACTCTTACTCTGAATACCTGGACACAAGTAATCATTAAGGTTGTAATGTGTATGCAGAATAGCTTCCAAAAATGTAAGCTTTGCTATGCATAGACCCAACAGCAACTTTATAGCTCCACCCAAAACTTCATTATTTCTTTTATCACCACTAAATGTCTTGTAAAGCCAATGAAACTAATTATTACTTACAATATCTGTATGATACCAGTTAGAAAAACATTGCTGTTTATGCCACTTTCCATTTCAGGATAGCTGATATATGCTGATTAAATATGCAAAACTCGTCAGATTAGATGAGGTACATCAAGTATATAGTTTTATAGAAGATGTTTTTGGAATACATGACATCATATTTATTTACCAGTTTCTGAAAATACAAGTGCATTTTCCAAATTCATACATTTTGTCTCAACATAAATCTGTTAGGAAGATGAGTATTACAGATTTATCCCCTGTGTATCCATAAGGAAACTGAGACACAGGCCTAGGTCTTTGCTGTTGTAATTATTCTCTTGCAATCTAACAAAGTCCTAAGATTTAAATAAAAAAGACATACATGGAAGAATTTTATTAAGATACATATCAATATTAAACGGATTACTCATAAACTTCATACTGATTAATCGACTGAGTGTGATTTCTTAAGAGCTGTAGAAATTTTTTAGGACTGTGACATAGCTGTGACACTTCAAAGCCACAAAATCCTTGTGTCGTGGGTTGTCCGAGTGCAATGACCACATGTTAAACACACACTTAACCTCCCAACAGTGCATGTCACAAGGCCACTACAGTGTACATGTCTCCTAGAGGAGCAGGGAGGCAGGATTACAGTACCACCACTGCTAGGGATTCCTTTCCAAATAGGTCTGTGGTCATTGACTGGACAAGGCTGGAAAACTTCCAGAGTAGTTGTTTAGACTACTTGACGGGCTGATATATAGGGACTTTTTTGTACAGTGCTGTGAGTGTCTTCATACTGATGTGGAATAGAACTCAATAAAAATACTTTTCTTCGGGAGAGTGGAGCTGGTGTTTTATTTCAGCTAGGAGAAACATTAAAATCTTTCAGTCTGACCGATTGGTAGCTGGAACTCGCCGTCTGGAGTGGAGATGGGGCTGCTGAGGGGCTCAGCTCGACCCGCGGGTACGGCGGGCCGCTGCCGTGGGAGGCCGGAGCGCAGTCGGGAGGTCAGCGCACACCTTCCCGGGCTCTTGTTTGTGTCTCGAGAATCTGCCGCGGACCCCACACCGCATCCCCGGAGCGGGGATCGCTCCGGGAAGGAGGTGCGGGCGCGGCGCCGGAGCCTTGCCGGCCCGTTGTCCCCCTGGCGGCCGCTCCGCCCCGCTCCGCTCCGGGGGCGCCGTGCCGGCGGAGAAACTACCTCGCTTAAAAGCCGCGTTTCAAATTCACCCGCCACCGCAGGCTGCAGCCTGCAGGTCCTGCCCACTTCGTGCCAGGTTTTGTTTAAGGCAGACTGCGGTGAGGCGGGAATGGCTGGGTATAAAACGTCCGCTCCTTAGCGTGGGAGTGCGGACGTTCGTGCTCTCGGTGCATCCTGCCTGTGTTTGTGGAGGCACAGGTAGGGCATGGTCGTGACAGAGAATCTTAGAGTTGAAGGAGCATTTGGACAACACTCTGAAGCACATGGTGCAGCTCTTGGGGATGGTCCTGTGCAGGGCTAAGAGTTAGACTCGATGGTCTTGTGGGTCCCTTCCAACTAAGCATATTCTGTGATTCGCGTGGTAAGGGCCTTAAAGATCACCTAGTTTCAACTCCCCCTGCCATGGCCAACAATGCCACAAGTGAGACCAGGTTGCTCAAAGCCCCATCCAACCTGCCCTTGAAGACTTCCAGGGTTGGGGCATCCACAGCTTCTGTAAACAGTAACCAAATAAATGCATATAAACACACAAGAAAGGGTGTTTGGAGAGAACCAGCTCTGCTGAGCTACTTGTCTTGTAATTACATCACCAGTATTAAAAAGCAGCCATATCCACCTCTTTGCTTGAATAAACACAACGGGTTTAAACAAATACACAAGCTCAGAAGCCCATAAAATGCAAGACAAAATCTGGGGAGAAAAGTATTTGTGAAAGTTGTCAATGGCATAACAAATTCCCAAACCTAAGGGTTTGCAAAATCTTGAATGTAATAACGTTGCCCCATTTCCTAATTTGCTTGCTGTTCTCTTTGTCACAAAAACGCTGTCTTAAAGCTGTTCTCCAAAGACTGTCATAGCCTGTGATAACTTTTTTTGTTGTTGTAGACACCAAAAATTATTTCTGGATAAACCCCACCATGATTTGCAAGCCAGCAAATACAGTAGCAGGAAACTTATATAGATACATAGATATTCTCCAGTACAAAGAATGCTTCACTTTTCACGCAATCTACACCAGAGGAGTTGAGTTCACTGTATCAAGAGATTTGTAGAATTTGTAAAATTCTGGATTAATCTTATCTGGAGAGTACACCCAGCCTCCCCCTTCTTTCTTTGTACTCACAATGGTTTTCTCAACTTCTTTGCCTCACAGCTGCAGCACTAATAATTTATCGTCCTGGTGCCTCCCTCATACTGGTTGATCTGAGTCTTCTTCAAAGTTAAAGGAGTGGGCTGTCAGATGGCATGTGATACAGGCAGCATGCTGACAAGGGGGTGCGAGTGAGCTTCAGCTTCTCTTTGGTCATGAGTTCACAAGCCTAGTAAAGCTGCTGGGCAGGGTAAACAGAGCAAGCAGAGATTATAAAAAATAACTGCTGAGACCAGATCATCTTTGATGATTTGTAAGGCAAGTTTTTATTGCTCTATTTCTCTAAGTGTGCACTCAAACAGACCTAACTGGCATCAGGAGGCTGAGTGGAGGAGTTGCCCGAGTGTTCTTGGGAGGCAGAGGGATGTTGCTTGCTGCCATATCGGTGCAAATGTCATGGTCAAAGGGGTGAGTCTGCAGGCAGTTTGGCATCTCCATGATCCAGGTGCAGCAGCAGCCCCTTGGAAATACCAAGTGTCGGCACGAATGACAGCAGCCTCTAAGCTGCTCCAGCATGTGCCAGGAGGCTGTTCAGCAGTGGGGGCAAGACAAAGGTGTGGTTGGGTTGTACCCTGAGTTCATACCTGAGAGCAAAGATTGGGGCAAAATTGTGCTGCCGGACAAATATACAAACTGAATTCGGTCACATCTGGAAGTAACAGGCAGCTGAATACATTCAGTATCTAACATTTGGAATGGGATAGTTTCCTCTGAGTCTCCATGATCCAGGCTACTAGTGATAAAAGGAAATTTGCTCTATGTAAGCTAAAAGTTATTTCAGTGCCAAATTCCACCCCCTGCATTCATTATCCCTCCCCTTCTGCACTGCTGCTTGGCTTCGTGTGAAGGGCATTCAGTGCTGAGTCAACCTTCCTTGTTTCCATTTGTTTTGCTGTTCACCTTAATGTTTTCCTTTCATTTCTCTTTGTGTGTCTCTCAAGGCTGAACAATGTCGTGTATGCAAGTGCAGTCAATCTGCCAGCCAGTGGTGAGAAGATCTCAACACCTTTTTATGTTATTCTCGAGCCAGGCAAGACTCCAAGATAGGGGAACAAGTAGCTGTGGGCATAAACACAGTGTCCACTGCCCTCTTAGACCCACCATGGTACCCGCACATCAGCACAGCGCTGGCATCTATGGCAGTTTCCAGTTAGACAATGGCCATTCTTGAGAGCATTTCCACATTTTTCAATAGAAATTTAGACATATCAACAACACTAAACCGCGGGGGGG
>JAWWEU010000040.1:33178008-33240276 GCA_035583155.1 Acropternis orthonyx | reverse complement strand
CTCTTCTCTTCTCTTCTCTTCTCTTCTCTTCTCTTCTCTTCTCTTCTCTTCTCTTCTCTTCTCTTCTCTTCTCTCTTTTTTTTCCCTTTCTATAGTAGGAATATGATCCCAGGACTTTTAAATGGTCAAGAAAGGGGCAAGCCAAACTCACAGGTCCTCATGTACTGCTTGAGTAGTTAAAAGTATTTCTGTGACATTTCTAGGAAACATTTTGCTGTGGCAAATAAAAATCTTATCCAATGAAGGGCAATTATATTAATATCTCCAGTACATAGATGACACCGTGCTTGTGGAGGTTATGCTTCAAGACAGCCAGTACACTGGCAGAGATAATTATACCTGCAGTCAGAGTCATCTCCAAAACGGAATATTGACTCCTATTGTGGATCATGCTATGTTGGTTTTGTTTGACAACCTGAAAACATGTAAAACAACCACAGCTCATGAGTACACGTTGTCATGGACAAGCTACAACCTTGCCAGCCATAAAGTACGCAATGCAATGTTGCAAAACTAGAGCTCAGTGAGAGTCGATATGGCAACACAGATGAGAAAATCCAAAGGCACCAATACTGATAGAATTTAGAAAGTCTTAAATATTGAGTAGAAAATCTATGGGGCATATGTTACTGTCACAGAAATTCTGTCACCTGGAAAATAACTTTTGATTTCAGTCCATGCATCAGATCAGACACAAATTATTTTAGGAACAAATGCGTGAGGAAGTTGGGAGTGAAATTACTGATCAAAGCTTGTCTGGCACAATCAGACAGGTGATGACCCTGAGATTAGCTCAGTTGGTTAGAGCATGGAGCTAATAACACTGTGGTTGTGGGTTCAATCCCTGTATGGGCCATTCAGCTTAAGAGCTGGAGTTGATGATCCTTGTGGGTCCCTTCCAACTCAGAATATTTTGCGAATTTTAAAGGTGAATGAAGTTTCCAGAAAGATATCAAGGGTAAGAAAGGAACCCAAACATGCACATTGTGAAAAGAAACTTTATGGTCTCACCAATTCAGAAATAACAAATTATAATCAATGTCCAACCAAGATGTGGCCACAAAGTTTATGTCATTATTTGAAATTTTGAAGTTCTCAAAATAAACTGTAAAACAAATAAGTGTTCAATGAGTCATGTTTTCTTATTTCAATAAAATGAATTCATTTTTTTGCTTCCCCTCTTGCAAAATGGCTAGAAACTCTCCAGAAGATAAATAGGGATATTACAGATACAGTTCAAAGTTTGTGCTCTTGAGGCACTAAATTGTAGGCAAACTGAAACTGGATGAAATAAAGATTAGAACATAAATCTTGATTCATAGATTACATTAGGTCTCTGCTTCAGCATCATTATTTAGAAGACACTTTACCCCTGATTATTTTAATTAATATGTATATATATGTTCTATGTTTAACCAAAATGCATGCCATCTGCTTTCTGAATTGTTGTAGCTGATAATTATTATAGTGGGATCCATGCTGAAAAGGACAATTCTTATGCTCAGCATGAAAGGAAAAGGTGGTTTTGGTTTAGAGTAGGACAGTCATAACTCAACTAGTGCACAATTTTATAAGTCTACAAGGATAAAACTGGTGACCTACAGCATTCAGCTGCTGTAGAAGAATTGTTTTCAAGAAATGATGCAATCAATCGTGTGCTAAAACATTTTTATTATTTACTTATAGTTCATGGGGGTTTTAATACTGAAAAGGGTAGCGTTTCAAAAAGTTGTTTTTTAATATGAATAAATGGTCCAGTCTGACAAGGTGAAGTAATGTAGTTCTGTCCCATATTCCATCTCTCCTTTATAAATAGAATCCCTAAATACTGAGGAAGACACTAAAGCTGTTATCCCAGTCCTGGCATCCTGTATGCTATGACTATGTGTGGAAATGCAACATGAAACTAAAGAAAAGGAATAGTTTTCCTAAACTGTATGGCTCTTGATCAGACCTTCTTTGTCAAGATTATCAAGAGATGTTGTGGAATGTGCATTTCATGAGAAACAATATTTTAAACTTTCGAAACCAACTATTTCTTGATTTTAAAGACGAATTGAAAAAAATGTGGAAGCAAATGGGTATGGTCTTGTAAGCCCCAAGGCTGTTCGCAAAAAGTCAGGCTGATTTTGATTTTCACTATTCAGAATATACTACGAAGTGTGAGGACAAAAAAAAGTAGACAGCCACAATAGATATTGACATGTATACTAGTTTTGTTTTTACTAGGATGTTATCTGCCATATGAGCAAGTAAATACAAACTTTATTTTTATGTGCGATAAATCAATTGATTTGTACCATTTCTTCAGATTGCACAATGGTTCTACATCAGACAAAATACATCCCTCTCCAGTCAGGCAGTAACTACAGCCAGCCCCTCTCTCATTCCAAACAGATACCTTTTTTAGGCAATATATTACATACAAAGAAACCATTGTACTTTCACTCCTGCCAAATGTGATACAGCTTACAGGAGACAAAAGAGCAGAATGGTTCCTTTTAATAGATCTTGAACCTTTAAGTAAATATAGAGAGATTGCTCAAGCGCTAACCTCTGAAAACTGAACCCTTCAGCTTTGATTGTAGTAGCTCAAACAAACCAAACTCTGCAGGGCTTGCCCAGCAGTAATTGCAATAAACAACATACAAGAGCTCCCAAATATTGCTCAACCAAGCACAGTGTTGGTGACCTGCCAGACGTCTAATGGCCACTTCTGAACTGCATACAGCAGCACAACACACAGCCGCCCGTGGCCAGCGGGGAGGGATGGCAGCAGCCCAAGGGACCAGCCAGCTCCACAGGTCAGTGGTGGAGCAGAGGGGAGACACTGGGGAAATCGTGGATATCTGTGGATCACATTCAGACTCTGCACCTCCCCTGGTGCTTACACGTAGTGAGTCAACGAATAATACATACACAAGTCGTGCAGAGCAATAATACAACAGAGCACAACCATTGTGGCCAAAATAAACAAGACTAACAGCACTTTCCATTCACAGTGGTGCTACTTGTAGCAACAGGGAGCATTTTATTATATTTAAAGCAAAATAGTGTAGGGACAATATAGCGCTTGGGGAAGAAAATCACTGGTGTAGAGAAAGGCCTGCTGCCATTTGCTTTGAAGTCGCTGACAACACTCCAACTGCTTCTTCCCAGGAGGCTGGTTTGGCCCGACATCAGCAGTGATCTTTGCAGGTTGTAAGCCTGTGCATTATCATGGCAGAGCCCTACTGAAACACTGGGTGGTGAAGAGGGTAATTTTCAGCAGAGGGATCAATATTCAACTTCCTAAGTACTTGGGAGCAATTCCCTCACTGATGCCACTCTGTTCTGTGCTCCACCACCTTTCCCACTGAATGTATTTGAACACATAAAGTTGACCTCTGTATGTAGAGTAAGATTCCAAGGGGAAAAAAAAAAAAAGCTGAGTTTTCTTTCAAGATTGCCAATATGGGCAATATCACTTATTTGCAATTATTACTTGATTTGACAGGAGGCTAGGGGGAAATAATACCTGCAGAAACACTGTACCTGATGAGGGAACCCCAGCTACAGAGCAGTAACAAAGAGACCAGGCAGTGACGGTATATAAATTAATCATGAGTGCATGACAGGATGCTTTGTGCAAAAAAGTAAATTGCTATTTTTGGATGTATTCCAAGGGAACCTGAGTAAATCAGTGACATAAAGCATTCCCGTTTTCACAACTCGGGACTCAGGCATGAGACCCTGGCTCATGTTGGTGAGCACTTAGTCAAACCAGCAGTCCCACTGACTCCAAGAGCATAACTCATGTAGTCTGTTTTGTTCTGGGCCCCTTGATTCAGAAGAGCTAGTGATAAACCAGGGCCACCTAAAATACAGAAACACAACTGATAAAAAGATCAGGGTCCATGACCTACTAGTAAAAAGCAGGTAGCCTTTGCTCAGGCTGGTGAAGAGGTGACAATGGGAATATGCCTTTTGTCAGGAGATGATGCAGCTGTTAGTGAATGATTAAAAAAAAAAGAAACAAAAAACCACTCTAGGAAAAAAGTTCCATGAAAGGGAGAAAAGGTGCAGTAATACTGTTATAGTAAAAGTCAGAAATTCAACTGTATGAAAAGGTCTTTAAAGATGTGTTCGGTCGGGCAAGAACAAGTATTCCCTGAGAAATCACTGAGGTATATAGAGCACTCCCCTTCTGAATAGGCGGAAGACAAAGCCAGACTTAATACTTAGGAGTGAATGTAAAACAAATAAGCATTAAAGTAACAGTATTAAAAAGTGCTGCCTAAACTAAGGCTCTCCAAAACTCAGGAGGGCACTCAATAATGGTTCCCACACCAATTTTTTTTTAATTAAAGGGCACTTAAATCTTAAAAAAAAAAAAAAAAAAAAAAGCCAAAGCAGAAGGATAAATAAAACCAATAGAAATAAATGACTAAACAGCAACTGTGGTCATAACAGGTTGCAACAATTTCATCACTGGGACAGAAAAAGAACACACATTTTAATCCTTTCATGATGTGAAGGGATGAAAAAACAAGCTAGATTTCAGAAAGGGGAAATCACACAGTCTTGGGTTCTTGGAATATTACAGATCTGCCCAGAAGCTTGTGACTGCAAAACTTACTGAATGGTGGACAAATGGATTCATATGCCTGAATATAACCCGGCTACTTTTAGGCTGTACATTTACACAGCATTAAGGCTCACATAGAGTTCAAGAAGCACTTGAATGATACTCTCAGGCACATGGTGTGACTCTTGGGAATGGTCCTGAACAGCGCTAAGACCTGGACTCAGTAATCCTTGTGGGTCCCATCCAACTCAGCATATTCTGTGATTCTCTGTCTTAAAAAATACCCAATATATTAAAAATAACATTATTAGACTGAATATTGTTACAGGACAAGAAGTCCGTGACTACTGTAAATAAGTTACAAACTAGGTTCTGGGGTCATGTTTCTCCTGACAGTCTTGAGATAAACGGGGAATTGCTTATGCAAAGCACAAAGTTGGAAATTATGTTTTTATTCCATAGCCAACTCAAAACTTTCCAAGTGCAACGAGATATTTAAAATTATGCCAGTATTATTAAGCTGATTCAGAGTCTCCAGATATGCCCCTTCTAGCCAAGAAGACAGTATATCCAGCAACAATATTTTTGTCTTTCCAAAGCTGAGAAGAAGACATTCCTAATGCAGCCAAAAAGCAGTAACATTCAGGCATTACTCCATAGGTTAGACAAAACTTGCAGTGTCCTCAAGAAATACAAGATGAATATTGTCCATATACTCTACCTTGTACTTTATAATGTTCTCCCCAGCTGGCTATACTTTAAAGAAGACAGACAGCAAAGCTGACCCATATTTCAGAGTCCTCGGTGAGGAGACCAAGCAGCCATCACCCACAGTGTGTTCCTGTGTTCTGAAAGGGCAGGAACCACTTCAATTAACAGAGAACAGCTTCAATTAAAACAGCAATATCCCTGGCTGCTGAAGCAACTATGCCTGATCGGATATATCACTAGCTGCCAAGAGGTCCAACACAAGCAAAGTAGCTTGAAGATGTTGATCTTACATTAGTGGGAAACAATATACAATTTCTCATTAATTGATATTGACTCCAAAGAAAGACTAAATGATGTAACAGCATCTGAATCAACAACGCTTGAGGTGGAACAATTGCTCTATTTCTCCAAGATAGGAGATTTACTAGATGGTCTGCAGCCGGCAAAAAAAGGAAGCAAGCACTCCGCTCTTGAGGACTGGGTAAAATGTCTCTGTATTTTTAAACAGCTGGTGGTTTACCTTCATTAAATAATATGTTAATAATGACTCTACCCTTGCACTTTCCTTAGCAGTGATGGAGAGAAAGGAATTACAAATGGTTGTTCTCAGAGTATAAGAATGTGCGAGGTGGCCCCACCAGGAGCTGACCTGAGCCCAAACACATAGCAACAGCCCATGGAAACCCCAAGCTCCTAGTCAAAAGAAAAGGGGAAACTTGCTAAAAGCCAACTGACCTTTTCCAAAATGAAATTAACTAAGTATTCATAATACTTTATAGAATGTAGCTATAGAAGGTGATACACTACATAGACCTACAGCTGTTTTTGTGTCCCAGGTTCAGTCATGTCCCCTGCTTCACCCCTTCAGATACCTGCAAAGTCCAACAAATGATCAAATTCCAAGATGTTTTTCAGCCATTTCCTCCAGGCTGTAATCCAAATGTTCCACATCCCCCTTAAACATTGATGACTTCCCAGAAACAGAGAGGCTATGGGGTATGGTATAACATTCACAAGTCAAACATTTCACTTACTAATGGATCACAGTTACTGATGAGCCACTTTCCTGGCTAGGTGCATGTTACATCCCTTTGTCAGTAGAGTCAAGCACTGAAAGAAATTGTCCAAAGTGGCAAAATCCCTGTAGCTGAAGGTTTTCAAGACCTAACAGGGCAAAGCCCTTACCATCCAGGTCTGAACTCAGTGTTGACCCAGGTTTGAGCAGGATGTTGGAATAGGTGACTTGCTGAGGTCCCTTCCAACCTGAATTATTCAGTTCTGTGACTTGCACTTATATGATCATTTCCAAAATAAAATGTATCTGTTATGCTATAAGGCTATACTGAAAGACCTTGACCACAACATTAAGAGCAAAGGACAGTATTTACCATGTGAGTGAAGTGACATTGCAGGGAAGATCTCAGACTCAATGGCCTCCATGCCACGGGCCAAAGCCTGATGGACAGTCCTACAAATGCTCTTTAATAACATGGGGACAAAGATTGCATGAAATCCGCAGGGCATCAGCTGCCATGTGGAGAATCTAAATTATGCTAAATTCCCCTAAGGACTTTGACACCGACCAACACCACCAGCTCCCTGAGATCATGTGAAGATTCATTCAGAGGATCTCACAATTGTTTAAATGGTTAAACTGTGAGTTTTGGTTTATTCTCCATCACGAGGAAAGAAAAAAAAAAAAGGAAGAAGGCCAAACACTGCTTAGCTTGAAGACCAGCAGCTGCTAATGCCATGAGTCCATTTGCCTCCCCCATTCCCTGTGAAACTGCAATCAATAGTGGGGACAATGGGGACTGCTATGATGTTGTGAAGTAAGAGACAAGTCACCTGCAAATCCAAAAATATGCAGGTAAACTGCAGTATTATTTATGTAATACCATTAAAACTGGTTTTTATTTCAACAAGCTTACAGACTCAATGAGAGAATTTGAGAAGTCAGTTTAAACAACAAGAAAATAATATTTCATCAACTTCAACATTCCTTGCCAATAGTTTAAAGAAGAACTCTGAACACTGTGTCGTTTTTTTAAACAGATTTTTCTTTAATTTTTTTGACTTATAGACATAATTCTAATTTCAAAATATTTTACCATAAGCACGGGAAGCAGAAACATTTTTAAACAAATAGGTTTTCCATTAAAAATAATATGAAACAAGTGAAAATTCAGAGAAAAAAATTATTTTGACAAAATACATTTTTCCATACCAACTTCTCAACACTTCATTGGTGAGAATTCTTTGTGTCTGGAAGTTATTTCTGATACACACAGTGTACAAGAGGGAAGAATGAAGCTCTGGTGTGTATAGCACTGTCAGACGTATTGGAATAACCTCAAAGACCTCTGAATGGAAATCCCAGTCAGACTGTCTCTGCAGGAAACAGTCCATTCAAGGTCTGGATCCCTTTCAGAGGCTTTGCTAGCGATATATATTAGAATTTATCAGTAAGCATTAAACAAGTCTTACAGGTATGTTACTGGCTGTCTGTTAATGACCATTATGAGGCTTTTTCCAGGGTCACTGGCTCCTTATTTGACTTTCATGAGTGCAGAGCCAGTCAATCTCCAGTGCATGAGAATGCTTCATCTCTTGCAAAAGATACAGATTCATCACTCAGCTCTCCAAGGGAGTTGCAGCATGCTTGGGCTGTGACAGCTACTTTCTGACATCTAGAATTTAATGTGTGATAAGTTACTGTTTGCATGTTTGACTGGAGGAGAGGGGTTTTTTTTGTTTTCTTACCTAAGCTAATCTTTGATTTATCACCCAAAGACTGGTTTGTTTTCCAAGTCCATTTCAAAATATGTGGAGTCCAAAAATATTAGAGTCCCTGAGTCTGGGTTCATTCCCCTAGGGATCCACACTTCTAAAAGAATGCAAGCAAACAGGAGTCTGGAAATCCATCCTGTCCTGCATGCAGGATTAGTGGCCAGGAACCCCTCATCTGCAGCTCACATACCTGAGTACATTTGTGGTCTTGGACAAGCCACATCAGTACAAATGAGTGTTGCCCTCACAGGCACTCAGAACATTAGGTGGGTAGAGACTCTTCTGATTCCTGATTACCATGGGCAGCAATCTGTTTGGTTTTCTTGGTCTTTAGCGTGAGCAGGTAGTATCTTTACAGTGATCCATTCTCAGCACTTCAGTCTCCCTAAATATACAAAGTTCAGATTTTGTTTGGTATAGCGCTAATGACAGCAAATTTCTTCAGTACCTCGTTCTGTCTCAATGTCCTCAGCCACAGCCATGAGTTGTGATTAATCAGACAAAATATTTTGGCAATGTCCAAAAGTTCACACTATCTACTAGATCTTGTTTGGGTATTTAAGAGGAGGAAAATCTATTGTTTTCCATTATTTGAAATGAGCTCTTTATTGAATTATTAAGATTTCAGTGTCTGACAATTATGACACTGCTGCTTTAAACTATACAAAAATCAGAATGTTAAGCCATGACAATTCCTCTACTCCTGCCCTGCATTTGTTGCTGAAGAGTAGGAGAACTGCTGCAGTGCATCACACTGCTGAACACCTAACCTGGCAAAAGCCAGCAAAGGATACTTCATAGCATTACAAGAAATTAAACCTCTGCGATTCCAGGCAGTGTTTCAGGAACATCTTTATCTGCAGGTTTCATAGAACCATAGAATGGTTTGGGTTGAAAAGGACCTTTAAAGGTCATCTAGTCCAAACCCCTGCTATAGACAGTGGGATCTTCAACTAGACCAGATTGAACAAAGCCCTATTCAACCTGACCTTGAATGTTCATCTGGACTGTCATTCTGGAGTAGCTATCAACAGATGGATTTGTTCTAATGCTATTTTTAACCTGTGTATACATTTAGTTGCTGTGACATCCTTGTGTCCGCACACTGCACAATTGTGTGAAGAGATTTATTTGGTTTAAGTCTTGTTCTATCTCGATAGTTCATTGAAGGCCTTTTGGTTTTTGATTGTGGGGAAAAGCAAATAATAATTTCCTATCCTGCCATTTTTAAGATTTTTTTTTCCACCACCCACTAAAACCACAAACCAGGAAATTTTGTGTCTCTGAGAAAGGAAGGTGAGCACACAGAACACACTTTATTGAACACATCAGAGTTAATTTGCAAGCTTTTACTTTACATCTCCTATGATATAATAAAATCAGCCAAAGGAGCAGAATCAAACAGCCTGTGCAGGAGGTACCAACTGGCAGCCAAGCAGCACTGGGTTGTATTTACCACAATGTGAGCAAAGCATATTTGCTGTGAAGCTTCAGAGAAGTTGAGTTGCATGTGGTCACCTTTGGGCCAAACCTGGCCTCTGCAGCACTCACTACTGTATCTCATTCATCTTTTGTCTTTGGAAATTCTATTAATCCTTGAAGCACCACAGAAAGTACAAAAAGCTTTCATTACAGATTGGTGAGTATATTTCCTTAAGAAGCTTCTTGGCATCCTGTGGAAGTAGATGAATCACTGGCTACTCTGGCTGCTGCATAACTACTTATTGTTTTATTGAACAAGAGAGTAAAAAGTCACATAAAACCTTGCATATTATAAATGACCAGGGTATAATTCAGACTTGCCTATGTGTGTGTTAATTTACACATTGGTCTTTCTGGAAAAAATGTCAACTGAATAAATATAGCTTAGGCTGAGCACTTGAACCACAAATTACTTTTTTTTTTTCCTTTGGTAAATTCCGCTCACCTTTCCCACCACTTTTTTTGGCATGTGAGTTTTTCAAGTGTAGAATGAAACCATTTGCTAACAAGGGGAAAGAGAGTTAGGGCTACAGAAAAAGCACATACCTTTTCCAAAGTCATTAAGAGCAACTTTTGGCACTTTCCATATATGGGGCATAAGGCTTTATGAACCTAATCCTTAATCTCTAGGTTCTCTAACTGATTTATATGTTTACTTTTGGTATTGTGTATTTTCTCCTTATGAAGAGCACAGTCAAGTCTCTTAAAATTGGTACACAGAAGACCTTTTTTATGTCAACAGAATGGTGTGAATTTCAAGTACTACAAGCCCCTTAGTACTTCAACATCCCTGGAGCCTTGGTTGCATATGTATTTCTTGGAAAACCCCAATTTTAGTTTCTTTAACACAAGTTCATGTGTCCTGCAGCTTGTCATAGATTTTCCCAGTGTCTCCAAGACCTTGATCCCCAACAATCCAGCTGTGAGGTGCTAAGTGTCTTCAGTGCCCATGGATATCCATGAGTCACCGCTAAGAAGTATTGAATACCTGCAACTCCCTCTGAAGTTAATGGAAATAGCAGGTGCTCAGCATTTCTCCAGAGGGTGGTAAAGGGAGACAGGCAGTACCTTGACACTGAAAAAAAATTGCAAGCAGAGGGAGGCCCTGAAGGAAAGAAAATTTGCTGAGGTCCCCCCTATATATCATTCTTCACAAGTCCTACTCCTGTTGATGGAACAGGGAGTCCTTGTGCTCTGGGAGGTTGCACACCTGAAGCACCTCTTGTAGTACCCTCAGGACTGACATTTAAAGGAAGAGAAGTTAAAAATGCAGAGAGATGCCTGCCAGGAGCCACCTCAGCAGTCAGGAGCATCATCTGCACTTCATCACTGCACACTGTGCATCTGCAGCTATCGAGGCCCTTCTGAAGGGCTGCACAGCCCTCTGGGGTATTGACCATTCCTTCCAGGTTTATGTCATCAGTGAACTTTCTCAGGAAGCATTTATCCCTTCATCTAAGTTATTGATCAGTAAGTTAAACAATACTGGGCCCAGCAGTGAACCTTGGTGGATGCCACTAGTGACAGACCTCCAACTAGACCCTGTGCCACTGATTATCACCCTCTGGGATCTGCTGTTCAGCCAGTTCTCAGTCCACCTCACTGCCCACTCATCCAGTCCTTACTTTCCAAGTTTGTCTATGAGGATATTGTGAGAGACAGTGTTGAAAGCCTTGCTGAAATCAAGGTAGACAATATCCACTGCTGCCCCCTTGTCCAACCAGGTAGTTGTTTCATTGTAGAAGGTCAAGCATGATTTACCTTTAGTGAAGCCATGCTGACTATTTCTGATCACCTTAAGGATCAGCTTTGCAACAGCATGAGCGAAGTATACTGGGCTTATAGAAGGGCTTCCTATAAAGATGCAGTAAGAATCAGGCAGTACTTGTGTGACAGGATGTTGCTGGGTGGTGAGGTGATGGTATAGCCCATACTTGCATGTGTAAAATAGGCAATATATAATGACAGGAACAGCCTATATAGCTTACTATCTGCTCACGTCTTATGAAAATGAAAAAAGCACAGCCATCCAGGCATTGTGCTCTTCTGCTGTATGCCATGGACAAGTTCGCCAATAGTGCTAAATTGGAAATGTAAATATATGAAGTGCTCCACATCAAAGGAGGCATACATCCCAAAATTTACATAGGATCTGAACTGTAAATGGACTCTCTTTCCACTGAATGTAGCACTAGCTAGTCTTGCTGATATTTCAGAACATGAATACCTGATAGGGAAACCCTTCTTTTTGCTTTCAGGTCCTTTGAGTCCACCAGATGTATGTACAATAGTGCAATAGCACAAGTTGCCTATGCAAATCTGAACTTTAGGTAATCCACTACATGTGCAAGGTATATTTACTCATCTTTATAGAGGCACACATTGCTCCTATTTCCTTTTGCATTGCTGGGATCAGGGTGTTGATGGTGAATGCCTGGTAATCTGTATGAAGCAAAGGGGAGAAGGTGATGCAAGGTTATCAAGAAAGTCTTGCTTTCTTCATGGCTCCAAACCAAAATATTGAAGGACACTTGCCTGTCAGAGGATATTGTCAGGTTCTGCTTTTCAGAAAAACTACAAGGTGGCGGCCATTCTTCACAGCCAGCAATCTCCCTCCACAAGCCCAAGAAAACAAAAACCAATGACAGACAAACCCCAAAAACCTGTATTGTCCACGCCACATTGCCCTGACTGGCTCAACTCTGCCCTAAGCAGCTCCACCCATCTCAGATGTGTTTGCCACCCACAGCAGCATTCTCCTGAGGGATGGGTAGAGACTGGGAGCAGTGCGAGAGGGACAGAGTCCATAATGCTGGTTCCCAGCAACATCCCCAAGTTAAAAATGGAACAAAGTGACCCCCTTCTGACATGTGTTCACCTCTTTCTTCCCCCCAGAGCTATGTCCCCAGCATGAGAGATATAGAATACCACGTGAGTGGTATGGCATAGCATCTTAGGTACACCCACATGGCTCTAGGCTCCACCCCCTTCTCAGCACATGCAAGCAAATTCAAAACTAGGACAAAAATATAAAGCTTTTGAAGAATAAATAAATGTATTACATTACAGCCTCTGAAATTTGAGGGTGCTGTTTTGTAATTTTGGAAGATGCATGCTGGCTCCCTAAAAAAACCCAAACACCCACAGCAGCTTTTTACAGCTGTAAAATCATGTTTACTGGCATTATGACCATTTCTATAGCTATACTGTTGCATACATAGAATGTATTTGTAATAACCGTTCCATCTGCCTTTCATCTTACCTCCAAATTATCTTCCCTTTCCTGAATGTGATTGTACTAGGAAGGGAATAACAAAGTAGGAATGACCAAGGCTGTACTGACAGGAAATTAATGCTCAGCTTATGTCACAAGCACGAAGACATGCACTCAATCTGTTATCTTTGCAAATAATATTTCTTACATTTCACTGCAACTGGTTTCCAATCAATAGGAAAAACTGATTTCCAGTAACTAATCAGGAGGACAATTTGATTCACATTGTGCCCATTTGAGATAAAGAAATTACCTTCCCAGAGCAATTCTGTGCCAAGGATGGAGGAAAGCCTCTCTACCATTTGATAGTTACCTGACAAGATGAATAAAGTGAATGATTGTTGTCTCTTTCCTCCAGTTTTGGGTTCTGGAGGGAATCTCCATGAACATGGTAAAAGGTACCAATATCATGTGCATAGGTTTCTCCCCCTTTCCACTGCAGATCTTGAGCTAATTGACATGCTGATTTACAGTATCTTTCATTCAGGGCTTTTTAACAAATATGTTACTCAGTGTGAAAACTAAGTGCATGGCATCAACTACAATCTACACAGAAGAAGAGAGAGGTTATTATATATGTACTACACTAAGATACAGATCATCTTCTACAGACCCAGCAGAGACAGAAAATGATTTCTCCACCATCCTTGTTGCCCTTGTATTATCTGAACCACAGTGGTGGCTGTACTTGCAGCCATTTTCAGATGTTGCAGGCAATGGTATGATTATTCAATTCAACCAAAATAAATTCTTCAATGGAAAGCTTGTATCAATTTTATATTTTGCAGTTGTCTGTAATTTCTATATCTCTGTCTTCACTTCTGATGAATTTTACCTCCTTAAGAAATACATGTTCCACTTTTCTAGGGCAACACCTGAAATGCTATCACTTCCAAGATGATACTGCAGAATCTTAAGCAATGGCACTATTTGTGAAGAGGACAGCCTTCCCTATGGCTATTTGAATTTGTCACTCTAGTGTTACTTCAGTAAAAAGGGTTTTCTGTCTGTGTATCTCTGAAACTACCAATTGGTCTGGATTTTCCCATATTTATTTACACAAATGTTGACTCCATCTGATCCAACCTTCTTCTTGCCTCCCCTAAATGTCAGCTCTAGTCCTGAACAAATTAGTGTCCTCCCAGGTATCATGGGTGCTCTGGTCACTCAGTGCTGAAGCTGACAGCTCAGCTTGGCTTTAGACAGCTATGAGCACAAAGGGAAAATAAAGGAAAGATTATGTTTATTCTGTGCAACATTTGACTAAAGCAGGAATGCTCAGAGGGTGCAACTGGGAGAGCTGATGGAGAGATTCCTTGTTTTTGTTAGAGGGTGGAAACATATAGAGGTTAAGCCCAGACAGATGCAGGTGAGGGTGGGGCATGTTTGGAAGGAATGTGTATAGTTTTTATTGATAACATAAATGCTATTGTTTCCCTTGCCTTAGAACAGAAAGAATGCCTCATCTGCAGGAATAATCTACTCCTTTTGCTGAGATAAATGACTCAGACTTCTTCCTCATGGTTCATTCCTGTGCAAATGCTATTAATGACTCAGAATAGTTCATTGCCTTAGAAATACAATTATTGCCTTATAAAACAGAGTGTCTCCTCCCATTATGCCTTTAGTGACAGAATAAGAGTTGCTCTAAGTACAGAAAACTCATCTCAGTCCAGCTGAGTTCAGTTGGAGAACAACTGGCTTAGATCTGCTCCTATTGTTAGGGGAGGAGTGCCTTTATTTGTATTACACATGATGATTAGTTCCGATTATCTCTGCGAAGTTTTAAATAAACAGGGACTTTTGTGTGTGATTAAAGAAATAATGAGTTCTGAATTATCTCTTTCATGTGAATGGAATTTAGGGAAACTCTTGATATGAACCAAACCCCAAGAAGACAAGGTTCTCCCCCTTTAGAAGGCATGTATGCATTTTCTTCAGGATCTACATGATCTTTCTCAGGCAGTATAAACCAATACAGCTTTTGTTGGCATTAGTGGACCAAGGTCAGCTTCTACCAAATGAGCCTCTGGCTCTGTTTTTCCTGCCTTCCTGTAAGAGTTCATTTTGCACATGGGCTGTTTCCTTGACTGTGCTTCTCAAAAAGGGCACAGCAATGCACCCACGTGCATGTTGCTTTCACTCTGTGAAGTATTTTGCCTTCCTGAAGAAAAGTCTCTAAGCTGAAGCTTCACTGTTCCGTGATACTGAAGAGTTTTCACACCTTTCATATTTATGGTTTTCCCTGCAGCAAACATGAGACATGCATACACAGGCATTCAATGCCAAGCTTCAACCCCATAAAGAATCAACAGTAGCCTTTCAAGCAGACTTTCAAGCTCTTTGTATGAGCAGAAGCAGTTAGAGATTTCCTCTACTGCTGATAGCCTACAACAGAGATGAGGTATTTGGGGAAGTTTTGAAAGATGCTGGCACAGCAAAGGAGTAGCAGCACTGTGCTTGCAATCTGGATGTACTTAACAGTTAGACTCAGGTTGTGGTGTTGACTGCCTGAGAGACTAAACAACTTAACAGCATAAGGAACTGTAAAAGTATGATAGGTATTTCCCCTAAGATTAGCTACCCTCATTGCAATTGTAAGGGAGGGAAGGAAACATCAGGCTCTCTGACAAAACCTGAAATAGATCACTAGAAGCAAGCAGACCTCAGAAACCTTGACCTGCCTGAAATACCAAGAATTTCCATGTGCAAGAGAATAATGCATTAAGGGAATTCACCAATATTACTTCAAATTTCCTCAGCAGCTCCTCAGGAAAAGGGAGCCTCAGCACATAACTTAAAAGAGATAGCAAATTTCACATGAAATATCCACTGGGGAGAAAGATGGAAGGAAGCTAGCACATTAGCACATGGGGAGAGAGCTAGGGGAGAGAGGCACAACCCAGCCTCTCAGTTTGTCTGTGCTGAGGTGGTCCAGGTCAACATACAATTCTCTAGATGAAATGATCTTTGCCCTGTTCCAGAGGTTCCCTAGAGCTGTAAAGGAGCTGAGAAAGTAGAAATTCTCCAGAGTTTTCTTTCCTGAGCTATATCTTACAGATGCTCTATAGGAGGTTGCAACTTGCCCAGTAGAGCCTGTGGATGAAATACACAATGACTGCTCTTGTTACTCTGGATAGGGTCTGGCTCAACATGCCATCATTGAGGCATGAGGTATATGAGATATGCATGAGAATAGCCAAACTCAATGTCTCATTCTCAAAGATGTTCCAATGTCTCACTGGAAATCAGAGGAACTTAGTTCCTAAGTCACCTTGAAAAACTGGAGTTCACCTTTTTCCTCATTTCCAAATGTTTACTCACATCTTTTCCCAAATCACGCTTGCTATAAATAATTTGCATTCCCGCTAGTGCTATAGTTCTTGTCAAAGATTACAGACCTCACCACCACCTTTACCCTCTG
This sequence comes from Acropternis orthonyx, assembly GCA_035583155.1. Classification (NCBI taxonomy): domain Eukaryota; kingdom Metazoa; phylum Chordata; class Aves; order Passeriformes; family Rhinocryptidae; genus Acropternis; species Acropternis orthonyx. The sequence goes on along the minus strand of JAWWEU010000040.1, from coordinate 33,224,028 downwards.
TTAAGGAAAGCCAACAGCAATCTGTTAGTTCTGCCTACTACAATATGGAATGAATGAGTGTACTTTGTACAGCAGCATAAATATGCCTCATCTGAGATACACTGTGGCTACAGACTGAAAACTTACCTACTGCTCACATGAGCTGGAACCTAGAAATCTGAACTCATCTATCAGGTGTCCTGGGCAGGGGCACATGCCCTTTCTTCTCATTTTAACATGGAGCACAATGGCTTGGCATTCAGAATGTGGGCATTGAAAGAAAAATGAAAAGCCACAGTTTAGCATTAGCTTTCTCTTACCTTCCCAGGAATAGGTATTTGCTGCAGAGTTGACACCATTGTTCTGAGTAGTGACAGGGGGAAACAGTATCAGATGCCCTTTCCCTTCACCCCCTAACCTGTAGGCAAGGTTTGACACTCCTATTGCCCACAGGTTTGGAGAAAACCTGTGGTATGTGGGTGGAAAGACCCACACAATTGTTGCACACTGGCTGACTAAGTAATGTCTCAGAGCAGGAGCCAGGACATCATTTCCCCCATTGTTAACTTAAACATTTGCAGAGGCCTGAGATCAGAGAAACACTTTGAGTGCCATCACACGTGCAGAGAGCCATCACATTAAAGACAGGAATAAACACAGCAATGTTACTCCAGTATTATTTTAGCCATGGACGAACAGTGCAGGAGCTGTACTGAGGGCTGGGGGGTTACAGATGGGATCAAGAGGTGGCTCATAAGACAATCTGGACCTTCAGAGCGGTTTCACACCCTGCGAGAGCTTGAGTGCATCTGTGGGAAAGCAGCCCTCACAGACCTCGCTGCTGTACCTCCACCAGATGTGAGGGCCCATGGGCAGCATCTAGCACTGCACAGCTCCAAAACTGATCACACCAATGTTATATGAAAGTCCACATCACACACTGCACAGTGTGATGTAAAGTAAGTGAAAGTAGAGTCCTTCAGGGAACGTGCCACATCAAAAACTAGGCTGCTAAAAGTGTAATCTTCCTTCAGGAAGTTTATTGCTTGAAGGGCTTTGTGCTATTCCTACATAAAGATATTTGTTTCTGGTGAAGCCATGGGCCTGCCTCGGCTGCTCCTGAGTGCAGCATGTAGGGTCAGACTGTCAGCACACCCCAAAGGTGGGCAGGGGCAAGGCTTTGCTATTCCTGCCCCACTGATCACAGGCAACTGCACAACTGTACATGCAGGCAACCCACTGATGCCATGCCACCACTCCCACCACCCTGCTAATCCTTTTCTTGCTTTGGCTTCTCTTTAAAACCTCGATGGGTGCATCTCCATGGTGGGCCATCCCTGTGAAGTGGTACATGAGCTTGTGCTTTGTGCCCATGGAGAGAAGAGGGGTGCAACTGGAGGACTGACAGAAAAACCCTCTGCTCTATGTCCCTGATCCAGTCCCACCAAGCAAAGGAAAGTCAGCCCTCTTGTCCAGCTAGGGACCAGCTCCAGATGGCTCAGAAATGCAAACAGCATATACCCTTGCTTCTGTCTTTCTCATTTCTGCTTTTACTAACCTCTTTCTCACACACACATGCTATTTTTAACCTCCAAAAATAAGTTAGTAGGGATTTTTATCCTACTGGCCACAAGCTGTGGTGAAATGACTTCATATATTGACTAGAGCTTGGCTCCAAACATGTTGAAATGTTTGTGTGAGGATTGTGTATTGGGACCCAGCAGAGTGACATACAGGTTGATACAAGTGATACACTGGTTGCCACAATACTGAAAATGTTGGGATCTGTCGACTGGCCCAAGCACATCTCAATGCGCAAAGCACTTCTTATACCCAGCCCTGAGCAGTCCAGTCTCACACTAATGAAGGCTGTGAGTTCATTTAGCTCATTGCAATCTGTGGATTCACAGACATTTTCCAGCAGATGTGCAATCCCCTTTAGAAATGGCACATGCATAGATGGCTGTGTAGAGAGTATGGACTAGCTTTGCTTCATCACTTTTAACATGCTTCTTAAAAAACCCTCAACTCCCAGGCTTAAAAATCACAGATTTCAGTTGCATGCAACTTTTCAGCTTTTAAATGTTTCCTCTTTGCCTCACTGGCCATGTTCATCCTGAGGAAATATGACTTTACTTAAACTTGGACAGAAGAGAGTTTCTTTCTTTGTCCCCCAATTTCAGCTGAGAGGGGACATGCCCGCTGACAGGGCCTGCTAGCAAGTTTTAAGCTTGTAATAGCCCCAGATGGTTGGTGCTGACAGAGACAGCTTTGGGCATGAGCAGGGACCAGCAGGTACAGCCAACACCATCCAATCTGTGGGGCTTGAGGTTGCCCTGTGTGGCTGGGCCATCTGTCCCCAGCACCCATGTGGTGACATGGGCCACCCTATGACAGCCTGGTTCTTTGAAGGCAATGACATGTACAAGGCAGGGGAAGGTCAGGAAGCAGCTTTGAGAAGGTGGCTGCTTCCAGAGCCACCTCCTTTGTGTGGTGATGGAAAGGGTTGTTTTTGGACAGATAGATCTTGACACCAAGTCTCTGTCCATCCTCTTGGCCGAACCACCCAGGTTGCTGGTCTCAGGGCAGTCTGTGGGTCTGTGCTCACAATGATACAGAGGCTGCTAGCCTCCAGACTGGCCTCCTTGTACTGTTAGGAGTGTGGGTCCAAGGCTGGGACTAACCATGAATGATCCTTTTGTCCCCTTTTCCCCCTCTGCTTCCTCACAGCAGCACATATATATCCTCAGGTGGCTAGGGACAAGTGTATAAATTTGCTTCTCCTTAGTCAAAACTTCTACTAATTTGATCATGGTTTTGCCAAAGAAGGAGTAAATATGGAGCAGGGGCTTTGGAGATTTGAGCTATAAAAGCAAGAGCTGGAGAAACTGAGACTGAAGCAAATTTTTGAAGCAAGCAGTCAGATCCAGGCATGCTAGTTCCCTTCTAAATGTAATTCTGGCCAAGCCTCTACCCTCAGCCTCAACACCCACCCCCACACAGAACACAGATTATCAATTGCCAGTGGAGGACCAGAGGGCCGGGATGCTCACAACATCCTGAGTTTCATGAGGGTCAGGTCAGCTCTAGGTCAGGCCATGCCACAAGGACTGAGAGCCAACTTTCTACTTCTGACCCTGTGCACTGGTGCTGTGCACAGCTCTTTGTACCAAACCTCTGCAACACACTTATCAAGCATACTCACATCAAGGCAAGCTGGAAATTTCACACTTCTGAATGCAAAATAAGTAATTCCATAAAATTCCCCCATTTGTGCAGGTGTATTTAGTATTGGTGTCAGCACACACATATTTCCAGGTAAAACCTATATCCCTATCTTGTGAAAATTCAGACACTTCTTGTCTGCTGCCTGAAAACTTGAGATTTGTCTTTTCCTTGTAAGCTTTAATGTCTCGTCTAGAAGCAGTTTAAATACCCAAAGGACTGGGGTTAAAACCAGCTAAATGATCCCCCATGCAGTCTTAAAAATGAATTTCCTGTTCCCTCAGGTGTGAGGAAGTCCTTTCCTTGCAGCTGGGCCAATGAATCGGGCACCTTATTTCTTTCATTTTCCCATTAATCAGCATGCAATAAGGCACCACAGACATCAAGCATGATTTAAATCACCACTTCTATTTCTGCTTGATAGGCATATCTGTGTAAGGTATAGGATTTTTTTTTTTCTTCCTCTGTTTTCCGTTTCAATTTATCTCCCTCACTCATGAGTTGCTGATGAATGCAATGGCTTCAGACTGGAGAGAGCTGAAGCTAATTTTCTTATTCTGTTTGAAAAATGGCTGTTGACTCTTACAGGAGAAGCTTAGACTTCTCATGTGGTTGTAATCTCCCTAAGTCCCAGCCACAGAGCTCTTAATGCCTGTTGCGTAAAAATTCCACCTTTCATACATGGCTGTGTTTGCCCTTGTTTAATTCTTTTTCTATATACCTATCCCTAAAAATGCTGACCCTGGGAAGGTCCCATTGTTAATGTTTTTCTGAACACTCTAGTTTTCTTTGCTCAGATAGTTTTTTTCTGCTTGTCCTACCATGAAAGAGGAAGGAAACTCTCCACACCATGGGAAAAGTATAAATCTCTTCTTGTAGGAAGAAAAGTCCCTGTGGCCATAAGTGGACCTTGCTACATGCCCTTCTCTGGCCAAGGGAGTGACTGGATAATGAGATCCAAGTTTGATGCTACCCTTCTCTGGAGCTCATCTCCCATGGCCTCCCTCCTCCTGCTAACCTTAAGATTCTTAGGAAAGCCGTCAAGAAGGGCTGCTGAAATCTTCCCAGTATCCCAAGGACAGATGATTAGCAGGGAAGCTAAAAGTGTAGAGGTTCAACAAAATTTGCAGCCTGTTATGGTGTCTTTTCACACCAGGAAGTTATGCACTGTGGTTATTCACAATAAACCTCTTTGCTGGCACTCGAAACATTTTTGGCTTCTGTCATGGTTACTCTCTATAAAGGCCCAAGAATGAATCAAGTCTATTGCTCCATTTCATCCATTTCCACAAGTTGAGGTGGCCAATTTACCTCTCTGTCTGGATACAGTTTCTAGAAAGTGAAGCATTGAGTCCTAAGGATGGAGGTTCAAAATCCCCTTAAACCAGCAGAAGGTGATGACTTGTCCTTGGTCAAGGAGGATTGGGTTAGAGACCACCTAGTCAAACTTGACATCCACAGGCCCTGATGGGATGTCAAGAGCCTCAAGTATCTCAAGAGGTACTTAGGAACTGTCTGGATGCAACCCTTTGCTATGTGCTCTGGCCTGACCCTGCTTGTGCACAGAGGTTGTACCAGATGACCTTCTGTGGTTCCTTCCAACCTGATGCCAGCTGGGTGGCTCAGCAGCTTAGGCTGGCACAGAATGACTGTGGAACCACATGCCAGGGTTTAAGTGCTGCTCTGACAGTCTGTCAGTAGGCAGTCCTGACAGACTGTCAGGGTTTCTTGTATGAGAAGTAGATTATTTGTTTATAGCCAAATAATGTCTGTGGATGTGAGCCAGTCACTGGGTTTTGCATTCACATTCAATAAGGCATTTTCAGGGGATCCATCACTGTTTCTCAGTGTAAATTCATGCACTTTGTACAAAGCTAGAGCAGTCAAAGGGTCTTTCCAAAGGCCTAATACGATTGCCTCTGTAGAAAAACCTGGCTCTATTTGAGAAGCACAGATGATACTCTGAAGTATAAAATTAAGCTGCTTCTCTCTTTGTTTCTTGTCAGTCATGATATGGATATTAAGAAAAGAGGATGTGAAAATATTCTGACTCTGAATCATCATAGGAGATTGCTGCCTCTCAGCTATGTCAGCTTTTGATGTATGGAGTGACAGTCACCTTAGTTCACAGAGTCACCTGCACTGTACCTGTGCTGCTGAGATGATTGAGTGTCCATGTTGTGTAGCCTGTGGCTGAACCTGTGGGGAGACCTCTGCAAGGACAAGTTGCTGGGACCACAATATGGTCTCTCACATCTTGTGAAAAAGGTTGCAGGAGCCACCTGTCTTTTGGTTAACGCTGTCAGAGGCATCCACTGAAAACTACAGGAGAGACATGAAGGGCAGAATTTCAGCGGTCACAGACCCTGCCATCTTTAGGTTTAGGTGAGAGTTGAGAAATAAGCTTTGGGAAAGATGCTTTGAGATTTAAATGCCTAGCAGAGTTAGGGCAAAAAATTTATATTCAAGTGTTTTTGTGGATCCAACATGTAGAGCTTTGAAGGTGTAAATGCAGCACACTTGACAACTATACTTGGCAATTAGTTTTGGTGTTGAGAACCAGTTATATAGAATAAAAAGATCTATCATATTCTATAGATGATAGAGATTTTATGTATCTTTGGGATAAGGTTTTAATAAATGGAATCAAAAACAAATGAAAAAGGAAAACCAATGGCTGTCCACTATGTCCTTTTCACAATACCATTCTGTCAAGAATAAATTGGTCTGACATTTCAATTTACTGACTCTCATTTCTCAGCTATAAACATTCTGAATGTCTTCAAACACTCAAAACTTGCCATGGCATCCCCAATAATAAAACGTGCAAGTATTTTGCAAGCTGGACAGCATCTTGGTTGTTCAAGAGCTAAAATATGCATAACACAAACCTTGGTGAAGTAACCTTTGAAGGACAACATACTCATTCTTTTATTATGGAGCTTTGGGTTAATTTAATTTGCTTCCAGTATATGAATCAACAGTTTGACTCTGATAGATGCACAGTCCTATCCCTCTGAATCCTAATTATGTTTACACAGCATAATCAGAAAATTAAAATTATCTTGTTCACAGAAGATCTGGCTCCCACAAAATATTCACACCCTTCTTTGTTCATGAATTATGGATGTCTGGGGTCTTAGCTCTACCAGGAACTTGGCTGGGCTATGTAAAGCCATTTTCTGGAAGAGTGTGTTTTATTTTGAATGAAGCAAGCAGGCAAGAGGCCAGTAGGATTAAAATGGATTCTTTATTTAAAACAACTCACAAAATAAAGCAGCTCCTACCATTTTCTTAGTGTTCCGTGTTTCTGTCCAGATCCCTTTTCCAGGCCTCAAGGGGTGCTCTCTAGTACACTCTGCATCCCTCAGGGCACGTCAGAGGGTAGCTGTTGCCCAGGGCCAGTCTCCACTGAAGAGCCAGTGGACACAAGAACAAGGAGACTCTTATCAGAGCCCCACCTGCTGAGTCACTGGATCCATTATCCCAACCTTAGCATGAGGAAGGGACATCCATCTTTCTGCTCCCTCAGTTTATGAAAAATAATTCCTCCAGGTATAATTCAGAAACCTTGTGAAGCTTTAATTCTCTGAAATCATAAAAAAGAGTTCACAGATTCCCTGATGATAAACGGAATGTTTGGTATTTATCTAATATTATGTTGCATCCAAAACTTCCTGAGTTTATTCAGACATATGAACAGAAGTTTATTGAACACAGGCAAAATAATAAATGGACCACATCCACAAAAGCTGGGATAATGTGAGGTACTCTAGCAGTGCCAAGAGCTGTCCTGCTTGATCAAGCACAATGAAGTCACCTTCTCCACTCCCAGCAAAATCTACCTGTGTGATCTCCTTTAAGTCACTGCAACATTTTTCTCCTGGTTGGCTTTGATACAAAACAGAGAAAACGGTGAAACCTGAAACAAGAGATATGGACCTCCTTTGCTGAAGAAGAGGTAACCTGAAAGCAACAAACAAACAAACAAACAAACTCACTTTAATGTCATAAAGATATTTGAGTACTGTACTAAATACTTCTTGGTGCTATGAAATTAAAAGCTGCCAAATCATTTAGCAATGATCTCTGACAGGAGAAATGAAGTCTATCTGTCAGACTCCCACCTCACTTACTGTTTAAATGTCAGTTGTCTGTCTGCTGTCAGACCTGGAGAGCACCAGATCCTGCCCTATGCATGTGTGTGCAGAGCTGAAGTGTCGCTGTATTGTACCGAGAGCCAACACTAAAAGCCCATGTAGGTACCTGCTCTTACCTGCTGCCCCTGTGTCCTCACCATTCCAGGCCCCTTCCAAGGCCACTGCCCTGAAAGAACAGATCATCCTCTTGCTATCTGCCCTTCAGAGAGCCTCTCCCAAACCGGAACATCTTTTCCTCCTCATGACACTCCCATTACAAGGGTGGCTTTGCCAATCCTTAAATCACTATTTCTTCTTCCTTATTTTGTGATCATGTTCACTGTTTATTAGTTTGCTCAGCTCAAAGATTTTGAGTTTTACAGGTTGTCATCACTGTAGGCACTAACCCTAGCAGGGCACCCCAAGCCATGTGAACCCTCGCTGTGCCAGCCCCTGTCCCAGAACTGCCTCTTTTCTGTGCTACATCTTGCAGCTGCGGCTGCGGTGGGCAGAGGTGAGCCCTTCTAGGCGGGACAAATGATACTGAAAAGGAGGGGCTAAAAGGGGTAAAAAAAGCACAAGAGCCCTGTGAGCTGCAATTGGCAGCTGTGTAGTTAGGATTTAGAGAGCTCCAGAAAGAAAGCATTTCTCTGTGCACTTTCCAAGATTTGTTTTGAAAAGATGCCAGGCGGAGCTCTGCAAAGCTAAGTGCAAGAAGTAAGCTTGATGGGGACATCTTTAAACCTGGTCAGCTACCAATGGGCTTTTGCAAAACCAGAACAATTAGGCTGGTAGGAGATTATGTTCTTTGTTGTTGTGAAATCACATAGATCTTGTTCTTATAGATGTGTAGGTATTTATCCAAGAACACATGTTAAAGAAATACCTACAAGACCAGCTGCCATAATTAATATGAGAAGGCTGACATTCCAGCATTAAGCAAAAGAAAAATTCTTTACATTTGCCATTTTTAAATCACCTCTGGGCAGGATATCCAGTCAGACATTGCCACAGCCCAATTAACCTGATAGGAGGAGGGACAAAAGTTAACATTAAAAAATACACAGTTCTCTCCCCTTTCATTGCCTGAAAACAAAAAATAATTAGAGTAGGATTATACAGTTTTTATCGTGTCTATTAATAATCAGCTCAAGGACAAGGCGAAGAGACCTTTTCACAAAGAAGGAATTAATAAGAAATAGTTTAAGGGGATCTGCATAGAGTAGATTAGAATTGTCTTTGAAAAGGTTTCCCCCCCCTATAAGACGCTTGGAGTTGCAGTATCATCTGAGTGGAAGATACTGCAAAGGCTGCCAAAAAAGCATCAGAAGAAAATTAATATAAGAGGAAAGGCTGAGACAAGATGTTGTTCCAAAGATTAGGGGCTTAATGTTCAGAACTTCTCTACTCCAACCTTTGTCCTAGCAGCAAAAGGTCCAGAGTTAAAATAAAATATGTGCATTCTATCTCTACCTTCTGATGCTACTGAATTGGATTTCGCAATTTATTTCCTACATTAGGTACCTTTTTGGCTTATCAGGGAACCAACATTGAGAGATCCACTATATTGCAAAATAAAAGCTGTATTTTGGTGTCCAAAAAGGTCACGTCTCTGAATTCTGCTATTCCTGGCCCAAGTGACAATGAAAACTGCTTTTGTGTGCAGGACAGAATGGCCATCTTGAAGCCTGAGGAAGTTAATTATGCTTTAAATCAGAGGGAAGAAGAAAAGGACTATTTCTGAAAATGAGTAAATGCAAAAAATACAAATGTACTAAAAGTCATCACCAGCCACTACAGCAAGAACTGGGAGTCAGCTGTTCTGCGCTTCAAACAAGTGAGAAATGGAGCCAGGGAGGAAGGGCAAGAGCAGGGAAATACTTTTGGTGACAATTTCCATCCTAGAGGTATATAAATATCCCCAGACAGATGCAGGCAACAGAAAGACGGTCTACCCAAGAAGACAAGCAATAAGACATGCTGATGAATTTATGTATTTTCCTGGTGTAGCGTTACTGGTGCATATCCTGTTTCCTTCTGGCCAGTTAAGTATATAAGAACCCAAACAAAATAAAGCAAAATTCATAGTGCCTTTTATACTTCAAAGTGGAAAGAGAGGAAACAGAGAAAGATGGTGCTGGTTCCAAGGGCACACGCTAAAACAATTTGTGTAGAAAATGTAGAAAAATGGAGGCTTTTAAGGTTCTACTAATGAAATAAATTCTCTGTGTATGACAAAGCTTCCTAACTTAATGCTTTCACTGATAGAAGAAGGTACCTTCTGCCATGTACAATTAAAGCCATCAGAAGCTGTTTTGTAATCACACCACTTAAGTTATTGCTTCCTCTCCAAGCATGGTGTAATCAGGAGAGTGAAGTGCTCCTGCTAGTAATAACTTAGAAGCAATGGTGGCATTACGTAAAAGAATGGCTTTCAAATGGGCAGTGGAAAACATGTTTGAAGGACCATACCTGACAGCTAAACACAAGTATCAACTTGCATTTTTGGGGGGCAGAGAATCAAAAGGGGTGAGCCACACTGAAGAGGTGGGAAGAGAGAGTTTAAGGAATATGGCAGAAATCCCCGGGGAGCTGCACAGTGGCTGAAGATGTAGGAGTTCTTGCCTCTCTCTCCCCTGGAGAAAACCATGCACGCAGCAGGGACTATGTGTCCACTTTAAAGTTGCACTCTTAGCAGCAGAGACGGCTCTGCAAGCCCTAGTGCACAGAGCAGGGCTACTCCTTCCTGGTGCTCTCTTGCAGTGATGCCAAGGCTCAGGACTCTCCTGAGATGTGGCTGGCTGTAAGAGCAAACGGGATATGTAGGCAGCCTAAGCTTGCCCAGCGTGGATGCCCACAGCTGATGAATGCTGATGGCCCAGGGGCACTACATGAACACACCAGGCTGAAGCTTGCTCTCTGGTTCAGTACCTCAAGGTCAGACTACCCACATACTCTAATTCAGGAATGACAACAGCTTTCTGTGATTTAGTTTATACCGTGTGGGACAGGATTATCATGTCTACTGGTTAAAATCTGTTTTAACACATGCTTCAGTATACATGATTATAGACAAGCCCTTAGTGTGAAGCAGCAGCAGTTGTTTTTTGTCCAGAGCAGACTCCAAAGCAGAACCATTTTTCCTATGTTATTTAATGAGATAAGGCTAAGTTGAAGTGAAATCACTGTCTTACAAGAAGACCCTAAGAAATAATATTTGTATGCAATTGCGTGTGGTAAGATCATTCTTACAAACTGAAGACTTAAGTGCATGGGAGCAATCCTTAACATGAAGAAGGGAAAGGTATGCTCATCTTTAGTTTCTGCTTTAGTTTCACATTTTAGTGTGAAATTCTGTGTCTTTTTCTGTGTCTGTGGAATTTAACAAATATTACCACTCAAGCTGTATCAAGGTCTGTTTTAGCAGAGCAGTCAGGAAAGTGTTCCTCTTTCTATCTGCTCTCCAAGATACTGTGGTGAAACAAACCATTCCTTTCTCCATCTGTCTGCATGGTTCCTCATTATTAATTGTATTTCCCAAGGTTCAGGAGTGTCTTCATTAACCTTGGGAAGTCTTGTTTTCAGATTCCAAATGTGGTTTCTTCCCTGATCCTTCTTACATCCCTGTCTTTAAAATGAAAGGCTCCCATTCATAGTTACCCTTTCTTTCCTTCTCTTTTGCCAGTTTCCAGTCCAATATGCTCATTGTCCTTCTATTCCATGACTTCAGACCTTAGACATTTTAACCAACAGTGGAGAATGTTGTCAAATGCTTTCTGAAAAACGGAGCCTATAATATCCTTTCCCTTTCCTTACCAGGGCAGTAATTTCCTCAAAGAATTCCAACAAATTAGTTAGGCATGATCTCCTTTCCATGAATTGATGTTAGCTGTCTTTAATCAAGCTCTGCTTTTCCAAGTGTTCCCTATTTGATTCCTTAAAGGAGTTTCAGTCTTTCCCCTTCAGTGAAGTCAAACTGACATTTTCCCCAATGCTTGGGGAAGCTGTCTGCTTTTTTCCCCTTAAGAAAAAGTGATGAGAAATAAATTTTAACTAATTTCAACAGCCTCAGACACTCAACCACCTACAGACACTTATTCCCTTGGACTTTAAAGCATAGCTTTTGCTGTCAAGAAAGGGGATGCATACTAAGACAAGGATGAGAATGAAGAAACCCAACATTACAGATGACAACCTTGTGTAATTGGATGGTGCATTTCAAAAGCCAGAAATCAAATAATAACAAGTATTTCTGATGAAGCCTAAGATTTGCATATGGATTAAACTTGCATCCAGTTCCTCCTGCAGGCAAACAACACTGGGACCCATACAAGCCTACAGCACTTCCCCACAGACTTCACTGGGGAACATCTGTTGGAATGTGATGTGGTTTGAGTTAAAGCCTTCAGTGTGTTTATGTACTTATGAGGCTTTGCAGGCTGCCCCCCAAACTAGTCCTTCACTTCAACTGAGTAAATTGAGAAGGGGGTGTGGGAGATTAGCCCATCTGCTGGCATTAGCATTGCCAGTGTGCGGTACTGCTGTACAAGGATGGCCTTGCACCTAGCCATTGCACTTGGTCTCATGAAGCAGCAAAATACTCGACATATAAATGTATCTGAGGGGGAAAAAAAAAAAAAGGAAGTTTTCACCACTGTTATTGATAGGAAAAAGAAAATTAAAAAAACAATCAAAGAAAATAAGGAGGTTCTGCCTCTTGTGAAGTACAAGATCTGCTCAAAGTCACAGCATTAAGCACATCCCATAACCCTTTACATTTTGATCCAAACTGGATTGTATGCCCTATGCATTTCTCAGATTCCCATCTCTGCAAGTGATACTGTATTTATCTAAAATTAGAAATAAGAAATCCCTATATCAGTAGGTTTCTGCCCACAGTGAAGACAACTGCTGGATCCCCCTCATTCTGAAAACAGATTGTTAACACAGGCTGTTCTGGGAACATATCATTTACAGCCCAAAAGGAAAAGAGATTCTGGTGGCTGCAAAATCTCTTGCAGGTAAAGAATATAAATTTTAAGAGATAACAGAATCAGCCATTAACAGTTGTGTTTTAAACACTGGATAGACCTCAAAACTGTTTCTTTATGGTTGAGAGAACAATATCCACTACCTACTTCTGGCTCTTCTCTTATTTCCTTCTTGCCATTAAGCACCATTCATAAAGCATCAGACTTCTGAACAGGGAGTTTCTTAAACGCCCTCTTAAACCCCTCTCCCTCTTAAAAAAAAAATAACTCCCCCTTAAAAAAAGAAAGAAGATAGGTTGTTTGCTCCTGTTACTCCTACACTAAAACTATTCACAACCTCATCTCTCTGCTGTTCTGATTTTCCTTCTTCCTGTTTCCAGATTCATGACCCATTAATATCCCTTTGTCCTTGTGCTAAAATTTTCCTTTGACTCAAATATATCTTCTTGTTTCCTGAAAGATCTTCTTTCTTATGGCATCTTTTTTTTTTTTTTTTTTTTGACATTCTCCTTCCTTTCTCATTTCTGGTCTCTCCTTTGCAAAGTCTTATCTCACTCATGATAGCTTCTCTAGGAAAAAATTGTTGATGGATCAGGCACCAGATTTATTCGACTGGCTGAAAGACTTCTAGAGTTTTGATAGCACAAGGAACTATGACTCAGACAGATTAGCTGAACTGCAAGTAACAGACCTTAGCTTGTGGCACATGTCAGGTAAATCATATCAATTCTAAACTCAGTTGAAGGGATTAAGACGAACATTTAAGAGGAGCATAAGCACAGTCATTCATAGACCTGTTCTGGGACAAAATACAGCAGACATCCCAGCTTCTGTAAATTTTATTTCATTTTCTGAGTTTGTTTATTATGGAACTGAATAGAATTGATGGTCTGAAAAAGGCAACAGACACTCCTACCTTATGATGCAGCTTCTGGGGCTAGCACAGGATCTGGCATAACAAAAATGGTGAGGGTGTCAGCCCAACACCGAAAACCTGTTCTCACAGTCAGAGAAAAGGAAAAGCAGGGGAGTGGGAACCTCAGCTGCCAGCCCATGGTACCTTCCCAGCCCTGTCTGGAGAGCTGAGCACACAAGGATGAGCAGGAGGAAGGAGGCAGCAGAAAGTGAGTTTCATAGCATTACTCAGAAAGCCAAATCATATTAATCATATTATTCATTTCTGCAATGCTAATGAAGGATAACCTTGCATGACTGGTGATAGGACAGAGCAGGGGCATTTTTAAAAAAAATATTTATAAATTAGTTGGAAAGGATATCGTGCATAGTCCTGGTTTCATGCAGCAGATAACCTTCTCCTTTTATAACCAGTAGCTTTTTACTGCCATATCCACACTATGCTCCAAGGACACAACAGTGGAGCAGAAGGAGCAGACACACTGAATTTCTGACATTTCACCCCCATGACAGCCAAAACAAGCAGCAGTAACTCCATTTCTAAATCTCAGCCCGTCAGAGGGTGCTTCCAGATCTTATGTAAAACTGATAAAACACTGTTCTTAAACAGCTATGAATCCTGGTATTTTGATGGGCCATTAAAAGACACATGCTACTCCTACAGTTTTATCATTTATCCATGTTACTAATACCTACAGCAGTTTCTTCCTATTATCAGGTTTGACTTCTTTTGATAGATTTCTGATTGACCTGACATCACTGCACCTGGAAAATGTATTCTTGCTACATATCTGGTGTCTTATTAAGCTCCACATAAAAATACTGTGATTCAGCTGATTTAAAACAGTTTGAGTATGCCTTGAAAACAGGCCTTCAGTACCTCCTTTTCCAGTTCTTTTTCACAGCCTCCTTTTTTTGGCTAGCTTTCCTGTGCTGACTGCTAGGCTGGCCCTCAGCAGGTCACCACACACCACCCACCCTTAGCCCTTACCAGGGCTCCACATGAGTGCAGATGTGAGTACAGGGACCTGGTTATGTCTGTCATTCCTGCTGTGCCCCTTGTCCTGACTCAGCATGCTGATGAGAGCAACGTGATTACTGCTACCATTTTCACTCACCCAGCTGATGAGATTCCTCATCAGGGTTATTTGTCTGGGGTAGCTTCAAAGAGTGTCAGCATCACCTCCCTTGGGTCTACCAGATGCAGGTTAACAGTTGTCTGCTTTGTACTACATACCCATTGCAAAAGGACTTTTGGAAGAAAACCACAAAGAAATGAACTGTAAGTGCATCCCATCATCTTCCTGGGCCCAGAAGTCACAGTGTTGTGAGCCTGCCTCAATGAAAAGTGATTTCTTAGCTGACATTTGGACATGTGGAAGGCTAATAAGTGCTCACATTGCTTTTCAGTCAGCTAATCAAAATCAATTGTGGTTTAAATTTAGTCTTTACCTCCATATGCACTGAGGAAAAAAGTCATTGGTGCCGTTCACTGAAGTCATCTGCATTTTTTCCATGTCCAGTCAACTCTTGATGTTACTCTCAATAGACTAATACAGTAAATTGGACCTTAAGAACATATTTAGTATATTTAGATTTGAAAAATGAAGTTATCATGAAGAGTGAACAACAGAGGTGGGGGGCATGGGGGGAGGATATGGCTGGGAATATGGCACAGCTAATATCCAATCTGGATGTGCTGCTCCCAGGTGATCAAGAGCTGACTGAGTTTCAATCACAAATATGGCTCCTTTCATTTCTGCTTTAAACCAAAGTGAGCTTGACTTCTCTGGGCTAATCTCCATCTTTTTCTCATTGCAGGACTTGGCAGTATTCAATACAAATAGCATGCCTTGCTCAAGGAACTGAAAGAGTAATGAAGGCCAAGGCTTTCTGAATCATGCCTGAGATTCATTAGGAGAGCTGTGGGGCACTTCCTGCAGCACCTGCTTGGGCTGTTCCTGGCAGCACTGGGAGCTGATGGGTTTTCCCTTTCCTGATCTCCAGATGAAAATGACTTGTAAAGAGGCAGCTCTCATTACATGCTTGATTTTGGCAAGTAATGGCTGATGCTTAGGTGGGAAGGGAAATCATACATTCCTGTTCACCATGACCTCTTTACCTTAGCTTCACATCTGGTCCTCTTACCTCGTGCCTCTACCTCTGATATACCCTTTCTTCTTTCTATTTTTCTCCCTTTGTAATTTATCCCCCTCTTATGCTACCAACTTTCAAAACCATAAGAGCCTAACGTGATGTTTCCTGCTATCATTCCTTCCTCAACTCCTCACTTGTGCCCTGGTTGCAGCCATAAGCTCTTTGGGAAATCGACTTCCCCTGCCTCCTCTTTGCATCTGCTGCACGGGGGGCCCCAGACCTGGTTGCTCTGTAGGCTAATAAACATGAATAAAAGTAGTGATAACAAGTGGCAACCTTGCTCCTCAGTTAATAATTTCCTACATATGTTGAGTATTTTGCTTCTTTAGAAATTACATATCCAAGAGCAGAAAATGGGACTTGATCTGTGATTTTATGTGTTGTCAATTCAAGGGACAGAAGTCACTTCATCTGAATTGTGCTGCTGACCTGACACAAAATGAAGTCGTAATTTAAGTCATGGCAATACATTTTTAATGAACCATTTGAAGATGGAATTCCTGAAGAAATTAGTGAAGATTTTTGCATAACAATCAATAGCAAGGAAGTCCTGAACTGCTCCTTAAGAGTTCACAAGTCAAAAAGTGCTGAACTACATCCAATAAATTATACATTGTGAATTGTTCACACAGCTGTGCTCTACTTACAGGGGAAGTTCAGGGGTTCTAATAATCCCTCTTCATGCAAAATATTTTGTTACATGAGGAAAATAGTAATTCAGAGGATTCCCAGTTTATGCTCTTGTAATAAATTAAGAAACTGTTTGATTCTGGCATTTGAAAGGAAAATACTTTTTTTTGTTCACTGCTGTGAACTATCTCAGAACAGATTTTTTTAAAGGAAATTACGAGCATGGTTGCTATTAAAAAATCAGCATTGGTCCAGCAATTACTACACAATCCCCAATTATGTAGTACGGAAAAATATATTTATCCCAGAGACAGTGTGTGGTAACTTACAGTAAAAGTTGCTTCTCTAGGAGCAGCCACCACAACTCCATCTGTTCTAGCTAAAATAACTGTCCAAGTGACCCTAATTTCAACTTTATGAGGCTCATACTGAAGAAAATGAGCCAGAGTTTAGCTTCATGTCACTACTCACATTTTCAAGCTCTTTATCAAGTATCTCTTAAAAGTGTCCTGTATGCTAGAGTTCCGAATGTCTGCCTGTAAGTGATGGACTCATCTTTAAAGAAACAGATCCACTTAATGTGTCGAGCTACAAACATGAGCCTATTGGTGCATATGAACTAACATGTCACACTGTGATTGATGTTTCTCTACTACTCTGCCAAAATACATTAAGTTAAGCTTCTTTTCATCTCCACAAATAGTAAGGACTGCAGATGGCCCTCGTTTGTAATCCTCAGGAACTAGCAAAACCAAGCAATGTGAGAGGGTGCCGGTACCCACTGCCCGCCTGAAATGGATTAAGGAGATTTCTGTATGGAGCAGTGTACAGGAATAAAGAAACATAGCAAGTGATAAGGGAAAGGAAGGAGTGCTGACAGTGGCTGTGGGCATTAGCAAACTGTGCACATGACAACACAGAATTCACAGACTTTCACAGAATCACAGGATGGGTAAAGTTGGAAAGGAGCTCGTCCAACCTCCCTGATCAAGCAGTGTCATCCTAGAGCACAAGGCACAGAATTGTGTCCAGATGGTTCATGAGTATCTCCAGTGAGGGAGACTCTACAACCTCCCTGGGCAATCTGTTGCAGTGAATGACTGCCCGCACAGTAAAGTTCTTCCTCACATTCAGAGAGAACTTCCTGTGTGATGGTTTCTGCCCATTGTCTCTTATCTTATTGCTTGGCACTGCTGAGAAGAGTCTGGTTCCATCCTCTTGACATCTTTCCTTCGGATATTTATTTATATTTTGATGAGGTCCCCTCTCAGTTGTCTCCTTTTGAGGCTGAACAGGCCTAACTCTCTCAGCCTGTCCTCATAAGAGAGATGCTCCACTCCCTAATCCTCTTTCCAGTCCTCAGCTGGACCCACTCCAGTAGCTCCATGTCTCTCCTGTACTGAGGAGCCCAGAACTGGACACAGCACTCCAGATGCAGCCTCACTAAGGCTGAGTAAAGGGACAAGATCACATCCCTTGACCCACTGGCAATGCTCTTCCTAATGCAGCCCAGGACACCACTGTCCCATTTGACCACAAGGGCACACTGGTGGCTCATGGACAGCTTGTTGGTCACCAGGACTTTCAGGTCCTTCTCCACGGAGCTGCTTTCCAGCAGGTCAGCCCACAGCTTGTCCTGGTGCGTGGGGTTATTCATATTCAGTGATACTTGAACAGTGTGCACAACTCAAATCTGTGTTATCTCTGTTGTTTCTGTCCTTTATGCCATGAGTGAGTGCACCATGAGAAGCCACATCAACTGCCTGGGTGGAATCCGGGTCCCACTGAAGCTCATGGCTCACCCACTGACTTCAGTCATGGTCAGGATTTCATCACGGCCTGGAGGTTGCTGAGGTTCTGAGTGAGAGGCAGAAAAAGGTGGTTTTATTTCCTTGTCACTGTTTTGTCTAATGTGTGTGACTGGGAGATGGCCTGGCACCTGCTTTTTAAAGCTATGCAAAACAATTCCCCTGAGGCCTTGTGCTCAGATTGTTTGCAGGAGGCTCCCTGTGCAGGTGTCTTGGCTGCAGTTGGTCAGAGAATCATGGAATGGTTGGGGATGACAGGGACTTCAGAGATTGTCTAATTCCAGTCCCCTTGCCATCAGCAGGGACACCTTCCATCAGGTCGCGCAAAGCCCCATCCAACCTGGCCTTGAACACTTCCAGGGATGGGGCATCTACAACTTCTCTCAGCAAACTCTTCCAGTGCTTCACCACTCTCACAGTAAAGAATTTCTTCCTTATATCTAATCTAAAACTACTCACTTTCAGTATGATGCCGTTGCCCCTCGTCCTATTGCTACAGTTTTAAAAAGTTCCTCTCCAGCACTCTTGTAGCCCCCTTTAGGTACTGGAAAGCTGCTCTAAGGTCTTCCCAGAGTCTTCTCTTTTCCAGGCTGAATAATGCCAAGTCCTCAGTCTGTCTTCAGTGGACAGGTGCTCCAGCTTCTGATCATTTTCTTGGCCCACTGCAGCAGGTCTAGGGGAGCTGTGGTCTGTCAGACCTGGGAAGTGGAGTTCTGACTGCCCAAGGCATGTTTTCTCAGAAGGCCATGCTGTGTCAGCAGAGAGAGGAGACAGGCCCCATGTAACCTTCACCAGAAGCAAGGCCAGTGGCAGGCAGCCAGACTCTTCTCAGGGTTGTACTCTACCAGTTGAAGCCATTTTTGGACACAGCATGTGTGTGTCTGCTCACCAGTAAAGATGTCCTCTTGCTGTCCTCAGAGCACAAGTGTGCAGGGTCCACATGGGTCAGCCCTTGGCTCTGGAGCCTGCCAGTCCTTCTATGAGAAGAGGAGGGGACTGGGAGGGGGATGCACATCTCCCTCTCCCATGGGTTTCATTTTACCTCACATCAAAACTATGCCCATTGCTTGTGTGAAAGGAGTGCCTTGTAACACAGATGGTCTTCACTTGGCACATATTATGAGTGAATTTATGTCACCTCACTTTTTAGAAGAAGAGAAAAAAGTGAAGGAAGCAAACATGATGGTAATTTTGAGTGAGGGATTTGTGAGGCAGGAGATGACGGATGTGGCTTGAGCAGACAGTGCCAAGTGCAGTTTGGAGGCCAGGCAGGAAGGGAGCCCTGGCCTCCAGACGGCACAAGGAGATAATGAAGGTCTTTCCAGACATTGTTATCTGCTTCAGCAAAGTGCTGGGACTGGCTCATGGGCCTTCTCCAGGGAAAGATTCATGAAACTCCTTGGAGGTCCACGCTTAGCCAGGGGAATGAGGCTGGCGTAGGTCTAGGATCAGAAACTGCAGAGGCAGAGATATCTGCATCTTTCGCAGGACTGCTGCTTGCAGCCACCCAGAAGTCTGGCTGAGCTGGATCCTGGACATGTGACAGAGGAGCAGATACCATTCTTCCACATTTTCACATGGTATAGTTAGTCCTGACTGACTGAGGGTGATAACAGAACGGTCTTTCTGGACTCGGCGCCAACGTCCGGCACTGCTGTGCTTTTCCTTCTGCGCCACTCACTGCTCAATATATCAGTGCAATGTGGTGCTGCAGCTGGCTGCTAACACCCAACATATCTGCCATGAAAGTCACCATCTGATAGGAACTCCAGGTCTGGCTGCTGATCCCAGGTGCTGCTGTGGTAGCACCTTTCCAACATCCCTCCTTTCATCATGTTGACACTCATCACCTTGCATTTTCCTCACTCTTTTCTTGACTCTGTGCAGAAAGAGATGCATCACTTGTTGGGGCCTTGGCTGTATTGGCAGAATACGAGCAGCTATAAAGGTCGTTTTGAGGTCAACGTGGAGGTCAAAAATGGCTGATGCAAGAGCAAAAGGAGGAAGATAAGGTGAATAACAGGATGTGGAGCCGGAGCTAGCACTTAACCAGCAACCAATGAAATGCTTGCCTAAGGTGCGTGCACAAAGACTGCTGACCAGTCGCAAAGCAAGGAAAGGCGTGTGTTTGCGTGAATGACCTCTTAGAGAGTATAAAAGTGTAGTGATTACGTGAATAAAGTGGATTGAATCTGCACCATATTGGTGTGTTCATTCTTTCCCGCACTCACCCACGTATGGGCTTTGGCAATCACTGTAGGGGATAACCGAGAAATATGCCAGCCTTTCCTGCCCCATGTCTCACCTTGAGTGGGTCCAGCCTCCCTGTGTGTCCCCAAAGACTGGGAGCAGGTTCATAGTATCTTCCATAGGTGCATTTATCCTCATTCTGCACCTTCCCTGGGATGACCAAGGTCGGCAGCACCATGCTCATGGTTGACAGGTGCCATCACCCTTCACCACTCACATTTCTCCTGCTCCTTCTCCCATCACAAAAAGCCTCAGGACAAACTTTCAGGCAAGACAGGAAGGTTTGGAAGCTCCCTCTGTCCCCCAGCTAGAGACACAGTGGAGGAAGAGGGAAAAGTTGGCAGAGGAGGGGAAGGAGATCACATGGTGGGAGAATCTGGAGGCTGGGAGCAAGGTCTAGGCAGAGTGTGATTCTGAGGTAAAGGGCTCTCCCCCCTTCATGCTAAATTGTGAACAGCTTTTCCTTTCCATTAAATTGCAAACTTCATAAAATTGTATAAATTTTCTTGTCAGAGATCCAGTCTTGGATGTTGCATTCAATTTACTGACCTGTCTTTATCTTAATCCAATTGAATTTAGATAGGACTGTTCTCATTATCTCTGCAGAACTGAGTGTCTCAAATATGAGCCAAGTGTGTTTTCCTTGAGAGTACAACTGTTGGTTTAATATAATAATTTTTTAAACAATCATATTAATAGAATTCCAGTTAGGATGAGGTTGAAAATAAGGACACAGTGTAAAGATAAATGCACTTGGGTGGTAACTAAGTACTGAATACCCAGCATCAAATACACCAATGATGACACAGCCATGTAATTATGCATGCAAAGTATCCATATGCAAATTATTGACTGAATGTTATATTTGTGTGCTTAAGAGCATGCTTCCTTCTCTTATCTGAAAAGGCTATAGGTTGAACTTCTGCATCTGCTTCTCAAAACTAAAAACACTCCTGAAATGAAACTCATTAGTGCAGGATGGTCTATATTTCCAGGACAGCTGAAAAGGTAGTAAAACCAGAATTATTCACTTCTTTTAAAATTTAAGTTTTGCAAATACTTGGATGTTTCCTGTCTACAAAAAGAATGTTCCCTTTTGGATACAAATAGCTTGATCCTGCAACCACTCCAGAACCATATGGAATGAAATTGAAAACAAAAGCTATTTTCATATCTGCTGTCAGTCTTCATTTAAAAGGTGTAGATGAGTGAACTTTCCTGTTCATTTTTTCATGAACATTTCTGTGAATAAGATTTTGCTTGCAATAGAGTCAAACAATTGTGGGCTTTCAAGCTGGGCACTGATGTGGCCATGTTCACTCTCTGCGAGGACGACTAAAGTATTTTAAGCTCCCCATCAGCAGAAACATATGTAGGTACCTTATTGAAGAGAAGGACAAGAGTCTTGGAGGGGAACTATACAATATATTCCCCATAAGAAAACAATTCCCATGATCTGTGTTAATACTACTGTGTGTACTAAAGGAACTTGAAGGAACCACATGCAATAACTGTTACAAGTCTTTTAAAATCTTATTAACTAACGGGTGGTCCCGTGGTGTAATGGTTAACACTCTGGACTCTGAATCCCAAGGGTCCAAGTTCGAGTCTCAGTGGGGACTGGCCCCTGGGCAGTTAAATGCCTCCCTGCCATCAGATCTCAGATGCTCAGCAGGGCCAGCCCCGGTTAGTACCGGCTGCTGTAGACAGTCCTGAGGATTTCCCTGTCACTGTCCAAGCTCGCTCGGCTGTGGCAAATGAACCTTAGGACTTAAACAGTGGGGGCCAGTTCTGTGCATGCTGTGCCTCACTTAAAAAATCTACTGCACAGGCTGGAAGGGCACACCCACGGGGGGAGAGCCCTTCCCCAGACCTTCGTTCATGAAGTCTGGGCATTATTATTATAACTAACTTCTTTTATTGTATCTTCTAAGAGAAAAATGGTGGAACTTTCTCCCAATATTTCTTTGTGTTACACAGAAGATGCAACCCTGATTCTCTTAACAGAAAGAATATCTCAAAAAAGAATCTGCTTTCTAGTATGGAGTTAGCTCCCATGCTGCAGTGCAGCTGTTCATTGCCACAAGATCCAAGGGCATCTGGGAAGGCAGCCCTTGGAAGGAGTCCTAGCACGGTTAATTCCAGACACCACAGGACAAAACTCTTGCAAAGCACCAGGGGTATGCAGAGGCTAATGTTAGTGGACTGGCAAGTGGTTTGCCATAAATCAAGTCAAACTTTCCTCCTCACAATTTTTGTTCTGCTAAAATAACATACAAAAAAAAGTAAAACTATGTCTTTTTCAATGGCACATAATTTCTACTTTTTATCAATCAGTAGGTAACCTTTGGAATATTGTATGTTCATTGTGTGGTGTGTCACTGTAGAAAAACAAACTTACATTTTCAAATAGTGGTTTTTTAAAAAGTGGAAACAAGCGGTTCACTACAAACTTACTGTAGCTCTATTAAAGAGTTCAGCTTTTCCCATATTCTTTTGCTTTCTCTCTCTCCAGAAATCTGTTCTAGTTCAATGCATTTAAGTGGAGTCTAATTTTTTTCTCTCCCAAATCTGTTTATAAATCTCAAATGCTGACATAAGCCCACAGTTTCTTCTCTTACCAAACGTGCCCTTTCTGTAGGACACAGGGGGTCTTTCCAGGGGCTAGAACAGGATTTCACACAAAAACCAGCCAGCCTTCTGCAGCACCGTGCCTTATTTAATTTCTGGATCATCTGCTCAGCGGCAGCATTTCAGCTGTTCATGTAGTTTTCCAGCATCCTGCAAGCTCCACTGGGTGTGCCAAGGCCTTTATTTCATTGTTGGTTTCCCTGCTATGCTGCCAGTGACTGACAGCACACACATGCCCCCTGAGAGCACCACGGGCTGTGTATAGTTCACCAGGGACATCCTGGCGGCTTGTGAACCGACGCAGGAAATATTGTCAACTATGTGTTAGTGATATATCCCAGCTCTTCTCATGACTCATATCTTTGAAGGTTTGGTCTTTTTTTTTTTTTTTTTTTTTTTAATTCCAGCAATTGATGATGACTGGAGCAAACCAAACCCGGCCATTAACCAATAAAGACTTGGTTTAAAATATCCTAAGTTAACTAACTAATTTACTTTCAGAGAACTGACTGAGAAGTAATTTATATAGTCCTTATGATCATATCCTAACCAGGCGCTTAATTTACAGAAGATTCATCACTGTGCATCTTTAAAAAGGTGACTTGCAGGAATCCAGCTGCAAAACATGAGATGAAAATCAGCCATGAGGAGCTGTGGGATGTGGAGGAGAGGGCACAAATGGCAGAGCTGCCTCTGGGAAGTGCTCTTCCTACACCAAGGGGCAGCTTGACCTCCCCATGCCCCCAGTCAGAGCCCTGAGCCTGGACCCTGGCTGTGGCCACCTGCCCCACTGCAACACTCTCTACCGCAGTGCATTCACTCTCACATACCTCTTGCAGACAAATGTATCTCTCATGCTTACGTATACATGCCTTGCACCCGCACACACATCATGCTCACTCACATCTCGCACACACTTCTCACGAGCTCACACACATCTTGCACATCTGTTCCCAGTTTCCTTCCCGGTGTGGTATCAGTCCTTTCTTCAACACCTCCAAAAGGTAAAAAAAGGACAGTTAAATGTCTCCTGCAAATCTTTTCTTTGACGTGTCAGCAGATAGAGCAGTGGGACAAAGAAAATTAATTAATCTTTTCTAATCCATCAACCTCTGCTAATGAAGCATGAACGCTATCCCTCTCCATGCCTCTAAAATAAAAATCTATTTAACCACAGTTGATTTTACTGATGCTTTTCCAGTCACAACAGAACAAATCAGGAAACTAGATGTTATTGTTGAGCAGTTGCTCATCACCAATGGGTGGGGAAACAAAAGCAAAAGCAGAAGCCATGGGTCCAGCTCTTTACCAATGGTCCTTTGCCATGGATGCAGTAGGGCACTGCCTGGCATCATTTCTATAAAATGCTGTGCTGTTCTGATCCCAAATGCCTATCTGCAGCAGGGAAAAGAGGCTGCCTACAGACCCCAAGTATCTCTGGGCAGAGGAACTAAAGTACTTCCCTACTGTCCATGGCAATGGTTGAGTCACCATATCTGGAGGTATTTAAAAGCTCTGTAGATGTGTAACTTAGGGACATGGTTTAGTGAGGACTTATCAGTGCTGGGTTAAGGGTTGGCCTCAATGATCTTAGAGATCTTTTCCAACCTAAACAATTCATGATTCTATGATTCTGCTTCTGAAGGAGCCCATATCCTCAAGCCCATATTGCTGAAAATGTTTTGGTTGTGTTTTAATTGACACTGGCTTCAGTGCAGTTAAGCAGCAAACTGTCTGGAGGAATTTGGTTCATCCCATTCTGCTATAAGACACCATCCCACTTTTTCACCAGTCCCTGCCAGGACTGTGGCACTGTGGGGCAGGATCACCTCTGCCTGTGTTCATAGCACAGGTCCTCAGGCTTGCCTAGGGACTCCATCTGTACTTACAGCCCAGAGAAAGGAGGGTGTATCACTGTTACAAACACACTGCTTTCAAAACAACTAGCTGCTTACAGACACCTACAGACAGCCACCAGCCTTTCAGGGTCAATTTGATGTATTTCTGATGTTTTACTTCAAATTCTTAGTAAGTCAGAATGAACAGGATATGAAAAGGTATCTCCCACCCACTTGGTGGTGTGCTAAGAAGAGAAGGCTCCAATATTTAGGGGACAGATCACTTTCTCACTCTCTTTCTAGCTTCTGGATGAGTTCTATTACCTGGACAGAATGGGTGAATTTGAGCTTTTGACTGATACTAATACCCTATTTTGTGAGCATAAATATTCTGCAAAAAGAGTCATTTAAGGCACCATAAATTTGGTACAACTTGTTTGCTAGAATTCAAACTGGCAGGTTCTGTACCTAGCTGCAACTTCCCAGCTAGGTGTACAGTATCCTAGATTAAAGGAAAATCCACAAACCATGGAGAAGTGCTTAAAGCTATGATAATTATTACAATCCTGTATTTTCTACCAGAAATGAAAGCAGTCTAAAACTCCTGGATATAAAGAATTATTCTGTATCACTGTGCATTGTTCTGCATCATTCCCAGGAAACACGGTTATTCATATGACTGGGATTCTTAGGCTCACTGTAGAAAAGAAGAGATACATTTTGATTTTAAAATATATTAAAGAAAGAAGAAAGTGAATCCTTTCTGATTGCGTAAATTGCTACTGCATCCAATCATCAAAAAAGAAGACAGTTTTTTAAAGAACATTATAAGCATAGCATGAACCAAGTAAAAACCAAGAAAAATCCAAGTTAAGTCAGGTGCTGTGTGTTCAGCTAAACCAGCGATAGCACATTAAATCTTTTCAAGAACACCAGAAGGGAATAGCCACATCCATCATGGGCTGATAGTCACCGCCAAGGACAAGCTCAGCCATGGCTCAGAGAGCTCCTACTCTGTGGGTGCCTCCATGCTACACCACCCACTCCAGTTTTGGTGGTGACTCCCAACCTGCACTAGCTTTGAGCTGTGAGGATGCCAAGTCAGTACCTGCACTTAAACATCTCCATAACTCAGGAAGAAAAGTTCCTTTCTGCAGGACACACTTGCAGCTGAAGCTGAGGTCTTTGTGGTCTTACCAGCATGGGGTCACGACCTGAAATGGGCCACTCTGATACACTAAAATTTAGGGAGCTTGATTAATTTTTAGATGTTTAGATACATTATACCAGTAAATACACACTGTAGATTTTGCTATAGTATTCACTCATGTTAATATATTCTTTCTTGTATTATGAAAAATAAACAAGACAGTCAAGGTGTTAGTCATTACACATGCTTTATTTAATAGAAGTGAAAGGAATTAAAAGAACACAACAAATAGGTAATTTACAGCATCATTACCTCCCTGTATGACATTCTTGCTGGGGCAGGGGAGGAGATGGACCTGTTTCCAGGCTGTCCTGTCATTGTTTTCAGGTACTTTTTCTGTTGTTAACTTACTTGAAGAGAAGCAGATTTTCTTTTCCTGCTACAAAACCATAAGGAGGAAAGACTGCAAGATGAGCAGACAAAAGCTTCCAGTATCTCTCCCCTAAGTGTCTGCTTACAGATATACCTTGGGTCTTCCTGGCTTATGCCAAACCTTTTTCATTGCCTGGAGAGAAACCATGGAGCAAGGAGAGGCCATTCACACCAGATGACCAGAAACACGCTTCTCTTTCACTGCCTCAGTCCAAATGAGTCCCCAGCCATAGCAAGACTGGGAAGGCAGGTCATCACATGGACAAACCTGCCCTCACTTGTGTGGGGCAGGAGGAGGTGCAACAGGTTCAGGGGTTGCCCATGCTGCCTGTGTGGATTTGAGTGCTGCAGGTGAAGTTTGAAGATTATGTGCTCAATTACCCTTTCCCAGGAGCCCGGCTGGTCCACAGCCAGGTGGCACAGGCTCTCCTGTGTGTAGCATGGGGCATCCTGCCCACATCTGTGGCTAGCCCCCAGGGAATGTATCAGGAATAGGGGTTTAGTCTCAGCAGTGGGAACACACCCTCTGGGCACAGTACACAAAGAGTATGTCCGCCACCCGGCAGGCTAACATATCCAGCCAAATTTGCACACGGGCACCCAGCAAACATGTTCCTCTAATACCTCCTTTCCTCCACTCCCTTGCCATCCCCATTGCCTGTGACTTTCTGTAGTTATTTGGATATTGAATTAGAAATGTTTAAATATACTCTTTGATTCTCCACTAGAAATGGTAGCCCAACTTATTTGGCTGCTGCCAGATTGTGGACACTGTATGCATATGCCTGTAAAGAAAATATCTATGGTATTGTATAGAAATCCAGCTGTGTTCACACACATGCCATGGCACACACTGCACTGAAGTGTGATGACAGTCACAACTGAAAACACAAGACACATTCAGGCCCTGTAATTGAAGCAGAAGAAAAGGCTCTGCTTAGAGCCCGTAGTGATCAGTACCAGGCCACGCACTTGGCAGAACGCTGCCTTTAACTGGCAGCATTTGACAGACTTTCCAGTTGGCTTCCAGGGCTGGTGGCTGTTGCTTGTGCAGAATTGGAAATCAGAGCCATGTGGGGCCAACTGAGCGGTTGAAGTCTGTGCTGCCTGAGTTAACCTGCAGCCAAGTGGCACAGGTGATCCCTGAGGGAGGTGAAGCAGCGTAAGGAGGGCTGGAAAGGGCTGGCAACCATCTGTGGCTACCTGGGAAAGTGTCTAGTTACAACAGTGCCCTGCATCTTGGCCAAGGGATGGGTGATTTTTGCTGGCAGCAATGACTTCATTACATGCCAGTGCTTTCTTGGGGTGACTTTTGGTGGAAGTCTGAAGGCCAGTCCTGCTACTGAAGCTGCCTGCAAGTCCCCCCGGAGCCTTGGCAACTGCTGTGCCACCAGTCATCATTAGCCTGTGTAATGGGGCTTTTGGTATTTTTTTATCTTGCCTTATTTGGCTTTTTACACTTGCCCTCTCCCTCTTTCTCTCTTTACATACATGCCTGTACATACCCTACAAGTATATGTAGACCAAAACATACTCACTTATGTATTGTACTTGTGATATTGTTGGCTTATTTCCCTGGATTAAAGGACTATACATTAAAGATGTTTATATATGCTTGAACAGTCCTGCAATCCTTTGGCAATTATTTACTGTCAGTCTGATGGACTGGGTTTGATTTTCTGCTGGGAAAATTCAGTGTCACAAACTTAAACTTGCTGTCCAGAGACCCAAGAACTGAATGCCCCATGTCAAACAGCAGCAAGGACCAACCTCTCTATTCATCAGAGTTTACCAGGGCTTAAATAAAAGCTTTACTAGAAGAGCTGAAACAGAGAAGGGAAAAACAATAAAATGTCAGCTTGGAAAATTGGTGAATCTGTCCAGACTCAGAGAAAACCATGGAGAAAGTTGTTCTGCTGCACCTGAAATGCATGTAGATTCAGGGAAGATTACAGTATATTCCAAGAAAAGTACTCACACCCTTATGGCTTGGCAGAAAGGCCTGAGAGATCCATGTTGCTGTTTTTATTAGATTCAGCCTAACACTATCTTGCCAGATACTTACTGCCATCAGACTTTTTTTCCTCCATCACTTCTCTACCACCGCCCTCACTGTCTGAAACTTCCCCAAAATATTCCAGCTTTTTAAAACAAGGAGCAGAAACTTAACAGTGTCTCTGAGAGACATACCTAGTTGGTCAGATATTCCTTCCCAGAAACTTTCCCCCTTTGCTCATGCTCACTGAGCCCAAATCTTACTCTTCTTCCCACCTCTGCTGGCCCCCGGGGTTTCTGGGACACAAGCACTCCATTTCTCCCAACTTTTAAATACAAAGATTTTTTACAAATAAAATTCCCCAACTTGATTATAACTGGCAAAGAAATCCCAGCTGGCGCAGTTGGCTTCTTGCGCTTCTCCACCAGGAGGAGGGTCTGTCTTGAGCTGTCACACCTCAGCTGTTCTCCTCCCTGTCCTGTCAACAGGCACAAGTGTTGAGCTCTTACCCTTTTGAATCTCCCAGCCCCAGTTTGAGCATGTGCATGTAAATATATGCATATACACACATACATGTTAGCAGGGAGCCCATGGGAGAAGGAAAGGCAATGGAGAACGCTCCCACTGCCCTCCACCTTGTGGGTACACTGAATTCAGGGAAGAGTTTCACCATGTGAAGGACCCTAGCAATAATTTTAAACAACTGAATGAGGAACACTGCAGAGAGCCTGTGTGATTGCCTAAGATCACTTGCATTGTAAACTACATGCTGCTATACCTTGGAATGTCTCTGGGGAATCTCCACATTGGGATGAGTCTCAGTCTGACGGTATGGCCAAGCTGTGCCATCTCTGTGGTTCAAGACCTATCCAGAAGAATGCTGTCTGGCCCCAGGTTTGAAAACAACTCTGCTAGCCAGAGATTTACTAAGCTGTGTCCTTATTAGCTGGCTTTAGCAGAAACCACAAAGCTATGACAATTCTGATTCTTCAGAATAACACAGGACCAGTTTTTTCCTTTCATGTTTTCAGAACAGTTAGAGATTATGCACCCAGTTTCATTGTTTCCCTTAAAAATACTAATTCTATAAAACAAAATCAGTCTTAACTTGTCTGCATGTTCATAGAGGTGGTTATTTTTCTTATAATTAACAAGAACATTAAATCAAGAGAGCACTTGCTTAACATTTCAACACATTTTTGTCTGAAGTGATTCACTCCACTCATTTTCCTGGAAAAGGTGTTTTCTGGGCCTGTAATCCCCTAGGTATGTGTTTCATCTTCCAATACTGAACTGGTAAGGACATATGGAAAAAAAATCTTATCTTGTTAAATAATACCTAATACCACTCCCACAAAAAGTAATAATGATTTGGCACCTCTCCAGCTATTAATGCTTCATGAGTAACTAACACCTCAATATGCAGAGTTTTCATAGTTCTTCTTCTATACTGGAACAAAAAGTCCCAGGCACGTCAACCCATTTACCAAGTCTCAAACTCTGCATCATCATGGCTTCCATAGATGCTCATTGTAATAGCAAAAATCATGGTATATTCTTTGATATTTATGTGGATATTTCATGTAATTTCATGAGGTTTCTTGCTCTTTCTCTCTGTCTTTGGATTTTTACTTCAATGACAGGTATGAACTCTATGCATAATACAGGGAATGTATTTAATACACAACAGTTGTTCTCTCACATGCAAGTGGTTTCTATAAAGAAACCATCTATCACTGCTACATAATAAGCCAACTTTTCCTGAATGGTCTGTCCTTCTGAACTGACATATGTGAGCATAAATAATATCCACTATAAAACAGAGAATGTGCAAGTATCGAAGTCACTCCTGGAAGAGTTATTAATTTGAGATAAAACTATTAAAAGTGCCCAGATAACTTACGAGTCCAGACCTCATTTTCAAAAGGAGGTGCGACCTAAACCAGTGAAAAGATGTAAATGGCTAACCAACATAAATAACCCAAACCCTAATGTGACCGCCCCAGACTGTTTTACCTCTTCGGCCCTTCTTGTGTTGCATATGAGTTGCACACTCATACCTCCATCAGTGACATTCCTTGGGCCTGTATATATCCACAGGGTCATCTGAGGACTTTTGAAGCTCCTTCTTACTTCCTGCACAGGTTAGTCTCTTTGATATATCCCCCTCTTCCACTGGTGACTGGTGTAAGAACCACTATGACTGTCCAAGACCCATAATGTGCTTCACAACCCATGAAACCTACATGGTTTCTAACTAGTCAGGAACTGGTGATTGATTAATGGTGATATGCCAAAACCAAAATGTTTCATGAAAAATATTTTTGATTCTGGAAACTTTTGCCATATCCAGGCTGGAGCTTTCTGGTCAGTCTTGCAGGCTCAGTGGCAGCCCCTGGCAGACACTCTGGGTCAGGAGCTACAGCTCCCAGGCTCTGCAGCACAGCAGGGCACACGGCTGGTCTGGAAGCCCAAGAAAGAATGGGACCAAGGGGTTTCTATGCACCACACATCACATAAGCAGTCCAGGGAATGCTGTGGAGTCACCTCTGACACCATTGCACTTCTGACTTGGCAGTCATCTGAGAAGGTAAACTCCCACCACTACCCCTGTGAGCTGCATTTGATTTTAGAAAAGGTGAAAAACAATTTTTTTTGAGCTTCACAGAACAAAATATTTTCAGATTTTCACTTCAACAGGAAAGGTAAAACTTTTTTAGGCTTTGTTCCAATTCAGAACAAAAACTGTCTGGAAATGTCAGGATTTCCACACAGAAACAAAATGCCAAGTTTTGACCTACACCTTTTTTTAATCTCTTTTTAATTTCAGTCCCAGAACATGAATTGCTAAATATTCTGTGGAAAATAATTTCAAAGTTCTTATTCCTTATGAGGATATTTCAAATTTCTGCATTCACATCCTTGACCTGGAAGTCACCTCATCCATGTGCCCCATTGCATGACTGTGTATTACACTACTGTGTTGTGGGGTATTTCTATCCAAATGTGGAACTATGATAGGAAACAGAATGGCAGACTATCTGTTTAAACTAAAATTAAATGAAATGATGTGATGCAAAGTGAGCAGTATGTGACAAAAACATCATAATGTGCAAACAGAAAGGATCTAACTGTGTTTCTCTGAGCACTCCACGGAACTGGCGTGATAATATAGAATGATGATGGATGATCAGGTCCTTTTGTATTCATGGGTTTCTTAATTTCTCCTAGCATGGAGTGTGGCTCCCCAGCTGTTGATGTGGGACCTGATCCTCTCCTGCTTGTTCAGGGACTCTCACTTGCTCCTTTTGATGCCACTTAGGCTGCATGGGGTTATCCACTTGCTACCTCCATGCACAGGTGAGCCTGCTGGGCTGCTCAGAAAAGGATGGTGATGGGAAATGAGAGTGACAGAAAGCTGGAATTATTCATTTATGATGTTCTGAAAAAACACCAACTTTTAAAAGCATAGAGGGCTAGAAATAAACACATTACTATCCAGCTAAATCCTTTCCATTTCAAAGACACTGCCCAAAATTTTACACATTGTCCTTCAATGTGGCAAAAAGCCCTTGCTTCTCTAGCCTTCATTCCCCAACAGAGGAAAAATGGCTTCTGCCCAGCCCTGCAGAGACTGCTCTGAGCAGTCAGCGAGTTGCCAATCCTGCTGGCCACTGTGGACCCCAAACATCTCCTTTCCCACCTCAGCTATTTTCTTCACACTCTTTGTTCTAAATCCTTGTGTTGTGGTCCGCAAGACAAGAACCTGGAGATATAAATGCAGAATAATGTCATCCCACCTGAAGCTATAAATGCAGAATAACTTCATCTCAACTGAAGCTACAAAATTTTTCTTTCTCCTTAACTCAGGAAACAGGGTATTCCAGTGGAGGACATGAGACTCACCTATTTATAACTGTTGTCTGGATATAATCACATGCTTTCAGTAAAGAAGACCCAGATTGTTTTGTGGATCATCCTAACAGGGCTTAATTCACAGCTTCTTGATACCTGCAAGTGAACAATTCTGCTTGCAATAAAAAATAAATTTCCCAAGAGGACCTCTGATCTTAAAATAAATGCTGTTTAATTCACCACTCATTAGGAGTGTGTCTGGATTGTTTTATTAAGCACTTCTGACCCCAAATCTTTTGAACAGCATTCCTTCACGATTAAATAGGGAATGGATTTGGGCAACACTTCTGGCAGGCAGACTGGAAGAACACAAGTGATTCTTAAAAACATTACTATTGTGTTATTTAATGAAAATAAACTACATGTTGGCATGCACTTGGCCCAGACCCGAATGGATATATATTCCAGCCAAGGCACTGGTAACTTCTGTAGTAAACACGGCCAGAACAATTCATTAATTATACATTTGTGGTTGTCCCACCTTTGTGCATTTTAGAAATACACAGTCACATGCAATCCATAAAATTAAACAAAAGAATAAAATAAATAAAAAAGAGGTTGTGTCTTCAGGTCCAAAGGAAATCAATGTTTGGTAAATACAAGACTGTCTGTGGCAGCAGAAACTATTATACCTTCTAGGGAATCAGTTGTTACTTTCTGATTAATAGTCAAAGAACAGAGAAAAGGATATAACTATCCTGAAAGTCTTTTATAAGTGACAGGCTACAGACAATTTCTTTCTAGTTGAGAAAAACAAAGTTTTGTGTGAGTTGTACCCACGTAATTACAAACATGAAGAGACTTGGCCTCTGTTCTTTGAGCATATAAACAAAACACTTTGAGCCTTGTAATAAGAATCAAGAGTGCAAAATACAACCTCCTGCTATATACCTCACCATTCTCACTTGGCTGCAAAAGCAGTATGAAACCATGGTTGCTGCATGGCTGTTGGCTGCATGACCTGTTTGGCCAACAAAGGAATATGGAGCAAATCTGGTATGTGCCTTCCCTTCTCTTCTGGCTTCTGGTTAACAAGAGAGTACAGTATCTGGCTTGTCTCTCCCTGCAGAGATCTAAGAGCAGAGAACTTGCCAGAATTATTTGCATCTACATAAATCACTAAGAACAACTGTTGCTTTAGGTGCCACTCAAATGCTAAGCAATGCCATCAGCTCTCATGACTTCATCAGAAGATTCCTAAAAATGTGAGCTTTATTAAGCTAATTATCTTAAATTAGATCTCCTGGTTGTAGGAGACTAAGTGGTTGGGGAAATGCTTGATGAGTGATATTTGAGGATGTAAACTGGGTTTATCCCAACTGACTTGAGGCACCTAACTCTCCAAATGTCTGTTTCTGGTGAGTTTTCTCTGTTTTTAGGAGACAGCAAGGGGTCTTTCAGACAGTGAACTAGATGACAGAAGGAGCTAATACTGAGTAATTTAGGTCCTGAAGCAGTTGCTCTTTGCCTGAAGTTAGCAAGAACTGTGCAGAAAAGACCTACAATTTTGAACATTGTCAAGCAGAATGTGGCAATAGTACGTATCTGACAACAGGATTTTCTGTGTGGTGTAGGCAGATTCCTGTGACTCTGCTCCATCTGAAACACAGAGAATCACAGTTTTCCCCAAAAGGGGCATTGCTTGGCTGGGTCCTTCATCTGTTGCATTGGGTGTCAGAAGGGTTGGAGACCAGCGCCCTTTGCTCCATGAGCACTCACACAGCTGAGAAGGGTGAGCTGGTGGGACAGGTATGCACATCTTGTCAGGCTTCCCTGCATTTTTCCCTGAAATGTGGTTGGGCTGTCCTCATTGAAACATTGCTCCCAGAAGAACTGAACCCTCCACAGCTGCCTTCCCAGAACATCCCGTATATGATGAAATTGGGTATGGTCCCAGCTGCTTGCTGAAGTGGGCACCATGAGAGCAGCCTGATCCAGTAAGGTTGGCAGGCACCCTCCTGAGATGTGAGCAGGAGCCTCAGCAGAGGGTAATGGAAACTGTCCATCTCCAAGCATTGTCTAATCTAAGGAACAGTACTTCTCTGCAGTGCAGGTGAGGGAGGAATCCTTCACTCAGTAGGATCAACTCACCTGAGAGCAACACAAAGCCATTGACTACTTTACAATGCTAACAACAGGTGACAGAAAAAGCTTTATACCTTACACTTCCTCACTGAAAATGCAT
The DNA here is from genome assembly GCA_035583155.1 of Acropternis orthonyx. Taxonomy (NCBI): domain Eukaryota; kingdom Metazoa; phylum Chordata; class Aves; order Passeriformes; family Rhinocryptidae; genus Acropternis; species Acropternis orthonyx. The sequence continues at coordinate 33,189,787 of JAWWEU010000040.1, read as the reverse complement.
GGAAAGTTTGTTCACTCTTCTGAGACCTTTCCAGGAGGCCACACAAGTGGCAAGCCGAACAAATCCAGACACAGCCAGATCTGCCTTTCGCTTGGGCCTTCTGGATAAAAAAATATGTGGTACATGAAAGAGCTCTTTGAAGTGACTGATGTTGATGCTGCAACACATTTGGGTGAGTGCAGAGAATACCATGACTGATGGTGTCAGGAGTCAGAGGGGCTCTTCCTCTTCACACAGGGAGAAGCTGAGGATATCTGAGAGCTCTTTCCAATAAACCCTGTGTCTATATTTAACGGACTTGGTAAATTTAGATTTTGCTGAAAAAGCAGGAGGGTTCATGACACAGGGGTGAGGGTAGAACAGCATCTGCTGCTTTGCAGTTTTTCTGTGTCCTATCTCACAGCACGGTTGTGTCATCAAGCCCACCTTTCCCTGGGTGGCTGCTACAAATTATTCTGATGGCAGGGTAGTTTTCTGACATTGAAAAATATTCTCCACAGATGGCAGTGAGTAGATTTCTTTTTAACCAAAAGAAAATTTGTGATCTAGGGTCTCCAGAATAAAACATATAAGCACCTACAGTAGGTGGTATTTTTACAGCAATTCAAAGAACTGACAAATGACCTTTCTTCTCTTGGTGTTGAAACAATTCAGTGTGTTTGAGAGGGGGTTTTCCATGTAGTTTTGTTGCAAGGTAAGCAGACAGAAAGGGAAAAAGATCATCATGAAAAACTAATTAAGAGAAAAACAGCAACTTTGTGTCATGTCCAGAGGCACTGCAAAATCCACATCATAAAAGAGACTGAGAGTTTGTGAGTTGGTGGAACTTTCATCACATTAGGGTATATTTTAAGCATTAATTAGAAAACAAATGTTTAGTGTCTCAGCCCAAAGGTATAACAAAGAACAAAATCCAGTCTGCCTGCTTCCATTAGACCAGGAGGCATCCACATCACTGCACTGTCCCAGCTGAACCCCTCTGGGTGCTGCTCTGCTCATTTTAGGACAAGCAGGTATGGGAGACCAGAGGCACTTTCTTCCAGGAAAGCAAATGGTGCAGGGGATTGGAGCTGGGGTGATGTGGCAAGGTACTGGCAAGGAAGCAGAATGGTCCTTGTGTGGGAAGATGGAGCAAAAAAGCTGAAGAGTGAAGGAGTTACATGAGGTCATCTTTGAGTCCCTTGCTCCTGTCATCATCCTATTGTAAAGAGCAAAAACTCTAGGGCACAAAGCAAACTCAAGACGAATCCAATCTGTTCAGCTGGAAGCTTTTCCCTGTTCATACAGTCATGAATAGTTCTCAAATATTCCTGTGTGATTAAAAGAAGGAAATGCAAATATTTTATAAGCTTTGGGTTATAGGATTAGGCCTGTAATAGTTTTATTTGGCTTTATAAGCCTGATCCTGTCCCAGTGAACATGATGGGAGGTCAGTTATCAAGCCACAGGGGGCAAGATAAAGCTCTATGTGAGTTGCTATTTTTTACGCTTAAAGTTAGTCTTATTGGGCCCAGCCCAAATTCAGTTGAAGTTAATGAAAAGACTCCTGCTGACTTTAATGGGAGTTGGATTGGCCCTATTGTCCTTTGTTGAGTAAAGTAATTTTAAAAGGTCAGAAGGTGAATTAAAAGAAAAAGAAACAACTACATCGATAAGCTTTATTCAACGTGCTCACCTTATAGAGAAGAAGTGTTGTCTTACCTGGTGAGAATAGTTCATACTAGTCCTTGTAGACTCTGCAAGGATAACAAAGTATGGTTTTACTCAAAAAAACAAGTGGAAATTGTATTTGCTGAGTTCTGTTTTAAGGATTTCCCAGTGGCTTCTATCTGCTCAATTTACAAATAAAACAGATACCAAGGCTAGACCCTAATCTCAATGAAAGCAATCATGTGCGGGTCCAGCTCCACTGACTTTAATGGATTTCTTGATTCTTCAATGGATTTCTTCTTGATTGACATGGGTGGGAGAGCTAAAAAAAGATGTGTTTCTAAGTGCTACAGCTACACTTCAACTTGGACTATGGACATCTTGATCTTCTTTCAGGACAGTCCCACCTACACCTGAAGCAACTCAGCAGTCAGTGACAGGAAAGAGAAGAAAGATTAGTTAATGAATCTGTTGACTGTGTAAAAATTGAGCACAGATGCAGCTGATTTTCCAAATGCAGCCTTGGTTCTGAAAGACTAAGAAGATAAAAATGAAAGAAAAACCTGCAGTTGTGCTCTGTGAACCTTCTGAGTTTTGACTTGCATTCTGGGTCCTCTCCAGCTCTAAAAAAGCAGCACACAGGTTTTGTTATCTTATTCAGCAGATAAAACTATCAAATGAAAAGTTGCTGTTTTTACACAATACCTTTTCAGAGTCCAACAACATTGTAAATTATAGACCTGTCTCCCTCAGAACAACTCTCATGCACTAGCTGTCAGAAGATGCTGTTGGCAATCCACTTCACAACATTTTTCTTTTCCTGATTATGCCTTTACCAGGATGTGTCTTAGGATCCAAGGGGCAAAAAGCACATTGAATTTCTTAGGGAATGTTTGAAGGAGTTTGGTTTGATTTCTTTGCGTTGTCCTTGCTAAATTTCATGCTGGGAAATTCAGATAGTCTTCTCTGATACTGGCAGTAGCAATAGGAAAATTAAAGTGTACACTCCATCCACACCTCACACCCGAATTTACTGCCATTTTAAATATACCAAAAAATCTCTACCAAGCTGAGATGAATCAGAACCATCTTTCCAGCAGATGGTTAAAACGAAAGGGAGAGAAGGATGGCTTCATTGGGCTAATCCAAGAAAGGGAAAAGCCCTCTGAGTAGTTCCCTTCCCAGGCAGGTTAACAGTCCCCCTCTCAGCAGGTTCTGACCATCAATGAACTAACCCTTTCCTCCAAGCTCACCTCCTGCTGGGCAGGAATTCAATGCATGAGCAGAGGTCAGTGTCAATGCCATCCTGCTAAAGGCAGCCAGCATTCATTCACAAAACAAACCGCTTTAGTGGCTTCAGAGAGAAAAGGAAGCAAGGCAGGAGACAAAATGCACAAAGATTTTCTATTGAGCAAGAATCAGTTTACAGTATAATGCCAGTTGCAAAAGGGTCGAATCAAGTATTGATATATCTTTAAAGCAGCTTCTTAAGTGAGAATCAATGAAAGATTATTTTGCCCAAGTCTCAGCTTAATGGCACACTTACACAAATAAGATGAGAAACTACAGCTGCAGTGAACACTTGTGCTGCCTGCTGCAGTTTACAGAACAAACATTTGGGATCTATCTGGCTAATCATGATATATTTTTCATGTGATCATCTGTTTATGCTTCTTTGGTTTATATTTCTTGGGACTGGGCTGCAAGCCAAGGGGCTGGGGGCTGGAGTCAGAAAACAGCCCCCAGTCCCACAGGAGCCTCACAGGACCCTCAGTCACAGCTGCTCCAGCCCCACATGGGAACAGGCTCCCCCCCACTCCTCCTGCCCATTCCTGAAGATGCAGTGTGCTTGGAGCTACATGGCTTAACCCCTCCTTTTCTTCCCTCAGCCCCTCTTACACTGGAGCCACAGACCAGGCATGTATATAAAAGGACATCTGCATATGCTGTTTAGTGCACATTTTAACCAAAATGCTGCCCTGGGGTAGTTCAATTGGGCCAGTGATGTAGACACATGTTTCTACACTCGTTTCCAAAAAAACCTTTTTTTTCTTATTTTTTCTTATGTGGTTTGTGCCCACCAGCCCACCTGGCCAGTGGTAGCATAAAGGACTTGCTGTGGTTTGCCACTGGGCTGGGGGTGCTGGGGTGGCCACTGCTACCATGTCCCCAGAGGCTCCATACTGTAGTCCCTGTACCAGACCACCCTCTCTTTCCACATGTGATTCCCATGGCTGCTTTGCCAGGCAGAAACCTTCATCTTTCAGCCATGTGCATTCAGAGAGGCTGTGCTTTCCACTGCAGCTCCTTGCCTTGTGCCTCCCCATCCACATCCCCAAAACCAGCTTGCGCCCCAGGGTGAAGGGCTGATTTCTGCCCTCCCACACCACAGCCAGCAGGACCAGGTTGCCCCAGCCAGTGGCCAGCCCAGGTCAAGTCACCAGTGGTGCTGCTCATGTCCAGTGCAGCCCCCAAGGCCTCCATACAAGAGACTCAGTAGGGCTGCTCTCCAAAGCACAAGCACAGCAGCAACCCACTGCTACTTGACGGTCAGATTGCCAAAGCTGAAGAAACAAAATCAGGGTGAAATTTGGGCTAAGCAGCTGTTAAGATGCAGGGGAAAGGCTGGCTGCATGAGAGATCTGCTTCTCTCCACGGAGGGAGTACAGCTTGTTCAGAAAACATTGAAGTAGATGCACTTCTGTAGCCATTGCAGAATGCAGAGGTTAAAGGAACGAGAAAATAGGCCAGTGATGGTCTATGTCTCCAGCTCAAGGCTAAAGTAAATTTTAGAAGTGTCAATGCTGCTTGCAGGGCCTCCAGTTGTGATGCAGCAAAAATGGAGTCCTCTCGACATCACAGCACCTGTCAGGCATTGGCAGCAAGTGGGAGGGTTTGAAGCAGCACTTTCAGACTGCTCTAGTTTTGGTAAAAGTGTAAGTTTCTTTCAGTCCCTACCCAGAGTGGATGGGAAAAGTACAGTAAGGAGAACGAACTGCAGAATGAACCTGGGTAAGGCCACAAACACAGCTCCAAACAGTGACTCATGCTGTACCTGGTTATTCCTATGATGGTCATTGAAGTTACCCACATTCCTGATTACCAAGCAAATAAATAATTTCATGTTGATTCTTTCTTCTCCATCAGTTGTCATGCATCAGACCTGTAGAGGACTACAGCTTTGCCCCACAGTGTGAGGTCTGTGGTGGGGTTGTACTGTGTGCCTCATCTCTGCTGGACTGGGAGCTCATGGGGCTGCTGGATCTCCCAAATGAAACTTCAGCTGGACCTTGCCCTTCACCACAACCACAGCTGGAGACTCCATGGGTCCCTCTGCGCACACAGACACTGTGCCTCTGGGGGTCTGGCATACAACAACAGGGGCAGTTATGCCCTGCCTGCTCTCCCAGCACTTTAGGATTTTTGTGGTATGGATATCACCCCTGTGCCCAGAAGGCTTTAAGCTGAAGTAGTCTCATCTACCCTGCCTCCTGGCAGGACTTGAGCCATAGTGGAAAACAGGGGAAAACAGCTCCTCCTAATATCCCACCACTGGGGAAAAGGCAGCTGAACTACCAATACATACCAGCCTGCTCATCTGGAGAGAAATGTGCCTATTCTTTTCAAATGCCTCAGAGCTGAAAACAGGTCCCACATGGCCAGGCACGACAAAGGACAGGTGCCTGGGAGCCTGACTCACAGGGCTTTGCAACCTCTGTGGCTCCTGGCACAGCCTGAAAGAGCAACTCTGCACGCGGGACTGTCATTCAAAGCCAAAGGATGTTAAACTCCTGGCTGAAGAGGGTGAGTGAGTGTTTCTCTGTGCGGTCTCTACCTCCATGAAGATGTTTACTTTTCTCCTTGTGCTTTCCCTCTATTTCCTTCCTCTCCACTTCACACTATTAATAGGTTAAGCATAGACTAGCAATGAGACAGAAGAAACAAAAATGCAGTCTCAGCAGCAACGAAGCTGTGTTAGGAGGAAAAGATTAAGGTAGGATGGGTGGCTGAGGGAAGGGAGCAGTGCTCTCATCTGGCCGGTGGGTCCCCACAGGGAAGCCCAAGTGCAACCATCTCTTCCTTCTTTACATCTCCATGGCAGAGCACTTCAGTCTGTGGGAATACTGTGCAGATGCAGAAAATCAACGCCATGCAATCAATCTGTCGCAACCAACTGCCAGCAAAATTACTGGAATGTGTCCTTGCTACTGCACGCTGTGGCCAAGGAAGAGGACAAGGAGGCACAGTGAGGGGCACGCTGGCTGTCAGAAGGAAGTCCCCCTCTCAGGCTGGAATGTGCCAGTTCATACACTTTTGTAAAGAAATTACTTTTCATCATGCTTAAACTTGTTTACATAGTGTAATTACTCTTCCTTGTTGTTCACTAGCATCACCGAGTCTTTCAGACAGAGCCTGGAGTCCTTTTGTCCTTGTTGAACATGTTATGTCCCATGAAGGTGGGAGGGGATGGCTGATCAAGAATAGTTGGCTGCCAGGGAGGCTGGTGGTTGCTCTGGCAATTTTCCCTTTCATCAGTCATTTTTAGGCAAGCCAGGATGGTCCCTTCTCTCAAATCTTGATCTAAAAGTAAAAGCCCCAGACTGCTTAATATTCTGGGTGTTGAGGAAATTTCACATTCCTGCAGTGGGACATATGTCTACAGAAACTCTTTGTAGTATTTCAGACTCTCTGTAATACTTGAGTGGGTTTAAATTTTCTTTCTCTTTTTACAATAGCAACATGAGAAAGCACAAAGCTTCACATACTTGATGATTGCACAAGTGGGATTGTTTTTGGTGGGGAGGGCTGACATAATTTCAGTCTGATCTTTCTCCATTATTTTTATTTAACTCTACATTCCTCAGTTCAGCTCTACTTAAACACAAAGTAGAAACAATGAAGTGGCCCTTGTGTGAGGAACAGGACTTGGAAGAGACAGTCCCTGGGAGACCACAGGTGCTGGTGGCCTCGTTTTATAGAATGGTGACTGATATCCACCAGTGTCTGGAAACACCAAGTCTATTCACGTGAAAAATATATCTCATGTGAATTATGTGCTTTCATGGATCATCTAGTAAAGGTGAATGATTTTTGTATCATATTGCACACTAGGAAATAAAAAGCAAACTGCACTGACAGGATGCATTGACAGAGCCCTTTCTACGGCAGATTTTTATGTGTTTTCCAGAGTCTTTAATTCTCTTACTTCAGAGTCCCTCTCACTGCGGATTTATGACATGTTTCCTGCCTCCCTTCTCCTCATCTGTTCCCCCACATCTCTTACTCGAACTACTTTAAAGTGACACATTGACACATATCCCTGTGATGAAAGCAAGCACATAGCTCCGGACCTGACAAAGTGTGTTTCTCTGCAGCGTGGTGACCCCGGACCAGCCAGCACACACAGCCAACAACTGAGTGCAAATGCAGTAGACAGGCAGAGGGATGTATGCCTGGCAGGGAAAGGCCATGAACTGGGAGTTAGAAAGCCTTGGCCTGCATGGACAGTCAAGATACTGCTCCATTACAACCCTTTGGATGCCTGCTAGGAGCTGCTGGGTGAGAAGTAAAACTCTTACTGCTATTAAGTCGCAGCCCATGATGGCAGCAGTTTGATGGTCCCCTCTGGAACAGTTATGCTCTGATAGGTAACTTCTGATACCTGACACAGATGTACTCACCTTAAAAACCCAAAGGCAACCCACCACCCACCAGCACTTTCACCAGTGACACACATCCTGCCCCCACAACCTCCCTCCTCGCACTTCCTCTAAGTCCAGGCAGCACCTGTTTGCTCAGCTTCAAGTAGCAGGGGATCAAGGACAGTATTCAGAGCCAGGAGACAAGGGTGTTCCCTGGGTTGTCATGCATGTTTGGGGACTAAAGCAAGAATGGTGAGTTAAAAGCTCCCCTCTCTCAGCATTACTCTCTGACTCCCTCAGATGGCTCGTAACTGCTTCTGTGCCCTAGTTTTCTCCTGCATAAATGATATGAGTCTACTTGTTCCATGGGGTTTTAATGTTTTTCTTTTCTCTCTGTGCTTCTCCCCCATTCCTACAGATGCAGTTCAATGCCCAAAAGCATCCATATTTCCTACTGTTTTGAGATAAAATAATTTCAAACATGTTTTGAAGTCTTTTTTCTTCTCAATGCACTGCATCTCACAGAGGTGTGGGATTCCAGCACCAAGTCCAGACCCACACGTTAAGTATACCAAATGCTGTAAGAGATCACTGCCCTCTCCCCACAGGTGTTCATCCCCGTCCCCTGTTTAACCCACAGAATCTTCTTCCTTTGGTCCTCACTAAGAAATGTTTATCCTTGGCCAGCCTCTCAGCTCTCTTCAAAAAGTGAAATGCTGAACCCCTTTGCAAACATAGTGTTTGTCAATACCCCTTCATGGGACATCTGTTCCTGGACAGCCTTTCCAATGGATGCCTGGAGCAGCAGTGATCACTCATCCTGTAGAAACAGCAGCACATGGCAACTCATTGTCTTTGCTGTCTGCTGGGCAGAGGCTTTTGGAGGATGTGCAATTTTAAGGGATGCATTAATTCACCTTTAAAATGATTCAGCTGCTTCCTGCAGCTTTAGAGGCTGCACATAATCTGGCTACATCATCACAGGGAAATTGCTTGTTCTGATCACTACAACCGTAAGTCAAATCTCAGCTGTTCTCTTTGTAAATGTGTATACCAATGCTATGTAATGTTACAGCTATTAAGATCCTTTTCCATACCACTAGAATAAAAAACCAATATTCTCACCATAACACTTCTAAAATAACTACGTGAAAATATACAGATCTGCCTTTTGATCTGCTAATAAAAGCCCCTACAAGGAGGTGTCTCTAAGGATACTAAAGTTTTTCCAGTCTTAGCATGACTCTTAGACCCTGCTATCCACTGAGATTAGCAAAGGGAGAGTTTTTAAAAAGAGCTGTGGAAAACCATTACAAAAACTCAGACCTGTGAGGTCATGCTCTTCCACACCTTTCCAAAACATCATGCATTTGAATTAGTTCAAAAATCTGTCACCAGGAATAAAAATATTAATTGATAAAAACCATTCAAAGCAAGGCTTGCACAGAGCTCACCAGCATCCCATAACATTCTGCAGTACTGAAACCCCCACAGTAACTCAGTGTTGTACAGAAAGGTTCTGCCTCTTGCTTCCACTAAAACCTCCTGCCTAGAAATTTCACTGGGTCCCTCTAGTCCTTGTGCCATAAGAAAGAGAGAACCACTGTTCCCTATCCCTCTTCTCAACATCATCTTACAGTAACCTGGTCATCTGGCAGGATAGTATGGACACAGACAAAGAAGTGAGGTTTGAGATGGAAACAGCTAAAATCTCACTTTAACAGCTGTATAAGCGGGAAGCACCCTGTTCATCTGGAAGTGTGAGAATGAAGCCCACTGTACACAGAGGTGGGCATTTCTGTGACTTCTCAGTTTAGACATGGTCCCTCCCCAAGGGCACTGTTTGCCACCATTGCACCAAGCCTAATGGACTTTGGAGTAGCTTTTTGGGAAGGTGCCTTAACTCAAGTTAACCCTGACCTAGAAAACACCATTCCATTTCAATACTATAGCTTTGCTTTCAGCTCATATCTGCAGGAATATACTTGGAGTTCAGCATGTTATAAAAACAGAAATGAGAGTGGGCCAACCTCTAATTTCAGGGAAGTGTCACAGGAGTCCTGTCACCATATGAGTCATCTGCCATCCAGCTCTTACCTTTGCAAGTTCACAGGCACGCTGGGGATAGGGCCTCTGCTCTCCCAACCCAGGACTTCTTTTTCTTTTCTTTTTTCTTTTTTTTTTTGATGTGTGTTTTTCTTCTGTTTGTTTTGAATACTCTGCAGCTTCAGTCTTTGTTTTCTCTGGTCTTTTTCTATATCGTACTTATGCTACCAAAAGACCAACAATAAACCGACTTTCAAAGGGAACTTAAAATCTGGGAGACTGACAGTCTGCCTGAAATCTCTGAAGTGCATCGAGGTGGTTGTCACAAAGACCTCTTTGGAATATGGCCTCTTTGATGCTCCTTGGCCAATTAAAGCTGGATACATACCTATTAAGCCCAAGGGACACATTTCTGAAGAGCTTTCTAATGTAGACAGCAGAATTTGTGATAGGACAGCAGGAAGAGCTAAGCGTAGGGTCACAGAGCACTGCAAAGGGGTCTGCAGGATATGGCACTCAGGCATGAGAAGTGATCTTTTTGCCACATGCAGCTGAGCAGTCTCAAACAAATGTGCTCTGCAGTATTGCTCACAGAAATGACACAGGGCTGCAAAAACGTGGAGGAACCATTTCTGCAATACGCTGTCAGCTGGTGAGAAATTTTGCAGGAAAGAAAGTGCACAGCAGGTCCCAGCTGCCCTAGGCTACAGGCATCAAACCTATAGGCAGCCTTGCAGACACTATATAATTGTCCACAGGTAGGGTAGGCTGAATGACACCCTTTGAATCACAGAGTTTCATGTCTCTAGCAAATGGAAAAGCAGACATCGATAGATGATGAATATAGTGAGAATTGTATTCTAATTGGAAATAAGACGTATATTACCTTGTACTGGATCAAATAACATGAAGGATTAAAATGGTTGTGCTGAATAATTGAGATCCCAGTTGTATAATTTTTCCTATCATTTTAAAGTTATGCCACAGAACCAGAAATATTCCACTAATAAAAAAGGTTGCTCATAAAAAAGAAAAAATATCAAAGGGCCATCAGTGAATAGGAACATTAGAGAGAAAAGCAGAGTTTTCCCACTCCTCACCCTTTTGCATGTGCTTTGCGTACTTTGTAGGCTTTGATTCTTTTATAAAATTATTTGATTCTTTTATAAACACAAAGAAATTCCTGGCAAGCAGCTAAGGTACTTATGCAAGCACATCAGATGCATGGTGATGCTGAAAATTTTCTTTACTTTTCCACCCCTGTGATGCTGCATGCATTTGTGGTGCTGTGCAATTAGAAAGCATTGACAAGACTTGATCAGAGTAACAACTACATGTGGTTGTAAACCAGGGGTTCAAAGCAGGAACACTCACGGAGTTTAAGCTAACGCCATCTGAAGGATCACTTTCTAAATCTCGGCGTGCGTAAACAGATTCCTTCTGACTGGGACTGTTTGTCCCCAGTGCCACACAAAGCAAGGTGCTGTAACCACAGGCACATTTGAAGCCTTTGTGTCATATTACTAGTAGCTTGAAATTCAGACTACAGCTTCTTTGAAAAGATAGTATTTTTCCAGAAATGTTTATTTTACATTTAGACCTGTTATTGTTATTTCTTCTCAGTGGTGTAGACGTTCAGTTGGAAGAGTTTTCTTTCCTCTGCATTGAGGCTGAAAATTCCTGGAAAGCCATGACAATATTCAGCATTCATGATTACACAGACAGACATATTTCATGAAAATTGCATGGGCTTTTAATACAGGACTGTGAATGAACTCTAATGTTGAAATTATATTAGACTGGATTTCAGAACGTATTTAACATATTTCCATACAGCAACCTTGGGATGTCTTTTCAATAACAGGGATTATTTTGAGCAGGCTGTTTTTTATGAAAACATTAGCTCAAGGTGGACAAGGCTTCCTGAAAAATGTTGTACATCTTTATGGCTGATGTTTTAGTTGTTTTGAATTAACTTTTTTCACAGCCAGAATGAAACCTTTCACCATATAATTCTTCATGCATGTCTTCAAACAAACCTAGAGACTTTGATGTGAATTTTTGAAACTGTAAATACAATCTCAGGCATGAAAACTATTTGCAAGCTGAAGGTGAGCATTTTGTCCCAAGTTATCTGTTATTCTCAAAATATAAATATTCTTAGCTCATGTCTGTCTTTTAAAAACAGTGGTTGCCTCCCATGATTTGAAGGCATCTCGAAGTACCACCCTGTGAACAATCCCAGGCTTACTCTTTTATACACCTCCAACAGCTGACTGCCCAGCCCACGGATCTTGATAAAGACAAGTTCTTGGATTGAGTGGAATGGAGTTCAGATTTTCCTTTGTACAATGACAAACACATTGTGTTATGGATTTAAAATCTTGGAATTTTTCTTTCATCTACCAACCCTGCACCTCAAAGGAATCACCTTCTGTCTC
>JAWWEU010000040.1:33141641-33174814 GCA_035583155.1 Acropternis orthonyx | reverse complement strand
CTCTTTGCCTCCCTCTCTCCATGAGTTCTGTGCTGCTGTTCCCGGTCCCCTGGGAACCACGTGGAGGGGGGAAGGGCGGAGAGCTTGCCCCCTGGTAAGGAACGGAGCAACCGTGCCAGGGGGAAACCCACCACCCGCTATAGTTCTGAGTTAAATGTGATCTTACAGTGCCATGATGGAAATCCATGTAGTTTAAGGTGAGCCAGAGGGTCAAACAGCATGGGCCAAAATGCAAATTCCTTTTTCCTCCTTCCCCACCCTCTACCTACCCTTCCATGTCCTGATTAGTTTCTAGATGGAAACCAACTGTTCTTAGAGCAAGGAATTAAATCTCCTCACCAGTTGCAGAATCACTGAGGGATACTGTCACAGTAATTTCTGTGAACTTATACCAGCACAAACTAATTTCACAAAAAACTCCCACTGAATAGCTAAGAAATCACCAGGGATGCTTGCTGTTACAGTCCTAGGGCAAATGTGAAGTGGTGCTCTGGAGGCGAAAGGATCTCTACACCATTACAGCCCTTCGAAGTTTCCCAATCCCAGGGGTGTACTTTCATGAGAACAAAAAGCTGTTTCAGATCACACCAGATATTTTCTGCACTGCCCAGCAGTTATACCTGAGGATGTTCTCCAGATGTTCATGTTTGTATGAAACATACAACAATGAAGTGGTAAACTGGCGGAGACAATAACTGGAATGCAAGAACAGGGCTTTAGGATGGCCTGGGAAAACATGAACATTAACTAGCTCACACACAAAATCAACTTGTCTGCTTTAACAGGCCAACAAAGACGTATTTTATTTGATTTTTCAATGAAGTACTTTTCCCAGCAAGTGGGCACACACAACTTATCATGGCTCGTAACGTGATTGTTTGTAGGTGATTGTTCATATTTTGGGGAACAGATCTTCCTTCCACTTGGGCATACACGAAGTGAGAAGTACAATGTCTAAGACAAGACGAAGCCACAATTCAGACAGCTCTTATTCTATGGTGAAAAGAAAATAATAATATACCATGGTCTGGAACGCCAGCTACTGAAAAACAAAAGAGAAGAAAATCCTTGCAGCAACTGAAAATGGAGGGGATGGGAACGGATCTGTTGAACTAGGGCAGTAAAATTTCCTGGCTAAAAGAAGCTAGAATGCAGGTATCATCTATACTAAAAATGCAAAGGGCATCAACTGAGAATGCATTGACTAAGACATCTGCCGAGTGAAATGTCTTCAGTGTTTGCAAGCTGTTTTAACAAGAGGTGAGTAAAACAGGACTTTGAAACTGGAAGCCTGTTCTCTTTTCTTTTCTGGAATTGTTTCTCTTTTCTGCTGGCCTGTATTGACTAAACCAAAGGTCTGAGAAGACTGGCTATAAGTCCTGGGAGATCCTGAGGAAGGCTTCTGAGTGCACTTTCCCTGCTTGATTTGGGCTGCTCAAGTGTGACCGTCCCAAAAACATGTGGACATAACTGAGACCTTTTTGCTTAGTGCACTTAATACTACACTGGTGGGCTGTGAGTAAGGTTTTCAGACTGTCACATGCCTACACTGCTCAGAGTTTCGCTATTTTAGTGATTTCATCAAGGCACATTATTATCTCACTTTTTTTTTTTTTTTTTCTTTTTTTCTTTTTTTTTGTGACTGTAAAAGCAATACAGTTATCTGCTGTCATGGTTTTGATCTGAAAAGCCTAGTCAGGCCGTGTGGTGTATGACTTCTCTTCATAACAAAGCAGGAACAAGCCAGACTGGAATGCAGGTCTTCACGTACACAAGATTAAACATTTTTGCAGGTTTATTGCAGAACCTGTAGGTGGCCTCATTTTAATAGTCAATAAAACAAGACCTATTATTTTAGTTTGCCAATGAGCTAAGCAACAATTTTTCGTACTCAATGAACTTGGAAGCTGACAAATTTGCTTCTGGTGCCATTGAATACTCTGTCATTTGTTCTATAAACAAGTGGGTATAGAGCACACTGATTGTAATGGAGAAAGTGCTGACATCTGTTTTGTTTTCCTCCTCAAATTCCTTCAAGGACAGGAACAGAGAGGGAATGATTTTGAAATGCTGAGTTAGGATGAGAAAAGTAGCCTGTATCATGTATTTCACATCCACTCCCAGACCATGGGTGAAGGACAAGAGGACTGCTGGCCATGCAATGACATTAACTGTAGATATTTTGTAACATACTAAACAATAAAAAAAAAATTAATATACACCAAAAATTCTGTTAGAGAAGGCCTAACCTCATGGCTTAAGAAACTCACTTGGGTATATGGACTGCAAAACAAGGCTAACTGAATTAAGACTGAGACCATTCAGTACAATTGAGTACCGACATCTACATCTACACTTGGCACCACATTTGTCACAATGCATTCTTTTCAGTCACCCCAATAGAAATGTTGACTTATGATGCTATCTTACTCACATGCTGTAGTCACTGTTATAAGGCCCCACTTTAACCACTTCATATACATACTGGGTTTTTCTTAGTGTATGAGACCTGACAGAGCTTGTGAAAAAGGTTTACAATCAAGGTGTCTTTAATATATGAAAGCCATAAAGCTGCAACAGTAAGAGAACCTCAAAGTAGTTGGTTAATTGGCCTCGTATTGCCACCACTGCTTCTCCCACGCTAGGGCTGGGACACCCTGGTGAACAGCAGAAACAGCAGGGAGACTGTCTCTTAATAGAAATGCCCCTGGTTTTAAAGTGGTGGGGTGTACACATGTGTTAGGATGCATGCACTGCAAAACACAGCCTGCCTTGAGCTGGACTGGAGCAAAGAGCCACTACCGTGTCTGTTGCCAGGCCAGCACCAGCAAGAGGACTGAATTCCTCTGAAGATCTGCCTTAGCACAGCACCTCTGGGTGCTGATGGACTAGCTGGGTTATGCTGGGAGCACAAGGCACCATGCAGCATCCAGCCCTGCATTTCTTTTTAGTGGGTACAAGTTAGTACCTCATTTCAGAAATAACACATTATTACGGTTCTGAGAGGCAACTACAGTGGAAGGGTGGGACACAGAAGGCCACAAGGGATTAATTTTTAAACTAACAGGGATCATACTAAACTTGTAAAAAATGTCTGTAGTGTGTCACCTGGATACTTGGCAATGTTTGAGAACAATTAGCAAGGGAATTAATTTTGATGCAACTTGATGGTTCCCATGAACAGAAACATGGAAGCTGGTTTAAAAACAGCCTGCAACTTCCACCACTCCCTTGCACTTATCTTTTAAAATTCACTGCAGGGCTGATTTACTGAGTAGCATTAACCTTCTGCCTGCCCAGTCCAAACCTGCATCCTTGGAGATGAAACTTTGGCAGAAACCAATTTTCCAGCGAAATTCCTCCACTTCAGACTGAGCCTGGGCACTGTAGGCTCCTACAACATGCCTGCCTGCAACTCACCACATCCCACACTGCATCTTTCAGAAATGGCTAAAACTGCTTCCAAGTTAAAAGTTGAGCCTTCTCTGAATGCTTCTCCTCTCTTTTGGGCCTCGGTGCTTGTGATATTCTCTTGAAAGCTGGTAGGGGCTAGGACATCTGGTACCCTGCAGTGCTGCAGCCCTGCCAGAAACCTGCTAGAGATAAGGTGTTGGATGTATAAAGTTAGGGGAGAACAGTTCCCTAAGACATGCTGCAGCTAGGGGTGCAAAAACATGATATAAAACTGGATAAATGAGGAAGCAGAAAGAATTATTTATAAAGAAATTTATTTTATATTTGTGTACAACAAATATATGAAAACAAATTTAATTTGAAAAATGTATATTTGATTTCTTAAAAGTATTGAACCCTCTTAAGGAAAGGTTTTAGTTATTAAAAAGGTACAGAAGCCTAAAATTATACTTGAATAATATATGTGTGTACATATATATATATAAAAAACATGTGCAATTTTATATATATATATATATATAGTATATATAAATAACATGTGTGACATGATTTTTAAGATATGTTATTTAAACATCTGAGTAAAATAGCGATATCAGAAAATATAGTTTGCTATTTCTACACAGTTTGCAGTTTTTACAAGAATCTAGACCGTGCAAAATTTAAACATACAGAAATATTCTATTATTCTATACATTATGCTCAGCTCCCAAGTTTCCTCTGTTGTGATCATCACCAGATTGAACCAAATTTGGAGGGTTCAATACTAGCCCTTACTAGCATCTTCTAAGAGCAATAAAAGGAAATCTGTCTTACCTTGCACTATGCTGTGATAGAGCTTGTGCATGAGAACAATGCATTTCCTATACTAAATGATCTAACTCCCAGAGATCACATACACCTCACCATATTGACTCATTTCATTGCATTCCATATCCTGCAAAAATAAATCTCCTATAGGACAGCATACATTACCAGGTTCTGAAGTTTAAGTAATATATTTCTTTAACATAAGGCAGGAATATACTGAAATTTGATAACACTTAAATCAAACAGCAATCTGTTTATGTACCATATTTTTATAGATGCTGCCTTTTTTACGTTTATGTCAGAAAACGTGGTAAAGAAAAACTGCTTTCCTTTAAATAAAAGCAAAGAATAAAGCAGTCCTCGTAGAAGAATTGCTAAAAACCAGTGAGACCAGAAGAAACTTGACCACCCTGAAACACCAAAGGTCAATCTGCACAACCTTTCTTGGAGCCAAGGAGCAATTCCTTTCATGACATCTGGGGGAATACTCATATGAGTAGGTGCTCACTACAGCAGAGCCCAAGTGGTTTAGCTGTAAATATTTATCATCCTTATTTGCATCCATTTAATGTTGAGGTACTGTATGGTTTTTTTCATGTTTCTCTTACATTGCTAAAAAATAAAAAAGGCAATTCTGACCATTCCATATGCTTTCACAGTAGCTGTATTTTAACTGAAGGATGTTTGAACTTTAGATAATGTGTTTATTATCACTGACATAAAACCCTCAATCCTGTTTCCATAAAAATCAGTGGTTGCTTTGTTCCTACTGGAAATAAAACTGGATCCAAACATGTTAGTCACAAAGTTTGCTAATAAAAGTAAATACCATATTCATTAAGTCTCTCAATGTTTAAAGGCAAAGTGGCATTAGCAAATATTGTATAGCACAGCTTAAAGAACAGTATTATGCACAATTTTAGACAAATTGTTATTCAACAAAATTGAAAAGCAGCTGTGAAAAACATCTTATGGGACAGCAAATTTTTCTACATGAAAATTTCTGGAGCTCTGACAGGCTTTTTTCAAATTAATTTCTTACACCAACCCCATCCCTTGTGTCCTAAATCACAATTGCACAAATTAAAGGCTGGGGTCTTGTAGGCAGTATGCATCCAGACCAGCTAATCTTTAAACATGGATACTTCAGGAGGGTTTCCCTCTTTCTACCGAATTAGTTCCTAAACGCCCTTCTTGCATTCTGTTACATTTCTGAATCCTTGTAGCAACTGAACAAGATCAACAGCCTAGTGTCATCCCTCATCTACTTCACTTTGCAAGTTTATCTCTGCATTTGTCCGTATAATTACCCCCTGCAGATTTCAACTTTAATTCAGATTTGCTTTACACTTGTTGAACAGGCCTCACAAACAGACAAAGCCTCATTAGTAGCCTGCAAAGGTGAGCCTTCCTAGTTAAAACCTTGATTTAAATACCAAACAAAGCGGAAACAGATGCTGAGACAGTGTTTACATACTCTCAACCACATCCTTGAAATTTTGACAGTAAATTAGCCAAAGGATGGTCTTAACATCTCATTCACCTCTCTCAGTTGGGAAGGAACAGCCATAACTAAAAGTTTTTGCAGGGTGTGGCTGATGCTGGGAGATGGTTGAATACATATGACCAAAGGTTGCATGCCTCACAAGTCAGAATAAGGCAGAGATGTGCTAAGAATTCAGGATATTCTTATGCCCGGAAGTTTCCTATCCTGGAGATAAACACAAGTCCCACCTCCCATGCAAAAAGGAATACTGCTCAAGCACAGCATTAAAAAGAAACTAATAGCTAGTGATGTCAAAGTCTCTCAATTTAAGGATTCCCCAAAGAAATGTCAAAGTAAACAAACGAAAAGAAAACCTGTGGACTCAGTCAACGTATTCACTCCAATTACATAATAAATGCACTGGCAGGCAAGGCCTTGGTTCTGAAAAAAGTGAAGAAGAAGAAGAAGGGTGGTGCAAAATGCTTTCATATATTTGAACATTCTTAGGATATAAGAGAGCAGGCAACTTCGAAAACATTTCTTTGAAGCTGTGTGGGAACAGCGCAGTTTTCTCTTGGCTTTGCTTCATCCTACAGCTCAGCTTTGCCTGTTTGGGCAGGACTGGCATTACCGCTGCCTTCTCCGCCGTTGCTCTTGTCTGCTGGCTTGAAAGATAATGAAGCAGAGTTTGTGCAGTACCGTTTGCCAGTTGGGCGAGGTCCATCATCAAAAATATGCCCCAGGTGAGCACCACACTGAAACAAAATACAATAAGAGTATCACTGCGTCCCTGTGCAGTTCGATGGGATCACTGTGGTGTTAAAGCAATGACTAACAGCCCCTTCCAAGAAAAAACATTGCCTACATCGCCCTTTCAAGTGCGATTTACAAGCTACATTTATTTGCAAGAGTGATCCAGGAAGACGATCTTCCGCAATACCACAGGCGTCTAAGACACCAAGCCCAAATTTCCTGGGTGTTTCCCATCATGCTGCTGTGTATTCTTGGTGGAACCACTATCTCTGAGGAGGCACCTGTCTCTGGAATGATCTCATGGCAGGAACTCAGTTAAAAGAAGGGTGGTGAGGGCAGCACTGCTTCACTGTTTCACTTACTGCTGTAAGGATATCTGTGTAAGAAAGGGACAGCCTGAGCTCTGGGCTCTCCTCAGCCTGCAGCCATCTGCTATACTACTTGACAAAAAAAACATTAAATTCCTTGGTGATCCTGGAGAGGACCTAAACCAGTGAAGATATTCTTTGGAGTGTGTCCTCACACTCATTTTTTTATTTTCCTTTCTACAGCTTGACACTTTTCTGAGCATCAGGGTCCTTCTCGTTGCTCCACTGCTCCTTGGCCCTGAATGGGACGGAGCCCATCCTACTCATCTCTAATAATTTCTGTAGTATACAGGAGATAGGGACAGGTGACTGAAAAAGATCTGTAGTAAAGATATGTAAAATATTTCTAAATGAATAATCTTTAGTTGGGAGTAATTATAAATTATGCTGAATTTTGCTTTTTGTAAGAAATATGAAACTGCAAATGGTCTGTTGACACCTTTGCTCTCTATGAATAAGACCCAGATACTTGCAGTGGTACTCAGGGTACTTAGTGGTACTTTTGTCTGTAAGACATGTAACAGTCCTTTGTTTTACAGAGGAGTACAATATTTTGGAGAAGCTAATCCCGTTGAACCTTACTCAAAAATTAAGATTACTATCATTGCACGTTAGGGCTGACAACTTATCTGGGTAATAAGAACTTCTTGTAATTAGTCACTTAAAATCCACAAGTTCATTTTTACAGCCTGCCACAAGAAATAAAAAAATAAAACCTTGCACTGGAGAAATATTCATCTTGAACAGGAAAGTCATGTTGCTTTACCAAAGAGCCTCGACCTTTCAAGTCAATAGCTGATCTCAGTGAGAGCTGGAATGATGTAATTGAGATCACAGAGCTGTTCATGGGCTCACAGTCAGACTGCAAAAATTAAAGACTGCAAATTATTCCGAACATTTAATTAATTCATAGTATTCAACATACATAGAGGCAATAGTGATTATGCCAAACTGTGAATGAATTAGTGATGGTAAATGTCTACCCTGCAGTTAATGTGTTGCTAATGTTCTCCTGCTGTTAAGGCTTTTAATTCACCGAAGCAGCAGGAAGGGTGTCTGTAGAAGCAGGTAAAGTCTTGCCTTCAGGTTAAACTCCCTCAAGAGGTTGAAAGGCTGGGGAAGGCTCTCACACCATCTAGGTGGGACAGAAACTCTTCTTGTTTAACAACAGCTGAAACAATAATGTTCACTGCCTCCAGGAGCAGGGCAGGCAGGCATGTTAAGCTTCAGTGCTGTCCCCTTTGGTCCCACCCATACAGACACATCCCAGGGCAAGCTCCCTGCTCCTGAAGAAGAGCTGTTGAGACAGCCACGGCAGTCCAGCAAAGACCCCAATAACAACTGAGGGATTCTAGCCCATGGTATCAGCAGGATGACCTCCTGGAGCCAATGGAAAATGGCATGGATGACTGGGTTAAGCAGCAGCTGCTCAGCTTTGGAAGGAAGGAAGATAAAACATGGAAAAAAAGGGGGGAAAAAAGGAAAAATGAATGGCACCTAGAGAAAACAAAGCTTCAAGTCTTGTTCCTGAAAGACTGCTCTCTTGCTACCCTTTCCTCCATTCTTCACTGTTTAGTTGTGGTTTGTTTTTTTTTTTAATCTTCCTTTATACTGAAGGCCTTTTTTAGGCAGTTTGGACTGAAAACTTGAGCTGTTTCTCAGAATGAGGTATCTAAGAATGAGGCATTTCACCTGACTATAAAGCTTTTCCATACCTTGGGAAAAAAAAATTTAAAAATTCAGTGTCCCAGAGAGAGTACTTTTCTAAATGCGCAGCATCCTAATTAAATCATCTCAACTAAGAATGCTTCAAAACCTCCTGGCTGGAAGTGTTAAATAGATCTTTTCCAGACTAACATTTAACAAAAGATAAATCATTCCCTCTCTACTGGACAGAAACAGAACAAGAGAGAAATGGTCTGTAGGAGTAATACACTCACATACAGACTATAAAGATAATCTATCAAAAAGGTTTTCCTCACAAAACCTAAGAAGCTGTGTGAGAGTCCAAGGTAGTCTCATTACACCTTGTGATGGCAGAATCACACCAGGATTGGATTACTATAAATTTGTTACCTTTTTGAGATTACCCCCTAACCAAGAATTTATGTGGTGATTTTCTGTGTAGAGGAAGGACTCTATAGCTCATCTGCCCTAAACAGAAATGTAATTTAATCCTTTGTATCACAGTATAAGAAACCTGGCCCTCAGCGGAGAGTACAAAGGATGAATTGACTTTACTGTCCTCCCCACACATAATAGGTGCTGATGATTTTTCTAGGACATATATATATGCCTGTAAAGCCTCTGAAAAAGAAACAATCATCTGTTGCAGCCTTGCACATAAATATATTGTCCAGAATGCACTCGGATGGGGAAATGGTTAAAGTATTTGAAGTACGTGCTTGGGAGCAGGAAAGGGGAGTCACAGCTAACTGTCAGCATGCTTGGATCTCCCAAGCCTCCTGGTTCTAATATGCTGCCAGGAGGCAGAGAGAGCAGCTTGCAGTCAGCTGCTGTAGTTGAGTCCAAGCTGTTGGTGAGCAAACACTGCTTCTGTGACTATGGAATTTTATTGATTTGTACAGATACAAATAGTAGCTAGGAAGACCACAGGGGAAGGGACTCTTGAACAGGAAAGAGGAAAAAAGAGAGATGCAGCCAGTTCCACAGCATTCCTCAAGTGCATTTGCATTAACTTCTACCTGTCACTAATCACTGACCTTTTAAAAACACTCAGGGTGATGTGTTTCCAAAAAACTGTAAAAGCCATTTCTAGGATAATACCATGGATGCATTTGATTAATATTAGAGCGATTTCCCCCCCAGTGTTTGCTTTCTATAATGGAGAACATTAAAAGAGAATTTTTTTTATTCTCTCAGACAGGTAGAAGGACTTCTAAAGAAAAATCAACTAGTTTTTCATCATTAATAAGATTTTGGTTGTAAGAGAGGATATTTCCCTTCACTTCTACAAAGGCCTGCCACATCAATCCCACTTCTTTTCAGGTTGCAATAAAACTGCATTTCTTTTGCAGCGGCATGTGTGATTCAGACTCTTAGGGCTCTGAGGAGGGGAGGAAATGGTTCTGTTACAGATACACAATGCAGCAGTATTAACTGTGCTGAGCACTGGTTGCAAAGATGCTCACCACTCCTCAGGTTATTTTCCTGTGTGATTTGATCACTTGTGAGGGTTTGCCCTGGGAAGTTGCAGTAGTTGGTAGGAAATTGCTATTGGATTATACAGCAATCTTAGTCATATTTTTTTCCTTCAAATTCAGGTTTTGGTTTTGCTTTGATTTTATGGTGCCTGCATGTGACTGCTGCTAATACTGCTGATCTCAGGTTCTGCTAACACTATTTTGTTTGGCAACAGGTAAATGACATTCCTTGTCCTGACCACAGCTTGCCTTGAGCTTCTGCAGGAGCTCTGGCCATCTCTCAAAGTGTATCAACAGATCCAGGCTCAGCAGGTTGGCAGTAAGCTGATTTTAGCACTATTCAGGCCAACTAAGCAGAAATAAAGAGACTGGATTCCATTTTTGATTATTCTGGTGACCATTGTTTAACCATTTATTATTGGTAACTGGTGAAGCACAAGTCTTCAATCTGCAGTCCCATTGCTACCTTGCTAGGGAATTTAGGGAAATGGATGTTCCCATAAGGTGTTGAATGGATCTTCTAATGCATATCATCAATCTAAAAACCACAGAATTATGAGGTACATGTGACATACTAGCAGACATGCTACTTTGACCACTAACATATTAGGTCAAACACCTTATGCAAACTGAAGGTAATGGGTACTCTTGAGAAGTTTCTTAACTGACTTTGAGTATTATATATGAGGACTGACTGACTAGTAAGGATGCATATTGTCAGGGATGAAATCAGTCACCCCTTCAACAATACTGTCTTGGAAGGAGAACAGCAAATTGTAACCGCCCAAATGAAGCTGCTGCTTCTCTCAGGAGCAGTTTGAGCTTGTGGATCTAGAGGACTGCAAGCTGCTGGGTACAGCTGCTGAACACCAATGCAGCAGCTTCTCCCGTTGCTACATAATGATTATGCCAGCGCCTTCACAGAAAGGAGGGCAGCACACAGGATGAGAAAAGTAGAACAAGACAGATAACGGAAAATTTGGGCATGTTTTGAATGACTACTGACTTCATTATTACTGCAGATGGGATTGTTTGAAGCAGCCATTAGGACTGTGCTGGGAATAAGTGTTGGGAATGAGTTAGCACAGCTGCACAGTAATGTAGAGTGATGGAATCAGCACACAGACAGTCGCTCCACTGCTTTCAACTTCTCTCAACTACTCACGTGTGGAGTCAGTCGGCCAGGCTCAGGCTCGGGAGCTCCTTTGAAGGACCCTCCTCAGGAAGACTGGTTTTGTAAACTCGGCACTAAGTGCACCTATTTACATCTGCTCTGTTAAATCTCACATGAGACAACAACATGCATTCCAAAGAACCCTTTGTGCCTTCAGCTTGTTCCACCCAGCTGTTATACCTACGACCCATTGTGCTCTCTCACAATGATTACTACTTAATAGAACTGAAAGGTTTGCAAATCTCCAGGAAAGTACAGCATGCTGTAATGGTTTTTGCAGCCTTTGCCATTGGAATGGTCTGTGTGTGCTATAAACTAACCTGACTGCAGGATGTTTCAATCCGATGCATCCCATAGGAGAAATCATCATTGAAATTAATTGCATCAGGACTGATCACATCATAAAAGGAAGGCCAACCTGGAAAAGAGGAACAAGACAGTTAAAAAAAGAGGGTGTCTGTGGCAGACAGCATGGTAAAAAGCAGGACAGAATAACACTTTGAAAAATGTTTATCTCACTCCAGAGTCTGGAAATAAATGAAATGGAGATTTTCTAACCTGAAATCAGTTAGGTACTTCGGAAAACTTTCCCCTTAAATACAAAGTTGTTTACAGAAAAGGACTAAGCTGCCACTAGGTGCCCATCATCCATCTCCACAGGGATTCCTGCATTCCACCAAAAGCAGTAGTAGCAGTTTAGCTAAGGGACAAAGATGATTGCTCAGGTAAACTAGACTCAGCCTCACCATCCGTTTTAAAAAAATTTACAATTTCCACCTTGAAGACAAACAGTGAGAGTTTACAGAACTCAAGTGCTTTTGCTTTTGCAGTCTAAAGATACTTTAAAAAAAGAGGTGGGAAATTGCAATTTAGAGCCCCAAAACGTTTGCCTTCAAGGCAAACCCAGAAGGATGTACTCAGACACTGACTCAGACACATTAGAGGCAGTGAGATGTGTCTCATTTCAAAACAGTAATGAGTGCTTCAGATCAGACATGGACAGGTGAAATCATAATTATGTCTACATTAGACACTAATGGATGGTCTGCATCCGGAATAAAACAATTGCCCTCGCTAATGCACATGTTCAACACAGTTGCTACCTGAGTGCTGAGCTGCCATGACCTGACACCAGATAACGATGAGGTGTATACCTAACCTACCAGTAATGGCCACTTACCTAAATTATGACCTTCCACTCTCTAACTATTCCATGCTAAGTCTTCCCCTCTCCACAACACAAGTTAAAAACAACACAGGTCTATTCAGGGAGCCAGTAGACATCCATTACACAGCTGTAAGTTTTTAGCCACCCCTCGAAAATCATCAGAACACTCTGTTTCCTGAAGCAGGGTTCTCACATAAGAACCTGACAGGCTTTAAGGACATGTCAACATTTACAAGTGCCCATCTGAAATCTCATCAGCTACCTGTTCTTCTCTTTCAGTCTCTTGCCAAATGTAACACGCACAGGCAGCTTTTGCTCTCTAAATGTATTACACATATGCCTAAGAACACAGAACTTTCTTGTTTTTTCTTCTAATATCTGTTAAGCATTTGCTACTAATGATTTCATAAGATGACTTGCAATAAGCTATTTCAGAAAGGCAGTAGAAGCTGCAAATCACTACATGCAGATGAATAAAGGATATATACAGCTTTCCATAAGAAAAGTGAGTAAAATTTCCTATACAGTAAAAGGAGACATGGAAATTATCATGTTTTCTGAATGTGGGTAAAGAAAATGCATAAACTGGAAAAAAAATTCACGTTTTCATTTGTATGTTAAATTACTAAATGTGGAAGAACATATATTACGATATAAGCATAAAAAGCATAGCATTTTACACAAAGAAATGCTCAAAAATGTATTTCTCTTCCTTTTGGGAACACACATATAGCAGCATTCCTAAGCTACCTGAAGACATCACAAGCCCCAAGTCCTATGCTCCCAAAGTACCTACTACCATCATAAGTGTTTCCACACCAGAACTCACTGCAGAAATAAGTAGAGTCATCCCCTCCCTCCAAGTATTACAAATGGAAGAGTTACAGACAGCAGACAGACTGAGAAGCAAGAACCCTAAACAAGGAAAATATCCCACAAGACAGAAACTCAAAACAATGCAGTAATGACAACCTAAAAAAAAACCATTTTATAAATTCTTCCTCTCATGCAAAATACTGCTGCCAAACAACTACCTTCACAAACAGAAAAGGAGTAAACATATGACAAGTTTTGTAAAAGGGGTTACCCTGTCGACAGGAAAATTGATGTCTCCTAATTGGTGGCTCCTTTCCAACACCATTCATCATCTTCCTAGCTGAGCCTCTGTCTAACCAAAATTGAGGCCTTACATAGACCCATCAGAATATTTTTAATGAAGCCTTTTTAGTTTTTTAAATTAATAATTTTGCAAGACAGACATACCAGTTTTCCCTTGTGTGATGGCAGAGAAGTCCCAAAAAGGGAGCTGTTGGAAGCAACTAACTATCTAATCGTATGAAAGCCTTTGGAGGAGGCATGCTTCAGGGCTGCAGAAATTCTCAAAGACAACCCTGCCTCCTCCATAACAGCAATAAGGGGGAAGCTTCAAAGACTGCTACAAAGAGATTGAAGCAATCTGCGTCTTGCTGAAAAAAATTATCTTCTGAGAAGGGTTTGGAGGAGACATGCTTGTGTCAGCTGTGACACTAAGAAAGACCATCCATTCTTCTTTCTCCAGAGTTCTCCTTTTGGTCTTCCCATTCACCACAGAAAAATTATTGGCTTTAAATGCACTCCATGCACTTTTAAAATATGAAGTAATCTGAAAACTACATAAACAGGCAAGCTTCTCCCAAAGTAGTCTTTGTACCCAATTGGAGTGACTTCAGATTAGGCTGTCAGTTCACGCTACATGTGACACATGTTCTGAAGGCTCCACCACTGCCACATATGGTCCCCACGAGAGGAAACAGGAAACAGCCTGTACCTTCATGGTGTGGAATTTTAACTCTCAATCTAGCCATCTCTTCTTGAGTAATGGCGGGCCAGACACCAGCACTTCTGGGACAAAGTCCATGAGGGTTGACAGAAAACTGAGCAAACCTTGGAACAGAAAAGGTCCTAAAGGGCACAGTGAGACACACTGTTACCCTGTAGACCTTGAGAGGGAGATGAGTGAATTGCTCCTTGAGTTGATAAGCCAAACTCACCACAGAAATCAATCCCCCTTTGCTATCTCATTTCCTCTCCTGAGCTAGAAGGGAAAACCCATCTGAGTGTTTACTAAGCCTTCTCTCACCATTTAGTCTACTTCAAAAGTGGCCAGGAACAAGTTGTAGCAGCAGCAGTCTTCCTGCTTGCATATCATGCAACTCCTAGTGGTGTAAAAACCAAACCAGAACCTTGTGGGCCCTTCATATAATCTGTCTCCGTAAGTAATAAATGACCCAGCAGTGGCCTCCCCTTTGCAAGCCCCCGGCCACTTCTCCTGCCATGCTGGCTGCAGTGCCCTCACTCCCATCCTCCTGCGGCCCCACCTCCTCCCCGCTGTAAGGCTGCAAAACAGTTGGCTCTCTCTACATTTTAGACTGCCCTTAGCTGTGCATTAAAGTTTCAGCCTGCTTTTGAAAGCTCTCAGGCTGCTTGTAAAGAACATGCTCCTGTTGGCATGGGAGTGGGGAATATGACCATTTTGGATCTCCTCTGCTTCTGCTGAGCAAGAGAAAACAGTAACCCTTAGCACTGCAGAAGCTGAGGGCAGGAGGAGACCCTTGGCAAACCCTGGTTGCAAGAATCAACCCTCCCTGGCTGCTGGCTTTCTGTCAGGTCTAGCTCACCAGGTCTGATGAGCAGGGCTGCTGTCTTTTGAAGGATGGTAAAACATACCAGTTAGGGAGAGTGTCTCTGGCGGAAAGGGGCAAAGGGTAATTGCAAGAGACAAGATGAGGGTGGGGGGAGTTTCCCAGCTGAGTGAACAACTTCAAATGATATTTGCACTTTTGTGTGTGTCAACAGCAGTTAAGATTTGTGAATACATTTATCCTTGAATATAAAGTTTACTTTGAGGGACAGTATAACACAGTAATGGTCAGCAATTTTTATGGCATTATGGACATTTAAAATGGGCTCATTCTTAGATTCACAACCACTTTGCACCACACTGGCAATATAAACAGGCTTTAAAATAAGAATCTCTTGTGTTTGTGCTCACTCTGACAACCTTTTGCATGGGAGTCAGGCCGGTATGTCCTAAGGGCCAGTGTCTGGTAAGTTAATAAGCAAGCCACAGAGAAGAATAGTTCTTCAGATATATAGCAATTATCCTTTCTTGGATCTAAAATACACTAAATAAAGCAATGAAACTTTCTTCTGTCAAGTACTTTAGTGAAAAACATGTGTAAACTGAACATTACTGACAGATCTTTTCCGCTCCATCCTGCATGAGTAACAGAAAGGATCTTACACTGCTGGGTGTCACACATACTGAGTCATGTCCTCGTTCTAGGACATCCTGCAAATATTTTTTAAAAGCTGCACAACATTTCTAAAATTTATTTCACATCCCCTCACCAAAACTGAATCTTTTGTTTTTCATAATGTTCCCTATTCTGGCAAAGAGGAGACAGTGATTTATTCCTCTTCGTCAAAGAATTCTTTCTTGCCTCGTGCTGCCCTGGGCAGCAAGACAGAAGAACAAGGAGGAAGAGAAATATTGGGTTTGGTAACCAGTGCTGGATGCTGCTTTTGCCACCCTGGGCAGAGGGCTTCAAATCATTCAAAAGAGGCATCTTTTTTCTCACTTTCAGACTTCCTACTCCAGCTACCTGATTAAGTCCACATTATTAATGAGCCATCTATGGCAGGCACCTATACAGGCAGCTGGCACAAGGAGGGTATAAGGACAACACAGGTAGCCAGCACACCGAAGTACCAGACAGCTGACAAACTGAGGAGTTTGTCTTCTTCTCAAATTGAGATTGGCCAAAGTATTTGTAATGCCAAAGGAAGGCAGTGATAGCAAACAGTGTGCCCAGAGTCCAGCCCGCTTTGTGCATTCCTGGTAGAGATATGAAATCCCAGCAGGAGTAGATAGTTTCTTTCACTTTAACCCAGAAAGCTCTAAAGTACCTTATCTCATGGGCTACTCCAGGACTCATTCTTGGTGCAATGCTGACCTTGTGGAAGAAAAGATATTTTGTTCCTGTAAGGTTTTGGAAAGCAGACCAGATGCTGATTGATTGACTGACTGATCAACTTTAGAAGCATCTCAAATCTCCTTCCAGTTTTGCAAGTTTTCATACATTGTGTTGTAGTTAGATCTCCAGCTTCCTAATAGATGGATGCAAGCACTTAGACATCTAACCATTAAAACATGAGTCTATAATTATTTGCAGAAGCAAAGTGGCAGGCTACTTTTGAAAATCAACCCTGCTAGGTTATTTTTCCCCTCTCCAGAACTAATATGCTTTTTGACATTTTTTTTTTGAACAGCACAATTGCAATCCCAAAGCATGTAAAGCTCTGACATTATTCCCATTTCACACACCTGCTGACTGGAGACCTCCACAGTTTTTCAATAACTGTGAAGTCTGTAGTTATGTTTTTCATTTTAGATCCCAAAGAGATTAAGTTCAATCTGCATTTTATCATTCTTTGCTGTAATTATTCCAAGCATTTACTTCAGTGAGTTATTTACAGATGAAGAAGTAGGGGGAGATGGAAGATGTTAGAACTACCAAATGGCACCAGATGGAATGAGGACCTTGACCTGAAAAATACCTTGTTTCTCTGATGTGCTGTATTTTTAGAATTCTGATTCCCTTTTAACCTAATGCGGATTAATGAAAACCCAAAGGCTTTTTAAGGTAGAGTCTCATCATTTATCTTCACTGAGAAGCTATGTCTGTGTAAAAACATAAAGTGTATTAGGATTTAAAAAAAAAAGGTAATAAAGCTTATGCTTTGAAACTGCTGTAAAGCTGAAGGGCCTTCACTTTTTTCTTTCTCAAAGGATTATTGAAACAGAGTCTGAAAGACACAGGCATCCACAGCTGTAACTTCTCACATAAAAGTTTAATGCAGAACTACAAAGTGACATGTTGCTATTATGTAGCACGCCTGTGCAGATATAGGGCTTTTTTTGGCTGACACAGAACACCCTGGGTTATTTTTTGTAGTATCTCCATGATGATGAATGAATAATGAATATTCTTACTTACACAATTATTTTACCATCAGGTAACACCATTTTCTGTGGAGGTTCATCTAAATTACCAAAATGTAGCTAGAAACAGAATTGGGCACTGAAACATTCTTGTTTACCATTGAACAACTTTACACTAGATATGTATTCCACAGGGGAAGAAAAGGCAATTCCTTTCCAGCACCATCCATATATAAGAAGGACAACATGGTATTGTTTTTCAGCAGAAGATGCCAAAAGAATGAGTGGTAGCTGGGCTGGGGGGGAGGCAACACAAAGACAAAATGAAGCTTAATTTTGGAAGAAAAAGTAAAGACACGGCTTCTTTCTAACATGCTACCTGTCTCTAACAGCAAAGCTGGGCTAATGCAGCAGGCAAATACCACTCTGGCAGAACAGTGTGGGAAGGGAATGTTTCAAAACAATTTAAATTCTAACAGCAGCTTTTATGACACAATCATAATCTGTTTTTTTCCTTTACGTTTCTCACTTGGGAAATAAAAAAGTGAAAGTCATGAAGAATGGTGGTATATGTTTTCTTCCACTACAGCACTCTGAGCATCAAAACAACTTACCATGAAACAGCATATCAATCCAGATTTATTTCTTTGTAAGTGGGATGAGGTTATATTTGTTTAAAATTATTGTTAAGGGAGATCTGAAACTTTGTGTCTACAATTTCATTTGACATCTGAATTTTTCAGAACAAGAGTGCCCCTGATGTCTCTTGAGCAATAAAAGCATGGGGCCTACTCTCTTTAGCAATTAATAACTGTATCACAATACTGCTCTTGCCCTCACTGCTTCCTTAGTGCTGTCACTGTGCTCTAAAATACTGATAAATGCAAGCCCGCTCTTTTAGAGCCTTCCTCTGTAATATTCCTGACATCTTGAATGCACAGGCTGCTGCTAAAATTCACAGGTTGGCAGGACTTGGGATCTTCTCAAGTCTTCTTACAAAGATTGAGTTACTACTGGTTTCTTTCTTGGTTCAGGTTCAACAGAACTACTGAACCTAACTCACTTCCTCCCAAAGGATGGATTTCTCCCCTCATCTGAACAGTGTCTCTTGTTACTTTAAATCATAGCTAATGTTTTTAAAAATATATCTTACACATAAGTCAGCTGTAGATCTTCAGCATCAAAGCAGTCAAACAGTACTGTGTGAAGCAGTGTAACCTTAAGCTATAATTTTAAAATGCCATCAAGAAATGTCTCAAATAGTTTTTAAAATTTACTGTTGACCTAATAACCTCAGTCCAAAGCATTCAACTTTGAATAGATATTTTTGTTTTCCTTCCAAAAGCAGTATTGGTAAAACAAACGCATATATTGCAAAGTATCTTGCAATGGGTATACCCATAAGTTATCTGTGCAACTCACTAAAATAGCTAAAGATTTCATATAGGATGAGTAAACAAGGATAGCAGTAGAGCTGGCAGGCCTTACAATGGAAGTGATTTGACAAAACTGGAATCCTAATGCAGTACATTCACAGACAAAGTTTAAAAAAAACAGAAAATGCAACCTTGTAATAATCAGCATCTGGCACTGAAATGAACAGCAGTCACAGATGAAGTACATATTTGAAAAATTTGTCATGGGGTGTTTCAAGTAATGAACATCCACAAGTCGTTGGTTGAAATAGTTTCCTTGTAGTATTGTTATGCATGTCTGGGAAATAAAGTTTGTACAGAACAGCCAGAACTCAGTTGCAGACTTAAACTAAAACTGCAGTGGTGGAATTCTGAATTAATTAATTTTAACTTAAAAAAAAAAAAAAAAAAAAAAAGCCTGTACTGTCTTCCTTTTGCAATTATACTCCTCCTATAGTGCCTTCACCACCGAGTGCTCTAGCATACAAGATTTCTCATCATTTTGGTGGGACAAGTAAGTTCTCATTACAGCTGTAAAGTTCTGAAACAAGGGAAAGAGTTATCACACTGATTAAAACAAACAAACAAAACCAAAAAGAAAACACAAAGACTCCCTTTCTTCTGTTTACTTTAGAAATTGAATGAGTTGTCTTGGTGAGGGAGCTTGGTCACAAATAACTAAGAATGGACATAATTTTCTTGGCCATTAAGGAAAGCTTTTGTCAGAATTTGGACAAAAACTGGGGCAGTTAGCTGAGGGTAATGTCTGCCAAAGGTTGACAGAATAGAGCACTGAAAGCAGGCTGAAGACAGAGCCTCAAATCACCAGGTCTGTTCTAAGGGCCATTTGGCCACAGGACAAGATGCTGCAGGAGGAAAGCATGGAGAAGTGCAGTATGGTTCCTTCTCATGCCACTATGAAGTGGTAGAGAGCAAAACCCTCCTCTTTACCTAATATTACATCTTATCCACTAAGCTAGTCCTTAAAATAGATGTATTTCTAAAGCAGGATTTCTATCCCAGTGCAGAAAAACTTCATCCTAAACTACAGGCTCATAGAGCCCTGCAAGGAACGCACAGCCTTGAAGGCCTCCTTCACATGGGAAATGCAGGATCCACTCACTGCAGCTTCATGCAAAGACTTCTGAGGTACCTCTGCCACCCTGGACCTGGTACCCAGGGTAACTTTACGCTACCCTCTGCCTAAGACACTGGCTCTACAACACACAGCTCAACACTATGCTGTTGTACATAAAAGGGTGCAAAAGCTATAGGCACTGCATAAAACCCTTAAAGAAGAAAAAAAAGGACTGATTTGTGGGTTAGGTTCTTTTGACTTAGTGTTGATTTGGGGGGAGGTTTAAATATTTTTAACAACCTCCTATGCAAACAAAAGGAGGTAGGTAATAATGATGCCTAGAAAATAAAGACCTTTCTTCACAGAAAAGTCTGACAAAAACAATATACATGTGCATGCACACACTCCTTTTACTTAAAGTTTTCAGCAGAAAACTTTGTACTTTGAAAACTTCTGAAAACTGTTACTATTGAAATGGAAAAGTTCATATTACTGATTGTAATGTTCACCTTCTCCTTTGCTTTCTGTAATGGTTTCTAAAGCAAAGCATGCCCTTTCTCCTAAACACCACGTTTTCTTACAAGAAGGTTTTCAAAGGAAACATTTTCACAGCCATACTATGTAATCAGTGACACAGTTCATGGAAATAAACAGCAAACTACCTAAAACCAATCTCGTGAGGAGCTGTTCTCCTTGAATGCTCTGATGAGGGAAGCCCAGCTTGCCTCTAAAATCTCGCAAAGGCTGAGCAAGGGCTAACATGAACATGGCTGCTGCTCACATCAGCTCAGCACAGGTCTCTGTTTCCTCCTGTGCTGTGCTATTCCTTCCGTGACTGCATCTGATGTCTTCTTTTTCTTATGGATTAGCCTTCTATTACATTTTTTAATAAAATAAATAAACAAATGTACAGTACACAAAGGGTTCAGGACATGGAAGTCATTTTCAAGGCAAGCTATGAGCATTTGTAATGAGGCACAGTATGAGTGGTCACAGTGGAAGTCAATTACACTTACTATATGTTTTCGCAGACAAATAACATTGGTTTATAAACATCCAGCTCACTTCAGGGTCTTGTTTTGTTTTATGCTACTCTAGGTAAAGAAATATGGTAAGACAGAGCAATTTGCTTGGAAAAGAAACCTGATGCAGTAAGCAAGAGGAGAAATGAGAGATTTAGAGAGAATCAGCAAAAGGAAATGAGTTAATATCCAGGAGAGAATTGGAAAAAGGCAAGATGCTAGGACTCTGAGATTAGCTCAGCTGGCTAGACCATAGTGCTAAAAACACTAGAGTTGTGGGTTCAATCCTTGTACGGGCCATTTACTTAAGATTTGGACTTGATGATCCTTGTGGGTCTCTTCCACCTCAGAATATTCTGTAATTCTGTGAGTGGGCATGCAGTCCTCTCATGGAGGCATTCCAGTATTTCAAGGAAAACTTTCCATACTCATGGGAATTTGTCTCCATTGCATGGTGCTTCC
This sequence comes from Acropternis orthonyx, assembly GCA_035583155.1. Lineage (NCBI taxonomy): Eukaryota > Metazoa > Chordata > Aves > Passeriformes > Rhinocryptidae > Acropternis > Acropternis orthonyx. The sequence goes on along the minus strand of JAWWEU010000040.1, from coordinate 33,153,519 downwards.
CGCAGCACTAGGCTAGCTGCAGTAGCTGCCACTCACATCATCAGCTATGGATATTCTTTGGATATTCTCCTCTCTAATGCTGAGGGCTGCTTTGTATTCATATTTCCCTGGGCTTTCTCCTCTAGGCCTTGCTGATGTCCCAGTGCCCCGGTGATGCTGGCACCCTAACTCCACTGCTTAGTGGACATCACCCAGGACATGTACTGCTCCCCACCGCTCTCCCTTTCCCTCTGCCACCGGACAGGCACTGAGGGGCACGAAAGGCAGGGCGGGGGGAGAGCCGGAGACCCAGCGCAGCACATGGCCTTGTTCTTGTCTCCACCTGCCGATTCCATAAGCAAATGTACTCAAGGAAAGCAACCTCACAGATAGACAGACCGATGTGTGCTGGAGGACGTACAGCCATGTTTCAGAGCACCCATCCAGGAGGTCCTGCAAGGTCAAACACTGTGACCCCAGAGAGAAGACAAGACACCAACACTGCAAGGGGTGACCAGAGGTTTTTTCACTTCTTCCCCCAGCACTTTGGAAGACAGGCAAGGTGTCATTCTGCCTTCTGTTTCCTCAGAGGTCCAGTGAGCCAGTGCAGAGAGGGGCCATCGTTCCACACCAAGAGGGTGGCAAAGGCAGCCAAAGACCCTGTGCAAGCAGGCAAGTTGGCACTACAATCACTCGGTACATTTCTGGAGCTCACACGAGAAAAAGCATCACCTTCAATTCACAGAACCCTTCAAAGAAGCACACGCCAGGGTTCCAGCCTAACCTGGCTCTCACCCTCCTCAGAAAGGACTAAAAAAAGACAGGGCAGGGATATACAAAGGTATTTCTCATCAAATGCTAAATGGTCCAATATAACCACAACCTCAGCTTCTCTACTTTATAGTGAGAATGATTAAAACCTGATGGGATGGCGTGCAGGCTGCACTTTGAGCCACCGGGGTGCATTTTCAGAATTGGACAGAAATATTCTGAACTGGACACCTGGAAAAGGCATGAGTAGCAAGCAGAAATACTCCCAGGAAAGAAAGAGTTTAAAAACATTTAAGAAATATTTCTGATTAAAATTTTAAGAGATTAAATGCTGGCAAGGATCAGTTTTCCTGAAAAGCAGGAGTCAGGCTCTAGTTGGCTCCTCAGATGCTGTTTAGAGACCTAAAAACCAGCAATTTAGAGAGCAATGTCTTCAAGGCATCCAGCCAAAACTACGAAGACATAAAATTCCAGTCAGACACAGGAAATTCTTAGGGGAATTCAAGAATTTTATGAGTCAGAAGATAAAAATCCCTCTGAATACCTAACTAAACTAATCTAATGAAGTAGTCACCAGGAAAGGAGTGTGATGAATCTGCATGTCAGGGAGGACAAATTTAAACAAACAGGAAATTGAACAACCTGAAGCTGTTTTCATTTTTACTCCTTGTGCTCTGATTCTTTTTTTTTCTTTTAAGGTGTATACTGAATTGACAGCTGCAGAAGTTGCCATGTGGTTGTGAGTGGACTGCTTCATTTTAGAGGAAGTCTCAATTTAGAAGAAATTAATTGCCTGGCTTCCTTTCGCAAAGTTGGTAAGTTGTTTATTTATGATTCAGAATTTGCACTATTCTAGACCCTTCAGGGCCCAGTGCAATTGGCCACTGAGCATTGCAAAGGAATAAAGGTAGAGCCACTGGTGTAAAATTTATAACTTAAAATTCAGCTTCCTCACTGTCAAGCAGAAGTGAGGCTAAATGCTTCCTATCAGATATTTTAACCATGGTAGTATCTAGAGGGCTCAGTCCTAACTGAGAGCTACTCCTGGTCCAGCTTCAGATTGAGATGCGTGCTTAGCTTTTGACATGGAAAAGTTGACAGAGAGGTTTCCACAGAGATCCTTATGCCAACAAAGACCTTGACTTTAGGTACACAGAATTTCAAGACCATCTATGTGAAGCAGTATTATACAGAATGTTACCTCTTCTGTATTACGGAACTATACATTGTCTGGACTCAAAAAAGAAGGGGTTTACAATTGAATACTATTACATCCCAAATGCCTTTTGGCAGCTTTTTCAGTTTATAACATTTATATTAAAAATTCTCTCATTTATGAAATAAATTTTAGCACATTGCAATTTGCAAAGATCATGTTAGAATTCCTAAAACTACAAAGATCGATACTGTGCTCACAATGTTGTTTCTCTAATAAAATTGAGTTTCCGTTAAAGCCCTTCTGTTATTTCAGGTTTGCTTCAACTTCAAGAAAGTAAACCTACGGAGAAACCAGATTTTTTTGTTTGTTTCAATGAGGTCTGTGATTTCAAATGTCTTCATTCCAGAAAAGACAAAAAGAAAAAAAAAAAAATCTCTTTAAACAGGCTTTTTTCCAACACATGTCTTGGGTTAACTAGAATCTAGAATGCTTCATTATACAAAGAGTTCATCATATGAAAACAAAAATACTATATTCTAATTTTGATTTTTCCCCTTCATTTTATATTCCATACTAAAAATTTCAGAAAAAAAGTTGTGCTGAAATAATTTTGAGATGAAAAATTAAACCTTCTTCCCCAAAAGACAAGTCACTGGTCTCTCAGCTCCCACAGTCTGATACACTGCAGTAGACAATGTTTTAGGCATAGGTAGAAGTGACTACAAACTATTTTTATATAAATTTAGAACACTGCTTAGTTTCCTATCTGAACTGCCTGTCTGGATCTTCCTATTTGGGGTTGATTCTGGACTCCACTTAAAATACAAACTGTTTATATTAAATGGACAAGAGAATGTGTGATGTATTTTAACTGTCAAAAGTGTTGTGAACAGCAGCAGCTGGAAGAGGAATGTTTAATTCACTCCATTACCCTCAAGCCTTTTAGACTCCTGTATCAGCAGCTGTATCTTAGTCTTGCAGGCAAGAAAAACGGTATGAAAGGGTGGTAGCACTGCAAAGCTTACTCTATGGGGCGGGGTGGGGGGGAGAAAACAAGGGATATTCAAAAGCTGTAACACTGTCATTCTTATGTCAACATAGAGCATCACTAAACCTACAACAGTATTGATGAATCCGTGAAAGCGGTGCACACTTCTGTGTGGAACAGTTTGCATTTTGTGGCTTATTTCTTGTGCTGGTTTACTCACACCTAGCTGATGTCAGAGACATGATGGGAGATATCACTTGAACCATCTGCTGTGTGATGCTCCTAAAGAAAGAATCTTGATACTATCAGTTATTGTAATACTCTTAAATCTTCTGGACAAGGGGTCAGCGGCTTGTGTGAACCTATGAATAAGTTTCTGTCCCTGCAGGATTTATTCTCATGGGGCATCTCAGATACATTCTGGGTACAGTTTCCCCATCGTAACTGTTGCAGCGTAAGCTTGTGCTTGGACCAGTGGAGCCTGAAACAAGTGTAAGAGTTGTTATTTAAGAGAGAGTAATAAAGGTCTTGCTAAGTATCAGGCTACAGTTGTTTTTAACATTTATAAAAACTTCAAATTTTCAAAAGCAGAAAAACATTCAGCGACAATTATACTATTTTGTGTATTTCCTTGAGGAAACTTTCTGAGTAAAACAGAAAATTAGCTGCACAGGGAAAAATGATTCGCCTAATGTCTGAAACATTAAGTAAAGAGATGCAGGAGTTTGTGCAAACTGCTGTAATGCAGGTTTTCCTTGGGAGGCCCGACTTCTGCCATGTGGTTTGGGGTCTTTTTTATTTTTTTTTAATGTCAGATTTACAGAATGGATTTGACACACTCAGGAAAGGAATACTGCTTTTGTTCATCCCAATAGTCTTTTACTTGTCCAATTGCCACTGCTGTATTTGTAGAATAAATAGACCTAACGAGGTGTAAAATGATGTTCTGCATTCAAAAACAGTGTAGCATCTCATTTCATTTTAATATGTACTTCAAAAGTAAACTCTGCTGAAACCTTGCATAAATATCACCAAATGACTTTTCAAGGTATTCTAAACTTACTGAAACAAAGTAAATTCACACCTCATACACAATTATTTATTTGGTTCCTTACTACCAAAACTTCTGCCAAGAGAGCCCTGAGATGAAGCAAGTGTGGAGATAAATGTAGGGTAGACTTGCCTGGGAGAACTGTTAACAAGACAGAAGTTAGGCAGCAGAAATACCATCCATGTCAACAGACAGTAAGAGAAGATAGCTAAGTTGAAAAGTAGCTGCAGGTAGAGATTTTAATTTGATTTAATGCTTTTTACATCCTATGTGTCCACCTTCTCATTGCCAGCCCTTCCACTTTCTTTCTTCTTTTCATTATCTTTATCTTATGCTGTAGGAAATATTTATTTCTTTTCTTTTTCACTCAAAAAGGCAGCAAACTAGGTGTTTGCACTTCCTCTCAGGCAGTGTGAAGTCAAGAAACTGTAACCTTGATTTGGCTTTGGAAGGCAGGGACTTTGTTTAGGTTTGAGACATTAGTTTGTGGCTCATTCTTAAAGGAAAGTAGTACAGACACTTTCACCAGAAAAAGGCAAAATATGAAATCTTGGCAAGGGCTGAGTAGGCAATCTTCCATTAAGAAAATCAGGTTTTTAAAGAAAAGGAACATGAAATGCTTACTTGCCGGAAGCAAACTTTTTCATAGGACTGTCTTTCACCAAAGACTCCTTCATAACTCAGAATAGCCAGTAACCTGCTGGTCAGGAGGTCCCATGGGACATGCATGGAAGGCTTCTGTTTTAAACAACTTCTAATATTTTTTATGCAAACTGAAGAAGCTTTAGCAAGACAGACTTAGGGGAAGGTGCCATCAGATGGCTGAAGCAATCTATCAGCTTCTTGCCCTTCTCCTGCCCCTGCTCTCAGTTGTCTTGGTCCTGCTGCTTCCTCACTGTTCAGCTCTCGTGCTTATCCATTTGTGGGGAGAAAGTTTAATTCACTTAACCAGAAGAAAATTACTCAAATTTTTTTCTGGGCTAGCAAGCTCAATCAGTTAACTGAGAGGTTAAAGAGCCACTAGAGGCAACACAGGGTAGAAGGTGAGAATACAGGGTAGGGAGTAAGTGCAAGGATAACTTCCTGCGATATCCCTGATAAAAGCTCTACTGTTAACTAAACCTCTTGACGTTGACACTACATCTTTGCACTAATATCACAGAAACATGATTATAAGCTGACCACAAAAAACCGAAAGATTTGACTAAAAGGCTGCCTGAGGTCAGTGTCTTTATAATTCAAATGAGCCCGTAATCCTTCAGTTCCAAAGGTCTCCTCTGTCTCAGCATCACAAAAGGCAAAGTATGAGATTCAGAATTTAAGTTTTCTGGGCTATATCTTTTCACAGCTAGCAGGTACCAGTAGAGGCTGCACTGGAAAGGGACCGAAATATACTGTACTTTCATTCTCTGAGCTTGCTGTGAGCACTGAAAAAACCAGATCACTCAAGAAAAGCTACAGTTTGTCAGTTCCCAACCCCATCTTGGATATTACAAAATCTAACCTTTGACACCAAGCTACTCCAGTACTGATCCAGCTCTATTCAACAAACTCAGACCTTTTTTTAAAGACTACATAACTCCCCACAAGTACAACCTCTGTTTACTTAGTTCTGAGTGGTCAAATCGGATTTAGCAGCTCACAACAATGGAAGTTGCAGGGACAGGGAAAGACTGGAATGTGAGAGGTTGCGGGGTCTTCCCTCTTTACCTTTCACATGTTCATCAGATTGCAACCAAAATAACACACATTCTGGTTGTGGAGTGCTCTCAGCCTTAGCAAAAAATGTCTGCTCTTGGCTGGCTAAAAAAAAGGCTGTTTTAAGCTCAAACCTCCTCTGAAATATAACAGGTATTTAGTACCCTGAACGGTTTGCAGTCAGACCAAAAAGACTTTTGTGTGCTCCCTGACTTCTTCCTAGTTCCCCAGGAAACTGAGGCATACCCATGGTTTTAAATGTTCATGCTGTAAATGTATAATTCCAGGTGTTCTCAATAGGATTCCTTCCTATAAAGCAACTAAAGAGGTAAAATGCTGTCCAAATCTCTGCAGGAAGAGAATGGAGCCAACAGCACTGTCAGTGTCTGACAAATGACTTGGTTCCCATGCCACAAACAACAGCCCATAAAGCAGCTCCCAAACAAGCCTTGCAGCTTCAGAGCAAGAACTAGTAGACATGAGGACCTCTGACCCACATTCCAAAACGGACCTTAAAAATGTACTTCCCTCTCTTCCAGGCAATTTAATGATGTACAGGACATCAGCTTCAGAGCCTCACCTTCACCAGGATTAAAATGGTTGCACATTTTGGCATGAAGTATGATGGTGCTTCATTAGCACATAGCACTATCCCACTGATTTGCTGTATTTTTGAGGGAGGAGCTAAAGTGGGGAGGCAGAAGAATTCCTACTCTCTTCTATTGAAAGAAGTCCCAGTAGCAAAACTTCCAGTGTTCAATCTCTATTTTTCAGTGCCTAGCGCTGCTATCACAAGGTGTAATATTTGTTTCACATGGCTACCCTAACACATTTCTTAATCTACACCCTAAGAAATGTTGTCTATAACACTTGCAAAACTATGAATAATTTTCTAGAAAGGCCTGAAAAAAGTGATCACCTTTTGGAGAGCTGTGTGTGCAATGACTGATCATCAACTGTTGGCAGTCCCAGGGGTCACAGAGGGGTTCAGCTGCATTGTACAGGGCGGCACCGAAAGAAAGGCTGTCACAGATGTATGACTGTGCAATCTAAGAGACCAACCTGCGGGTGCCAGTTAGTAAGCACCCAATGAAAGGGGGCCTGAGTTTTAAGTTTTTTGCACATTTGGGTATTTTAGTTTCTTCCCACAAAATAACATTGTCTTAAACCACAGCCTCTAGCTGTCTAGAAATTTTCTGAAAATTGTATAAAAATGTTTTACTGGAAAAATTTGAGAATTTGAATAAAATTGAAATAGCTCAACTATCTTCCACCTGTCATTTTGCATGCTTATAATGCAAGCTTTTGTTTGAGATGTTTCTTTCCTTTATGAATTTATGTTAAAAAAATCTGAGTGGTATATACCTTGCCCCAGTTCAATACATAGAAAAAAACCCCAAAATATTTTCCTTTTGCTTGCCAACTTAAGGCAAACTTTCCTATATACACAAGTCCCCAGTTTTGTTTCCATATACAGGCTTGTTTCTCAAATGAAAAATCCTGTTCTCACAGTTCTACCTGTGGTTATACGACCCTCTGGGACTAACTTTAGCCTCCTCTATTTGAACATTTTACCTCTTGACGCAGTAGGAACATATAACAAAGAGTTTGCATTCATCCAAATATGTAAACTGGGCAAGCAGAGTAAACAATAATTTTATATGTAGCTTTATACTAGCATATCTTTCTACTATCTTAGTGTTTAGTAATCTACTTTCCTATGCCCATCCCATGAGACTATTTCTCTTGTTCTTTTCTTCACAGATCTTTATTAGATCATTTAAATATTTGCATGGGCTTCAGTACGTATCAGTTTGTATCCTGAACGGCATTTCCATTTCTTCACTCTTGATTTGAATATTTCTTAAATACCTGCTATCACTGCTGCAACTCTCTAATTCCCCATCATTCATTAGTTTTAAAGCAGACTTGCACAAATAAACCATACCATCGAACTAATGAGATGTGGGGTGGTAAGTTTCTGTAAATACAGCCTGAATTAAATGTAAAATGTCTGCATAACTTAGATAACCTTATTCTTTACATTACAGTGAAGATGACACTGCATGCCCTTCATCTCTTAATCTTCATGAATTTGATGAACACTCTGCCTTATTCTTTCAGCTTCTTTAACAGAGCACCTTTTTGTTATGAAATACGAAGTAACACACTCCCATCTAAATGCTAAAGCAGAACTGAAGGCTGTAATACATTTGATTACTTAAGCATTTTAATGTTATTGTCCACCTCCATCTGTGCAATGTTCAACCCTGGCACTGGCCAAAACAGTTCATGAAAATTTAAAAAAATACGCAAGAACTATTGGCAGAGGAACGAAAGAAATATATTGTTACAAATTATGAGAAACTCATTAAAGCTCAATCACTTTGTGGACAAGAAGAAACATTCTCAGAGGCAAAGTGCCAGGGGAAATCTCATGTGTTTCAGTTTCTGAAGTTTCCTAATAAGCCCATTTGCTGTGAGAAGGAGGGTAGAGGGGGGAGGGATGGACAGAGTCTCTGTATGGTCCACCTCGGTCTTGATTTGATCAGATCAGCCTAAGGCCACGGGCATTTAGATGAAGATCTGTGTCCTCACTCCCACAAAAATACAGTCAAGGTGCCTTGCCATTCTGGGTGCCATACTAGCAGGCACCCACATAAGTGACAATGTGGGACCCAAATGTGGACTTGTGTATAGTCATCACAGGAGGTGGGGAGGTGGTCATTTACTCACTCCGTCCTCCCAGAAACAGGGGTCCAGCAGGGGGCATGTCCCACCAGGGAGTCTCACGTACTGGCCAGGAGTAGGTCCTTTGGGAACAGACCTTCCTGGTGTGAGAAAGGAAAGGGGAACGTGAAAGCTTATGTTAATGTATCATCAAAGAAATTACTTTTACAGAGACTAGAGTAAAGGAGTTAAGACTACAGTTCTGCTATGTACATTTCTTTGCTTTTTTAGGAGTGGGACTTACTTTTTGTATGGTCTGTACTGTGATGCCTGGAACCAAAGGAGTGAAAGCAGTTGCTGGCGCAGATTTCAGCATTGTGCTGATCTTCAATAGTAAAATACAGCAAACAGTAAAATGGTTTGCAAATTGAGCATTCACCACAGTTCATCTGTTCATGAACAGGAAGAGACATATATAACTCAAAGAGAGATGGCCTAGGGATAAGAAGAGTGCATCAAAAATGTTGTAAACACACTCAATTCAGTCAGGGCCCAAATACGTCTTAATCGGTTTACAGATATTCTATCAGTGCTGACAATTGACATTCCAAATCCCATTCCTCTGTGAATCAATATTCCTGGGACTCCATTTAAATCCCTTATAGTGTGTGTAACAGGGAAAAAAAAAGTCACTGACTCAGGGGGAGATAATAGTATGAATGTGAGTATGTGAGCACTTTCAAAATCCATAAATCTTATGGCTGAAGACTTTTTAAATGATAATATAAACAGCGGAATTCTGTTCTCATGACCACCTCCTTGAAAAGTATGAGGGAGAAACAGAACAATTCTGTTCCTAAATGGTCATTTTTTAAAAATACACCTTTCAGTTTTCATATCTGCATTTATTGTGTTCAGGCCTCTTTAACTTGGTTAGAGCAGTTAACAGAATAAAAGACTTTTGACTTTCTAAAAGCTCAACAAGAGTGACATAAAATCAGCAAAATGTCTTCCTACTGAACTTTTGGAAAATTTCACATGCTTTGTGAAACATGTCAAAGACCAGTTTAATATTTGGGCCCTGACTGAATTGAGTGTGTTTACAATATTTTTGATGCACTCTTATTATCCCTAGGCCATCTCTCTTCGAGTTATGTATTTCTCTTCCTGTTCATGAACAGATGAACTGTGGTGAATGCTCAATTTGCAAAACATATTTTGTCAGCTTTTTTACATCTGACAATTCTTACTCATAATTCAAGAAAAAGTGGTAACAGTTGCAGCACTTCTCTGTGGTAATAGTAACTGGAGAATCATAAGCAGATTTGGTTTTGTTTAAGAAAGGTAAGATAAGGAAATGGAAATGAAAATGTATACAAGGAGAAACAGAACTAAAATAATCACAGCTAAACTCATCTTTCCCATAAATACATTCCACACAAGCTCTGGGTACAAGAAGTTTACTGACATCCAACAGAACTTGAGTGCAATTGTGCAGTTCTCCTCTTAAATTTATGATTTTTTTTTCACTACACCTTCACAGCATCTGCCATAGAAAGCGAATTGAGGATCACATCCACTCATCTTCAGGCTCTCTGCACATCCATTCCAGTGATAATCTCTTCTGACTTTAACCACCAAAGCTACATGCCTAACTCTAAAGTTGATGGGCACTCAAAAGAGTGAGTCAGTGCACCCAGACACAGACTTCTCCAGCAGGAAGGATGAACTCATCTGAGGATGTTTATCTCTTCCAACTGAGTCAAGATGAAGCTCAGAAGGCTATGTTAAGGTAGATAGTTACAGTTAGTTAAGATGATCAAACTCCCCTGATATAGTAATAGCGTGTACAAAATATCCTTCCAAATGAAATGCTACAATTTCTCCACAGACACATAGGGGTTGTGTGAAAGCCAGAAGTAGAGATAACCTGAAAAGGATACTGTGCTGATAACTAAAGCACTTCTGTTGCTACAGCTAGTAAAGAAGAGAAAAGATTAGATGCTCCAGGTTTATTCACAACAAACACTGTGAAAATTGATTTTGTGATCTTAATAGGCATGGTGTTTGGAGAAGGGCATACAGATCTAAGACTGTTCAGACACCTGGACCGTAACTGATGGAAAGGTTGGAACCACTCACTCTGTAGAACACAACAGGCGGGCAAGACAATAATATAGAAAACAATAGAGAATGATAACTTACTCCCCCACAGAAAGCAAGGTTGCTAAGACTGCTGATCAGATCACAGGATACAATTCGTTGCTTTCAGAAATACTTTCTTCCCTTGTAACTTAATTCACTGTTGTCTGGCTTAAGACCTGATCACGATGTCCTTACTCACATAAAACTCAGTGCAAATTGTGTCTGACTTAAACTGGCAGCATTAGACCTCATTGGTGTTTTGACTTAGGACTTAATACTAAGCAGATGGCTGCTCACATGTACAGTGGCAGTTGCAGTGGTATGACACAAACTTGTCTATCATTACATCTTAAAGGTTGTGGTTGACACTAAATTAAGTCAACAAAAGACAAATTAATGTTCTTTGCTTCATACTCAGATCAACACTGTAAAGACTGTGATGGTGATCACTGAACATTCCAGTTTGATTAAAAGCAGCTTGCATTTTTCCCTTTACTTTTAGTACTACAAAACCTGAAATCTGTTTTGATAAGAGACCAAAATGTGAATTAATAAAAGCTGACAGATCTTTCATATGGTTTCTTAATGGTCATAAATTTACCGCACTACATCAATGAAAGAAAAACATGAAATATTTTAATCATTATTTAATCTTCTGTCATTAATAATTATCACTTAGCCAGTTTATACAGTCTAATTTTTTTCAAATAAATTTTTTCCAGTTTCAGCTAATACTGTACAAGATCATTCTCATGATCTTGTACAAACAAGATGTTAAGGTTTTTTTCTCAGACAAATCCAAAGGGAAGAAACAAAAACAGCTTGCACCTCTTTCTCATTCAAATTCATAACCCTATAAATCATGCTAATCAAACCACAAGATGTGCAATTTCGGACAACATGCACGCAGCCACAAGATATACTGTGCTTAATGACATATTGCCTAAAACAAAACAGGAAAATGCACTTTATATTAGTGAGAAAATAATGAGAAAAAGAGTGGACACGTTGACCATAACCTGTTAAATTGACCTGTCCTGTTAAATTCATCAAGGCACACCTCAGTCATCCTCTTTGCCTGGTGCGTGGCTGCAGCCTGTCCCGTAGCTAAGCTGTCAAAGTCCAAAGAGGCTGTAACACACAGTGTATGGGGGCTTTAGTGGGGGACCCACTAAATGCCAGTTGCACCCCCTCCTCTGTCCCAGAGGCTCATGAGGCTGGCAGTGTGGTGCTTGTGCCAATGGCTTTACACAGCTTTAGATTTTCTCTGAGCTCAACTCAGGTCACAGCAGTACCAACCACTTCCAGATAATGACACTATTCCTGCCTGTCTTAGTTTAAAAGAGAAAACTAAGATATCTGGGGGCTAATAGAACAGAGGACTCCACCCGGTTAATCACACCAAGACTCACTGTAG
>JAWWEU010000040.1:32985002-33141541 GCA_035583155.1 Acropternis orthonyx | reverse complement strand
CCTCCGCTCCAGGCTTCACTCCCAGTCCAGGCGGGTGAGGGAAAGAGAAAATTCTCCAACCTTAAACCCATAACACTGCCTTAAGTTGTTGCTGTCATTACTGAGGCTGTGGACTCCTCCCACAGTGGGAAGGAAAGCCAGGCTGGCTGAAGAAGAGCATCGTAAGGAATTCTTCTCCCTCAGCCAAACCCAGTGAGCTGTGTTAGGTTAGGTTAGATTTGATTTGGTTTGACTTGGTTTGATTTGGCTTTACTGTGAAACTGGAAAGTCAACATGAAGCAGCTGCTAGACTCTGTAGATGAAAAAGTGGGGCCACTCCTCAGCTGAGAAGCCACGTTTTTCAACATCTTCCTCTGATTTAATAGGGCATCACATGAACAGAAGAACCTCCCTCCTCCACAAGAAGTTAAGTAGGAACTGGATTTCAGCATCCCACAGAGGCTACCAACCTTGCCTCCTTGCACTCTGCTCCCTCCTTCTTTGACCTTGTTTGTTTTCAAGAAGGCAAAATAAAAAAGTGCTAGGAGAAATAAGGGATGCCTTTTCACAGGACAACTGGTGTAGTGACCTGCCCAAAGAAGGGTTTAGGAACTACTGAGCCAGCGTTTGATTTCCCAGCACAGCCTTAGTCACTGCACAAATGAAAAAAGGGCCCCAACCCAACCTCTTCAGATTGCTTTTTGCCAGCCAAATAAAAGATGAAAATTTTTATTAGTCACCATAAAAGACAACAAGAATAATTTTCAAGTGAGTGGAAGTGAATGAATGAAAAGGGAGTGGAAGTACTTAAGGACTATTGGTGAATTTTACTGAAGGATCCAGTGGAGACTCAACACAGAATTCTAGAATAAGAAAGGAATTTACTGATTCAGAGTTAATATGGGCATAATTGAAGGGAGATACAGCTTTAAAAGAGTACTTTTTAAGGAGGAAAAACCAATTTGTCTTGAGAATGCACTGGATTGCACCAAATACAATCTATATTAACAAATATTAGGATCTCTTCAGTATTCACAGGGCACTGTTTTCTGATTTCACCTCCTTTTCCCTTCAAAATCAGTAGTATTTCGATCATAACAGAAAGCTCCATAGAACTCATTCACGACAACTCTAGAGCATCTTCAACTCTCTTGGCTTGCAGAAGTGATCAGACTGCTCAGAATCTTGAAAGATTGAAACTGATTTAATGAACTGGAATTGATCAGAACATTTAACATCCTCCAGGCCCTACTCTGTCGAGTATTATTCACATTTGCAAATATAAGTAGGGTGGTTTTATTCTGAAATTAATGCATGCATTAATGTATGAATTAATGATCTTATGGCAAATAAGTAAAAACCTGCTTCCCATCTCATTGCCAGGAACATAAATTTTCAACAGCTTTTGGAAGTTTTATATTCTGTAAGTATTTTCTGTCTTATATGCCTAGGTCTTTAGATCACATTTACATATAATTTAAACTCTACTGTTATTACATAGTGGATTTCAACAAACAAATTCAGCCCTTTATCTATAGCCACAGTCTGCTGCAGAAATCATGCAGTTCAATTAGATGACAAATTCTGGACTTGGGAAGACTGCAAATAATTTTATTTCTTCCGTAGAGAACTGAGATCCCCTTGACACAAATTTTGTGGTGTGGGTGACTGCGAAGACGAAGACAAATACTTCTAATTCAGGTGAACACATTCACCATGCTGCCTTTTATATTGCTATCCAGAGATTCTTTCTAACTGAACTTCATTTGCTCAGCCTAGAAGAAGACACTGTAAAGGCCGCCCGTGATGCGATTTAAGGTGGATCTATGAGGTGATCTCATATGAGAAAGTGTTTCCACTGCTCTAAGTCTTGGACATGCTCAATAGCATGAAACAGCTCTTCCACTGAAAATCCTTGCAAAGTAAACATGACTGCAATGCAAGCAGCTCTTGAAAAGTAATTAGGTAGCATTGTTCAGCAAAAAATCCCACAATGATTAGCAGGTCTAAGCAAGACTTTTGTATTTATAAAATACATCCATCCAGAACAGTAAGGATGTTATGCTGCTCAGTGTTGCTAACTGGAAAGAGCAATTTGCTGACTAACAATAGACCAAACCTATCTGAAGCAGCTGTACTTAAAATGACTAAAAAATCCTCAATCTATTGTAGAGTTTATAATTTAACTCAGTTCCACAGTTTCCAATTCCATGTAATAAAACCACGATTTATACATTTGTCATGTCTTCTCAGACTACTTTTGCCAAATTTTTTCTTAAAGACAGACTTTATAAACTATTTACAGTGAAAAAAAAACCCAAAAATATTGTCTTCAGCAGTTAGAAAGAAAAGTAAAAAAATTATCCTAAATAACTCTGATGAGTTTGCTTTTGTAAATGATAATACAATGGAAAACCTTCTTTAAAAACCCTAGAAAAGCAAGCTTGACTGCATGCTTACAACATTCTTAATTAGTCCTCCACAAAGCAGAACATTGTCCTGTATGTTTAAATAATTTGACCAACTTTTGCCATGCTTTACAAGAGATACAAGAGTCGGAACTGATCAGTTATCGCAGATCAGCACAGAGTTCCCTGGGATGTCCCAGCCATCTAGTACTCCAAGTCATGTCACAGTATGGCCCTGAAAATATTCATCAGATGGTTCAGCTTGCATCTGACTCTAAATGCTCATCTTGCTGCTGAACAAATATGGCAGGCCATGCGCTCCAGCCGTTGCATCCCCAACAATCCACTTGAAGAGGTGTTAATGCCATGAACAAAATAGCACTCAGAAACAATGACAAGATAATCTGAGCTGCTGTTCCGTTTTTGCAGTAACTGTTTCCCACCATCTCTCTGCGCCAGCTGATGCACATGTTCAAGAATCCACGTGCTGGTGGTGGCCAGAGAGAAGGAAATAATTCCTCATAGTTGAAAGAGAACCTGGAGAGGTCATTTGCCTCATCCAAAAAGCTCTGGAGCATTCCTGTTCTTCAGTATCTCAGTTTATTTTGCCACTTTTCCCTGTTACAGATTCTGCAAGTGATTTCTTAATATTTTTTCATCAAATACTCTGATTGTAACACGACTGCTGAGTTTTGTTAAGAACACCAAATGTCACTTCTCTTCGCTGTTCCTGAAACTACTTAGCCTTCCTCAGAAGAAATTAGGAACTGATCTATTACAACCTGGGTGAAGAAGCTGGTATCAATAAAATTTAGGAATTGATTTCTTAATCAATACTTAGATCTTTGATGATTTAGATCAATGAATGATATTACTAAGTACCTTGCTGCTTCAGCAACCTAAAGTTTCAGGCAAGTGAAGTTTCTTTTGTGCTTCCCTAGTAGCAAGGGTCAGTGAAACATACTTTCAAGATGCCTTTTCGTTTTCATTTCTCTTTTACACAGGTGAAGAGTTCCTCACACTTGTACTGATGACTTTCATACAATGGGACTGATGACAGGGTAGGGTAAATCAGGGCTGATAGAGGAAAGCCTATTGCTGAACATCTGCAAGTGTAGCCAAGAGGAATTTGTGAGAGGAAAATATCTGACCACCCCCAACCTTATAATTTTCTTCAGCTGTTCTCTAACACCTGTGCTGAATCATGTAGCCTTGCAAATCAGTACATTGTAGGGGCCACAATAAAAGAAAGATATCAATAAATACAAGAACTGAGAAAGGATGGGAACTTTGATGGAGATGGAGGGGGTGGAAGCATTGTGCAGTGCTGAAGACATGGGGATACACTCATTCTGGTGGAAAATGCAATGTGCAGAGAGGAGAAATGACCTGCAGAGTCACTGGCTGACACTATGAGTCCAGACAAGGCAGGCGAAGGAAATTCCAGGAACTGCCAGGGCCTCTTTGACTTGCTTTGTATTTGACTGCTGGGGCAGCAGGAATCCAACAAAAGCTCATGTGTAGCTGTCCCTCAAGGCAGCCTCTAGCTGCATGGGCAGCTATTATAGCTTAATTCCCAATACTAATTGGAATGCTTCCAAAGTATGGACAAAAACAGTGCTATAAATTCACATGCATTATCTCTACATTTCACCTGGTATGTAGAAGCAAGAAGACAGATGAACATGTTTTAGAGATGTATCTCTTTTTGTGAGAGAAGCAGGAAGGTGGCAGAGCAAATGATGAACACAGCTGAAGACACTGTGTGTCCTTGGACACTCTTCTTTCTTCAGTGCATAGATATGTTTCAACAGCATGGTGCATCCCCGACTGCCCCCTTATTGCACCCTGCACTCTCTGACTTCCTACATTCCATCGTCTGTGTTGACACATATACAAATAAGACCCCACTGGAGTCCTTGTATACTGTCTGTGAATTTTTTGTTTCTTTTTAACATAGAATAAAACTGATTTTTTTTACCCTTCACGATTTCACTGCCAACACTTGAATATCACATCTCACCTCCACAGTGATGTGCAGGATACAGCAAATATTACAGGAGATGCTCCAAGAAAACTCCAGCCCTCTCAATAGGCAGTAGGAAATTCACCATTATCATTGCCTGGTGACCAGCGGCCATGCTGAGACAGTTGATTGCATTTTCTATGATTATTTTTGCTATTACTAAAGTGGCATTAACAGTGGAACAGCAACATGAAGACATATTTTACTCTAAATTAAAAAAAAAAAAAAACAAAACACCAAAACTATTCATTATTCACCAAATTAATTCCATTAATTATTTCAGTATAATTCTTACATTCGTAAATTCCAAAATTTTCTAACCAAGCATGTAGCACAATAAGCATTTTAGACACTAAGAAAATACTAATAATTGGAGCAAAATTTTTTCAGCTGTGCTTTTTTTGTGGTTTAGTTTGTTCCCTAACAAATTTTAAGGAGAAAAACATATTTTTCTGACAACTTTTCTCACTTTCAAGTACTTTGCTAGAAAAAAATCTATTTTAAGTACCAGTGAAATTCATCATATCATGACAGGAAAGAAAAATTGTTTCATTTCATAAGATCTTCTAACAGCATGAGGCTAACCCCATGGTCTCTGAGACAGAAATTCTGCCAGGTATAGACTTAGGAAGAATTAGCAGAGAAAAAGAAGTTTCTCAGATTGAATTGTTAGTCATGATATGAAGAATGTGTGTCCCCTACAGATGTTATAGCTATTTGTATGATAAATCCTGATCATCACCATAGGAATTTTGCAGCCTTCTTTTAAATTAATGCTCAAGTTCAAATTAATCTTCTTTTGACAATGTTTGCCTAATATTTCAGTGTTGAACAACAGTTCCAGAGTTACATTTGCAGTGAGCCTACTGTGCACTTTAAAAGCTGTATTTCTGACTTTGTACTTGCTTCAGAAATACTCCCTTTAATTCTTCAATGCTTCACAAATATTTCTAGGAAAGACGAGTATAATAAGCCTAACAAGGGCACATCTAGACTTGCAAGTTAACTGGAATTAAGATTAGCATTAATTTAGAGCACACAACAGTTGTAGAACAGCTCCTTGGAAAAAAAATAAGCATTTCTAGAATAAAATAACCTCATTGTCATGTTCAACACTTGAACCATTTTGAGTAACAGAAGATAAACAAGAACAAAGTATGTTTGTTCCAGTTTGTGGGATCGTTCCTTTACTCAGGAATGACAGTCTAGGGAATTCAAAATGAAATGAGGGATGCGAAAATACCTTAAGGTGTCTCCAAGGAACTCAAGGTTGTATAAATACAGACTGATTGGTGTCAAATGGCAGCAGCCCTTTTAAAACCAATGCTACATTTACAGCCTTCAAAGGCCTGTGTAATGCAGAACATGGTGCTACCTAGGGCACTGCACACCCCATGTGAAAGAAAGACTTTTTTACAAGGATGCGTCCTTCCTCTGCCTGCCTACATGCTCACTGAGGCAGCAGGAGCTCTGGGCTTATGGTCTGATTCTGGAAAAGTCACAGCAAACTCTTCGGTGGAGTAACAAGAACAGTGATGTTTTATTTGTTGGTACATGTCGAGTTGACCTCCGTATCTCCACTTCTCCTCTGCTCTTACATATTGGGAACAGAAGAGAAATTCTAACCCCTTGTACCATCTGACTATCACGAGTAGCTTCTTGGTGGAAGAACTGAGTGCTGTCCCTGTAAAGGGAAGGCTGCTGTACTTCTCATGAAGATAAGGGAGTTTTCACCCTTGGTATTGCTGGCCATGAAATGCTCATTGAGCTTATGTAATTTCGGTAATTTCTTTTTTCTTAAAATGCCATTTTAATTGTGTGCTTAATCTGTTTTCTCTTCTAGCTTTTAACATCTACCCTTGGTTGTTAGCTGAAAGCTGTCCCAAAAGACATAGCACTTAAAAGACTGAGGCGTTACACCTCCATAATTCTCAGTCCAAGTACAGTATTAAGGGTAAAAAATAAAACGGGACCAGGAGCTCTGGGGCAGAGAGTCCTGGTGGTACGTACTGAGCAGGCACTCGCCATAGCTGCAATAATGCCGAACTTTCATCACTACCTTGGGCTCCCTAGGACATACCATACCCCTGCCTTCACTGCCAAGGGGAGCAGTAGGCAGAATAGTGCACCTAACAGGAGAACTGCTTCAAAACACAGTGTCCGAAACTTGTAGCTTAATCCACCAGGCAAACTGAAGCTCTGCAGAGAACATATTCCACTCAGGAGAAAAGTGAGATGTGACATTCTGTTCCACACCCTAGTTTTGGTGACTTTGCTAAAATAAAGGGGGTAATGACAGACAATGTGTGAAGCTATCCTCCATGTAATCCCGCCATGTTTTGTCACAATCCAAGAACCAATCTTAATGCATAGAGTTCATTCAAGCAGTATTTAAAGCAAGTAACCTCAAACTCACAGACTAAAATCATAATAGAAGCAAGATGACTCGAGTATACAAGATGTAGGAACTGGCTATTTAAACACTTCCTGATGTAGATTTCACTTCTACATAGTTCCAAGATAAAATCTAATGTGGAAAGAAAAAGCAACATAATGCCTCACATTTCAAACACAAATCCTGGTGTAACTGGGATAAAAGGAAACATGCTATTCCATAAACACTCTGATTAATATATATTGTAAAATTCGTAACATTATAAGCAATTATAATCACTGCATTAAGCAAACCATATAGAAGATAACATTGGCCTAAAAACAAAATTGCCGTAACAATATCAGGTTTCCTGTTTAAAACAGACTTTTTTAATCTTAACAAAAAAGGTATTTAGAATGACCTTTTCAGGCAACGGACATTTCAGCTAGTTTCAGGGCAACAGCCTATTCTTAATTTATTATTGTTTAACTTCAAGAAACACCCAGGAACAGTTAACTGAATAAATAACAGTCCAGTATTAGGATCTCTGTTTTTTTCTCACAACTGTTCTCCTGTTTGCCATCCTGTGTTTTTTGTCTTGTTAGATACACATTAACCTGTTAGACTGACCTTCACTTCTCTCCCAGTCCCTACAACACATTGCAATCCTTTAAAAAGACAACTTGAGAGAGACTGCCTTTTGGTAAACCTCCTCAACTGAGCTCTACAGACTGGTCTGGCATGCATTGTGTACATGCATCTGTCACGAAAATTTGATGACGAATCAACTGTTTCCTGACAGATAGGCTGCACTGACTTCAAATTCCCATGATATGTCTTTGTCCACCAGGAAGAAAAACATTCTCCTCTATAGCAGTGATCATTCTCAAACTTCACTTCAATCCTCCATTTGCTTTACTCTGTATTATCATTTATTTGTATTATAATCTTTCTGGATCAATTAAAGCCTGTTGTAAGATACATCTTCCTGATCATCTTTTAGGAAAATGTAAAGAGACAGCAACTGATGAAAGCAAATGTTTCACAGTAATAATGCTGTTCTCAGGGGGTGAGAAATGAAGATCCTTTTTAAGACTGACCTACCCCAGTTTGTTTAAAACTAAACTGAATTTGAACTGATAAACTATTCTTCTGAGATTAACCTGAATAGTGTACATTCAGTAAAACACTGTAAATCTAAACATACCTGAATTGGAGTCAAACTTTGTTTCTGACCTGCAAAATAAAATAAAAAGATCATAAGTTACAAGAACTGCTTTATGCTATAAAAGCCATTTGCCAGACTGATCCTCTCAGCAAATGTAATTTTTAGCAAGGCTAGTAACTAACTTTGTACATTAATATTTAATGCATTCAAAAGCATTTACATCCAAATAATTACTATTATCTTTAATATTTTGCTGTTTTCTACAACATAGAGTTACAAAGAAGATATTTTAAAAGTCAAATCACAAAATTAAGAAAATAAAATATAAACTTAAAACAGGATTGAATTATATATTGTGAATCATAGCATACAGTTGTTCGTATGAAATAAATAGTTTTCATTCATTTTCATTTTTGAAAAGTCATTAAGAGGATTTAATTTATTCATGAATGTTTCCAATCTATTTTTGAAGCAGATACCATTTCATTAATGTCATATGTATTGTGTCCAATGATCTGTACTTAATTGTACAACATCCTAGGAGGTTTTCGTTTGTGTGTGTCTTCAATTTACTCACTCTGCACATAGGAGTAAGTGGTTCGATTTTCTTAAAAGTGGAAAGCGGGGGATGGGGGGGAGAGGGGGAGAGAGGAAGGGAGCCAGACCTAAATTTTAACTTGTTTTAAAGTCTTTGCAAAAGGACAATGAAGTGTGCATTATGCACCATTAGCTTTGGTCGCGCACTGCAGATTTTTCTCTCTCTAACAAGTAGTGTTTTCTTCTAAGGGCTTAGCACTTAGCAAATGAAGCCTCTAACCTGTATATTTAATAAAAGGAAGAAAAAATTAGCCCTTGTGGGAACATCATGTTTCAGATATCGGTTAATAATACTTGTAAATGTAGAAGCCTTTGAAGATCTCAATTCAACTGTGGGAAAACTTAAGTTGGGTAATTACTCAAGATGCTGCTGATGTGCTGTCAAGCAGAATTAACCCTATGACTAGGCCTATCTACACAATCTGCTACAAGACAGCATTGTCTATATTGAGATCTCAAACCAATTAACGGGCATGTTCCAATCAGATTTATATCACCCAGTAACAATCAGTTGTACACATGGTCATGGCTGTCACAGCAGGACACAAGGTCTGCCCAGCGGGAGACCTGTTAAAGTATGTTACGTTGGCAGCAAAATGCATTTCCCCAGAAATTCTAAGGAGGAAATACAAGGTTGGATCCTTTTACATTGCATCAAGGAGGGGATGTATTTTGGGAAGTTACAGTCCTTGTTTCAGAAACAAATGACCAAAGCTCAAAACTAATTGCAGATTTATTTTCTTCTTTTATATTATAAACTTGTACATGCAGGTACATGTAGATGTATTTTACATGTACTCTATATATTTTATATAACTGGCATTGTAATTCCATACCAAGATCTATGCTACAGCAAGCAAATATCAAATCAATCATAACTTAAAAAATGAACAAGTTCACACTATTAGTTAAAGTTGTCAGAAAGGATTCGAATCAACTCTCTTCTCCCATCCTGCTCATTTGCCACCTTACTCCATTGCTCACAATACTTTATGTCTTCAATATAACTCTCAGAAGGAGAGATGAAAGGGAAAAAACGTAACATATCTTCCTAATTGGTACTCAAAAAGTACCACCAAAAGCACCGAACAAAGAAAGTATGTTGGTGATGTGCCTTCACAAATACCACCACCAGTAACTGCCCAGGGCATCAGCCCATACTCAGTTCGGCTCTGTAATTCAGTTCGTATTTATACCCAGCAGCAGAGAGTGCCCACCCTGTGGAAAGTGGTAACCTGGGGGGGAATTTCAGTGAATTCCAAGGAAAGCCACTTAATCAGTGTTTTATTTACAATATTCTCCTCAAGCTGCTGTATATCTGCCTACACTATTCTCTCTTGCTCATCCCTGTATCAGCAACACCTCATCTCATAGCCAGACACAACATATGAATATGACTCTCAGCTTCTGTTTATCTGCACAATCAACTTCTCTCTGCCTAAATTCTAGATATTTGCTATTAGTCAAACAAAACTCTTGCTCCTCAGCCTGCATGGCTTTGTATGGATGTATGCACTGCAATTTGTGGCATCAACAAACTGGCCCAGGGGCCAAGGTGGCAGAATGTGTATGGAGAGGAGGGTCACAAAGGTCACTGGGCACTGTAATGAGTACCAAAGCCCCAAACAGTCATAAATTACTGGACAACAAATCAGAAAACTGATATGGGGGTGATAAATGAATAGGACTTTGTCTGGCAACAGCAGAACAGCTATGAAAGAAAACACAACATGGGAGGTAGTACTAGGAGCCATGGAGTGTAGAAGGGTCACCCATGTTATGGTCACAATTTCCTCTTGGGAAAACATTGCAAAATTTAGGACACACTATTACAGAAACTGTTAGAGATCTTAGAAAGGCAAAGAAAAAATTGAGGAAAATAATGCAGCATCTTTGGCATTGCAACTAAGCAACAAATACCAGATGTGAGAGAAGCACTCTGCAAGAACACAAAGTCATCTTGACTACTTGAAGGAATGACAAAACTCCCAGCAATTTCAATGGAAGCAGCACTTTTTTCCTAGATCCTCCAGTATTTACATCTTCTTTAGTTGCAGGTAGGTGTTAAAAATGTGCACCTAAATACGGCCATTAAATAAGATAAGTAGTGAAAGTACATTCATGTTCTGCTACACACAAAAATATTCACTCTGACTCCTTTGTACTTTTAAAGCTATGTTAACTAGAAGGAAAAACCTCATCACTGTTATGACAGTACATCCTCTGATACTCAACCTAAGCATCCTGCCAGACCAGATGCACCTTACAGTGCCAGGTCCTAACTGTACAAATTGTCTTTTATCATTTATTACAAAAAGAGGGAAGAAAACCTCCAATGAACAAAGAATAGCTTTGTGTGTATTTTCTCTACTTCTGCCTCATAGAGTACTCGAAAGTCAGGTAATCATTCATAAATATCTTTGGAAATAGTCTATATGCATAAAGAGAGCAAGATCGTATTTATAAAGTGCTTTCCATTTCCAACTGTGATATGGCTCAAATACACACAACACATGGCAATACAAATGCCAAGTAGGCTCAACTACCAGCAGGCAATATGCAAGGAAATAGTGAGCTACTGGAAAGGTTTAGCTAAGGACAAGGTGTTGCAATGCTTTTAAACATCCCAGAAATAATCAAGTCAAACAGAAACAATAAAATATATGATGATCATTTTATCTGTACTGAGAAGAGGTGCAGGGTTTCAACCTGTTACTTTTAAAAGGCATCTTATACCAGATGCTCAGACTGCAGGTACTGAGAGAAATGGAGTAAATGATAAATCACTGTGTGTTCCTATAGCGTGAATTTTAAACTACTGCCTTCATAAGTATGACTGAACTGCAGTTGTTCAGTGCCACTACTACAGTATGACCAGACACACTACAGCTGAAGCTAAAATAGAGCCGCTACTTGCAGGGAAGCAGGCCTTTGGCAAGGAGAGAGGAAAGGGGCTTACTGCAGAACCTCTGCAGTTGTATTACAACTGCCTTTTCTTTTACCCTTCGTGATAAGGTATTTAACACGTTTATATAGGTTTTGTTGAAGGAACATGGGGAACAGCCTTTGAAAGCCCCACAGCTTTCTCAGAAAGTACTGTGCAGTTCTAATTCTTTTGGTTTAACATGGAAGGAATCTCTTGGCTTTCTTACACCTTTGCATTAGCAATTTTAAACCAGGTTGTTCCTTTGCAAAGTTTTTTTTTAAAGATGCTAAACACAACACTGGTAGGGCTAGACATCCAAAATACTACTCCCCTCTGAAAAGGACTTTGGCAGGTTAAAGGTCTGTTACTGTCATAAAGATGACAGATGCAGCTTTGGTAAATCTTAATTTTCAAATAACTGTATTGCATATTGGCATGGGCAGTTTGCTGAAGAGACAATGATCTCCGATCTGCAGGCTTCCGATGCAGTCCAAGCTAACCAATGTGTGAGCAGAATAAAATAATTCTTCTCTCTTTTTTGTGTTTGCCCTCAGTGGTACAGGAAATAGCAAGCTGGAGTATCAGTGTTCCTGGCTACAGCATTGCTAGCAAGTTAAAGAAGGCCAGAACAGAAAGGCTCAGTTGTGAGCATGTCCCTGGACACTGTGTTGGCCCATATCATGCTTACGAGAACTAGTTTCTCTTAGACAGGACTTAGGCAAGCTTCAGGGGAGGCTCGGGCCAGGGACCATTCCCCACAAGCAGGATCAACCAGACTGCTCTGTTTCAGAGGAGAGCAATGTAGGCTAAAAACACTAGCCATGTCTTGCCACTTGCTTTTAGGGCCAGAGAAGAGACTTTTGTCCATTTTATTTACAAGTATGGACACAACCCTTCTGAAAACACAAACCATTACTTGGAAGCAGTCACTGCTCTTACTCATGAGTCCAAGCTCCAAATAACAAGTTGAGCTTCCAGAAAAAAAACTCACAGCAGTATTCCAATGTGAAAATTAATACCTAATGCAACTACCTAGGAATTTCTGAGACAATCACTGTCAGGGAATTTGAGAAGTCCCCAAGCTTTAAGAACCACATAGCTCCTTGGGCAATGGAAGGAGCGAAGCTGGGCTTGCTGCTGTGTTGTGGCCAGAGGACAGATTCTGTGGTGTCACAGGCTGCAAAACAAATAACAGGCACTTCCCAGAGCTGGACATTCCTAATGCCTCTCTCTCTTCCACCCTCATGTGAATTTTCTGTTATAACACAATAATACCTATTATTTACAATAATATTATCTACTATAATCTAATAATACAGTTGAACTCTTGTTCAGGTCTCACCTCTTGAGACGGCTTGAACGTGATCTCTCTCCTGACATTCTTATCATTTTAAGAACTTAATATCTTTGAGGTTTAATAACTACTTCCCTGCCAAATTTGGCTGAAAGTGGTAAGTAGATTAAATGATACAGTTTTATTATTAGGAAAGAACTGACATGGAGTCAGCATAATGCTGTAAGTCTTACTTCCTTAGGAAGCCTAGTTAGAGAAAAAAGTGTGATTCACTGTTGATAGATGCTATGACAATTTCTGTTTTGCACATCGATGAAAAGCCAAATTCAAAAAGAGCACTTTAACATCATTGAATTATTTAGGTTGGAAAACACCTTTAAGATCATGAAGTCCAGCCATTAACCTAGTGCTGCCAAATCCACCACTAGTCCATGTTTCTAAGCACCACATCTACATGTCTTTTAAATACCTAAAGGGATGGTGATGAATAGCCTCGGGGTGAGTTCTGTCCAGAGTTCATTTTAATGTGAGAGCTATAAACAGATAAACATAGAAATCTACAGCTTCTGCAGTCATAATCCATAACAATCTGCCCTACCTGATTTTACTTGAGGTACATACATATACATAGTCAAGCATAAGGCAAGTTAAGACCAGCTGAAAATTAGTTCTTCCAAGCAGGGTGACTGATGAACAGTCAATACAAAGCAGTACAAATTTCAAAAAAGGGAAATCACATATCGGACTTTAAAGTTTACAAGGAATCCATTGAAATTTTATACTGAAAATAGTTCATAGTAGAATCACTAAAAATTATCTGTACAAGCGATTGTCCCCTGTACTCATCACTGGTGACGGTACACCTCCTGTGTTCAGTTTTTAGCCCCTCACTGCAAGAAGGACACTGGGATGCTGGAGCGTGTCCAGAGCAGGGCAGTGAAGCTGGTGAAGGATCTAGAGCACAAGTCTGATTGGGAGCTGGGGAGCTGGGGAACCTGGAGAAAAGTAGGCTCAGGGGAGACCTTATAACTCTCTACAACAACCTGAAGGAAGAGTATAGCCAGGTGGATGTTGCTCTCTTCTCCCAGGTAACAAGCAATAGAATGAAAAGAAACGGCTTCAAGTTGCACCACAGGAGGTTTAGACTGGACATTTGCAAAATTTCTTCATGGAAAAGGTTGTCAAGGACTGGAACAGACTGCTCAGGGAAGTGGCTGAGATACCATCCCTGGAGATATTTAAAAGACATGTAGATGGGGCACTTAGACAAATGGTTTAGTGGTGGACTTAGCAGGGCTGGGGTAACAGACTCAGTGCTTCTAAAGGTCTTTTCCAACCTACACAATTCTATGATTCCTAAACTGGTGAGAACCAACTCACTCAAACAAATGTTATGAAATAGAAGCTACTGATTTTCATGAAGTTTTTTAAGCAAACTAAGAGTCAGTCAGGACAGATGAAGTTGCTCAAGTAGTTCTGTTAGATCTTATGAGAAACACTACAGCAATGACTTCATATGGGCTCTCCTAACCAGACAGCCAATACTGATTTGTCATTTGGCATGCTCAAATGATATAAAGATCATTAAGAAAGCTTAAAGACCACTAATTAAGCACTCAGCACTGGGACAAGGAAATTCCTTGAAGGGATCTAGCCTAGGGACTGAAATCCTCCCTTGTGTTGTGAAGGCAGGAGTGGTACAATGTTAATGGTACAATAATATTGCCCAGCCACATTTTCACTTTCTCATGATTGGATGTCCAAGAGATGTTGAGAAAACCTGACACAGCTCAACAAAAACCAAATGGAAACATAGATAAGGCTATTGCTATGTCTCCTAGCACATGTTCAGAAGAGCCAACACCGTTACCAAGAATTCCTTCCAGGAAGCAATAAAAGCAGCAGTGGGTGATTTATGAAGACTTGGCAATTCAGTCCTTGGCCCTAAAATTGAAAACTGACAGAACAATAATATTTCTTTTTTTAAAAGGAAATCATTCTCCCAGGCTTCCCAGTTCCCATCTATACCACATCTTTCTCACAGTCCTGCATATGGTAAAGGATATGACCACCATTTGTTAAATATGGAATAGCTTCTTTCCTAGGGCAATAGTGTGAATCATGGATTTCACTCAGTTCCATTCTAACCTCCTCTTGCCATGGCTGTGGACAGAACGGTATCTTTGTGTAAGGTACAAGAAAATGCCTTAAAAAATTCAAGTCGGTGCAACCTTGCAAAAACACTTGCCCTGAGAAAATATTGAGGATTTGGGGGCATAGGTGAACTGATAAAGAACTCTGTGAACTGATACAGAAAAACACAACCTTGCTGTGGAGGCTGTCCAGCCATGATAAATGTGACTCACAAAAAAATTAACATGAACAGGTATGGTTGGTAAGTATGAGGGCTTATTCTTTGTCTTTTTAGTTTTCTATCAGATCAGTGTTCTGCACTGAGACATGTTCCAGCCACACCAGATTAGGTCCAGTGGAGAGGAAGCCATGAAAAAACATCCTAGAGAAAGGTGGGGGTAGCAGGGCTCCTTCTTTTAGCATAAACCTACAGCTAGATTGGAGTAAGTGTAACACAAAACTACATAAGGGGAGTCTTGCAGAAATGGAGGTCCTTGAGATTAGTTTATTGTCTCTCTCATTTATTGCTTTCCATAGGGCAGCTGTACTGGGATGTAGGAGACTGTCTGGCGTGAAAGTTCAGAGATGGAATAATTAGATTCAATGGCATGATTATGGATTTTATGTGTGAGGCACCTTTGTTTGTGGAAAAAGTTAAAGCATGTCCTCCATAAAGCTTGGGAGGTTTCTCATAACACTAGTACAAGTAGGTAGATGAAGAGATGTCAAATTCCTAGTTGTTTCTTTTATCTTTTCTGTGATAGAGACGAATTCTGTTTTAAAGACTTACCAAAAACCAGGTCTTTCATCTGTAGTGTAAAATTCATGTGTTCCCTGACCTCATGTGTCACATGGTAATGAAACAACGTAAATCAGAACTGTTAAAAGTTGAGGTTTGTTAATATTACTGCGGAAGCTCTAGTCTCTTTCCTAGTTAAACTGACAGGTCCATAGTCCAAATATATATATATTTACAGATTACAACGACATAAAGAAAAAAAATTAATGGACACCCAATGAGAAACAAATGTAAATGCAAGTTTCAGATGACTATCTGGAAATTACAAAAAAAAAAACCACCAAAAAGCCCCCCATGCCACCACAAAAACTACTTGCATTTTAACTGGGCAGTGGATTTTCTTTGTGTTGCACTACCACCTTACTCCTAAGAAAACACTTCACTGATTTACACTCTGTGAGGACAATGTAGTAAACATCATACTTTTTGCATTCTGTTATGTATGTTTCCCTATCACTTTTTGTCAGCTGTCTGGGCTGAATCAGTGACCAAGATACAGGAATCTATCTTCCCTGGTTGAGGAAGACATTATATACTGATATTTTGGGGTCAGTAAACAAAAGAAGATGAACTCCTATTGGCTTCTCCATTTGTTCCCACTCTTGCCAGCCACTTCAAACAACTGGCTGAATTTGATGTAGACCAGAGGTGGCAAGAGCTCCCAAGGCAACACAAAGACTTTTGGGAGATTGGGCTAAGGCCGGTCCACTCTCAGGACACAATCAGTCAGGTGTCTTCTTCGGGTGCCCACTGGCCTAGGATTTATTAAAAATAAAAAATAACTTCCCTCTTTCCCTCCCTCCTCCCATAAAATCCACAGGGAGTCTCAAAGAGAATCCAAAAACAGGGAAATTTCCATATAGCTCATTTCACATAGAGAAATCCAGCACATTAACTCAAGACTACGCCAAAGCATACTGTGCTCTTGAGATAATCACAGGTAAATCTCATATTGCAGTTTTTTCCCATGTTAGATGGATTGTGAATGCAACTGGAAACTAGTTCACACTCATTTTTGTGAACTACTGCTGTTCAAATCTCACTCCAGAAGAAAACCTAGACTTTCTCCTTCAGATGGTAGAAAGAAAGTCTGTCTTGAAGGTAGAAGGTGAAATCCTGGCTCCACTGTATTTATTTTCCAAATATGAATTGACTTCAACACAGTCAGGATCTCCCCAACAAAGATTTACCTGTTGTAAGCAGGAGAATGTCTAAATGGCAAAGTAGAAAACCAGGTTATGGAGTCTCTGGATCCCCACTTTGCACCTCCAAGCTAAGCACCATAGTAAGACGTGACATGAGACTACTGTCATGGCTGTGTTTGTAACCATCAGTTTTTCAACTCAAAAATTCACATTATTACTCAAGTTTCTGCAGGTAATCTTCCTAACAGAGATGAAGTGTTTCTTTCATTTTACAGACAGTCTCTTGAGAACAACTATCTCTACCACATCTGGTGATTCTAGAGCTACATCAATTGTACTTTCCTTTGTAACCCCAGTTTTCTAAATATTATTAGCGCTATCCTGACCATCCTACTTCATGCTCTTGCAAAGATACCTCCTCAAGTGAGAGGGACTGAGTCAGTGTGAACTGAGGGGGGAAAAAAGGCAAGAAAAAAACTAAATTCTTCATCAGAATGAACACAAGCAGCCAGAAATAAGAAAAAACACATGAACAACAACTGTATCTGTTCAGAACAATGCCATGATCAAGAGAATTCAATCAGCCCTGCTACTAGCATTAAATTTAGAGTCGTAATTCCCACAGTACTTCTAAAGAGTATTTTTCATGCAAGACAAAAAAGTTAGTATTTCTTTCTTAATCCTCGCTCCTATTCCTAAACCAGCTCTCTATGTGTGCTAATTGGGATGGATGAAAATACAGTAAGTAAGGCAATTTTCCTGGGTTTTGTTTTCATAACTGCTTGAATTCTAAAAAAGGCATCTACTTTTTTCTCCATTATCAGGTGAAATGCTGTAGCATGGATCCAGCATTGCCACCCAGTAGCTCTTATAGCTGCCTATAAGTAATGCTAACGCACAAACCTCAGTATCTGTCAATGCAGTGGAAGACTGTGTTGCAATTACTTGACGTAGATGCGTGTAGAAACAAAATATTATAAAAATTACTACTTTTTTTCCGGTCATATTTCCTGTTTTACCCGAATGTTATCTTGCTGTCTTATTTATCATAATTTTATCTTTACTGTAAGATTAATTTTACTATCCCACTATTATTTACATTGCTTCTCTTGTATCCCTTAATGGGTTGAATGACTTCACCATTCTCTGAGTCTGTGAAAAGACCTTATACAATTATGTATGGAATATACACATGATTACACATAAACTAAGAGACAGAAATCTCAAAACTACATTCAGCATACTCACTTGAATAAAGGAGTCCCACAAACAACACATTTGTATATTCCTTGAGCTTTATGATGTGTATACTCCCCCTCAAAGGCACTGGGGAAACAACAGCACAACATTTTAAAATTAAATAAAGGAATTTGGGTTTTTTTTAATTATCAAAGTGGCTAAGTCTTTAGAAAATATTATAGAAAATCCTCACATTTTCAAAGCTGGCAGTTAGTTTTTATTAAAGGCAGCAAATAAATCCCACGCAGGAAGAGGGGAATGTCCTCATTAGTGTGCCTCAGGTGTTACACATCATGCAAAGGGAAGCGACCATCCCACAGTTCAAAGGCCAGAACTACAACACCACCAAGAAGGCACAAAACTGGACCCTTCCCCTGTCTGGCAAGTGAAACATCCATTTTTTGTGAACATGGGTTGTTTAGCACGGAGCTCAGCCTGCCACCCCTGCCTGGGCCGGTGTCTGTGTCGCGTGTCCGGCAGCCGCAGCAGAGCGAGGTGTGAGGCGCTTGGCCAGGCTGCCATTGCTGCCAGGGTGGAAGAGGCACTGTGGCTGAAAATGAAATAATTGGTGCATGATTTCAAGCTGTGTGTGCCTTGTATTTTTGGTTGGAAAGCAATATTCCAGCTTT
Organism: Acropternis orthonyx; assembly: GCA_035583155.1. NCBI lineage: Eukaryota > Metazoa > Chordata > Aves > Passeriformes > Rhinocryptidae > Acropternis > Acropternis orthonyx. The sequence continues at coordinate 33,122,824 of JAWWEU010000040.1, read as the reverse complement.
AAGGGAATATTTTTCTAAGTTAACAATCTAAAAGGCTAGGAGGTCATTCACCTAATACAAATCAGCTGTGCTAGCCCAACAAAAAGCCTATGTGCTCAGCAGCTTGTTTTTATTATCCTTTCACCCTTTTTATGAGGTCCAATTTTTTTTTATAAACAGGATTTTTAAGAATGACCTAACCTGCGATTGTTTGTGTGCATTAAATCACGTTGTTGGTTGCGTACACAAGCGCGCGGAGGGCGGGGGAAGGCAGCCCTCCCGGTGGAGCCCGCCATGCTCTGCCCCACCGGGGCTGTGGCAGCACCACAGGGCACCAGCCGTGCCAGCCTCCCCTGCACACTTGGCCACCGCACTCAGCACTGTCAGGAAGAGCTCTGCCCATTAAGCGGGACCGCACGTGCAGCTGGGAGCCCTTTCAGCTCATGAATGAAAACAAGCAGTTACATCATTAGTACATTTGGAGCAGAGGTAAAGCCAGGGCCTTAGGCCAAGCTCAGTTGTATAAATTAGACAACAAAAAATGGCTGGGCCTTGGCAAGTTACTTTTGTGCTGCAATCAGCTGAGAGAGAGAGACTTTATTCACTAAAAACAGTCTTGGAAGTGAGTCTTTTTTCCCCTCCAGGACTTGAGGCTGGTTTCCAGCGACTAAAGCCATGTGAGGGCAGTTATTGAAAATTTTTGACATTCCAACCACAAATGAGCCAATAAATACCTTCTCCACATGTGCTTCAAAAAGAAATTGGAGTGGGGTGGAAAAGAACTAAATTATGCTACCTTCTTTCTGCAGCCAAAACGTCTATACTTACAATGGCCACCTTCAGAACTCCAGCCTCCTGGCACAGGGCCATTTCTCTCGTGGTTCTGCTTACTGCGATGTCTTCCAAAAAAAGTGTACCTAAACCACTATTACTTCCACACGTTTTGTAGTAAACTAAAAACAGACTCTAAACATAAGCCTGGTGACTTTATAAGACATGCAGTGTTCATTAAAAGAAAAAGTCGCATAAGACCTTTGGCCCTGGCCACCGTGTTGCAGATGCTTGTCTTTGCAGTAGTGTTAATTTGTAGGGGTTAGTAAACAAGTGCAGAAATCCTGGGGAAAAAAAAAAACCAACAAAACTTGGTGGGGAAGGTGAGGCAACCCCAGCAAGAGGAGGAGTGGAAAAGAAAGATGCCTGTGTTTTGAGATCTGAGTTTGTTTCATCCTGCCTTACCTTTCAGTCCCTTTTTCCTGAGTGACATGGTACTGCAAGGGTGTCAGCCGCTTCCTCAGCTCCTCTTGGGAAAAGACCACCTTACAGTCCTTTTTATCCCTACATGACCCTGCAAAGTGAGAGGATATGGGAGAAGGAGTCTTTTAGCTTAAATCCTGAATAATTGCTTTGGCAGACAGCCACAGCATAGCTTCTGCATTCACTTGTCAATGACCAGACCGGTCCCTAATGCACGAAGAATAGCTCAGCTGTACCGCAGCTGATTATTTCTTCAAATCCAAGTTTAAAAAAGAATTTTTATAGAGAGCCAGGTAATTCCATTGGAGCAGTGACAATGTGCTACAGCCAAAGCCCTCCGATGTGTTAGACACTAAACTGTTGCGCACACAATCATTCACAAGAAAGTACCATTTTTCCGACCATTAAAAAAAAAAGCCCTGTAAAAAACCCAACTACAGCTGAAACATTCTTTACAAGACATCTATATTGAAGACTTATGGTAATGGGCATATGATGTTTAGCCACAACATCTAGCAGTTTCATTACCCTCAAAAAGAGCTGAAAAACAATTTTAAATTTTTAGAATTATAATAAGGTGGATTTAACTTTTAGTTGCATTCTCATTCTTTATAACAGCAGCCATTTTATTTTTTCACTGTTGAAGCACTAGGAGTCCTGAGAAGCAAGTAATTTCTTTATGCACAAAGCTGTACAAGGTTCAACAACGAACTTGTAAAATTTAAGGTTGTTATTGAAATTACCCTCCTTTGAAAATCTCAACTTATGCAATGCTTAGTTCACACAGAAAATCCAAGGAATACGTAAGGATTACTGTAAAAAACCACATTAGTATAGTGCAAAAAATCACATCAGGAAAGAAAAAAACAACAATAAGGTTGCTTTTGGGAATGAAAACTCCCAAAGTAGTAACAGAAATTGCCAAATAATCAGGTAACTTTGATAATCACTGGCAAAAACGAGCTGACAAAATACAGCAGAGAAAAGCACTCTAATTATGACAGTAATTAAAATATGGTACAAGCAGAAATAAATAGTGCCGACAAAAATATTTTTTGCTAGTAACACATATACACTCATAAAAAGACCAATTGTGTTCCCAAAGTAGAGGCAACAGAGCTACCCATCTGTATGTCATTTAGTACAGGAGAGGCAATGGCAGGTTTAAATTACATGGTATTGGATTGCAATTTCCTAACATTGGATGCTTTTCTGCTTTTTTACCTTGAGTCATTACTAAGGAGCGTTCATAAAAAGTAGCTTAAAGCACAGATGCTTGCAAATCATTTAAGAAAAGATGTTTCTTTCTTCCTCCCCCTCTTCTTTTCTCAATTTTTTAATGTGTGGGTGTGGGTGAATAGGGGAGAGAGAAAAAGAATAATGCTATTGGTCACTATCGACTAACCATTAACTCTAGGAAGTATTTTCAGGAAGAAAAAAAGTAAAATTGAAAACATCTGATTGAAGTAAATAGTGCAAACATAAAAGCTTTACTACTGAAAGAAACGTATTGAAAAGCGACTTTATTTCATAGATTAGAAATTACTTTTCATCTAAACATTCTTAAAAACAGATTGTTTTCCACTCTAAGCCATCTCATTAGCTGTGCTGCAGAGCCCTCATTTTAATGGCAAGCTTTGAAAGAGCGCTGCTGTATGCCTTTGTTAGCTTCAATCTTATTTGGGAGAGGGATAAAGATTTCATTCCAGGTCTCTTTGTTTGTCTTTCAAGAACCACTAAAGCAGTATTCACAAATTTTGCAGGAATGTGCCCTGTGCCATAGCTTACAAATTATTTGGTTTTGGTGCACTTAAAGGTCACCTTCCAAATTAGCAAAATTTTCCTACATCCTGGCTTTTCAACCTTAAATGTAAATATTGTTTCCTAACTGTAAGTGAGGTTTGTTCTTTATAACATTTGGTTGCTTATTTAAAGATGTCAAACTTTAGAGGTTTTTATTCTCCAAATGTGCAGGACTCTAGGACTAATAAGTCTTTCGAAGTATAGCTAACAGGGAAAGGAAGCATACACATTATATAAATAGCTATTGTTATCTTGCATTACACAGCTCAGAAAGAAACTGTTTGAGAGACAGTTTTTTATCTATAATTTCAGTCTTAAAATGTAGTCTGGAGAGCAGAAAATCTCACAAACTAATATCACTGTTAAAAATATATACCCATAATTAAAAAGAAAAAAAAAAAAAGGCAAATTAAGCATAGCTTCACTTTGAAGAAGGAGAAAATATTGAGTGTTTTATGTATTCACTCTTTACTCTCCTTAGGTATTTTTCATCTCTTTTAGAAATTTAATGTTCTTTAATCAATGGACTCACTATGTGCACAAGAAAATTTCTAGATGCTACTTGATCCACACACAGATCAGAAGTAGAAAGCATGTTAAAAAAAAGATTATTTTCCCACCTTCTTTTTAATAATTAACTGCATATTTTATAATACAAACAAGTATTCATGTCTACAGGAGAATTTTGCCAAACTGCAGTGGGGTAAAATGCAATTGACCCCAACAAAGGATTCTCCAGGTTTGTAATTTGAGTACGCATCAGCAAAAGGTTGCACTACAAATCATAAAGGAAATCTCTTGGTCCAGCCCTCAGCATTTAAGAATGGTCCTATTCAATTAATTGCACTTATTTTTTAACTGCTGGAACAAAAAGAATAGGTCAGTAAATGGATCACATTATTTTCATATTGCCAAAGAGCCAAGGAAGTAAAGCAAGACTCACCCCTGATGAAGAGGATGTAAAGGTACATTACCTGAAATGGATCTAGTCTACAAGCTTCTACAAAATGCAGTGAATCCTAGAAACCACTGGATGAGATTCTAGGAATACAGTCCTTTGGTTAGGAAAAAAATTACATGCAAGAGGGACAAAAGTGCTCAGCTTTTAGTAGAAGAGTGGTTGCTTCTGGTTTTGCAACTGTTCCAGGGGACAATACAAAGTTACACAAAGATATGCCCAATATAAGAAAAACTGTCGCTAGCAATGGTGATATTATAAAACTTGTTATTAAACCAGAGAATAAACGGGCAGGCTGTCAGTCTGGTTCTCCACAGACAGGATGAGGTTTGGGGTGTGGAAAGGGTTCTCAACAAAATTCTTCAGCAACTCAGGCATAAAGGCAGGCTCACAGTTCATTGGCAAATTACACAGTTTGAGGCAGATGAGAAAAAAGTCGTTAGTTCTACAAATAGCATGACATCAGTGTGATTACATTAAAAGTGAGACTAAATTAAATACAGTATGAGAATAACAGAGTCTGGATTCATAGGATCTATATTAGGACTCTGGAATGGATCTCACTTGTTCTTTGGAGGTCATGTTCTCGGCAATGACTTTTAGAAGAGCTCAGGACAGCTATGTTCTGAACTCCAGTTAGACACTGCTGTTAGGAGAGGTGAACACTGGCCTGCAAGGGCAAACAAAATTCCCTTTACATTCCACTGCAGGATCGTAGGTCAGATTAAATCTCTCTAATCAGCACACCGTGGTGCCTTCATTGGGGTTGGCACTCATGAAAAGAGCAGTGTGTCGGACACTGTCACCAACAGGCACTTGCCTTCAGCCTCCTGCCAACCATTACAGCAGTGCTAAAAGCAGTTACAATCCTGGAGCAGGATGGAAGGCTTTGAGAAGAAAAGACCAGGCTCACAAATCTCAATGTGTAAACATTAAAAAAATAAAAAATGCTGAGAAGGGTGAAATAAACACCAATAGAAAACCTTCTTAAAGCCTTCACAGTAGTCCTGTGGTTAGGAATGTTTTTTTCCAAAAAACAAGGCAATGTATGCTGCCATTTACTATTCACCTGCAGACTATGGGCATTTCAGCTCCAGAGTACGAATTAAGTGAACAGAAAGTATTTTCTCGGTGTTGACCTGATAATGAAGACATTAAGTGTCTCACCTCACATATAAATTCCAACTGACCTTTTCAAATCTGTGGTTCATAACATTCCTTCCCTATAAGCAATCAGAAGAAAACCAGCAACAAGATATGTTCAGACAGACAGACACAAGTTAGCAGATCATTACTCCTCACCACTCAGCCCCTTCACCTGTTCCAACATGCCAGAGGGTGGTGATTAGTGTCTGACATGCTCTGAAATATGGTGGCAGTTTGCCTGATGGCTTTCCTACTTCAAACAGTCTTTCGAATCATTCTAACAGTTTTCTCTTATGTTTTTTTGCTTCCTATCACTGAAATGAGTTCAATATTTCAACTGTGTGGAAGACACGGCATACATTTTCCCCCTTCTATGTATGCTTATGTTCCACTAGCGTTAATGGACATTACAGTCATGGACTGAGCACATACCACTTCAACTTCCTGGATTAAATACAGCAAGATCAAATGTTCCAGCAGAGCACAGCCATATAATAAATCGGGCTTCTAGTTTTCAGTACTACTTCTTTTAATATGTGCAAGCAGTTTTTTAGGGGCCTTCCAGCACATTTTATTATTTATATACCATCCCAGCCCTAATCCTGCAATGTGACCTGTGTAGGTAGACCCTTAGGAATATGCACAGCTACTTAAGGGTCTATGAATGTACATCGGATTACAGGATCTGGCTCTAAGTATACATCACTTTGCTTCCCAAAGTCTGACCCCCCACGGTGGGTCAGATCGTGGTTGATCAATGGTAGATTATCAGAAACTGACATTAAGAGGAATAATGCAAAGTTAAAAAAATCTTTGCATACATTTCTTTAAAGAAATATCCTTACATATGCTATTGGTAACAGTCAGTATTATTAAAACTGGAATCTCTTATTTTTTATTATTTCAAATTTCATTTACACAGTCTATGCCTCTTGTTGACAGTTTTGCCTCTCTGATTACAGAAAGGTAAATGCACAACTCTCTCACTTTAGTTTGTTCTCTGCAGCCTCTAGTCCACAGCCTTGGGAGAATGCCACAGTGTGCTCTCACTGCAAACAAGCCAGGTACTGCTCATCCAGTTTATAAAAGAACAACTCTTGAAAATACAAATCATTGCAAACAGTTCTATTGCCTTGTAAATTGGAAAACACAGTGTTATGAAACCTATATTTGACATATTTCTTTTTATAATCCCCTAACAAGCAATTTTAAATTAACTAAGCCTGCTGATGACTAGGATAGATGCTGCAAAAGAAACTCTGAAATGCTGGGAGGCCAAGTTTAAGTAAAATCCAAACTTCATCATTAAAAAATCCCTGTAAATGTTTTACACATTGAAAAACTAATCTGTGTTTCTCCTCTGAGGGATGGCTTCTTTGCTTTCTTGCTGTAGGTAGCTAACTCCCACCCGCTGTTGTAATACCATTTGCAGTTTCATGCACGCATTAGGAGTAATGGGGCGAAGACCATTTCCACTATATCATGCATTGAAAATCCGAAAGCCAGGTACAGGACAGCAGTTACAATTTTGGGTCAAATGCCAGGTTCTATCTTAAAAGTACACCACCCAAAAATTAACTGTGTTTAAAAAAATTATTTACTTAACACCCAGGAGGGTCTGATGGCCACAAGGGAAGGGCAAGCCCCTTCTTTGCAAATTTGCAAACTTCCCATGCAGTCAAGTAAAAAAGCTGTCACATTTATTTTTTCCACCTGGTCATCAACATGGCTCATGTTTAATACAAACACGTATATTCTGAGTCACTGTCAGAAACCTCCCATATAAGACAACAAATTTCTTAGTACCAAAAAAAAAAAAAAGAAAAGAAAAAAGAAAAAATTTTATAAAAGTCTCCATACTGCTAATTCATGCATCTCTACTGTGCACTTGTTTTCTTTCCAAAGAAAGTGATACTGGAACCCCTGCGGTCCCGTAGAGGCAGCATCTATGGGAACAGAAGCTGCCCTATTGTTTCCACACGTCTGCAAGCACGTTTCCAGCAAGTTACATGGCCATGCAAGCCAAAGAGACATTCCCTGGAAAAGAAATCTGAACCCTGCAAATGTAAAAACATTTAATAACAGACAGAAGTGGGAAAGGGAGAAAGAAAAGTGGCTCCTTTCACCCTCTCCAGCCATGTCTACTTTACTTCCTTATCGGACGTTGACGAAATAAACGTCACTACCAGCCACAACCTTCGTCTCACAATCTTTCCAAATTGTAACAACTGAGGAGTCCACCCCACCCTGTGCTACTTCGTGGAGGTGAAGTCAGCTTCCCCTGGAGCTTTTTCAGCTGTCATCTTCACTAGTACCACAGCAGTGACAGCATGTGGCTGCTTGGCAGAGGTTGGTGAATAGAAGAACTTTCAATTAAGTGGAGTAAAAGCTCATTACATTATAAACTGCCACATTTGTTATCGTTTCTGCTGAGATGGCCAAAGACAGAGCGCACAGGGCAGCTGACCTATTTGCCTTTCTCTGAGATGCAAACCAGGCAAGACAAGATCAAAATTTATTAGTACAGCAGTGGAGGGAGGAACGTTTCTAATGACGGATTTCTCTTTCTCTCCCTACTAACAGATAAAGATACTTTTGTTTTGCTGATATGATCCGAGCACCTTTCACAGGCACTATATTTGTTGAAATTAAAAGTAAGAAAGGCAAAGACACTGAGCACTCTCTATCTGGTCAGTAGATTTCTGTCAGAATCAATGAAAGGGTGCACAATGTACGAAAAGACATTTTATTAACAGCAGAATTAAGATTAATTTTAATAAGAGTGCTTTATGCTACTTTTGCATTTAAAATATTTCAGTAAGCCATCAAAATAAGCTTTTTCACACTGCTTTAATAAAGGTTTGACCCTGCAGCAGAAACAATTAAAGAGACAGCATTTGCCAGCAGTTACCGCAGTGGTGTGTAGCTTATTTTGGCATTCAGGCTGTTGCTAAATCCTCCTGCTGCTTCCTCCACAATAGTGATGTGTGGCCTGTGAAATGAGCACTGCATTTCAAGACTCAAGGTACCGGCAATTTGTACTTGGGATGAGGGTGGAGGAAAGGAGAGGGGTGGGGGAAGGTCTTTCTTCTCCTCCAATTCCCCACAACAGCCTAGATCTAACCCCCTGCAAAACTGTCTGTCTCACGCTGTGGAGGGTAAGGAACCCCTTCAGCAAAGACACAGGCAGGAATAGCCTGCTCTATGGCCTTTCATCCCACTTCTCCAAGCACTGAGGGACATAACCAGCATGAAGACAGAAACTGCTGGGACACTCTGTCCTCCAGCTTTTGCTCTGCTATGACATGAACTACTACAGAAAACACTGCAGCCCCCTGCCCTCTCAACCTGCTTCAGGGGTAAAGGTAGAGAAACAGCCAAAAAGGTTTGTAACTGCCAACTTCTTTTCCTAATGGGCCTTCTGGAACTCCTTGTTTCTTTAAAATTCAGCCATGCTTTATGGGTCAGAAAGACTGGGTCAAGCTCTATTAAAGGCTTTAAGAGGACTCAGTCAAGCCCTTCAACACTCTGCTCTCCTCAGGGCTCCCTGACCTGGGCCAGAGAACTGAGCAGGGTGCATAAAGCTGCCAGTGCTGCACTTGGGCTGCCAGCACCTTCCATCCCACAAGAACCTCTCCTCCAGCCAGAGCAGGGGGCACCTTCATAGCCTGGCCATGCATCCCTTCCCAACATAGCTTCTTTTGAAGGAATTCACAAACTGAGACACTTATTTAGCTTGTAACGAAGAACAACTATTTTCTGCTTCTTAACATTTTCGGAGACACAACTCCTTTCTACTTGTTTCCTCCCAAATAATAATCTGTGCTGTAGCAACCTGTGGTTAAACTGGCAGTTAAGTTACGGCAATGTTCGTGTCTCTAGTGCCTGACTTCCAGTCCACACTCTGGACCCATTCCATGTTCCATCAAATTCCAAGCTCACACATTCACTAAGTGACACATTTGATCATCTCCTCCACTGCTTCCCAACACAGTCCTACTGACTTCAGGGTTCACATTCACTTCTTACAGCTTTTCTTGCTTGTACTCCCTCAGCTTAGCAACATAAAAAATGCCCTTCCTCTTTGTGTGCTGTCATCTGTCCTTTATACCACATTCTTCTCTAAAACCTTCATCACATACTCCTCAGAGAAATGACAAAGCCAAGGGTTGCTTTTAATTGCAGGGGGAAATTGAAGACAGTCCTTAGAGGACTTCTCAGATCTCCTGTTAAATACTTCAATAACTAAAAAAGTAACTTTACATGAGAAACTTTAAAACACAGAAACACCATTAGAGCTGAAACTTCATCTTTTCCATACCCAACTAAGCAGAAAACACAGTAATCCTGAGCTGCAGAGGGCACAGGAATGGAACACAGGAAATTTATGAGCTCCCAGAATTAAAACATTCCTGTAAGAAAGGTGGAAATGGTTTGTGGTGGATCCTTTATGGGAGCCGGAAGGGAATGCAAACAACTTTAAAAGATCCCTCAGGGAACTCATTCAGGAACTGGCTCTGTGCATGGTCTGGGAGCACAAGCAACCTCTCATCATCCCAGTGCTTCTCTTCTCAGTGCAAGAGGCAAGAGCCTCCACCCAGGTGAGGCACAGATGAGCACCTTCCGCCTATTTAGCAGATGAGGAAGAGTGTGAAACTCCACCAGAACAAGATATTGAGAAGAGCAAAAAAACAGCGTACAAACTCTAGGGTACATACAGCAGGCTTCTAGTCTTCTTTATGATAAAAGTTTTGCAAGTATCAGCTACTCTTAAGCGTATTACTCCCACTGAGATATCCACAAATAAATTTAATTCTAAACTGCATTAAATAAGACATTCTAGACTGAATACTACTGTACAAAAGACACATTTGTAAATACAGTACAACACTGAATATACTCCCATTAAGACAGTTATATGCAAAGTTAATTTTTAAAACTCATTTTAAAGTCATTCCAAAAATATGCTCTATTACGATAATACAGTGTTCTACTATCATATGACTAGAAGGCAGACATATACATAGGCATCATATAAAAAAGACACATAAACGGCTTCACATGCTATTTACTACTGTGCTCACATAGTGCATATTTTCAAGACTCTTTTCAAGCATTTATCAAATTCCTCATAACTGCTGGGAGTAGTAAGTTAGGTATTTGTAAGACTGTATTTTAAATTTTAAAATCTATTTTTGCTGCAAATTGATATTTGCCTTTTTTTTTTTCAAATTTAGCTTGATACAAATGAGTTTAAATTTTTGTCCCCCAACGAGTTCTGAGGAATAAGTACATTCACTTGAGACCTTGTATGACATACTTAAACCCAGAGCAAATTTTTATGTTCAAGATATAAACCCCAGAAAATAGAAGATTATAATGAAAACATTGACATATATTTAATCATAGCCATATTGGTGGTTTATGCTATACAATATCAGTCTCACTTTTATTTTCTTTTGGACCATGTGAACAGACATCTGTAGTAGTACATCTCTGGTGATACACATTATGGAAAACTATGGGGAAGTCATAATATACATCGTGAAAATGGTATCTCTGAACATAGAAACATACAATATGAAACATTTAGACATACTTAAGTTACACGAAGTTTGACAGCAACTGCCATACTTTAACCACACAAGACTAAGGTCTTTTCTAGACTTTTTGTTAAAGCCATATCTGGCAAAACACCATGCACACAGATAATTTCACTAACATGAGCTGTTTGAGAGTTCAGAGAAACAAATGCATACAAATAATTCATATATGGAAATATTTGCAAGATCTGCTCCTAAAAGTAATCCTTTATATTAAAAGATTACTAATAAAAATCCAATTCTGAGACCCAGTAATTTTTTGTTCACTATTCATTTCAATTATATGAAAAGATACTGAAATTTAGTATTAACAAAGATTTAATAAAACAAGTTATGAGAAACTATCGTATAGATGTTAGAGACTTACACCATATGCCCAGCACCATCTTCATACAGATGCATTGTAATTTAATCTAATCCTAGAAAAGTATGGTTTCCTACTAGTAGTCACTTTAGTAATTAAACACTTCACAAGAATTTAGTATTACCTAGGACTTTATTATACAGAAAAAAAAACCAACCATAAGTCTACCCCTGTAGTTTCTTCATCATTACTTTTAGTTAATTTTACAAGCACCATAATTTTCTTTGATCTACAGGAGAGAAAAAGCCAAATTACCGCATGCAAAAAATGTGATGTAAGCAGCACAACATTCAAAGTGTTAAAGAAATAAAAGATCTTTTTTAAGAAATGAGAACCCATAATAATTAAAAGACACAGCAAAGCAAAATAAGCTATCTTTTTACTTTATAGGTTGGTGGTCTGCTTCAGAAAACATATGTACATGGAATCTGCATAATCATTACTTGTATCAGTTGCTTCTTGGTATGCATTAAAGCACTGAAGTAGTTTTGACATTAAAAGTTTGATGGTGGTTGTGGTTTTGAAGTGTGTTTTTTTTTTTTTTTTTTTAAAAGACTTAATTTCTGTGAACTAAATCCTGACATGTGCTGAGTGCATCCTACATTTCCAAAGAAATTCAGAGCATTCAACTCTAATAAAGTGGGCTCAAGGAACAACACTTCCACATCACACAACAGACACAATGGAGCTGCAATCACTACTGGCAATGAAGAAACCTTGAACCAATGTGACGAGAGTTTGTGTACAAGCACAGAGTGATGTGATTTTTCCCAATGCTCATCCCTTTCTCAAAATACTTGTAAATGTTCCTAAGGTCTCAGGGTGTACTTTCTGTATGAACGACTCCTAAATGGAAAGCTTTTCATATAGCCCTGGGCATGCACAACAGCAAATGCCTAGTGCCATCTACTGGGAGTGCCTGCTCCTGCTCGGACTTGCCATCTTGTCTATAAAAATGTTATGAGCAAACAGTGCACTAGGTTTGCACACATTGAAACGTTTAGTCCTAACTTCAGACAAAAAAGTATTTTTAAAATACAATTTGGAAGAACAGATCTGCACTCCAGGTGCTAATATACAAACAGAAAAAGAGCAAGTAAAAACACCTCACTAGCACAAGTGATCCCATGTAACTCACACGTGCTTACAAAATAGTCGTTCAAAGAAGAGACAGAAGGTCATCTCTCTTCTAAAACACCTCCCAATAGTATTTAATTAATTTTTTTTTTTGGGGGGGGGGAGGGGGAAAGGTCACATTTCTGATCTAAAACTATAATTTTATATTAAATATAAATTAAATAGTATATTGTGTTACTTTGTTTCTTAGAGGAAAAACAGAAGTATCATTCCAAGTACAGAAATTCAAATAATTTCATTCAAGTGCTTGTCCTGCAAATATTTAACTGCATAGAGTTTAAATTAATGTTTGAAAGCCCCGTTTACTGCTCTGCTGACACTTTGCTCCCTTACGCTGAGTGGGCATGGGTTCCAGAAGGTTAAAAAATCTCATTCCATATGGAATTTGCCACTGCATTAGAAGGCAGCCAAGCCCCACACCATCCCAGACTCGGTGGACACGTGGCATGGTGGTATGGTTGAAGGACTGCAATTCACACAGACCTGGATGGCTGGAAAAGTACTAACTCTAAGTGTCACGTTATAAAAAGCTCATGAGAACTTTGGGTGTTTTATGTATATTCAGAAGTCAAAGTCACAGGGCATTGTGGCATTTAAGCAGATGTTGGCTCTACATCTCATTCCCACATTTTATTTAATACATGCTATACCATTTACTTGCAACTCCTTAAATACACCACACACACAAAAAAAAACCAAACCAAAGGCAAAGCAAGCCTATGTTAATTTACAGTCACTGGGGAAATTTAGATTACTCTTAAAATATGTGAGATATGTTATTGTATATTATTCCACCAGTGGCAGATGAATTTGGGTTTATTATCTACCTCTCTATATATATCTATAAAGTAGTCGGTCAGTGGAACTTAATCTATTAATGATTGCACAGTTAGGGATTAAAGGGATGGGAATAAATAGTAGTGTTAACTTTTTAATTCCAACACATGTCTACTGGATTATGACAGAAAAACAATCTGACAAAACAGCTATGCAATACTTTGCAAACAGGTACACACCACCAAAGTGTCCCATGGGCTGTGTGTTTCTAAGCTGACCAACTTTGGGATCACCTTTTCAGAGTGAGAACAAAATGGCGATAAGACTGAGTGCCCCATTTTAAGGGAGACACCTGCAATATGAACGCACATCAAAAGGTACAAAATGAGGACTAAGGAAATTTGCTTACCCTATATTTTTAGGATTTTAAATCTGGCTCAGCAGCAAATATAACAGGAAAACAAGGTCAAGCTGACACAATGTGGGTTATTCTCTCTCTTCCTCAATATGTGTTTGTAGCTCCTATCAAGGTCAATGGGAGTTTTGTGCACATGTGGAGGAAACGAACACAAATGATGCAATAATTGGACTCAGATTTAGTTCAAATAAAGTGTAATCAGCTTTAGAAAAATCCATCAGCTTGAAGACTGATGTCTTATTACGAAAAAAAAAAAAAAAAGTCTTTAAAACATCACCTCCATATTCTTGCTAAGTCCAGCTCTGGGAAAAACTGCTCTTAACATTCTGCACCCTTATGAACCAGTAGTGAGTGTAGAACAACATCCAAGCTGGTTCTTTTATGAGGCTTCAAACACAGATCAGCCAGGACTGTATCTTTTTTATTTGAGTGTCACGAAAAGTCCTAGCCATGTTTAAAATTAGCTCAGTGCAGTTTTTATTTTCTCCCACACAACCATGTACACTGTCATTATTACACTGACATAATAGATACTGTTGCTGTTTAAGTGAAACACAAAATACTTAAGCTCAAGGGTTTCATGACATAACCAATTCATGGATATGGGGTCTTATGGCACACTTTTCAGACCTAATGGACAAACCTGGACCCTACACAGAAAGTGCAGCTGCATCTGGGCATTAAATAGCATGTTTCCATTTAGTTATGTAGACAAGGGTCACATAACTAAAGAATATGCTGTCAGAGTGATAAAACAATTAACTTTTAAATTCTACCCATTTTTTGTACATAATTTTCAGTACAACATATTTGATTTATAACAAAAACATGAAAATAAACACATGGAATGTAACTGTAGTATACTGCTAAAGATTTTGGGAAATGTTTTTAAATCCTATGATTTAATAACAATGACCATCCTAAATTTTTTTATGTATCTTTTTTTAAAAAGTAGAAATGGCATTTAATAAAATATTTTTAGTTTAATTTCACTGTTTTTGCCGAGAATGAGGGAAATAATGCAAAACTGAAGAGACCATATTTTGGTCAAGGAAGTCAGCATTTTCAAGCTTCTTAAAATCTTGGATCTGAAACCCCTCACTGAAGCCAGCGATTTTTACCAAAAAAAAGAAAATAAACTTCTGGTTCAAAGGAAAATTTAAACAAACCACAGCAACCCATAGCACATTGTTTCCTGCAGCAGAAACACCCATTCCTGCAAGGGCCTTCATTATGCATGACACAACAAGCAGCACCCATTCAACCTGAGGGAAGCCCACAGGCTCGCAGGGCCACTGGCTGGCTCTTTGTCACCAAATGCAGCAGGTTGAATGCAGACATCACTGTGATATCCTCACCAACAAAACCAGAGGCAAAGAACAGGGGCAAGAGCTGAGTAGGGAAGAAAAAAAAAAAAAAGAAAAAAAAAAAAGATGAGAACAAATTAAAACATCAAAAATGTTAAGATACAGTCACAGAAAAAACAATACTTAAAATTTTAAAAGACCACCACATGGGAGCACAATTCTAAATGTACTTTTCTTAGTACGTTTAGTCCACTTCTGATACCCCAGCCCCTAACATTTTGATATATATTCCACAGTACTCAGTGAAACCATTTTATATGCTACAAAGTGAGAAGGAGCATTTTTATAAAGGGTTTTAGCAACAGCTGCTTTAGACACCCAACTGAATACAACTTGGGGTAGCAATCTAAGTGGTCACAAGTGCCAGGGTACTGAGGAAGAAACCTTAAGACTGCAACTAGATAGCAGGAATCCCACTTGGAACACCCAGGAATGCTGGGCAGAGCAAACATGCAGGCTTTTTCTATTTATTTTATTTTAAAAAAAATCAGACTCTGCAACATTTCTGAATGGTGAATGCTGGAAACCAGTCATTGCTAAAAATTGTTATTTTGATGACTTGTTTGAGGAATATGACATTTCATTGTAACAAACTTGCCAGATATCTTAAAACCATGACTTTTCAAGGACAGGAAGTAATTTGTGTTGTAAACTGTCCATGAGATATATTTAAACAATCTTCCGGCCAGTTAAAATACAGCAAATGGAGAGATGGCAGTAGCAAGATTTTATTTCAGGAGGGTTTAATGCGCAAATACTAATTGTTTTGTTCATCCCGTGATGGGAAGGAGGAAACGCAGCTGCCTTATAGCGCAGCCATGTACAGCCACAGCACTTCAGAAGGTAATGTGACAGGGGACCAGAGCCAACAGAAACTGCCCATGGTCTCATCCTGCAGACTAAGACTCAGAGAGGGCACCTGCAGACCATCCCAGAGAGGTGGTGGATGCCCCATCTCTGGAACATGCAAGGTCAGCCTGGATGGGACTCTGCCCAACTTAATCTAGTTGAAGTTGTCCCTGCTCATTGCAGGGGATTGGACTAGAATACCTTTAAAGGTCCTTTCCAAGACAAACCGCTGTACGATGATTCCATGGCTGTAACAGGTACCCAGCCCCAGCCGTATCCATTACCGAACCTGTCCCGCCGCCGCCCCGGCCGCAGGACGAGGCCGCGCCCCGAGCGCCCCCCGCCGGCGGCGGTCCGCATAGCACCGCACCGCACCGCACCGCACCGCACCGCACCGCCCTCACACCGCCCTCACCCCCCACCGCTCCGCCCCGCCCTCACACCACACCGCCCTGCCCTCACCCCGCACCACACCGCCCCGCACGGCCCCGGCCCGGTCCCCTCCGGCGAGGTGCTGGCCTGACCTCCCAGACCAGCGCTGCCTCCCTGCCCTCCTTCTCCCTCCTCCTCCCTCCATCGTAAACAGCTTGGATGAAATTATTCGAAATTCCCGAGGATTATAAAATAGATCCTGGCCTCTTGAAAAGGTCAAGTATTTCAGTGTTCACCAAAATGTTGTTGTTTACTCTCAAGTATTCATAAAGACTTGGAGTACATGCAAGTCCTGAAAGCCCAGTAGAACATCACTGAGCATTCATGAATGTAATTCACTGCAGTCAACATATTCTGTTATTGCTGATGCTTTGATTGCTATTTTTATTGACTCTGTACATCACAGCAGTGCCCAGTAGTTCCAGCAGGTGCCAGTTCCCATACACACACACACACACACAAACCCTGCTGTTGGGAGCTTACAGACCCCAGTGAGACCGGCTTGTGAAGAACCAGTAAAGAGAAGCACACAGTCAAACTCACAGCAATTAACACATCTGGTTTGGAGGGGCTTCACCCCTGCCTGTCAATTCCATGGGTACAAGGAAAAGGCTGAGGGAGAACGACAGCAACATTGCAACAGGTTCACATCTTCCACCTATTCTTTTTGTGGTGCATGCAAGCTTGGCCATAGCCTTCAGAGGCTCCACTGCCATGTTTGTGCCTCAGACTTACTTAACAGGAACAGACAGAGCATGGCAAGAAACATGGGAAGAAGTCCTGAGAAGGGCAACGAAGTTGGTGAAGGGTCTGGAGCACAAGTACTAGAGGAGCAGCTGACGGAACTGGGGTTATTTAGCCTGGGGAGGAGGAGGCTCAGGGGAGGCCTCATCACTCTCTACGGTTACCTGAAAGGAGGTTGTAGCCAGGTGGGGATCAGTCTCTTCTCCCAGGCAACCAGCAACAGCCCAAATGGACACAGTCTTAAGCTGCACCAGAGGAGGTTTAGGTTGAGTATTAGGGAGAATTTTTTCACAGAAAGGGTGATTGGACATTGGAATGGACTGCCCAGGGAGGTGGCAGAGTCACCATTCCTGGAGGTGTTGCCCTTAAGGAAAGACTGAATGTGGCACTTAGTGCCATAGTCTAGTTGACATGGTGGTGTTTGTTCATAGGTTGGACTCGACAATCTCAGAGGTATTTTCCAACCTAATTGAAAATACCACCCTGGGAATAGCATTGCTGGTGGTTTAAAATCCCATGCTGCACACACCCAGCCCTCTCCAGGTTAAGCAAAGCCCCCGTGCTGGTGCTGGAGGCCCCTGTTTGAGCCCTGAGGGAGCCCAGTCGTGCTGGTGCAGCACCCCACTTTGCCAGTGTCAAGGCTGGGTGGCCTGGGGACAGCCAGTTAACACAGCTGTCACACTCCTGAGCCACAGTGAGTACTGCAGTGCTGCACTTCCACCATGCAGACTTGCCAAGCCCCCCATCTTTATGGCAGCACTGCAGCATGCCACTCTTCTGGAAGGACAGATGCTCCACGAAGAGATCAGAGCAGACCTCACAATCCAGGGAAGGAGAGTATGCTTTTACACATCACTTTTTGGTTTTTTTGTTTGGTGGGTTGCATCATTTTTTTAAACGTGTGGTGCTCGCTGAACTGCCTGCAACACTGAGGACACTGTTGGCTCCTCCACAGTTGTCCCCTGGTGTCATCAGATCCCTTGGAGCCCCTTCATTGCACCTCACTCTTTAAAGCTAGTACAACGTGGATCTGCCATCTGTTCGGCTCTCCCAAGATGGACACCATCCTCAGTGATAATTTGCAAATCTTATAAACACAGATAATACAGATACAGCAGTAACTATGTCATTAGGTGGGCTTCAGAAGCAGTCTGCTAGGATACACATTAACTCCACAAAAGCCTTGCTTTTAGGTTCCTAATGTTGGCATATTCTAAAGAACTGCCTATCTGCTTTCAAGAGCTTCTAAATTATCCACTATGAACATTCATAAACTGTAAGTTCAGCCCCAAAATAAAAATTATTAGTTATAAAGCAAAATAGGTGGTTGGTCAAATTTGTCCATTGGAAATTAAGAACTTTGTATGTACTCAATTTATGTGTTGTCAACCTCTGTCTGTAGAGAAATTTCTTTGGGGGAAGATTAAATTCTAATATTACCACATCTATTTTTAAAAGCAGTAAGGGAAACATCAAGGGTCTTGGGAGCCCATAACACTACTTGTTTATTTTTCTCCATATTCAGTGTTTTTTCTGACAACTCAGGTCCAGAATTCCTAAAATTACATGAGAATCCAAGCTCTCAGGAGAAAAAATGTGAAGCTTTAGCTCTTTACAAGTAAATTAAAAAACCATCCACAAATTCTTAAGGGAAGAATCTGGCCCCAACAATGAGACCTTAATACTGTGAGGCTTCTACTTTTTTCCCCAATTTCCCTTCCCCCTAACCCCAAGTCTCTGGCCTCATTTGGAGGGCAGGAAACACTTAAGAGATAGGTACACACTAGCCAGAGAGCCAGGTTCCCAGGCTCTTGTCAGGAATTCCTGTGTCACTGGAAACAGCAAAGAGCAAAAATATTGCCACACCGAAGAAAGACAACCAACCAGAACTTAGAAGGCAGTAAAAGCCTGGGAGTCTACTATACTCAATTGTTAACAGTTTAATTTTTATCAATATTTGTTTTGTTAAGGTTTTTTTCAGTCCAGCAATAAGTTCAAACAGTTGTTTTGAAAAGGATTTGCTTATTTATTTTGACATAAAGCAAACTATAACCAAATATTTCCCTGATAAAGTCTAGTGGAGTATTTTGTATATACATTTATTCCAGCTTTAACATTTGGATTTTTTTTTTTTAATTTGGGTTTTGCTCACCTAAAGCTGCTGCCAATCAGACTCAGCAGACAGGACAGATCAACCTCCAGGCACTGCAGGAACAATAAAGTGCAGCCTGGAGAGAGAACCACATGGGCAAGTGTTTCAGTAGATCATGTCTTTCTGTGTCTAAACAGTTATTTACTCCCTAGTAGTTTTCCCTTAACACATTCTCCGCTAATGCCAAAGCCCTTGGCCTTTCCTGTTCCCTGCATTGCACTTGTTTTTTTTTAGGGATTTTACTGGTTGCAGTTAATGTCTCAGGTTTGTCATGGTGTATGATACAGTGGGGGCAAAGGCAATGGTTGAATAGCTTTCAAGGAGATGTTTAATAAACCATCACCAAGCTGCCAGGAGACTGGAGCACAGGAAAACTTTTCAGCAGGGGGATGATGACTGCTGGGTATCAGGGAAAAAAGGGAAGAATTCTAGCTCTGTCCTGGTTATAGTGACCAGGACCAGTTTGTCACTGTGTGGGTGTGGCTAAGACTGTGTATTCTACACCCTCTACGTATTTTCTCATGAACAGCTAACAATGGACCATTTGCAGCAGCTTCCCAGAGCCTGACCCTTCAGGCTACAAGCTGGGTGTTTGGTTTCCTGTCTTCACACCAATGACTCAGGTGTGATAACATCCTTCTGGGGAGCCATTAGCACCTTCACACCCAGCCTGAGGGGTCATGCCTGCTAATAGGCCATCAGGGTTTCCAAAAATATGCTATGATTCACCTTACACAGTAACTCACCCATTGTGAAACTCCCCGCGGTGGGGGAGGTGCTGGGCACTCCCACCTGAGCCTAAGCATATATAAACTCAGGGGTTTTGGGACAGGGCTCTCTCTCTCGTGGGACTCAGAGGAGGACCAGACCCTCAGGAGGACTGCAACTGCCACTCTTGACCAGACCGTAATCAGCAGCATCCTCATGATCAGGTTTCCTTTTTCCTTTTACTTTGTACTCAGGGGGGCCAGGTGGGGCTCGGCACAGGGGCTGACGAACACCCTCCTGTTTGTGCCCCAGAGTGCTGGGTTACACACCTGTTTCTGGGGGTCAAACGGGCTGTTTCCTCTGTAACCTTGTACTTATTGTGACCTTTTTATTAAATTGTAGTTCTGACTTGCAGTCTTTTTGTGAATTGGGTTCTTTTTCTCCTGCTGGTTTACCTTAAACCAGCACAAGCTCCCACTTCTCATTCAAGATCTCTGATCGTGAAACTAGCATTCTTTGCAGTGCACAAAGTATTCTCACACTTACATACCTGCCTGCCTGGGCTAACCAACTCCTCTGTCCTGGCCTCCCAAAAGCCTTATAGAACAATGAGAAAGCAGCCTTCAGCCCTCAAAAAAACACACATCCTGTGAATATGCATTTGTACTTTGCATTTTTTAGACCACATGCTTCGATGCACTGTACTGTATTTGAAGCATTTGGCACAAAATAGTAAAGGTAATTGATAAAACCTTGAGAAAGCCTGTATTTAGATTAGGTATTAGGAAGAAATTCTTCACTGTGACAGTGGTGAGACACTAGAGCAGGTTTCCCAGAGGAGTGGATGGCATGTGGATGATGCCCCATCCTGGAAGTGTTCAAGGCCAGGCTGGATGCAATGGCAGGGCAGTTGGAACTAGATCTTTAAGGTCCCTTCCACCCTAAACCATGATGTGATTCTATGAAATTTACCTTTAAAGAGAGATTTTAGGCTCTGGATTTTCATGTGCTTGTACATCCATTGATAATGCAAACCAGCTGTCTTCAAAAGTTCATGATTTGCTACTAAAATACCTCGCAAAAGCTTACTGTCTGATGAGAGTAAAATACTAAGTAAGACAAGTAAGTTAGTTAAGGTAATGATAATTATAAATTTAAGTTTCTCAAAGACTTATTGAAGAGGAATAAAGCATTCTAAATAAAATTAATTAACCTTATAGCTCTATAGATGTACTGTAGCATTTAACTTGCATGTTTGTTTGCATATAAGTACCCGCCATACAGTATTAGCTTCTCAGTTACAGCCACAGAAATCCAAAGTATCAGACCTGAATTCCCACTTCATTTTCAAGAATCTTGATTAAAACATGTTCTCCTTAGCTGTTTTTCCTGGAATGTGCAAACTGAATGGCAATCCAGTCTACTTTTAGGAAATTTTTATCGTGCCCCAATAAAAGAGGCAATTACTGCCATACCTGGTAATGTTTGAGTGGAAGACCAGGAAATGTCATCCTTTAAACTTGAACTTAATACTAACATTAGAAACGACCCTAAACGGTGAAGCTCAAAACCTTTTTGCTTTCTTGAATTTTACACATTCTCTTATGCCGGATTTTGTTGTTAAACACTTAAATATAGCAACTGAAACTCAAACCTAAAAAACCTGCCTGCAAAACACATAGTCTAACACATAAATATTTTTAAGTATTGGTTTGGCTCACATATGCTTTAGGATACAGACAGAACCATCTGCAGGTGCTTTAATGGCCCTTACTTACAGGAATGATCATTTTCAAAGGAACCAGGGAAGTGCTTAACTGGGGAGTCTATTCAGTGTTTCATGGCATGGACTATAGCAGTTGTCCCTGCACCTGCAGGGCAAGCAGGGATGGAGGTGGACAGACACCCACCTGAGCACACAAGCATGACATGCACCACGGCTGCTTAAGATTGAGGGGTGCAGGAGGCCCTCCCCAGTCCCACAGCTTCCTCCTCGTGGTGCCCACAAGGCCAGCTCACTCTCTCCTGTGAAATGGGGTTATACAGCCAAGTCTACTGATGTTACTGAGGTATCTTTTTTGTGTTCTAGCTGGGAAGCTTCAGTAGGAATGCCTTCTATATTCACCATGTTAACGGCTGGAGTAGGGGAGGGAGAAGAAGAGTCTAAACACTGAGCTCAGACAAAAGAAACAGGAAAGCAGGAAAAGAAGATAAGCAGGAATGCTCACCTGCTTACCCTGAGTCCCACTCTGTGACACACAATTGACAAACACAGCCTTATGGACTAACCACCCTCCATATTTCATCCTTAGGCTGCATCCCAGAGATATTTTTAGGAGTTCAGACTTTAGTCTGAGCTTTAGTACCCAGACATTGGTCCTCCACCTAAGAGAGAGACGAGATTCCCAAAGCAGGTTCTAGATTATCATTCATGTTAAAATTATTATCTTTCCAATAAAATAATTATTAAATATATTGGAAAATAAACAAGATTCTGAAACTTCGGCACATAATTCAGCATAATTCCACTAATTTTAATTGTTGACAAAAAGATACACTATGTAAGGAGGTTCCATATGTCTGTGTTTCCATGTATATTAGAATGGTTATCCAGAATAGAAAAATTATTTATACTTACAAAAAATACCCCACTACATCTGAGCAGAGAACAAAGAGCTATATTTAATTTTCATCTAATTAAAATTGAGCTAACATTCTCTCTAGCATCAGATGCCTAAAATGGGAAGCTCACAATCCCTCACAGGAATAACCCTTTTTTTTGTATGCTGAACTGGCCCCTGCCTTGTTCCCCTTTCCAGCTAGTGAAAAAACAGTTTAACAATGAATAGGCTGATGTGCTGGTGTAGTTAAAAGTCCAGGGGTGTGTCCAGGAGCCAAATTAAGAAAGCCTCAGAAGTGAGAGGATAATCAAAACAAAGGGGTTTCTGAAGGTTGTACCCTCCCAAAAAGCAACAAAAGGAAAGGTACATTAATGCCTCCCTGTTCTGCAACTGCTTCCATGGATGAGAAAACTGTGAGGCTGATTTCTTCTTATTTTACTCCCCAACATTCACACAGAGCAGGGCAGTGGTACTGGTCCCCTCTGAACAGCCAAAGGACATGGCCTGTGGCGATGGAGAGGACATTCATGCTACACTGAGTACAAGGGAAGGAGGGAGGCAATTAATTCTCCCTTAAGAGGATCCTTGCTCAAAGGACTCTAACTTGGTCCTTAGGGAGGAGTGTAAAATGGAAGGAGATTTTGTTAGTGTAGTGACCAGACACTGCAAGCCTTGTGGGCAACAGATGAAATGGGAAAAGTGAAACTGCAAAGAGACACAAAAAAGTGAAGACCCCCAAGAAAGAAAGAGACTAGACAAGTAAGGAGTCCCTAAGTCTGGGACAAAAGAGGATTCTTGGCTAAGGGCAGAAACCAGTGACTATCTCAACCTTACGAGTGCTCACACACCTGTCATTTGCAGATTGTTTCCCAATAGTTATGACTGGCAATACTTCCCAAAGGAAAGAAAATATAAGTAAACTGGGATTCCCCCCCAGTTCTGCTCCTCCCAGATCCGATGTACTAAAATAGCACTGAGCTGCACTTTCATTTTCCCTGACTTGGTAGCCTGCCAACATGCAGCACATTCCTTTTACGGCAGTGAGTTTATAACTACAATGTCATAAACTATTCTTAAATGTGTCTCTTCCAAGAATCATGATCCTTTCTACATCTTGAAAATTTTCTCATCTTTTCCATTCCAGGCAGTCCTCTCCAGGACAGCGGTAAAAATCTAATTGCTTCTGGTGCTCAGATGATGAGATACAAGGGTTCTGGAAATAAGCTTTTAATTTAACAATTCCTACTGGCAAGCCCAAAAGCTTTTTGTGTTGCTCTTCAGTAAAGGATTCATTATCAGTACTAGAAGAAAAAAAAAAATTTAAAAACTTCTGGGCTACTAGTGTGAATATAATTATCCAAGGCGTACCCTAGCACTTGAAGACATGAAACCCATTTTTGCTATCAGGTCAATTTGAGCAGGTATGTCTCTGTCTCCACCAGTATTTGCACTGTCAGGCTTAGCAAGACAGAGCAGAAGTAACAGGCTTTCTAGTCTGTCTGTTTTTAATTTGAGACAAATCCCATGCATCATTTACCAAAAAGTTAAATGCAACTTTCATTTATAGCAGTGAACAGAAGCCCTTCAGTAGAAGTTTCTATTCTGCTATTCTGAAACACCTTCATACTAGTTTTCACTTCTCAATGAAAAAAAAAAAATTACTAACTTTGAAGAGTAAACAAATATGTAATTTGGAATTGGTGTTCTTTTAAATTGTGTTACACAGTACTCTGTAACTCAGCAGACTTCTTCCTCATCTTATAAAGCTTATTTGCCTGGGTAACGATACACAATAGATATGTCATATGGGCAGTTTCTCTTAGGTAGAACATTTCATACAAAGGAAGCAAAGAGAAAGGCTCCAGCTAAGTGGTATGACTTAACAGGACTTCCAACATTATACAACAAAAAAAGTACACTCTTCTCAAAAGAGCATTGTCTCACTCATTCCTAAAATGAGACGAATGAAAACCAGCCCTGCCGTAGTTTGCTGAGCGTGCACTCCTGACCTGCACAGCACAGACAGGCTGCGGTGAGGGAGGTGTGAATGATGCTGCCACTTCCACTGCACAGAGAGGCTGAATTCTCAAACACTGTAGACCAGCTAAACTTGATGACCCTCTTTTATGAGGCACTGGAAGGAAATGTAGCAAGGACACTGAAGGAGACAAGGTCCCTGAACATATCAGAGCTGAAACAGTTGCAGTCTCCCCTCCAGTTTAATAAACTCTCAGACTAAAATCTGTTATCAGGGAATAAAAAATGCTAATACTCACTGCCACAGCAACAAACTAAAGCATCCTCAGTGGATGTAATACAGTGTATATAGGAAATTATCAACAAACAATCAGTAGGTCTATGGCCAGCAGATTTTTAAGATATTTAAAACTCTTTTAATTGAAAAAGAGGTTAATGCTAATATGTGTCTACATGTATATGCACATAACTTGCCTACAGATACCATGCATCTCTAGGAAAATAAACTACCAGTGCAAAAGACACGTCTTGTTTGTGTAATTTCATTCTGCGTTCAATTCTTCAGCACAAACCGTTTGAAAGCTAAATTATCTCCCTGTATTTTTAGAATTTACTACTTGAGAAAATAAAACTTATAGATCAGACTCTGACCAGACCTGAGTATCTAGTATTTTGTAAAAAAGTTTGCAAGTAAAGAATGGAGTTTATAAAATTTAGTTATGATCTGTCAGGTAGCATGACTTCATTTCAGATCAATTCAGGTTGGTGATTTCTTTTTTGATCATCCCAGCTGCTAGAAAAGCATTTCGAGGTAAAGACGTCATAGCTGCCAATCTCTCCCCAGCAGTCTCCCTTACATGGAAATTTTCCACGTGGCTTTCCCAGTAAACCAATACCGCTCATCACCACCGAGTGGTGCCAGCTCACTTTCGTACAGTCACACACTGCACAACCCCGTGAGTTGTCCTTCAAACAACACCCTTCAAACAGCGTCCTCAGCGCATGCAGGTCTACGCGCATGTCAACAGAATAAAAGCACCTTTTAAAAATGTAGCTTTGATCACACAGATTGTGTCACGATGGTATGCAGAGCAGCCTTATGAATATACAAGAAAACCTCAGCCTTTTATCCAAAAATATTTTTAAAAAATCATAGCAGATAGAAATCCTGACACTGCACAAATAAAATAAAGAAAAAACAATGGCTCACACACACTGTAAGCAACATTAACCATCCAAATACCAAAGAACCTTTATGCAGTTGAGGAAAAAAAAAAAAAACCTGATCCATACCGAAATAAAATTCCATGAAGTAAAACAAAAACTCCGAAGTCTTCTCTTGTCAAAGGTGTACTTTCATTTTTATCAATAGAAGTGAGAAGACATTACAGCAAGTAGGGAAAGAGTATTTGTCTTTATGCTTTAAATCTTCTTTGAACTTACAGTACAATCAGACGAATACTGAACGGCAATGACTGAAAAATGAGAGAGCAAGCAAAACTATTTCTGTCCTAACAGTAATAAATTTGATTCAAATATAAAGCCTACTTGATTTTAAACATCTACCCAAAGAGGACTAATTTTACAAGTATTTTCTTTAAATTTCTCTAACACCATTTTTGTAAAACAAATCTTCACTTGAAGGGCTACCGTTAAGTATTATTAACTAAAACCACGTAACTTTAAACAAAATTTTCTGCCATTGAATAACCAGGATTATATGTACATTTACTTGTATTTAGATAATTACAGGGATAAAAGCATTTATTCAAGACTCTTACAACAGAAAATGTCATAGAATCACAGAATGGTTTGTGTTGGAAGGGACTTTAAAGATCATCCAGTTCCAACCACACCTTCCACTAGACCAGGTTGCTGAAAGCCCCATCCAATCTGGCCTTGAGCACTTCCAGGGATGGGGCATCCACAGCTTCTCTGGGCAACCTGTGCTAGTGGCTCACCACCCTTACAGTAAAGAATTTCTTTCTATTAGCTAATTGAAACCTGCCCTCTTTCAGTTTGAAGCCATTCCCCACTGTCATATCAATACAAGCCTTTTTTCTCGTAGGCCCCTTCAGGTACTAGAAAGCTGCTCTAAGGTCCCCCCTGAGCCTTTTCTTCCCCAGGCTGAACAACCCTAGCTCTCTCAGCCTGCCTTCACAGGAGAGGTGCTCCAGCCCCTGAACATCTTCCAAAGACAAACTTTTTTCAATGAAAGATATCATGTGGAATCTATGTGAGCTGAATTGTGATTTTTGTTCCAATGCAGTTTAAAAATGTGCAAATGTAGCATTTTTTAATTACTTACATATATTTACATTGTACATGCAGCACAAGGATCTATGCCTTTAGGCATCCTAAAGCTATTTTTCAATTCATGAGCAAAAGAAGTGTTAGTTCTAGCAAAGTATATTACTTCAAAACCTGCTTCAATTGTTTTTATTCTCTTTAATAAATATATTCAGTCAATTAAAAGAGGTGGAAGAGACACCTTCACATTCTGGACACTTGAGAGAGAATTAAACTTTATGTATTTGTCAATACACATTCCCCAGCCCTAAATGCATTCAAAAGACAAAAATATTCATCCTATACCCCTCCAGCTGGACTTGCAGTAACCATGCAAAACCGCTTCTGTAAGGTGAAAAGTACTTACCCTTGGTAAAAAACCCCATAAATACTTTCTCCTGCTGTTAAAGCAAACTTACAACAGTGCCAGGGCTGGCAGCAGCCCCGCAGTCCTGCGTGGAGCCACCCGAGACACGCACCCCAGGGACTGGCCGTGCGGATGCAGCTGGCTCACAGTGTGGGCACACCACTCACTTCAGCTCCTCTGGTTTGGAAGGGGTCACAGAGGAACAAGGCAGACATCAAGTTCATTCTCCTCTTGCCTCAGCCTTTTGCTAGTTTCAAGGCTTTGTAGTTCAGCTTGCCAGCTGGATCAATATTCTAAGATAAATGTTGACGTTTTCTTTGCATAATCTGTCCTTAAAAGTGACATCTGTTCCACTTCCTTCAGCAGAGGCAGCAGCAGGCACCCGCAGGCAGCGCCCCCACCGAAGCCTGCTGGCAGGAACTTCATTAAGCGATGCCCCAAAACGCAGTTTGTTTCTGTCCTACTTGGACTCACGCTCCGAAAAAGGAAATCCTGCACTTAAGCCATCAGGGTCCCTCCTTCCCTTCTTGGTCCTGACATTTCACACCACGCTCACTGAGACATCAGGAACTCCTCAGCAACTCAGCCATGCCCCCACAGCATCCTCAATCCCCAGCATAGGATCACTCTCCCACGGCTCACTTCATTCAAGCATGCAAGCCTTCAGCACCCCTGATCAAGACAAAACAATAAAGTATATCGAGATCAATGTCCACTTCAAGCATTTTTGAAAGAGTAACTTCTGGTTAGAATTCTAACATATTTGCTCAGAATGTTATTTTTAGAGCACTGGTATAGATGTACAGAAATATTCACATTCTCTTACAGTTATTTAGATGTTTGGAAATTCTATGTAGTTGCTAGGCAAAACAAATAAGAAAATTAATAAACCATAAACTGTGATCAGTTAAACCCATCTGCAAATTTCACTATTTGTAATAAAATACACCAGATTATGAGATTGAGGGACTTTTTTAAGAAACGGCAGAAGTAATCATCTGAAGTAGTTGCAGTGACTAATTTCAAACCACTGAAATATGTTGCACAGACCTTGCTCTGCACACAAATTGTCAATAGAGCTGATGAAGCTGTATTTTTTTAAGAGAGATCTTTATCAAAGTCTATCAAGCTTTCAATCTCACTCTTAGGAACTCACTTCAGGTGCTTTAGCTGGATAGATATGAGACTATCAGAAATTAGGCACAGTAATGTTGATTCACTATATTCCTGGATGATGGAGCTATCTTGTGTGCCTGCAACCTTCCCCTGAGGTTGCTCTTCCTTTTCTGACAGATTAGGAAATTTATCCTACAGTGTTTGGGAAATAAGGTGGGACAATCATCCAGAAAAGAGCATGTACCTTGGAGGATTTTTGAAAGGCCTTTACAAAACCTCAGGAGTAAGATAGCAATGTCCATTTTTAAAAAGGCAGGAAAGAGTGACTAATGAATTACATGCCCATAAGCCTATCTTCAACACCCAGGAAGCATTTGAAACAAATTATTAAACAATCCATAAATAGGCAATGAAAATTGGAAAGCAGAAAGCTACCATGATGGACTTGCCAAAATGTAAACCCATCAACCAACATACTTTCCTTCTTTCATTCTATTCTACAGGGAGGAGGAAAGCAGTAAATCAAACAGATCTCAAATATAAAATACTTTTCGACAGAGCAAACTGGAAAAGCACCTTCATTTTGGATCAAGGTCCTGTTATCAGAGGTGCAGAGCTGCTTAAATAAATGCACTTGTTCAGTGCTTCTCCTACTGGGCCAAAATCCAGCAAGTACTCCTGCTAAAACTGCAGAGACACCAACCTGCAAAGAGTGTGAAACACTATGAAAAGCTGAGCAGAACTCAAGATGGTCTTAAGAAATTGAAGGAATGGTCAAAAATGACCAAAAAAAATCAGCAAGATGAAATTCAATACAGTCAAATACAAAGAATCACATTTGGACTTCAAAAGAAATCTTCAAATGTATAAAACAACCAAAAGGAAGAATACCAGACCAGCAGCAGTGCTGAAGAAAAGGATGGCAAGATTACTGTGACAATAAATTGAGCCAACAGGGTAAAACTATTAAAAAGGAAAAAAAAGGCAGATAATAATCTTAGTTTATTAAAGAGAGAAACATAATACATAGTAGCCGGGGTTCATGAGGAAGGCTGCTCTCCTCAGTAGCAGTGAGGGATTCCAGCTGGAATATGCTTCTAGTTCTGGGCACAGAACAGAGACAATTGAGGAAAGCCCAGAGAAGTAAAAGCAGAACTGGTTCAGAAAACCAAATCCCTGCAAAAAGTTTTAAGAACTTGGCTTGTTTAGTCTACAAGAGTTACTGTGGAGATGGGATAATGCTCTGAAAATCCGCATCTCATCTTAAATAGCATTACATCACTCAGTTACTACCCTGTCCTTACTACTGCCACAGTTATTACTTTACTGTTGTCAGGGGAAAATGCACTGGTTTGTAATATATATGTAACAGAGCAAGAAAAAGGGCTTGTTTTCCCCCAGACACTTACTGTATTTCACATTTTAAAAGACTTCATGGGTAGAGTATAGAGTCTTGCAAAGTATCTGTTGTAATCCTTCCCAGCATGGTTCAACAACTGCTAGAATAAACTGGTGCTATCCAGCACCTCTCTCAAGTTCAGAGGCAAGTAGCAAAGCTGCCTTGTGTTTTTGGATGAGAGATGCCAGGTAGCGGTTTAGAAACCAGCAGCAGCTGATGGGTCCCTTCCCCAGTGAACCACTGATTTGCCAGTGAAGCCAGTGAAGATCTCCCTTATGAGCGCTTGCTTTTAGAAAAAGCAGGAGCACGCACATCAAGTATGTCTGTAAAAAGACAATTTGGTTTCTCTTACAAAAAGAGGTGTTAAAAGGTGTGGTGTTAGCACAGAGTATTTTTTCACTGTATCTACAAAAGACCTGATGAAACACTGATTCTAATGCTGAAAAAAACAGGAAAAAATGGGGATACAGTCTAAAAGTACAGTTCCCACAGCAAGCGATCAAATACTAGGGCTTTCACCAACAGGGCTGATTTTCTTTTTCCGCAGCCCTTCAAAAGCAGAGAGGATAAAGCTACAGAAAATGCAAGTCACTTTATTTGTGGAGTTTCTGAATTTGCATCTCAGGGCTCTAACTTCACACAATTAGATGATCCACCTTTACTTTTTCACCTGTCCCTGAGCTGGCAGCCTAAGCACCTGTTCCTGTCTTAACTCCCTTCTCTTTCTCACACTTGTGGTATGGCTACTGACAGTGCTGCTGGTGTGCAGGAGTGGAAGCCTAACCAATCTGACCTGGAAGCCTTGGTTTCAGCATCGTGCAGTCTTGATCATTGCTGAATCAGTCATTAGTACAAATTCGACTCGAATTTGTAGGTGTAGGCTGTGCAGGCTGTGACTGCTCATTATCAGGACACATAAGGAGGGATCTGCACTGGTTTCATGTTTAATATCAAACTTCCTCCCAGGAGCAGGATGGACAATCTGACCCTGGTGGCAAAGCTTGCTTGTACAAAGCTAAACATTTTTCTTAGCCAATTGAACGACTTTACATCAAACCAGTGCTTGCTCTTAAATCAGCTGCAGGAGACCGGAGGGCAGACTCACTGTGCTGCAAGAACTGAAAGAGACACCCATGTAGCTCTCATCCCATCCAACCCACCACACAGGGTCCTCCAAGTGGTTAAAATCACCGGCACTCTCCCTGTGTGCAGCTGGGGCACAATCTCGCCTACAGATATCCCTGAGAACCACACACCAGGGAATGGAAAGGAACAAGAACAAGGCAATCCCCAATCCCTCAGGCAGACCAAAACCTTTGTGGGCTGTTTTCTCTTGGCGACAACTGGTGCAGATCACTTCCCCAGGAAGCTGCTAATATTCCGCGTGTTATATTTTTTTTCCATTTTCATTGTGTGGTGGGAGCGAAAGTGGTGGCATTTGGCAGCTACTTTCCATCAGTGCTATTGTTTATTCCCTGGCAGTAGGGATTTGTTTTGCATCAGGTGTAATGCAAAGGCGTTGTCCCGTTCTGGAAGAATACAGAGTTAGAGACCCTTGGGGAAATACTTCCAAATGCTGCACATGATATTACTCTTAAGATTTCTTGGATGTGGTAATGCTTCCCAACAAAACAATGTGTTAGCACACTGTGTACATTTTGCTAAGCTGCTGCCCACATTTCAAAGAAATCATTAATCCCGGTGTTCATATGCTACTGAAAAGGAGTGAACTGGGGAGCTCTGCAGAAGTCCTGTCCTTACACTTTGCACAACACTCAAAAGCTGAATCATGTTTAAATCCAAAACTCTCTGGAAATAAAAAAGTACTTATGCTATTAAATACTTTACAAAAGAA
The DNA here is from genome assembly GCA_035583155.1 of Acropternis orthonyx. Lineage (NCBI taxonomy): Eukaryota > Metazoa > Chordata > Aves > Passeriformes > Rhinocryptidae > Acropternis > Acropternis orthonyx. The sequence continues at coordinate 33,091,509 of JAWWEU010000040.1, read as the reverse complement.
TGATAAACTGTAACTTCAGCCTGTGAGGACAGCAAAACTGTGTTATCACCTTAAAAGTTTAAGTCTTGTTCTTGTCTGTTTGAGGCTAGTATCGCTCAATTCCTCAGGTCTTGAAGTCCTTACTGCAAAAAGCCTCTTTATTCCCAGCTCCAGTTGCTAGATTGTGTGGTTTTCACATAATGCTGTTGGAACTGAGGTTGCTAAATGAAAACCAGAAGGCTAGAGCTAAGCAGATAAATTATAATTTCCAACTACCCCACCATAAATGGGGTTCCCAAAGAATCCTTCTACCCTATTTTCAGACAAAATACACAGATCACCATCTCCACAGATTAAGGACACAAAAATTCCTGTTAAAATCTGTAATTACATTCTTCATCTTCTGGTAGAAATTAATGATGCAATATGTGCTCCTTTCCTTTTCTTAAGTGTTTGGTTGAAAATTACTTTTAAAACACTGCTAGTTGGTTATACATTCACAAATTTCCATGGTAGAGATTTAAATCTTCAGTGTTGTGCTTTTTTTTAATATAGTACATAGTAATAGTTTACTGGGAACCAAAGATCCTTCTGAGGCAAATGAAGCACTTGAAAAGGTAATAATAAGTCCTACCAAAGCAACATGAGTAAGGGGAGGGAAAGGTAACCTCTAGCCACTTCTTACTCTGTAAGACAGTAACAAAAATGCCCCCAAAGCTCCCAAGTTTTTTGTTGTTGTGTTTTAAAGACCTCTGTCTTGTGTAGAGAATGTAACCTCAAAATAATGCCATGTATGCACACAATTATTCCAGAGCAAGAAATACACTATTTCCATCTAGCCTTGGAGACTGTTCCAAAGTAAGCATTCCAACTTCAGAGTTACTCAGGAAAAGATAAATCCACACCTGACTTTATCCTACAGTAATTCCTAATCACAACACCATAAACAGACCAGGAATTTGAGGGTCCATTTTTCTGTGTGTCCTTTGGCTAAAGGAACCCTTAAACTAGAGCTAGACCAAGCTATAATTAGGCTGACATTTATCCCACTTTCCCATCAGCTAAAGCCTCCACAGCTTAAGTTCGTGCATAGCCTGGGTGCTGCTGAAACTGCAGCTTTTAATGAAAAAGAGAAATAATAAAAGGTTATGTTCCCTACCCATGACTAATAAATGCTGCATGTAGTTTAAGAGTTGCTCTGTAATGAGGACACACACTTGAATTATGCAGCTCAACAAAGCTATCTCAAACATGGATGGCTTTACTGCATCGCTGGCTTGTAGCAATGCCACACAGATACAGACAGGCAGACTTCTTAACCTTCTGTCTGAGAAGATTAAATCCTTAACACAGTGTTCTCTCCCCCCTCTGCCTCTTATTCCCCCATCTTTTAAAATAAATAACAAAAGAACCATTAACAATCCACCTAAAAGGGTAATTCCATTTTCTAGCATTTCTAATGCAATAAGTAGGCTGGACCTCCAATGATACAGAAACAAGTATCATCTTACAAAGCTGACAAAACATGAGTAGGTAAACAAGATCCTCCCATACCTTCATAAATAACAGGGCAAAGGACCAAGAGTTTGCTTTGTGCAAGCTGCCCTTATCAAACAGCTGTAAGGAATTCTTATGGTATGTACAAACAAAAAAATAAGGAATTCTTGTGGTATGTACAAACATAAAAATCTGAATTAACCAAACCCCTGTGAGGGTGTGTAGCTGCCGCCACTTGGAAAAATGAGCAAGGTCATTCAGTCAAAAGATTTTATTTTTGTCCAGGATCAACTGCTTATATGGTTTTGCTACCAAATATAGAAACATTACCCCATCTACAAAGGCATTATTTTTAAAGACTGTGCTTTGAGGAAAAAAACAGAATTCTTTTTTCTTCCTTAAAAATCTTTCCAAATGTGTGTTACAAAGATCCAAGGCACATCAGACAGGAAAAGGACCAACCAACCACATTCGGGACTGAACTACATATGACTTAACTTCACTAATTTTAGTGCGTTTGAGAAATCAATGCAGAAATTTATTAAAAAAATAACTCTTTTTTTCATCTCAGAATTCTAGGATTATTTACTAACTGGTAAAGCTACCGACCATCTTTAATTCCCTACATAAATTCTAAAAGACAGCTAAGAAATACTGTTCTAAAATAAGCCATGTCTACAGCAAAGCAAGCAATTCTTTTAGAAGCTATGAGCAAACACCTGATTAAGATGACAAGCCACATGGAAACTACTTCCAGAATCAGACTTAAAGGGCACTGTTACCAACCAAATTTGGCAGACAGGGAATCATGACAAACTGCAAAGGCATGCAGCAGTGTAACAAAACGTTGGGAATCATCAGCAAATAAGACAGAAAGCACTTTTGCCAATTCAGCAAGGGCAAGAACATAAGTAGGACAAATTTTAAGCATTAAATGCTGGATTCAGATGAGTGGCATTGTGCCATAGTGGGAGTGGAGATAGCTCTTCCGTTTACAGAGTGCTTGCAATAAACAAGCCATATCAGCAAGGCAAAGCATCTGGCTATTGCAGATGTCACATTCTGACATCTACCTGTCCAGAAAGTGCAGTTTCATAACCATTTTAATAGTAACAACAGAAAGCTTAAAAGAGAAAGAGCTAAAAGCATGAGATATACAATGTCAGGCTCTATGCTTTCTTAAAAGCTTGTTTAAGGTCAGAATTCCGTGTACAGAGATGACCTTACAGCGTTTATGGCTAGATAATGGTAGACACCTGGCCTTATCTTTAGAGAACCACTGATAGATTTGGTATTTTTAATACACGGTTGTCCCTATTTAAGATCACTGCACCTTCAGACTGCTCTTTAAGCTAAGACTGAAATACTGGCTCAAGCAGGAAAGCCAGCATTTCTAGCTAATTTGTCAAATATTACAGGAAGCTTAATTAAGGCTCATCTCTATTTCCAAGAACATTAAGGTGCACTAAGTACAGTTACATTAACTCGGGAAGGGGTCAGTAAGAAATAAATTATGCTTTATCCTACGCATCGACTGTATCTTTCAGTAACGCAACACGAAACCCACCCAACGAGCCAGTACACTGAGCTTCCTGAGGGAAACACGACCAAATTCAGCGCTCAGACTGAGGTTTAAACTCCCTTTTTGTCCCAGCTCAGCACAATTCACCGAGCTGGCGATCGCGGCAGAAGTGAACTCGTTATGCGCTCCGTCAGGCGCTGCTTTCCCGAGCCCGCTATTCCCATGTGCACCCCGACACCCGCCGCCCCGTTTCTGACTCGGGAGCCCCGGCCGGAGCGACACCCGCAGCCGAGCCGTGCCCGCGGGTCCAGGCGCTGCGGCGGCCACCGGGACAGCGTGGCCGGGATGGGGCCGGGATGCGGGGACGGCGACCGCTGCCACGGGCTCACTCCGTGACACGGGGCCCGCCCCGAGCGAGCCCCGGCCCCAGCCCCGCTCTCCGCCGGCAGCGGGGCCCGGGGGCTCCCCCCGAGCGCAGCCCCGGCAGGTGCGGCCTGGCCCGGCCCCCCTGCGCCGCCGGGGCCGCTCCTCCCTTCGCCCCCGCCGCAGCCCCCGGCCCGCCCTCCCCGCGGGGGCCGGGCGCGGCTCCTGCCTGCGCTCCTACCTGCGCTCCGACCCACGGCTCCTGCGGCAGCCGCCAGCGCCAGACACAGCGCGGGGAGCGGCGGCGGCGGCGCGGCGCGCATGGGGAGCTGCCCGGGCAGCGAGCGAGCGGCCGCGGCCCCCCCGCAGGCGCGCAGTGACGGGCCCGCCGCCCCGGCAGCATGACGGGAAATTCCTGGGCACCGCCGGCCAACGCCAAATATGAGCATGGAGCCCGCAGCGTCTCGCCGCCCGGCCGGGGCGCGCTGCCCTGCGGAGCCGCTCCCGCAGTCCCGGGGCACACAGCCCCGCCGCGACAGCGCTTAATGCCCACCCTGCCCGGCTTCCAGGAAGCGGCGGACAGAACGACATCGACATTCGCACTCGTCCCTTGCACAGGGAACAGGTACAAGTATGCGGGGCAAATGCACGTAAATAAATGACTTACACACCCTTCTTTGCTTCTCCTGCCCCACAACCCGTCAGATCGTCACTAAAACAATTTCAAAATACAGTATAATGAAAAAAAAAAGGCAGTGTTTTCTGTTAGTCTATCAAAATCCCTCTGAAGACTTTTCATAGCTCAACATGTAAGAAATAAGCTGAAAGCACAGGGCTAAGACTCTTCACCCCTGTCCTTTAACGGGTCAGAAGACGTGCCATCTCTGCAACCTAGAAATCAAGGTTATGCCTCTGCACTCCCTGTGGACAGAATTAGGACAAAAGTCAAGCAGACAGACAGTTACGTGAAGCTCAGCTGTGTATGTCAGCTCATGGCAGGACCTGTTCAAATCCTAACAAATATTAAAAATTAGTTGGGTTGCTGTGACAAATTAATGTTCTCTCATCCCCCAGATCAAAAAAGTATTTGAGTCAGAGACATCCAAATATCTAGAAGGTGAGACACATATAAAAACCCCTAATAAACCTTTAATTCGAGTCTGTTTTGATTTTTTGGTTGTTTTTACAGGACAGGATGACAAATTACAACAAAATCTGATTTTTCTCAAATGTTCAGGTATTATACACACTCCTCTCTGTCTTGCAGGAAGGGACATTCATCAACTTAACAGTTTAAGGTAAAATAAGCTGCATAATAGTACATATTACAATAATAAAATGTACAGTGTTTACAAGAAATATATTTTAGAAGCAAGATAGATGCATTTGCATCGAGGCAACCTTTTAAAATGCCACAACTATTTTTACATTCACTCTTGCAACAGGTCACAAGATGGGGTCACTAAGGTGAGGTTAACAAATCACTATGATGCACATCAAATACAACAAAATTAGTTTATATACATATATATAATACATATACATGTATATTATACATATATGTATATAGTAAAACTCATCAAAATCTACCAGACCTGGCACAATCTACTTACCCACCAAAAATATGTACTTGTCCTTGGTAAGTAGAATTCTGCATGGCTGATTATATATTATATATACTCATTCATTAGCATCTGAGACATAAAACTGAGGATTTAAAATTTTTCAGTTAACAAACTCTCCAATAATAAACATGGTGCCCACAAAAGCACAAAGGTAAGGCACAATAGGATTTCCTGTTGCAGAATAGTGTGCATCATGTTTACTTAACCGTAAGAAAAACGTGCATTATTTGTGCAAGTTCATGCTGCAAATCCATCATATCTACAAAGTAAAGTGAGTTTCAGTAAAATTTGTGGGACCAGTGTGCTTCCAGTCTCACCTCCTACATTATGTTCAGGTGGATAACTAGATAAAATTGTTGTAGGAGTGGGGATTAGTAAAGCCAATAATCTTAGATTTGCAACTAAGCTTCTCAGCAACAGTTTTGTACATCTAGGTAAATATTAGTAAATTTACAAGCTTGGAACCACAAGGTTTACTGTCAGCTGTACTAGTTTGCATCAGCCAAAATTGTTGCAAGAAATTAGGTATCTTTTAAAATTTGAACAGGTTCATTAAAACAAATTATAATGTACTGGGAATGTCACTTAATCCCAATGGTATTTTGTCGCAGCCCTGACAATTGTAATAATAAATACAGCTTTTCACAAAATATTTTTCCAGTATCTGCCAATTGCTTCTTTATTGCTCACAAATTTGAATTCATTACAATTGGTATCAGACTTTTCACACAAAATCAGTCAGGCATTTTAATATAAAATCTATAAAAGATATTTAACCTGTATCGAACACTTTTAGGTATTTGGCCTCTTGTCACGGTACAGCCAAAATAATATAAAACATTAGGTTTTGAATAAAATAGGAAGCTTATTTGCTGCTTCGATGCAGACATCCTCACAGAACACAACCATTTTTGCCACCACCAGCATTTACATTTATATACAAAACCCAGTACATCCACATTCAGTTCGTTTGCCCTCACACTTATATGCAACCACTTATGCCAAATTCACTTTCCCCATACCCCAGCTGCAGAAGAAGATTCTTATACAGCAACAAAAAACTAATGTTGGCTGATTTATTTTTTAACTTATTCACCATCAGGAACTGTAGGTTGTTACAAAATACCCACAAGATTATTTCACAGGAGACTATGGAAATACAGGAAGTCTTCTTTTCTCCATGCTTTTGTATTATCAAAAACACTTCTTGGTGCAAAAATACAGTCACCACATCTGCAAATGTATAATGAATTCGGCAGTCCTCATGCAAAACTTAAATGCATTGGTTTACTATAGCCCCGGAAAACTTTGTGAAGCAACTTCTTTTCTTTTTTGTCAGCTCAGTATTACTGCCTCATTGCTAAGTCCCTTTGGAAACAAGATTCTGGAACGTTCAAACTTCTATTCAATTCATTGAAGTATTACATACAAAAAGCACTAAAAAAGGAAGACGGCAGCCAAACAGGAAAATTCCTGTTGCAAGTAACAGTCCTAGCAGTTGTAGAAAATCTTCTCAGGAACTTCCCTGAGAATTAGTTGTGCCTGTCCGAAGACGCAGATGTGACATAGAGTTCATGTGTTTGTTTGATGGCTTCAGTGGAGTGTTACAAGTAAGAGCCTGGGGGAAACGATGATGATACCGATCTAGTCGCAGGTATTTTACTGTTACCAGCTTTCCTATGAGGCAAAGAAATAGGAAAAGAGAAACCTTCTAGTTCAGTATTACTGCATTTTGCTCCGAGATGTAAAATACAAACAGGTCATTACATCTAAATTAGTTTACCAGGTCTTTTGTTACTGCTCAATACTTTGGATACAAAACATTTCACCATTAAAAAAAACTCCAACTGCATCCATCTTCTGCAATTTCTACCCATGTTTTGTTATAAACACCCATTCCTTACCATCAAACCAAGAGCCATGTAATGCCTTGAAAGCCTTTCCAGCGTACTCCGGAGAGAGACACTTAACATACACACAGCCCTAAAGTAAGAGAGAGAGGTCTGGTTTTTTTACAAGTCCAACAGTAAAGGATGAGCAAAGTATTAAGATGTTACTGGAAAGACTCACCTCACGTGAATTTTTGTCAACAGCAATATGAACAATTCCATCATTATCACTGCATTTCTCCAAGATTGCTTCTTGAATTGCTAAATGCCAGTGATCACCTATTTCCCTAGGCAAACAATGAAAGATCTAATTAAGCACATAATTTTTTAAACAGTCACGATCTCATTCTTCCCCACTGAGCCTGGTTTCTCTGCAACTTGACGCAATTTTCTGGTAAACACCTCTGGGACAGATTTAGGAACTCTGCTACCGAATACACAGTAAATTGCATCCTACAGTTCACTTTAGAAAATTCAGCCCTAGGAACCAAAAGGAATAATCTGTATGTGGGGAATGGGGTGTTGTCCTAAAACATGCTTATGCAAGTGATGTTTGTACTAATATTTAAAAAAACATGTGCCTGTCTGGCATAGTAAATGAGTCTAGAACACTCACCAAAGTTTAAGTCTGCTGCTGTGATCTGAGGGTTCACAATGTACAAGAGAACAAGTTGTTCCTTTAGTAAGCGTCCTGATTTTTGGCAGCAGAAGAATGATTATTTACTGTGCTAACATTGATAGGTACAAATTAACTGGTATATTCACCAGATGATTCTCAGGGCAAGAGAAAAGACCTCTGTTATGTGGTTGCTTCTACCGGCCCCTGGCATATCGCCAAAAAGCACTTAGTCATTATTGTTAGTATACAGTAACAAAGAGCAGCTAAAACTAATTCTGTTAAACATACGTTGCACCCACAGCAAACGTCAAAACAGCGTGCAACTTTAATCCCATACACTGGTACATTCTGTGTTTCAGGTGGTCAGTGAAAGCATTCATCCCTTTCAGATCTGGGGCAAGAACATAACCCTTCTTCCTCTAATGACACAAGCTGTTGAATAATAGAGTTTGTCTTGCACTGAGGGTTTTGAATTTTGTTTATTTTAAGATAGCTCCTAGGGTGTGATACAAAGTACTTCCTTAAGCAGCAATCCTCTGAGAGACAGCTCACAGAAGAGGAATGGGCTAGGGTGTGCAATATGGAATGGGATGAAGTATCTCGCTATGACTGTAATCTGATGGTCCAGTAACGGACCTAGGTCAGTTTTGAAAAGAAAAGGTCTGCAACAAGTGAATCTATTAGAAGTTGCAATGTTCAAAATAGCTGACTGGACACAGACACTAAAGAGAAGTGTCAAAACAGAACAACTCCTAGTCTATAAATGTGGGATATTTTTAATGCACTTGCTGGGCATAGACTGGGTGACTAGTGAAAAACATTGAAGCTTACAGCAAAGATACAGGCTATAAAGGGAGACTGTTCTGACAAAAATAACATCTCAGTTACTAGTTCCATTAACAGCAGACATTTTGAACAGTTAATTCTGAAACAGGAAAGTAACCAATACAGCATACCAATAAATATTACAGTGAAGCTTCAGGAATGGTCTTATTTCAGTACTACTCAGACTAACCAATATAGCTCATGAAGTCTTCTTTGAAGAAAGGACAAAAAGGATGTGGATCTCACTCAAAATTCTCTGCAAATCTCATGTTTTTTTTAATCCTCCTACAGAAGGATCAATTTGCCTCAAGAACAACGCCTAAAATTTCAGTCTTGCTCACCCTATTGCAACCTGAAAATTATCAAAGAAGTCAGTTTGTGTCTTTGAGCCATCATTAAGTCTTGAAACCATTGAGAAAAAGGATTTAGAGTACTTCTCTACGCTGGAGATAACACTGTCCTCAGCTAAATTAGGTAATTCATAAGGCAAGGAACTAAAGTAATTATGTGTGGCTAGAAACAAGACTGAAGAAAGACATCCAAACTTTGCAAACACTTGTGTCCATACTGTGATGTCCTCTCCCACTTCCTGTTATTCCCTGTTTTAATCAATAACTTTTATTTTCCACTCAACTTCTCATATTCTTCAGTCCCAACTTGCATCTTGCAGATACACTGTAGGACAGTATAGCATCTTCATTTTTCCCTCATATAATCATATCAGGGAATAAATTGCTCCAGAGAAGTTATTGGAGTCCTGTATCTCTTAAAAGTGGGCAAACCAGACTTCAAAGATTAGGGAGGATTGGGTACATAACCTATGTGTTAGCCCCCAACTCCTTGCATGATCTAGTCCACAGTTAAAGGGGATGTAACAGAATAATGGAGTGGATTAAGCTTTAAAAGACTACCCCAAAAATTATTCTTCCTTAATTCTTGGCACATGAAACAAGGCTCGTTACTTATTCGTACATGGTACATACTTTAGAATTACACAAGAGCATTAGAAGCCAGTACTCAGCACTAATTTGTTCCCACTACAAATATCCATTTGCTTCAAAACTGGGCAGTTACAGTGCCATAAAGTGATTTAAATTCAGCTTTTTCAATGCAATCTGTGCAAGCGCTATAACAAACTAAATACTCCAGAATACTAAACAACACTTCAGAAATTTACAATCTGTTGTTAGACCACATTGGTTTCCTTTGTCAGCTGATGTAATTGAACATTTACAAGGTTGCGCAAGACCAGTCATTGCTCCAAGTTGTTTGACTAAATGCCATGCTCTTCAAGAAGTGAACCAAAGACACAGAGCAAGACAATGAAGATGACAGACAATGGAGATTTTTTAATTTCTTCTCATAGGTGTTAAGAGAAAGATCTTTTTTTTACAACCCATTGGTTTCTTTTAAAGTTTTCATGTTTTGTCACTTCTTCCAAATCTCTCTGAGAGGAAAGAAATGGCCTCTTCCAAAAGAATACAAAAATAGAGATAGATAACTGGGTTTACTTACATAACTGGATCAAACATATTGCGAATCTTTAGACATGGTGTCAAGCTGTTGGGTGGTGAATTTCTTCTATCTAGATGAAATGCTACAAAGGAAAATAAAGTTAGTACTGATTATTATGACAGGCATAATACCATTAAGTTAACGTGTCAACTTTATACATTAACACCTTTCTGGTTTTACTCAAAAGAAAGTTTCCTCCACATACAAACAAGTTTCAAGCAAGGTAAGTTTCCCATGGTATTCTACCACACTGAAGAAAACATACCATACTTAACTGAATTTTTCTAGACCTACAACTTCTACGTTTAAGGCACTCTCTTATATTCAGGCCACACTACATGGAAGGAATTCCAGATATTTTAAAAAATACCATATACTTGAAGAGAAAGGATTTGCATTTTATTTCCATGAGAAAAGACAGATATACCTAACACCTGGAACAAATTTTTGGAGCTGCAGGTTACTATTCAGTTCTGACTGCCTGATAAATTTTCATTTCTTCTACTTCTGGGGCAATTTGCTGCCCATCTGACTAAGAAATAGGGAGCCATTTAGACGGATGTTGCATTGTGTTTGTATTTTAGTAACATGTCAAGAACACTCTACAAAGAAGGAACTTTTGTAACCCTAAATGCTCTGTGCAGTGATCAGAAGCTTGCGAAAATTTGAAATTAAACACACCAGAGAATAAAACAAATGTAAGAAGAAAGATAAAAATTAACAGAATAACTCCTTCAAAGCTAAACAGTGTCATGAAATACATTCTCAAGTTCTAAAACAAATATTAACTTCTCTAAAGTTCACAAGTTCTACTTGCGGCAATTGCAACAGAAGACTGGACCATGAGAAAAGGAATCAAGGAGCCCTTCAGATTCAGATAAGGTAACTCTGTGCCCTGAGAAGAGCCAACAAACCAGCAACAGAAATGAAAGGGGACAGCCTGGTGAAAAAACTTTCAAGGCCTGAAGCAAGTTTTACTTTGAAGACTTGAGAGAGGTAGACTTGAGAGTTTAAACATAAGATTAAAAATCTCAAGAAGACAAAATGATGTTCCAGACTGATGCTAATGCTTCTCCATTGGAATCTCTACTTTGGAAAAAATTGACAGACTCAAGATGTTACATTCCCAAGGTTAGAAGCTTCAGTTTTGGGCATATGTCTTTGCTTCTAACTGCTGACCTTTTAAAATTTTCAAGTATATCTAATATACATGAACACTGCTGCTCTTCTGCATGTCACCAGAACAAAACCCAATTTCACATAGAAGAAATTCAGTAATGGGAAGACACCACTGCTTGGGAAAGACAAGCACTAACCAAGAAAAATTCAGTGCCTGCAGATATGACACAGACAAACCTGTTTCTTGTGTAAATTTCTGAGGTAAAAAATAAAATACAATTACCAACTAGAAATTAGAAAAGATCACCTCCAGTTCTAGTATCAAACTGCAAATTCTCCAAATAACTAAAGATGTTCTTATTAGAATACATACACACACACACAGAGTGCAAGTCACCAACACCTGTAACACTGCCTATTTTTTTCTTGGGAATAGCTTTCTAAATATGCTGGTGACACTGCATCTATCTCTGAGCTGCCTATAGTTTAAGGACAAGTCCTTTTTCAATAGCACATGGTTTTGTAAAGTTTTTTGCCCCGATTGAAAATGATACATAGGGTATACAATAAAAACTTTACAGAACTAAGCAACATTGAAAAATAAATGGACTTACCTTACTCATGTAGGCTGGCTCCAGCAGATCAAGGGGTGGGGCGTGAAATGTCACCAGCATATTGTACACTGGGGCACCACACCATACTGGAGATGGTGATCTGGGGTGGCCTAGTCATGGACCTGGACTGGAAAAGGTGTGGGGTTGAGGAAATTATGTGCTGATTGTTTATAGCTAGGTTTATTCAGCACATGGTTTTAATCCAAGGATAAAGAACAGTAAGGTTATTTGCAGAGACCCCAGGCCCAGAGGCATTTCTGCAGGCTGTTTATGAACTCCAAAAAAGACATACTGATATTTATGGCAGCAGCCACACCACTGAGCTATGCTAAAGGAACTAAATGGGGAATTCACCCTTTAGTGTAGATACCTATATAAACCAAGATTTGCCTGTTATAGTTTCTAATAATTTTGATGTCCTTTTGACTGGAAGATCTCAGGTGCTTCAGATGATGACTTCAGCCAGAGCACACCACCAGCACAAAACTAAACTGCTACCAACTTAGTGTAACATCCTCCTGGTAAAGGGAGTGTGTCCAGGGCAATGCAGCATATGAAAATAAAGATGAACTCTTGTTTTTTCTCAAAAAACTTTTCAAAGTCATGGTAAATTAAAAGTAAGTTTTGTAACTTAGATGGAGCTTTTTATGTATAAGGGAGAAAAACGGCCATGGAAATCAGTGAGGTATAAAATTAATGCTAGAACAGTAATAAGCATTAAATGTATACCAGAAATGGGACCAAAAGGGGAGGGGGGGAGGCTAGAGGAGACACAGGCAAGTTAATGCTGTACCTACACAGCAAAACTCAAAATAGCATGGTTAACAGATGTCTCTTGAACTTCATTACACATCTGTAACAGTTAATTTTGCCCCTTCCCCAAAAAAGAAAGTTTCTGTGATAAAGCTGTTCAGATTACAATACTATTTGAAAATTTACACCGGTATGGAGCATACAGAATATTCTCCTCGCAATAAGGGCACAAGCAGATATTCTTGCGGGACAACTGTCTAAGCTACATGCTGATTAACTAAGAATCTCATGCCTTTTTCTAAATAGGTCTTAAGACTTACAAGATGAGAGTAAAAAGGTAGCGATGAAACAAGAAAGCAGAAGCACAACTATGTGCAGTAAGTCACTGACACAAAAAAATTTAGGGCTTTCAAAAATTCTCCTTGGGGACTACTGAGTACCTTTAAGAAAAAGAAGTTACTTTTTATTTCATTCATGAGGTACTTTGTTTTACTACATCAAACTGAATATGACTGTATCACACCAGATTCAAAGAACAGCAGCAGTTAAAACTATGTGCTTTCATCAGGCCACTGTGACTGGAGTATGTCTGTGATGGAAGAAGTGGCTCTTGCACTGGCTTCAAAACGAACATTTATGAGATTACAGTAGTTTTCTATGCCTCTTGAATTACTAATGTATTATTGCTAAAGGAATTCCTGAGTATCATCACCATGGCTTATATGACAAGCCTAACAGATCTTTAGACGTGGATCTGATGCATCTCATAAGGCCGAAGGCTCACATCAAATATAGGTAAACATGTTTCTGAAGAAGATTTTTCAATGTTAAGCCACACATCACTGTAATCTATTAAGTACTAATTCTTCTTATCAAAGGCAAAAAAATAAAACAATTAGCTGAAAATGTTGAAATTACACTTTCAAACAACATGAGGTTCTTTAGTAAACATGAAAGATACTGAAATCAAAATCTTACTAAAGAGAAGAGTGTGGTTGACTCCGAGTTTAGTACACTTAAGTACAGCTATAGAAGACAAGCATGGGGCAGATGCAGCATTTTACAAGCAGCATGAAATCCAGAGTTTTCTTGCAATTGTTGAAGAGTAGAGTTGGGGGGTTTTGTGGGGTGTTTTTTTTTTGTTTGTTTCATTGTTTTTGTTTGGAGAAAGGATTATGTTCTCACAAGCCGGTGAGGAAGGGTGTCCTTCACAAAAGGTAACAGGTTATCTTCCCTGGTGCAGGATGAAATATCACCCTAGATGTGGTACTTCAGAGAAGTCTTTATCTCATCTCCAGAGCTGTCAAGGAACTTAAGCTTTTGCTGTTAGCTTAGCTACACTGGAGCTCTGCCTACCTATTTTTCTTTAGAGCTCCAGTTATCAAGAGCCTGACAGGACAACTGTATTTGTTCTTTCAAAAGCAAACTGAACACACTAGAAATGTGGGGATTTCTCCATTGATTTAATTAAATTACACTTTACATGATGAAGACTGTTTCTAATTGACTATCCTCTTGTACACTCTTTTCCAAACACCGTATTTGTCCATCCTACAATGGGCTTACCTACCCTTTTTTTTTCCCCCCCTAAATACAACTACTGTATTCAGCAGATACTATTTCTAAGGTACCAGAATTTATTCTGATCCAGTAAAAAAAAATCCCAAGCTGTCAAAACACAGGCTGCATCCTGAAGGACTGGACAAAACGTCACAGTGATGCTTAAACATGCTGCTAACAGACTGCAGAGCTTAGATCTCATGCATGCTTCAGGTCCCACGGTTAAAATACATGCTATCATCTACCGATACCTTAGTACATGCTGACAGGTTGAGAGGCTTTCTTCTTCAATTGCACATGTTCCGGTGTTGTGCTGTGCTACAGAGCACTGCCAGATCTCAGAAGGTTAAAAAATTGTGACCCTGAAATTTATTCACAAGATTCAAGCCCAAGAATTCATTATGATTTCCTGTGTACTGAGTCTGTTTAGGGCCTAGCAGTCTGGAAGAGTATTTAGATTTATGAACTTCTATATTCATGCATCAAAACTGGAGCATGAACTTGCAGTTGATGTATAATTCCAAAAAAGGAAGGAAGTGACACATATAGAATTCCTACTATCAGGAAAGAAACAGCTGTGCAAGAAGCATGAGACTTACGCCATGGAACTATTTCCAACAGTCATGTGAAAACAAGGAACACAAAATAGAAGGAGCTTTTGCATATGAAAACTGCCTTTGCCTCTGACTATGAGGAGCCCAACTGACCTCTTCCATTTCAGCCACCCTATCTCCATGCCCTTCTGATAGAGCCCAGGTATGCAATTTCAGTTCTTCAAAGATCTTTGCTAAACTGCAAACATAAACTAAAAAAACCAGGAAAACTGCTATTAAAGGACTGAAACGGAATGGATTTCAATACATCCTATTCAATAGAAAGCAGAGTGTCTTAGGTACATAATAATAATAAACAACATACAGATAAAAGCCACAGTTGAGAGATTAAGTTATTCTGTCCCCATTGGCACTATGCTGAAGTAGGTATCAGATGCTCAAATTTGGATGTTATGTAACAGTAGCTACTAGAGTAGCTGTCTTTCTGGAAAGTTTTGGAAACTACTGTTCTGTTCAGAGTCTCAAAGGTGCATTCCATGTAGCAGAGCACCACCTGAGCTACCAAGTACTGAGAAGTCTACCAGGTGAAGGAAAATCCAGTCCAATTTCTAATACAGGAGAGAATGTCATGGAGTCATTTATACTGCAGTCAAAGAGGACAAGAAAAACTGAGAGCAAATGAGTAGTAAATTAGAACTGGAGCGTCATGTTTCACAGCCTGTATTGAGCAATAAACTACATAGAAGATTCAGTTTTACAATATATAGCTTGCAGAAGCTATGTTCAATTTAAGTGTTTGAAATTCAATCATGATGGTACTACACAGACGGAACAGACAGCTGTTGACAAAACACATCATTTCTTTAGTGCACCTAAAGCACCTGCACATCCCTAATGTACACTGTCTAGAAAGAAAAGGTTCTGCAACTCTCGTAATAAAGTTAATATACACATCTTACAAATGAAAACTGAGAAACTGAAATCAAGCAATACAGTTGTCACAGCAAGAGAACTCCAGTTCTGCAGCAGAACTCATAAGGTATTTTTAAAAAAGCAGCCCTCATTTCGAATTAATTATGTAAAATGAGAAACATAATGCTAAATACAGTAGTATAACTTTGGAAAGTATATAATGACATCCCAACATAACATTGTGCATAGTCAAGCAAGAAATGGGTCCCAAGACCCTCATCAGTTAACATGCCAAATATCTGCAAATGCCTCAAAATATTTGGCTTTTCATATTGACAGAGAGAATTGGTTTAAAGGAAAAACTTTGGGAAACACAAAATTTAAGAGCCAAGGGCTGAAAGCCTACATAGAACTCACTAAACATACAACTGGCCTGGGATAAAACCAGGATGTTAGCAGTACTTGTACTTGGATGATTGACCTTGCTACAGCAAATGTTTCAAGCCATAAAGAGGCTCTTTCTGTCTCTCTTTGGAAAGTAAATAATCACATTGGAAAGAGCTGCTTTAAACTGTACCCTCTTTTAGGGGAAACAATAAAAACACTGTTTCTTAAAAATAAAAAAATGCAAACCAGTAAAAAGCAGAAGGAAGCCTATTGCTACTGGCATTAGTTAAACTAAGATTAAAAGTAGCATGCTCCAGAAGAACATAGATGCAGTTGCTTGCCAGTGAGAATTTTTGTTTAAGTAAGACTAGGCAGGGCAAAAAGTCTGTTTTTTAACTAGGCTTTTGTCATCATCTAGTTCAATGCCATAGAAGTAACACACAATACTATCCTGATAATATCCAATCTAAAAATTTGAACAAAAACAAATGGAGAAACAACCACTGCCTCTCCATGACCATCAAAATAAGCTTGAGTTTATAAACTAGGATTCTGCACAGCTTTTAGTTCAGTCCCACTGGAGAGATAGTATGGCACTACAGATGAACTTAAGGTGAGAGATTCTTTTTTTTTTAAAGAGTCACAACATTTATACAATTGGCAATAAAGACCTGACTTTAAGCATTTGCTTTCACACAGAAGTAGAGATAGAAATGACCTTTTTTTTTTTTTACTGCAAACCAGAATTCAAGGCTTACAGTTTCAACTTTTCATTGACCAAAAAAAGTAAACCACTCCAAAACCTGAAGCCTAACATGAAGAAAGGCAGAAAGAAAAATAACTGGAAAAATATGGCCACTGCAGAGACAACTGCAAACCCACTAGATTCTTGACACTTGGTTTCACAATAAAGCTGAAAAGACAGACCACAACAAAATCCATTTATGACAACAGCCTTCTGTATTAAAGCAAATACTTTACACCACAGAGCTTAAAAAACAAATGCACAGTGTAGAAAAACATTTAGAGAGGAAGCACTACTCGATGTTCAAAATGCACATTCTCCTAACTGAGGAGTCTTTTGTTCCAGCAGTTTCCCTTTCAAAATAAACATCTCTTCCTCCTAACTCCATATCTTGAGGTACCTGACTGATAACAGTAAGAAACTCAAGACTACAAGATGCAATTTACCGGCTGTCAGATACACCCAATTATATTACCTTCAGTAAGTATAAGACATGTCAGGATTTAACCAACTAAAGAGTTGGGGTTTTTTTAAATTCATGAAAAGGATCAAGCACTTGTTCCTTTGTGCTTTGGCTACATGCCCTCTGTATATTTCTGCAGTAGCTATAACAGAAAAGCTCATTTGCCTTGAAAACAAGGCAGACACTGAAGGCACAGAAAAAGTAAGTCCACAGAACAAGATAATAGAAAAATAGCACTAACAGTTCATAACAATCATTAAATGCATGACAGAAAACAAGCCTTTCATATTCAAGCAACAATGTACCATTTAGAAGTTAGATGCAGAATTTAAAACAATTAGAGTTGCAAAATATAACTTCAGTACCTTGGCCTTGCCACACTTTCGATGGTATTACTAAAATTTTGTCACACGCTGCAGAAGGTTGCATCCACTTCCAAACCAAGAACTCAGCACCACCTATTCTTCGTGTCTCTGTGCGAACTCTGGATTCATTTGCTGCAAGAAAGTCAACTGCTCTATTCCAGACTTTGTTCATTTTCCTCCTTAAAAATTGAAGCAAGAGTTACAAAGTTAGCATTAAAACAACCTGCATAATTGACATTCAGCATGTAAGAGAAATCCAATGCTTTTTCCCCTACCTGTGTCAGTAAGGATCTCCAAATATTACCACTGTGCAATCTACTGAAATTAACTTAGTTAACTGACTAATTTATTTTTAATGGTTTTCCCTCCTTACACATAAGGAAATTCAGTACTTCCAGTGAGAACGTACCTGTGCTGAGGTGGTATTAGAGAATCACGCACATGTAAAATTGGCATGTGAGGCTGCAACTCTTTATTTTCTGAACATGCCTCACTGTGACTCCTTAGAACATCTGAAGAAACAATTAAAAAAAAAATCAAACTGGTAACTATGTAGTTCATGCAAACATTACGAAAAGTATCACTTCTGGCAATGAACTCAAGACCCCTCCCAGTTTAGTAGTTAGGTTTTTCTGGCATTTTGAAACATTTTTTTCTCCCAAACATGCTGAAGGCAAATTAAGAAAACTAACCAAGCACAGTGCATCCAAGTATCCCAAATAACTCTGAAAAAAAGGCAGAGTTCTCACTCTTGATTGGTACTTTTAACTGTTAGAAAAGACAGCCATCTTTGACAATAAAGTGCTTTCCCTCCACCTCAACAAAACTTGATTTGCAAACAAAAAAGGAAAATGGTAAAAATAGGAAAACAGCTCTGATTTGTTTACTATCTCTGTATTTATGGCGACTACCACAGATGAAAGGAATAGAACAATTTAAGCAAAACAGAGCTTAAAAACTACAAACACAAACGATTGCAAACACTCTGGCTAGAAGTAGAAAGGCGGGATTTCAGAATTCAATCATGCATTCTATTTTACCAACATAATTTCTGCCCAAAGTGACTAATTCAAAAGCTGTTTTTTCTATGAAAAACCATTAAGGATGGAACTGAGAACTAACGCAATTTTGAGCTGATATTTTAGCTGAAGACGGCTGAAAAACCAGATACAGAAAGCAACATGTCACCATACTTCTAGTAAACATCATCTTTGTAATATGTTTTCAATAGCATGATAAAATACTACCAAGTCAACGGGAATTTTATAGCCACGTTAATGTAATTCACCAATTATAATCTTTATACCAAAAGCTTTGATTAGGTTTAAAGGATGGGTGTTTTGGTTTTTTTAAAAAAAAAAGAAACTAAACACATGAATCACACATTTAACCAAAAACTCTGGCAGCATGATGACTGGCTACCACACATGAAGAAAATATAACTGAATTAATACCAGTACTTTGAAAGCTTACACAGATACATCAAATGTGACTCAAGAATCCATACCTATGATTTTTACCACCATATCATACATCTGTTTTGTTTCTTCTTCCTCTTTTGCCCAACGATACTTCATGTAGTGTAAGACTCCCCAGACCATTGCTATACCTGCATTAAGATGCATAACACTCTTTACACAGGATTAGAACATTGGTTATTTAACAAAGTCTGCAGGGCATAATTCAGAAGTTGGTTGAGCTACCTAACATGTACTGTACATTCCAAAGCTGGTGACATACACTGTACTTGCTGTCAGTATTTTCTTCCACTTTGAAGATAAGTTACTTTAAGAAAAACATTCATTGTTTTAACAACAGCTTGGTATCTCCCAGGACTGTGATTTGAAATTTTACCCGTTTGTGAAGAAAAATAATCAAACCATTACACTGGGAAAATTCAAAGTCATATTAAAAGTCATATAAACTGAAATTTAGAACATGTTAAGATTTTAAAATGTGCAATATTCCTCAATTCATAGACAAGTCACATGCTTTAGATATACCAGTCAAAACAAATTAACTTGGACTGCTTCAGTTCAACTACAGATTTGTATTTACTGCAGTGAAGTACTTCATGATCTTTTTCTATTACTTTGAATATTGTTCCCCAAAAGGACAATCTGGTTAGGAAGGTCAGCAGCATAAGCTGAAAATAAAGTTCTTATTCCTTCTTCTATCTTGTTGAGGGCACCACTATACCTGTGATCAATTTACAAAATAAATTAAAAAAAAAAAAAAATCAAACCCAAACCCACAAATGCACAGATGATAATTACATAGTTTGCTTCCTGTATCAGTGACAGCAAGGCAATGTTAACTGATACATCAAACAGACTGATGGACATCATTTTAACTAACACTCATTTTTGCCTAATGACAACATATCTAACATTTATGCAGTAATTTATTTTTTAAAAGGTCCTCTATATTAATGTTAATTACAGGTGAAACATAAAGCAATTTGCTCAGCATGAGTAAGACCAGTGGTTGACTTGGATACTGAGTTTCATCTCCACATCCCAATTCAGTCTTTGTATTGACTGTTATCAGAAAGACACCAGTCTGGGAGAGTTTGATTCTTTTGGTTCATCAAAACACTGCTGAAGGAGGTCTCAAGTCTTCTATGAGATTGTTAAGATACTGGGTAAACAATTTTTTAAACATTCAATAGGTGCATGAGATGAACTCTGCATCTCCAATATTTCTATCCAGCCACATGGAAAACAGTGAAGTGTCTGCACTCAGCTGTATCCTGTTATTATGCTGCATAGTTTCCAGTATGGTTCAGAACAAAATAAACTTTAATTAGAGAACTATCAAAGGCTAAATTAATTAGTCCTACTGAAGGATTGCATACATTTTTTACAACATCCTCTTAGAGGCAAGATTTTTTGGTGACAATTATGTTACATATCCAACCTTTCCTAAAACTAAAAAGATCGTATTTTCTGTAGTTACATTTCCAAAGTTCAACAACAGTGAAATACCCTCAAAATGAGGGCTACCAAGTCTTTTTACTGAGCATTTTGCTTCTTCTAATCAGTTCAACACAGAACTTCTGAAAGCCACAAGATACTGCTTTGGCAGGAAAAAAGACATAGTTCCCAAAGAATGAACACGTTCAGCTGATTACAGAAGCAATGACAGCAACCAGTGTGAAGATACAGTGGTGAAACAGAAATGCAAAGCAAAGTGCATTTTAATCAAGATACTGATAGAAACTCAAAGTTTCATAGTTGAATAAAAACTTGCTCTAAACATGCTGCTTACTTTTCTACAAGTTACAACAAAAAAAGTTTGACTGTTTTATTAACTTACCCAAGAGCAATATTGATAATCTGTGAGTTACATTAACAAATGCACGGCGAAAACGACACCTGAAAGACATCTTTGGACTAGTGGATTCCAGATACTTCACATCTGCCACATTAGTCACATTCACCTCATTAGGGTCATTGCTGAGACACCTATTAAAAAACATGCAGTACTTATGAAAAAGGATATATTCTTTTAGAAGAAATTAAGTTAAGAAATAAAGATCACTTACTTTATGCCAACATCTTCCCCGCTATTCAAGATCCATTGTAATGATTTGTTAAGTACACTTTCATATTCTGGATCTAAATTCTGTCAAAATACAATATTAATGAGTAATTTCATAAATAACCAGGAAGTTATCATGCCACAATAAAACTCAGATGCTGCACAGATTAGTAGCCAAAATTACGTTGTTTTGTTCCTGAATCTTCAGATTTTGAGTAAGTTCACTGCATAAAGTAAATCTATATGTGCTACGAGCAGTTATCAGCACCCCTCAGACTAAGGAGTGTTTGAAAAGTCAAGCCACATTTCACTGTTTTTAGTCACAATTCTAACCTACAGCAAGAAAAAATTATTCAGCCACTAGGCGGCGCTCACTGGAAATCTAGTCCAAGAGTAAAACCCACCCAGAACCAAAGGCCGCTGGAAACGGGTCCTGTAAAAGGAGTTCCATGCTCTCTTCTTTTTTAAGAAGCTTGAGTGAAATCAGTTTTTACTGATGTTTTGCAAGTAATTCAGTGTTTGTAGATCAATAACTGACATCACTATTTAGATATTGACTTTTTTTAATTTTTAATTACTTGGTATCAATTCTAATAGGAGAGCATCCACAGCTCTGAGCTGTCTCCACAGCTCACTCTGCATGTTCTTTTGCAGAAAAAGAAAAGTAAAATGGAAGTTACTATTGTATTTGAAATTACAGTCGCCAAAAAGATTTATTTGAATCTTTCCTTTGAACCTCACATAATGTAACTGGCCTAGAACAAAAGCATAAGCACTTCAGAAAAACAGTAAATATTTCACTTTGAGATTAAAGTATTAAAAAATAACTGAACACAGAAATTCTGCAAAGGAGTCATACTCCCCAGATGAAGAACTGTAGGGTTAAATGAGACTTCTTATAAAGTGACAAATTTTCATATTAAATTTGAGCTTCCTAGAAAATCTAAAACAGTTAACAGATAACAACTGTCGTTCTTTCAGCATAACAGATAGGCAAGACAATCAGTTCTATGGCATCAACTTCATTTTTTCCACAATGCACTTGGTTTTAACAGATGCAGATTATCCTTGCCAAAGCATAAACTAGTGTTAGCATCTCCTTCGGGATGCTTTAAAACATTGTCCCTTTCTGTCTACTAAGGAAAGGATTGCCAAAATGTAGAATTTCTACACATTTGCATATTACATATATCGGCTTAACTCCTCCCCATCCAATCAAAGAAATCTTCTACTTTCAGCCTCTTAGAAGCATCAAGTAGTTTTCTACTGAAGGGTACACTGATATGGGCTAAAATAAACCCTACAGCTGTCAAGACAAGGCAAGAGCCATCTTTTATTTGAGGAGTAAGGCAGGGGAATGACAGCAGAGAGTGGGATTTTGTAATACTACACAGTGATCTAATTAACAAAAAGGCCTTTTTTTGACCATTTCTATTTAAAGAATCAATGAATGGTCCCTCTAAACAGCTTCTACCTGTCAGGCTCCCTGCACAGATCCACATGTCAACACCTCTTCACAAAGGAAGACTTATTACATCTCAAAAACCAGTATACTGATTTCTGGAGAAGCTTGTAGATATTTGAATTTTATGAATTTACTACTTTCATGTTGGTCAACTATCTCCATCAATCCAAATCATGTCCCAGTGTTTTAACAAAAAGGGAAAAAGCCCTGCATGCCACTGAAGCACACCAAGCTACACTTCCATTGCAATTAAGCCAGTATCTTTCACATTCCCTCTCCCCAAATACTCACTACATCTCCAAATAAAAATCATACATAGCCATGTGTAGCACATGTTAAAGCCATCCTTTTCAAACATTTCCAAATAATACTAGGTAAAATTTAGTCAATGCACTAGATATGAAAATAGGCCTTACTAATTTTAACTTTTACAAATCTCATATATAACCAATTAAAAATACCTTGTTTGCTTACTTTTAAATATGCAGCTGCCTCTTGGACGGTAAGGTTTCTTTGAACAGAGCTGCCACATTCATGTTCCCCTGGTAGAATGAAAGCTTTTGTTTATTTTAATCTATTATTGTTGCATTATATAAAATAAACATCATGTAAACACAAATTTACAGTTAACACAATTTACACAACCAGTAGCACAGTAATTCTCTTAAGTTTCACTAACAATATATAAAAATTCTGCACAAATTTCACTTTCAGAAAAAGTTTAAAAACCCTGATGACTGTCAGAGCTAATAATATGTACAAGTCCCATCAATACAACTTCATGTACTGCTCAGAAAGTGTATTTCGGTATTTACACCAAAAGTAGAACAAAAGGTAGTATGAAGAACTATCAGAAAGAGATTACCATGAAACAGTTGCTGCACTCTGACTCAACTTCCAAATAATTTCCATTTACTCTGAAACCTGTATTATCTTTCACAGAGACCAAGTTCCAGTCACAACACATCCATAATAGTATTTCAGGTGCTACAAAGTTACTACATTTTAGATTGGCCCAATTTATCACAATAACTCATCACCTTCCTGAACACACACAAAATCCCACTATGGCCTGAAACTGGTGCTTTTACCATCTCCTAATTGTTTCAAAAAGTATGCAGAGGTAGCCAGGAAATAGGGTATTATATGCATAGTCAGTCTGCACAGCAACAAGCCATCATGTTTCTGATTTTCTTTGCTAAAGGAAAGGTACATGATTCATGCAAACACACACACACATAAAAAACTCCCACAAAAAAACAAAACCAAAAAGGTGAGTCATACCAACACAAAGTCACACAGGAAAGAAAAACGTCTAACACCAGTTTTTCATCTATCACTAGGCCATCACTTCTGAAGAACAGTCAGCAAGTGGCAAATCTCTTTTTTCCTGATCTTTGTTAAAAATATCCTAAATCTCAACATCTGTAACTATGTTTTTACTGTGCCAAAATAAAATAGGAAACAAATCCAGTCTTTCACAGGCTCAGGGTTATACCTGGCTTACCTACTTGAATCTACACCAAATTGTACTCTTCCCAAAGCTACCGCAAGGCTAAGAAAATTTAAGATATTTGTGCTTATATAAAATGTAAACCTCTGCTTATATTGGAATACTCTTCAAAGAAAAGAGCAGCTTCCAGTATTAATTCCCTACACAAGCGACAACATTAGAGGCAATGTGAGCAAAAATTAGGAAACGCTAGCAAGTTAGGGAGAAGCATCTTCATGCCTCTCATTCACAGCAGGGAGTTCCAGAGAATTAAGTGTTTCCATGAAGCCAAAGTTCTTAGACTGATAAAGTTTTGTTTGGTACACTTCAACAGATTCAAGAGAACTTGGCCTTGCAAGCACATTATCATAACAGGCATGCTCTTTTCTCACTGTTGGGATATAGAGAAATAGGAACAGTGTTTTTAAGAGTGCTCAGATGTTATCTGGCCTAGAAGTGCTTTTGGAACTAAGCCTGTGTGCATGCATGTATTTTCAATCAAGCACGGAGCAGAAAACTTTAAAAGTTATTTCACTTGATAATTAACATGCAATGTCTTATACTTTCAAAAGGCCTGAGTCTACTGTAATAGAAAAACTACAGAGATCACTGCTGAAAATTGACACCCATTTTTGCCAAAAAACACTTTAATTTTAGAAGTCAGCACCTGATTTGGAGCTACAAGCTATTCTTGTACAGAATTTAGGCAGACATCCTTTTTGTACAGCATAAACGCTACAGCCTGTAAATTGACATGTGTAATCATGAGTGATTTCATGTTTCAAGATTAGCAGACCTGAAATAACTAATTATCATACTCATGCAGTCTCTGGTGTAAGCATACTGTTTTAAATCTAGAACTAGTGGAATAATTACAGCAAAACCAAAACACCCCTGTAGAAGCCTTATGTATGATCTCAATCAGATATTAAGTTGTATGATACAAGCAAGTCTAACAGGCATGCATCCATTTAAGTTTTTTTCCTTGTTTGGTAATACCCGAAGTCTTTCTGGGGTCTTTTTAATACAGAAAGAGCATGTTAGTCATACTTTTGACTGAACAAAGCAGCTTGTGAGAGCAGGGGGATGAGACCTTTCTGCTTAGGACCTTTTCCTTCCTTGTTTTTAGGTTTGTTTTTTTCAATTATTTAGATAAGCAGGAAAGCCCATTTATGAAATAAATAAGAAAGAATAAAAAAGGGTGAGGTTAATACACAGACAAGAAGACAAGCAAAACACACAAGCAGGAGACAGACTGAAAAGATGAAGTCTTAAAAACAGTTTCAGGATTCATTTTGGATTTTAATCTTTTGAGACCACAGCATTACCGTTTACAAAAGGACAAAAGTTCTCTTAAATAGGGGACTACAGAATTACTCTAGTAGTTTTAAATTCTAATCTTATCTGCCTTCTTCCACGAATTAAGTTTATGCAGCACGCAGCCAGCACACTGACTTCACAGCTTCTGATCTCAGCTTCAGAAACCAGCAGACACTTTTCTCTCAGTCCTGCTTCTGAAATTTTTTCAGACTATATTTTCTCTCTGAACAAGTTTAAGAGTTAAAAATGCCTTTGCTGCCTGGGCTCTCACACTGTCTAAGGCCCATCAGTTCAAATTTCCCTCACACAATACTGTGGGGAGGCGGGGGGGCAGGAGAGGAATAAAAACCCCTTTCATCTTGCCTCTCACTCTCAAAACAAGTAAGCTAATCAGAGTTATGGAGTTTCAGTCCTGTACAAAAAGCTATTGGAGATGCAGTTTCTCATTCCAACACATCTATTGCTGAGAACCATTCAGCAGCTTTCTTCTGAGAAATTCATGAATTTGAAAGCTTGCAGAAAGTGAGGCATTTCACAAGTCAGACAACCTTCTGTTTTACTGCAACAGCAGGATATTCCTATATGCCATTTCAGTCACAGCTTTAGCTAATAGTTCTGCAAATGAAGGCTTACTTTGAATAATTTAGGTGCAATCATTAACCACTTGGCCTGGAAACCCACTTTCCATAGTCTGAGCCAAAAATGTTTCCCAACTGTTCCATTTGAGGCCCTATATGCAGGAATAAAACTGAAGCACAGGGAAAAAAAACTTTACACAAGTCTGCTTCAAGATACGTCTGAGTTCTTTGTAAAAACTGCCCCTCTATGATAATGTCTATTGCGAGCTTACAGAAAGCATGGATTTTTGTGCTTAAACTGTTCTTGAGCACAGATTACTCATTTCAAGTGCAATCAAAGAACCATTCTATTTGCTTTTGCAGGCAGGCAAAAAAGTAACACTTCCCAGCATGGATCACAAAACTACCCTTTAGCTTATGTTAATGTACTTGGGGCAAGCCACATAAGAAGTTGAGAGGGTCTCATAGAAACACTACCAAAAAGCAATAAAGCTTCAGTTCTAAAGAAATATTTAAGTCTGTTGTCTCAATTGCTTCTAACAGAGAAACCAAGTCAGATCTCCTTTCCTGAAGGCTAGACTATTTGAAACTGACTTTCATTTAGCACTTAACTTAGGAGCTGCAGCATATATAAACAACAGAAATAATCAAAATTTTAAAAGTACTTGCTCTACATGGTCAATAATTTTCGCATTTGGTACCAAAACCCAGTGGAAATCTAATACTTCAAAGAGGACATGAATTTAGCACAGATCTCTTATAGCCTGATGGCATACAGTCAACCAATACAAAACACAAACTACATATAAGATCTCACATTTGCAAGTTACTTGCAACAGGACACTTAAAGTGGGGAGCTGAAGAAAAGCAGGAACAGAACATGTGTTGTGAGAGCAAGAATGCCCAATCTCCCAAAGGCAAACTCCACATCTGAGTAACACTGCAGAACACAAGAACTTGCTAAATTTGTTCAATCACTAGTTGGAAACAGCACCACATCAATTACCTAAAGAACTGAAAATTAAGGAGAGTGACAGACCAGAGAGCCTGTGACAGCAATCAGATACAGTGGCTGACACTTGAAATTAATATTAAGTAATATTTAGTGTTTTGCCAGGATTTTCTTCCAGCCATGGATTTTTCAGTAAGCCTTATTATATCTGAAAGCCTAATTCACCTCTGCCTCTCAAGGACCTGTGCTGTCCATTAGCTCAGAAAGAAACCATCTAAATCCAATACATCATCACACTGTGGAGAATGCCAAGCTAAAGAAACCGCTAACTGAAAAATTATTTATCTAGAAGAAAGCAGGGTACTCATGGGTAGCTGGCTCCTTCTTGTGGATATAGTGGTTAGGCTTCTTCATTTTGCAAGTCTGACTGAAAATGGATGTGATCTACTGAAGTTTCTCCATGAAGACCAAGACATCCAACATATGCCTGAAGGAAGTCTAATTTAAATAAAGCACGTATTCTGGTTCAGCAGAAAGTGTTAGGCCCCAAAATATATACTGTCTATAAAACAGGTTGATTTGAAGAATGGCTAAACCATTCAAGACAAGAACACAGGAACACAAACTTCAACTCAGAACTGGATGAGTAGATACCACTTCTTCCTTTAGTTTCTTGTGAGGTAGACATTACTCACTGTAGGTTTGGCAGACTAGTAATTCTGAGAACAGTGATGCATTAAAGCAATCTATTTTTATATAAGATACTTAAATAATTGGATATTGTGTCAGAACACCACAGTACAGAACAGGTATCTACAGCTGGAATACAGTATATTAAGTCAAATACAATTAATGAACTGTTACCCTGACTTTTTTCTTCCTTCAGACAACTTCATCTTCTATCTTCTAGAAGCCTCATCACTTGCTCTCCAGTTGAAGTTGACAAGGCAAGAAACTAGCTTAGTAAAAGTCTAATAAAAGAGAGAGCTAAAAACCAAATTTTGAAGGGACCATCTTTATAGTAGTCAAGATGTTGAATAAAGTTTAACTGAACAGATTACTTCAAGTTTCCAGCCTGCTTTTTTAATATTAATAGTTATAACATGAACAAATGATTCATGGCCAAGTATGAAATGAAACTTTTCCAAGTATGTGACACAGAGACCTGAAAAGCACCACTTTTAGTACAACTATATTTCTTAACCTCCATCTCTTTTGAAGTGGGGCACTATGTACAAGATCAACACTGAAATCCTGCATCTCCTTTGCAGCTTTCTTGGGTTTATGCCTTTTAAACAGGTTCCAGATACTGTGCCAGGTCTACATCAATATAGTATTTCAAAATGGATGGCAAACTTCTTCCTCTCATACCTTAAGAAACTTGGCATTGAGAATTCTTTCTGTCTAACTGAAGATGAATTAGGTCCTTCTGTATGAAACTCTATCAAACCTACTCTGCTGAGCAACCAAGAAATCTCACAATACAACTTCAGTCTGGGGTATCATCTAACCAAAAAGGATAGCTGTATTTTTTGGAAGGAAGCATTGAAGACTGTCCTGGTCAGAAAAAGGCTAACAGAGAGTAATGAACCTTTGAGACCTGGGGAAGAAAGCAGCCATCCTGGAGCATACAAATTCCTTCTCATAAGGCAGACAAGTAAAGATTTTTGTAAGTCTACATGCACTTAAGTAAGCCGCAGTTAACAAAAATAACTCCCTTTCTTTCACAGATACAGAAATTAGGTGTCAGACTTTTTTATCCATGCAAGTACATTGTTTATTGTATGGATCCCAGAGGGCCACATGACACAGTAAGCAAAATCAGCAAGCTGCTACACTCTCTTCAAAAGACAGAGGGAAGCAGACGACAGTGATCAAGTAAGGAAAAGCAGCAATCAGCTTGAACACTGAGTTGAACTGAAACATGCTGGATGTCAGGCAACAAAGATGATTACAGGACTGGAGCACCTCTCTTACAAAATTAGGTTGAGGGAGCTGGACCTGTTCAGCCTTGAGAAGAGGCAACCGAGAGAGGACCTTATCAGTATCTGTAAATATCTGAAGGGAGGGTGCCAAGAGGATGGAGCCAGGCTCTTCTCAGTGTGCCAAGCAATAGGGCAAGAGGCAATAGGCAGAAACCGAGGCACAGGAAGTTCCACCTGAATCTGAGGAAGAACTTCTTTACTGTGTGAGTGACCACACACTGGAACAGATTGCCCAGAGAGGTTGCGGATTCTCCCTCACTGGAGATATTCCAAAACTGTCTGGGCACAATCCTGTGCAATGTGCTCTAGGATGACCCTGATTGAGCAGGGAGGTTGGACCCAATGAACCACTTTGGTGCCTTCCAACCTGACCTACTCTGTGATGCTGTAACATAAACAAAAAGAAATGTGTGGGGTTTGTCCAAACATCTATTTTATGCACTGCAGATATTGCAATGTTCTGGAAACAGAAAGTTTCTCCTGGAAGATTACTGCAGCAATTTTATAGAGCTGCTCAAATTTCTTACAGATTTTCTATACAGCCTTAACATATTCAATTGTCGGTTTCATATTTGACACAGAGTTGTTTCCACATTTTTTATGTTTGAGAAATGTCTGTAGCACCTGGTAACAATGGAAAAGCCTTCTTGGTGAAACTTGCTGTTGCAAAACAAACAATTGGCATAAAGACCAGTATGGCTTCCTAAACACATTATGGATTAAATAAGCAAGAATAATAAAAATAGCTTAATAGTCATGAAATAGACTGCGCTGTAACTCACATTCACCACATGTCAAAGTTATAAACACAGCCTTAACTTTACCTTTTCCTGATTGTGATGTGTAAGTATCTGTGCAGTTTAAAGCTATGTTCATTGTGACTCTGGATAAAACCACCCCATTTTTCACTTTGAATAATTTAATAATATTAATCCTAAACACCATCTCTGACACATTACTATACACTGCACTTTTTGTTACTACATAATTAATATGGTTAAGTTGGACCATTTTGTCTAACAAGGCAATCTTGTTCAACCACTATACTAGTAACCATTTTATCATTGTTGCAAAATATTTTAGTTTTCACTGTAGTGAATTAACAACCTTTAAAAAGATCCACATACAGCAAATTTAAGCCTTTTAACAAGATCAGATTAATAAAGCATTAAAACTTTAGATCAAAACCCCCACAGGATCACAATGTTCAATAGCCTCTCCCATTAACTAACAAACATTGTAACAAAAGGTGCCACACTGTAAGTGACCTAGAAACAGGATTTCTAGTTTTCCATTGGGAATTCTGAATGGCTATCAGGGCCCCAGTTGTTGCAAATCACTATCTGAGCACTGAATTCTTTGTAGCTGTTGCCATAACACTGTATCACAATATTTTTAAAGTGTTACCTGCTACTTGTGCCAATTTGTCATGAAGTGCATACAAGCTGTTCATGAGACTTTTTTCATCTTCCTAGAATTAGAAAAACATATTTATGTTAAACCAAACAGGAGTAGAGGTGCACTTTTTTCCATTTACCCCAAAATCTTTACATGCCATGAGAAAAAAAATGAGGTTTACACATACAGGTAGAAAGTTGTAATGTTTCACACATCAAAAATTATGCAGGCAATGGATTGTGAATCTAAGTATTCACTATGCTGAATTTTCAGATCTTGACTGAAATTAAACTAGACTGCAGCTTGGACTCTGATGGATCTGCCAGTTAAAACCAATAGATCAAAAGATTATTTTGATACTACTGAAAGAATAGTAAAATGACCCAAAAGAAATTTGTTTTGTTTCAGGTGGGGTTTTTTTATAGCTACTGTGTAAAAATAAGAGTTTTATTCTTAAATTAGTAGCGTAAAGTACAGTCTGGTCACATTCTGGCATAAAATTCAGTAAAGGAAGATCTTTGCTGTCTACCTTCAAACTACAGTAATTTAATTTAAAAACAAACAAAAAACCAAAACAAAAACAAACCACATCAGAAAGCTGTGGACTATACAATCTTGTTAATACTTCCTGTGTATGTCACTAGTACAAAAAATGCCTAATTCCCAACACAAGATATGGGATGTCATATAATTGTTACTTGCCGGAGAGGTAGATTTATCAAGGTATGAGCAATTTCATTGAGATATATCCAAGAATGTTTTTTATTAGAAGCAATTATTCAAAAGATAAAGATGAAGCACATGCAATTACATACACTAAAGGCCATTCTGAAATGTTGGGCTTGAAGTTTTATTAAATGGTTAAGACTAGAGCCTTCATTGAAAAAATATGCAAGAAAAGTAATTTTCCAGTTTGTGCATCTGCTGATTATACTCACACTGGAAAAAAAACCCCAACTACAATAAGCTTAATTTCCTGATGCACCAGTACTGTTCACATAATTTTAAAATGATAATGGTCCAATTTTTTTCTGTAAGAAAACCACTACCAAAAAAGCAGAATACTTCTTTCACGGATCAAACAATTGACAAATTATTTCCCATTGGCACTACCAACAATTACCAGCATCACCTCTCCCTGTTCTGGTATTACAAAACCACCACTGAGATTAAATTGATGTAGTTGGTACTCCTCAGGAAACCAACTAGGCTTATTAGCTCATTTCCTGCCTAGAAAACACTGGGCATGGCATAAGAGAAAAAACAGTCCCTTAGTGCACACACCCTCACGCCCACCAGCAGTACATGAAGTTCCATTTATTTGACAGTAGGTACATCCATAACTTCACTAACAGGTACACTGAGATGGACATGTGAAATATTGTTGTGACCAATTTATGGGGTTGGTTTGTTTGGGTTTTGGTTTGGTTTGGGTTTTTTGCAAATTAATGGTTGGGCCACATAAAAGAAATAACTGAACAGTATAATCTTTGTAGCTAACAATTAAGCATGTAATACAATTACTATGGAACAGTAAAACCAGGAGAAAATAACATACAGAACAGGTTCTCAGGCTGTCAAATCCAGTGCATAAGTTGCATTCTCTCTGCACTACTAAAATCATTCTAAAAGAATCCCCAGAATTTACCCCATAAAATTCAATTTGTTCAAAAGAAACATTTTCTATTTAAGAAACTAGCCAAGGCTATCTACTTAATATGCAATTACTCACTTTTGGAGAGTTTAATTCTAGACACAAGAAGGGAAAACAAACCAAAACAAAAACCCACACCAAACAAGAAAAAACAAATACCAAACAATAAACAAACAAACAAAACAAATGCCCCTGAAATCCTCCGCAACTATCTTGCGATACTTGCTCATGTATGCCTAGCAAAAGCAGATCATTTATGTTTACAGTCCAGGTCAGAGAGAGAACGACCAGAACATATTCTGCAGAACTAAGAACAATACAAATAGTTTCAATAATATCTCAAAAATGGTTAGCCTGATATTTCAGATGAAAAAGTGAATACAGGAACAATTAACAGCATAGAATCAAAATGAAAAAGACAAACTTTTAAATCCATTTTCTGAAGGATGCTAACCCTTGCTATCGTAGAGCACTAAATAAAATCCTGGAGTTTCGTGTCAATCGTCTCCTACCAGCTCTACTTTCAATGTTGAGAAGCCAAATAGTAACAGCAAGAGACAAACTGTCAAATTTAGTCTCAAAATTTACTTTTTTTTACAACACAAATGTAATATTTTCTCAGTATATAAAGCAACCAGGATGCCACAGCCAAATTTTGTAATCCTAGTTATACTATCTGAGATGTAAAAAATAAAAATTAAAACATCAGTTACAAGAAGTGTATTTATTTCATGCAAAACACTCTAATATTTTGTATTCTTCTGAACAGACTTGTATTGCTTTTATAGAATCACGTGAGATTAAAATTTCAGTATTAAGTGGTTTTACTTACTTGTATTTTCTGTTGGTCTTCACTAGAGGGATTCTTGACTGTCAAAAAAAGAAAAAAATTAATTCACTCTATAAAGTCTGAAAAATTAAGAACATGTATCAACACTGTAACTTTATGACAACACTATAATAGTTAGATAAAAACAAAGTCCATGATATGACAAATAACAATTAGACCTCTATTAACCTTTGCCCTAGCTCTGCATTTGATAATACAGTATAACAGCACTTAGGTTAAACCAGAATTCTGTATGCCTGCAAATTTCACAGCTATTTCCATACAAACAAAACAGTGCTTGCCATTTGGCAGTCTTGCTTTAATAACTCCATTGCATTGCCATAAAAATTTGAAGGTTTTACATTTTGGTGTCCAGTTTAAAAAAGTAAACCCACTTTGTTACTAAGAACTAATGCTTACAGCAAAGCTCTACACCTCAGCATTTTCTCTTTTAACAAGAGGTAAGAGATGACACAGAGAGCTCATGCACTCCCATAGGTAAAGAAATCCTCCCCAACAGTCAGCTGATTGACAATATCTTGACTTTTGAACCATAACCATGATTAAACTGATCAGTTCATTTAGTTATAAATGGGAAATACAAGACAAATATAAAGGTGGACATACTAGATAAAATTCATAGCAAGATTTCTCATTTAGGAGAAATGGAAGATTAAAAGGAAATTAAGGACCAACTTATAAACCAGTGTCCCCTAACCTTAGCCAAGTGTAACTGCACCTGGATAAGAAACTAAACAAAAAGATGTTTTGTAAGAAAAAAATTAATTATTTGTAAAACAATGTGATTTTTATTAACTGCACAAACTTCCATAGCACTCTTGGCAGCAGACAGAGGTCGATCCACTTCACCTTAGTTTTGAAAGAAAGTTTGAAGCAGGAACAATTATCATTTCCTTGCTCCTACATATAGTAATGGTAAGGGCCCCATTTCTATAGTTACAGCCAACAAATGATGTATAAAACAGAGGAACAATGAAATGCTTTCTGAATGAAGAAAGCTTGACTCTGTAACTTTGCAAACAATAGTCTGTCCATGTGCCAGAAGAAAATTAATCATGTTACCTACCAACAGCAATAAGCACTGCAGCTTCTTCTGATACAGCAAAGGTTAAAAAACCCAAAGAAAATCACCCAAATACAGGGACTGGTTTTCACAGACATGCAAATACTTGATTCAGATGTACTTTTAATCTGAATATCCTAAAATAGGATTAGAGAAACAGAGCCAAGGCTTAAGATGACTGCCAACCTCCCAGTTTGATCGTTAGCTATCCAGACAAGGATAATTATGGTCTCCAAGGTCAGTCTTATTGAGCATACAGGAAATCTTGATTCAGTGGTTTTAGATTGGAAGGAGGGTACACACATGAGACACAATCACGTGCAGATTTCCATATACCTGACCGATGTATTTTAGCACTGATGAAAGCCATGGAAAAAACACATATGCGATACTTCCATGCCAGCAAAGATGCAAACTGAAAACTGTAAGCTGCAATTCGACATATACTAGGGCAGTACAGCAATTAAGTGACGGCAATGGTGGTGGTTAGACTTTTCCAGCATCACAATCTCAGAGTAAAGTCAATCTCGCATATGGGCAACTTCATATTTAGATAAATTAATACCTTGAATTTAGGAAGCAAGCTAAAGGAGATTTCAATGTTTGCCTCTTCTTCATAAATACATAGCAGTTATAGTGACCAAGAAAACCAACCACCTCTCCTCCAAAACTCCGTATCACAAAAATTTAATAATCCTTGTAATTTCTTATTTTGACTCACACTATAGGATTTCTGTGAAATCCCTCTGAAGTTTCTGATTTTATGGCAAGTTAACCAATAAATGAGATACATTTTATACACGATGCCACATAGCTTAGGATGACTGATGCCTTACTAGGCAAGTGTGTTAAATGCAACTTCAGCAATTTATCAGCTGAATATGCAATTAACAACTGTTAATCAATCTGCATTTATCTATCACACAACCTTGATTCACTTCAGTTAATAAGGCCACTCCTTAACTACTCCAGTAATTCCTCTTCTGAATCCACCCTTCTTTCTTTTGTCCAAAATCTCAGCTCTTACCAAATCCTCCCACATGCTCCAATCACAGATGTAAAGTTCTCATCTACTCCAACATGTCTAAGATATTTCAATATATTACATCAACATTGGTTCAAAAGCTTTCTTGACAGTTCTTAAAATACACAACCATAGCTGTAAGTGACAAGTTCTTGTCCCACAAACCAAACACTAAATTAATAACTAATTACTAATGGAGGAGATTCCTATGTGAACATACCATACTTCCAAGGCTCCTCCTCAAAAACAGTTTAAGACCTCTACCATGCAACAATTACCAGCCTTAAAAGTGTTCTATCAAGCTCATGAGCTTCAAAGAACAAATTATCATCTACTTGTACTACAAAGCTAAAAATGAGAGAAGTAGGAGATTCCTGTTTTAGCAAACTGATTGTTGTCCCAGAGGGTCTTCTCTACAGATTAGCCAACTGGCAACCACATTCACTGCTCCTAAATAAGGAGAGGTGCAACTACCTGGACATGGCAATCCATTAGAGTTCTGCAGAGAGCAGCAAAACTGTGAGAAGCATGGCAGTTTTACCTGGCCACATGTCCATAGCAGCTGCAGGATAAGCACACAAAAGTATTTTCATGAGGAAAAAAACTTGACAAAGGTGATGATACTAACTCCCTCAAAACACTGTCATAGCTAAACATTCTGCTTGAAAGTTTGATACAATGGGAGAATAGCTTTACTCCTGGAAAAGTGTAGTGGTAATAAGACTCTTTGTCATGGGATGTCATCTTCACATGAAACTGTATTTCAGAACAGGAAGGGGTATGCTATTTAAATTTCATTTTTGAGAAGCTATCTTATTTAAATGCTAGTTAATCAAGAACAAGGCAACAAGATTACAAAAAAGCCCATGAAAAAAAATCAAAGCAGCGCACAAACACTGTTCCAGTTGATGGAAAAGACTACTAACAAACCTCAGAAGTAAGTAATTTACACATCTTGCTGTTGGGAAAAGCTGTAAATGATGACTTACTACTAGAATTTTTAAGAATGGCAGAATTGGTCAGCCTCAAATAACAAAAAGTCACCAATACAAAGCTAAGGGTCACAGCACAGCTCCAAAGCATTCCAGTCAAAGCTGTCAACAGAAATGCACATACCAAACCATCTCACAGAGGTGCTCAATTTTAGGAACAAGAATGCAGTCAGTGTCAACATAAAAAGTTAATTTTCACTAGAATTCTGCAGCCATCTTCTTTAAAGTAAAATAAAACTGCTCAGCACCACCACCCCTCATTTTTTTCCCTAACACACTGGAAACAACTGCAGATAGACACAGTATTTACAACGGTTAATTTTCTTCAGTAAGACAGACAGGGAGCACAAAGTGGAATTTCTCCTTTTGCAAAGCATTGTTTAACAGACATGAAGTTACAGCCTACCTGCAGACATTCATGAGCACAAAAGTCAGCTTGTATAAAGTCCTAATGGTACAAGTTCCAAAGACTGACATAGCTCCATAGGCAGTCAGTCCTAGAAAAAAGACATGCATAAATAAAAATACTATTCCTTAGGACATAAGCTAGAACTATATCACTACCAAGATAAGGGATTTGATTACCTTCTGCTCACCAAATTAGGATGCCAAAAAGTAGCTAACCCTTTCACTACAGCTATCCCTCAGATGCTGTGGCACCTTGCCCTGAACAGTGTTACCATTCTTGCCGTTTCTGTATTCAATACACTTCAACAGACAACATGAAAAGCAAAGTGTGAAGGAACAGTCACACTAAGACAAATCAAGGATTTAACTAGCTCAGAATCCTGCCTCCAGCAGTAGCAAGAAGTTTTACTCTTTTCAGAGACACCTGTTCCTAAATGGAGGGGGGAAATAAACAGAACAGTGACAAAAATGAGTGTCAGAACACAAAAATATAAAATACATGCAGACACAGAACAGTCTCCCTGTCATAAAAAAATCTGCATCTCAGAAACTTCCAAAGACAGACAGAAGTGGCTATCTTTTTTCCCCCCTGAGGTACAAACTCCAATGTGTTTTTCCCTACCAGTTTGCCCAGTCCCACATTTACGGCATGCAAGCTTTTAGCTTCAATGTAAGGTCATAAAGAGTTCCACAACTTAAACACACACATGTGAAAAACCTGTTTCTCTGCTTACTTTGAATTTGTCACTTGTTAAACTGAGAAACAAGTATCCTTGTATCAGAATAAGAGTGAGTAGTAATCAGATTCTATTCAGCCTCTACACAATATTCATGCCTTTACTTCATTCCTCAATCTTTCCTGCTTTCCTAAATCTTCCACACTTGAATCTTATTCCTCCTGGTCATAAAAGCCACTTCTGAACCTTTTTGCACTATGTCATAGAATCACAGAATCAATTGGGTTGGAAAAGACCTCTGATAATGAGTCCAATCTTTGACCTAACACCACCCTGCCTACAAGACCATGGCACTAAGTGCCACATCCAGTCTCTTCTTAAATACCTCCAGGGACAGTGATTCGACCACCTGTCTGGGGAGCCCATTCCAATGCCCTATCAGTCCTTCTGTAAAGAACTTCTTCCTAATGTCTCACCTAAATCTTCCCTGGCACAGCTTCAGAACACGCCCTCTTGTTCTGCTGCTTGCTGCCTGGGAGAAGAGACCGACTCCCATGTCACCAGAACCTCCTTTCAGGTAGCTGTTGAGTGATAACCTCTCCGCTGAGCATCCTCCTCTCCAGGCTAAACAACCCCAGCTCCCTCAGCCACTCCTCATAGGACTTGTGCGCCAGTCCCTTCACCAGCGTCACTGCCCTTCTCTGGACCAGCTCCAGCACCTCAATATCCTTCCTCCTAATGTTTTTAAGTTGACATTTTTAACAGAACCACTGTAATGCCATCATCTACTTCTGAATGTACAGATAATTCGACTTTATAAACAAAAAAGCAGCTTTCAAATGCAACTTTACGGAGCTGTAAAGCCACAGCTGCAGAAACAAGAATGATCCCAATTAACCTGTAAGCCTGTAAGTTTCTCAATGTGATCATACTAAGCATCAGATACCATTCACCCAAGGATTCAGAGACTGTGCCCTACAACACACACTTACAAGCTAGCAACTTCTGCAGAAGCAAGAATGTTTCTCCCTGCAAAGTACCTTTCCCCACCCACAGTGCCACAAAAGCAGACTAATCCCAAAACAGAGGTAGTAATTTTTCCAAAATTTGTCTTGTAAAGGTGTGTTTAGTAAGCCGATAACATAATGCTTTACATTATTTTTTTCTTCTTAAAACACATACATTAGCTGGATAATATATTGCTAGCAGAGCAAGAAACAATATTGGAAGTGTTGCTATCACAAATGGGTCTTTAGCCCAGTCTTTTTCTACATGACGTGTAAAACAAGTTCTCAAAAATTTTACAATCCAAGTATGTTAAATGTCAAGAATAGATCCGTAACTTTTTTTCCCTAAGTCTGGGGTCAAGGACTGACTCCACCCAGTGACATACTGTGTGCCAAGGACAAGTCTAAAACAGTGTTTCTTAAAGGTTCTAAACCTTAAAATGCCAGAAAAACACACAAACAAACTGGTTATTACAGGAAATGTTATTCCAGAGTTCCATCTTTCAAACTGCTTGAATAAAACAATCCTGTCTTTATTTTTCCCTCTGCAATTATTCAATGCTCAAAACAGACATCCAGTTTTACATGACCTGCATCTCCAGATTGTGCTAATTCAGGTAGAGGCCACTTTGAATCAGTAGGCTAAATCTCTGCACTTTGATATTAAGACACCAAATCATACATCAGGCTGAGCAATTCCTTTACTACAGATCACCTTTGTGTGCTTTGGAAAAGGTTTTGCTGTTTCTAAATGAGCACCCCATTACAGTTTGAATAGTCCTTGGCTATGTCAATTTTGAAGGGCAGTCAATGTG
Organism: Acropternis orthonyx; assembly: GCA_035583155.1. Taxonomy (NCBI): domain Eukaryota; kingdom Metazoa; phylum Chordata; class Aves; order Passeriformes; family Rhinocryptidae; genus Acropternis; species Acropternis orthonyx. Next base: position 33,052,980 of record JAWWEU010000040.1, on the reverse strand, counting down.
CCACAAGAATTAGCGAACTCTACAAATAGCTGAATCTTTCCTTAACATCTAGTCAGTTTTTCAACTGTCTCAGCTTAAAGAACTTATATTGGTATTTTTTTCCAATATAATTTGAATTCACTGTTTGTAAATACACAATATTAGGATTGATAATATACCAACTATTTCATAGTCACTTTTTTTGACCAAACTCTCCTCTAAAATAATTAAAACAATCATATTTGTGATACACTGTTCAGACACATTTTCTATCAGCCCCTGCATTATTTTACATAAAAGGGTGTGAAATACCAGAATTTCTCTTTGGAGTTTTTCACCACTTCTTAACAAAATGAAAAAAGAAAAAAAAAAACCAAACAAAGACAAAAACCAAAACCAACTAAACAAAAACCCACAAACCAACAAATAAAAACAACCACATAAAAACAAGTGGACAAAGAAACAAACTCTCCATGGTTTAGCTGTATCACCCTCTCTAGAAACAATTACATCTACTCTTCTCTATTTAAATACTGTTTAGAACAGACCTGAATGTTGAAAGATGCTCCTGTGATTCATGCCAATTTGGTCCATATTTAAAAAGAGACGAGTTTTGGGAAAGCTTCTCATCAGATTATTCAGTTTCACTATAATAAAAACATTAGTTTCATTCTAGTACTTGTATTACTGATTAAAAACCTGGAAACTACAAAAGTCTGGAGATTAAAAGATTAAAGCATATTATTTGAAACTGTGTAGTGCCTGTAGACATCCCAGTATGTTGTCAGTTCTTAAGAATGTCACCTTTTTTAAGCAAAAAGCCTTATAAAACAAATCCACAACGGAAACACTTACTGAGACAACAAAGTTGACTTTAGAGGAAATTTTCACTATATTATTGCGACATTCACTCCATGAATACTGCTGTTGGTTAGAATCTCCTGTACTGAAGTGCCCAGTTCAAATCAAGCTGATACCTCATACTAACACCTGCAAATATCAAAGAAGAAACGGTCTTCCTTCTTTCTGAACTCCTGTATTCTAAATATGACCATCAACCATAGTAAGACTTGGGCAATAAAAAAACCAAAGCTATCTACAATGCTATAGTACAGAGACTGCTTGTTTCAAAAGGAAGGATGTGCAACCCACCCGTGTGTATGAAAAAAGAATGGAAGTTCACTTTTTTCTACTAAAAGATGCTGTGAAAATCACTGTGTGCAGCAGACGAACAAGTAAGTAAATGAGCCCAAACAATAACTAATGCAGCCACACCAAGAAACAAAGCAAGTGTTAGAAGACCACTATCAGTGAGAAAATAATACTGCACTTTAATTCCCCAGTTCCAGAGACAAATGGAAAATTTGGGCAGAAAATATTAGGGAACTGTTTCAAACCCCTAACTCAGGGGATGGGGGAAGCGTGTGGTCAGAGGTAGCAAGTGCCAGTCACCAAACACTCCAGACAATACTCACAGCTGCTATACAGACTGTGGAACTGCTCTTCACTCCAAATTCTGTCTCCTCTATGACTACATTAATCTCAATGAAGCACACTCAGTATAAGAGCAGACTTAAGCAAGGGCACGATAAGCTGTCAGGTTAGATACAAAATAATTTTTCATGATCTGTATTTGTGTAGAATGCTGAAACAACTCTTAAACCTTATTATAAGTATCTTCTTCTCCAGTTTTATGCCTACCAGTTTAAGGAAATATTTTATAGTAACAGAATTTGCACACATGCTCTTCTGCATTATATTACAAAACATAGAAGAAACAGCTGTCTCTGTTCTATTAGAGAAAATGGCTCAGAAGCTCACTTGCTGTGCATTGTAAAAATCAGGTAAAATCACATTACTTGCACACACCTACAGTCTGCATTACGGGCTAGTATGCATACATTGAAAAAAGAACCCACCACACCAAGACTGCTCTTACCAGCAGTTGCAAAACATTATCAGGAGAAAAATTAGAGTTCAGACATGTACAAGCATTTTACAATGGGTGGAGAATACCTTCACTTGCAAGAAAATTGACACGGGCTTTTACAATAGCTCTTCTTCCTTCTTCTGTGCTCCTCCAAATTATTTTAAGGTAAAAAACCAGTCAAAACTCCAATAAATAAACACACATGAGAAAACAGGGGAAACTCCACCTCAAACATGGCAACACAAGCAGCTTTGTGTTAAACTAGGAAGTGTTCCGCTTTCCTCAAACTCTAAAGTTCAAGTTGGAAAGCAAACTCATAAAGCGTTATTAAAACACAGAAGGTTTAAGAATCAGTGGGAAGCTGCAATTAAATACTGCATCTACTGTCATTCTGCCAAGGGGCCTAGTCTTGATAGAAGTATTATCCAGTCATCTCGTACAAGCAGTAAGGATTTCTGTCTTGAATAGTTTCCAATATAAAAATACCCAGTTATAACTTCTTCTTTCAGATAGACTTGAGTTACAAAGAATTAGTAATATACTGTAATAGTATGAACAGTTTACAGCATCCAAAAGTAGCATTCAAATGGAGAACACTGACAGGAGAACTCTTAGGAGACCATCAATCATGAGTGCAAAGTCAAGATAAAGATCACATAGGGGTTCTTCATTTTTAAAACTGGGGTTCTGCTGAGACTCTGTCCTTTTAACCAGTTGGCACACATTGATCTATTGGTGCTTGCCACACTGAGACCAGCAGAACTGCTGAACAATATGATCTTTACAAAGCCTGAACACAACAGCAGAACTCTGAAAATAGGTGCCATATACAGGACATACAGAGGTACATGCTAGCAGGTCTCTTGGCATGACAAAGATGAGCTTTCATGGAGTAAGCAGCAGTCAGTTTACCAGAAGTATCCATATTAGCTAAAGAGAAGAAGTATTAACTGCCCACCACAAACTGCAGAAGTTTGCAGAGCTCAAAATCAGGATGAGCTCAGCAGTAATTCACAATACACACCACTTGACTGGAGATGCATAACAGCAGGCTTCCATTAACTTCCATTTTTACACCACCGGGCTAAGACTCTAAAGAGTTGGCAAACCATCCAGGCTGTCCAGCACAGCAGCTGGATTTGTTTTATAGCATAATCTACCTGGTTCAAATAAAAATTATTATCTGAAGCGAACAACTGAACTAACACACCATTATCGTTTACTTAGCTGAAGACACTGCTTGAACTAAGACTTGCAATATTATTATTGTAACTGTTTATTTATTAAACAGGTTATACCTATTACTTAAAAGGTTACATCATCAGCTCGTGGATTAAAGTGATGGGTCTTCTAGCAGTACTATGTGCACTTTAAAGCCAGGTGGATCTAGAGAGGAGAAAGAACTTCTCTTGGCAAGAAACTTATCTGCCAAACACAAAAAAAAAAGAGGACAACAAAGGAATTACAAGTGACTCTACCAAGATCTCAAACACTAGGGACAATAAAACCTTAAGACACCCCTGGCACATGAGAACTCTGTAGTATGTAAGTCACTACATAGTATTGCAAAGCTCAGTGCTTAAACTATAAAAGTTTACAGAACAAGATCCTAACTCTCTTTCCTCAAACCATATATCTCATGCTTAAGGAAGCTGGCCACACACATAATAGTCTGACACCAAGGCTTCTATAAGCAGCTCAGTACATTCCCATCTCCTGAACAGAAGAGGATATCACATGCTAATTCATTCCCTTTACAGAAGGGATAGGCAGACCCTATTTGGTCTTTGGTCCTCAAATCACCAGGACAGCTCCTTTCCAGAGCTGCTACTTTCACGTGATTTCCCTCCAGTTTGCTCTCCCTCCAAAGGAATGACCTTAATACCACACATCCTATACAGCAGAATAAAACAAGAAGATTTTACATCTCCTTGTTTTCACACACACACACATTTCTTCATGTGTATTTGTACTAAATCTGCACATTTTTGTTGTTAGTTCAATAAGTAGCACCTTTAGCTGAAGGTCAAGAGAAAAAAAAAAAAACCAGTTTGAAGTTACAAATAAAAAAGTACATTAGCCACTGCATTGTACAATTCTAAAGTACAGAGACACATCTGTGCTCAATGTAAACAACCTAAAAAGCAGTCTACAGCATTTTTGCATGGAGTACCACCTTTGATGGAAGTCAGACTTAACAGACACGGATCATAATACACCTAGGATCATCAAATCAAGACCGTGCATTCTGAATGAATGAGCTCTCAGAAGTACTCAGAAGACTAGTATTTCTGCTTTTCAAAGTGAAATGAAAAACTTCTAGCTCAAAGGACACTGCCCAGACAGAGCCAGTACAGCCATAAGGCTCTTTTAGGTCTTCTCAATACCCCATTTTTTTTCCTGAGTTCATATCACAAAGAACATGCGTCTGTAATTAAGCACAAAATATAAAGTACCCAAACATGAATATATCTTTTAGATACAGCTCATAGTGATTTACAAACACCTTTATCCACATCTGCTTTTACATAAGCAGATGTAAAAGCATAAATACTTCTCATTTTTACACGTAAGAGAAACAAAAATAAGCAATGGTATTAGATCCTTCTCCAGAAGGAAATCTGCAACTCTGCTCTCATCTTCTCAGCTAGGTAAAGTCTACCCAGGACAGCATAAAATTCCTTTAACACCCCCCTTCCTCCCAAAAGGAAAACCCAAACAAACAAAACAGCTTTTTCTTCGAAATACGCTACACCTCTCACCTCCAGAAACTTTCTTGGGTTATACATCAGGTATACACCAAGACAGAAACAGACTATAATGAACTAGGTATCATACTCTCCTTTTCAAGATACCACCATGGAATTTCATAAATAATGTTCTTGTATTTACAAAGTAACAGTAAAGTATTTCCAAGGAATTTGCAAGAATGAGAAGCACTACAAGCAAGACTGTGAGACTAGCCTTGCCTCATAATTAGGCATGACTGTGGATTTCCACAGCCTGTGAAAGGCCTCTCAGGGGTTTGTCATGGATGCACAGCCCAGTCTGTAACTCAACAAAATCCTCTTTGGTTGTCTAAGGCATGACACCTGAAAAAGAACAAACACCATTCTAAACTTTTAGATACAGCCAGAGATGAACAGAAATTTTTATTTTGACGTTTTCCCAGAGAATATCTTGGGAATTGGGGGTAAAAAAGGCAACAACAAACACCAAATCACCAAACTACCTCACACCAAAACCAAGCACTGTTTCAGGCAATACTAACAAGACAAACAAACAAAATACCCCCAAAAATAAAACCAACAATAAAACCATGTACCTTTTGATACATGAAACCCGTAATTCACAGTAAATGCTTCCTTGCTCAGTATCTGCTGGCAGGTTTCAGATTAGTTCCGTTCTCTATGGCCAATATCATCTCCATAATCAGATAAAAATTTGTTTGATGAAGCTATGAGATATTGGAATACCTAAAGGACTTGTGCTGTGCAGTTTGATGAGGCTGACCAGACACTGGGATAAGTATTGCTGAATCAAATGCTGTGGAATGTTTTACTGTACAACTACATAGCAAGATGGTTGAGTATTGAGGGGACAGATGGTTAAGGTAAGCGGCTCTGATACACAATCTACTGAAAATACCCTAAAGCTAACAAAAACAGTTACAAAACCAAAGGACAGTCTGAGGCTTCTCCAGTTCACAGATTTAACTGACCATCAAAGAAACACTTTTCTGTGGACAGAAGTAAAATGAAGATCTAGATGTAGCTTTAAAATCTAATCAGGAATAACACTACAGTTAGCCACCTCACGCCAGCTGTCCTCTTGTGATAAAGTTTTGTTCTGTCGATGCCCAGCAAGGACAGACTGATGCTGCATTTACCCAAGACACTGCGAGGCCAAGTATAAAGGTTTCTTGTACTTTTTCAATAAATAAAAGGTTAAGGGGATGTGACCCTGTATTAAGACTTAAGTGAATAAAGGAAGCATGAAGGAAGTCTTAGCATGTATATACAACAGCAATTCTCTAACAAGACATCTTTCAATTTTCATTTAAGTAAGTGGCCTTCTCTGAGACAAAGAAAAACTAGCTTAGGAATTGTTCTACAATCCCTCATTTATGAACAGACTTATTTCTTAATTACCTAGCACAGCATCACTAGAATTCAACAGATCTTAGAGCATAGTGCTAATAAAGCCAAGGTTTTGTGTTTGATCCCCACATGGACCATTCACTTAAGAGCTGGACTTGATTCTTGTGGGTCCCTTTCAACTCAGAATATTCTGTGATTCTGTGACTATTTAGTAAGTTTTAATGACACTTAATTCAATGTTCGACCTCTCTTTTTAAGTCCCCACTCTTCTCCTCCCCACATTAAACAGCCTTTTGCATCAATTCCCTCTGTCAGAGTTCATTTAAAGCAGCTGAAGGAATTGAAGAGTCTAAACAGGTAGCATTATTCAAGATACCTTGATGTTACAGTATGACCCTCAGTAAGCAGAAAATGTGATCCTTTCCTCTGCAAAATGCTAGTCATAACAGCACATCTCCAGCAAGATGGGCCCAACAGCACACCACACTTGCCTCTTTGACAGTTAACTTGCACCTACTCTCACCCTCCACAGCAGACTGAGAACACGCAGCAGAACAGAGAAACAGCACTAAATAGCATTGTGGGAAGTACAGCACAGTAGGACTTGACACTTGGACGTTATAAACCCAAGCAAGCCTTCTATACAGATGGAACCTACATGAGATCAGCTTTAAGATGTACAGTGGCTCTTCAGTTTATTCTTGCACCCATCACTATGCTTCTTTCCATCAGTAACACTGTCCCTTTTCCAAGTTTTTCTATATTGAAATGACTCAGTGGACAGAAGCTACCAAGGTTACTTTGATCAATGACAGTGTTACACCATATCCTCATTTATTAGAATCACAGCAAAGGCATTGCCACCTCCTCCCACAACTCTAGACCTACCAGCAGGAACCACAGGGGCCAAGAAAAGAAGAGTAAAGATAAAGATAGTACTAAATGAAGTTCTTAGCAAACTTGTGAGTCCCCCCAAAAAATCTTTCTCTTTTTAATATACCTTGATTTCACAATCCATTAACCAGTCAACTTACTCCTCCTGTCAACCTACCACAACAATTAAGTTCACCAAAGAATACAAATATCCATAAGAATTTTAAAGGTGAAACAAATCTATGCCTCAAGATTACAACAGACTCCATGTTTCTACATAGCACTGGAACATCACTTTCATCAACAAAAACTGATGTTCTTGCTTCATTTACTTGCCTAAGCTTTTAGTGAAGTGACCAAACAACGTTCTCAAACAACAGCTCTGGCCTGTTCACATGTTCATACTCCTTCTGAAGCACAAGTCTAGAAGCATGACAGGGATCAGTTCGGTACGTCTCAACAACTCCTGCCAGCTTAGCTCGGTAAGCAGTCGGGCCAAAATTTTGCAACCTACTAGTCTCAGACGAAGCACAGATGTCAAAAGGATGTGCATGATTTTTAGAAACAATGGTTTCCCAGAAATAGGAAGCCTGCAGGTCTGATTCTCCTCTCATACTGGGATAATTATAGATTATGAAACAGTGCAAAGCTCCTACAATGCTAAATTTAAGTGCTTGTGTATTGTAGGCTCATCTTTAAAATATTTCCACTGCATCCACTATCCCTCTATTCATCTGTCCTAAGCAGAAAGACCTGCACTGTACTTGAACAGCATTAGAGTGGGCAGAGACTCTAAACAGATGAAACACAAATTTGCTTTTTGCTTTACCACACCTTTCTAGTCCGGAATGTTTTTTAAAATGGAAAAGTTGCAATGAGATCTGCTTTCAGATTCTAGATCACCTTTAAATTTCTCATATCAGAAACCAAATTTTCTTTTGAGAAAACTATGCACTATGGAATGCAGTGCAAATTTTCTGAGAAAAGTCAGAGTAGGAATCTGTAGTCATGGCATAAGGAAAGTTTTGTGTCCATCTGCAAACAGCAGCATGTTTAAGATATGAATGCAAAGTAGTTCTAAATATTTTGAACAAAGTACTGAACACCACTATCCCCCCCCTAAAAACAGGAATTCTGAATTTCCATAATTTTTGTTTCAAGCACTGATAAGTAATTTTCATATTTATACTTTATACTATAAATCTGCTGCAAATGTAAATAGATTGTTTATTATCCTTTAGGCAAGACTTGAAATTGTCAGTTAAGATGAACTATTTTGCACTATACAGCAATTGTTAAGACTTTCCTAGATAAAAGTCACTATATAATAATTACTCAGACTTTCTTAGATAAAAGGCCAAATTTCTTCATCATTTTAAAGAAATATTTCTGACATACCAGAAGAATGACTAGAGGTCAAAATTATCAAGAATTCTAAGGAAACTTAACTATTCTAACTGGCTTTACCTTATGAAGGCAGGCTAGGTTCTTTTTATCTATTGATCTTGATCCAAAACTCACCAAACCATAGAATTGAGATAGCTACAACAGAAATTAGTCTTTAAGATACAGGATATCAGATAGAAGAGAAATACTTGCTAACTAAGGTTTAAGGCAACACACAGAAAGAACAGCTATATGCTAATACTTCAACAGAAGTTGTTAAATTGTCAAATACAGTCAGAGTATCCTCTGCACACCACAAGCAACATGAATATCCACACAACACTGCAACTCCTAATTTTAATTGCTCCCTTTACTATCTCCACTTCTATAAATATTTCTTATTCAAAACTAATTTTCTTCCATTAAAGCCAAACTGTCAAGAGAGACTCTTCTCAGAAGGTGATCTTAGAAGGCAAGTAGATTTGTAACAGTTATCTGTGAAACACCACATCACTTCAATAGTAATTTGCAGGCCTGTGAGCGGAGCAGTCATCTTGTCTTTTATACAGCAAGTCTAATTTCTTACCAATTAAATTCCCTATATAAAATTACATAGAAGTTTTAACACCTGAGAGATTTAGAAGTCAAGAACAAAAGAACATCAATGGAATTGAATTAAACTCTTAGAATTGTGATTTGCATAAGCTTCCAGTTGCAATATACACAACTACAAAATCTCCCTGAATTAACATTTCAAAAACACAAGTTGTAGCAAATACAGTAAGGATTATCCTCCTAGCAGTTGTTTTGTAACAAGTATAACAGAAAGACCAAAATTACTATCAACAAATGTAACTTTAAAAAGCCTCTCCTAATAAGAATATAAGTTTCAAGAATAGTTTTTTGTTGTGGTGGTTTCAGTTTTGGGGGGCTTTTTGGGCACATCAACTACTTTCCAGACAATGTACTGGAGCAGAAACTGTAAAAGTAACTTAAATGCAACCTATTTCAGATTACAGCCTCAAACAGCACCTGTACTAGTGCCTGCATCTTTCAGAAAGTGAACCAGATCTGAAAGCAACATCCATTGATCTGACATAGTTAGCAACTTTTCATGAAAAATAATTTTAGAATCAACTCCCAGGAGCAGCCACTTGAGATGTTCAGAGTAATACCACAAAACCACATAAGTTGGAAGAGATGTCCAGCTCTTCAGAGTTTGAAGAACCCTAGAAGGTAGACTGAAGTAAAATCTACTATTATCCTGACAAAACAGTGTGCTGGTTTGGAAAGAAGTTGATACAATCCCATGGTATTTTGAAGCCAAATGCAAGCAAAACTTGCTTTACAGCAAGTGCAACCTGAATGAGGTTACCACCACCAATCCCAAAATTATCTTTCTCACATACAGTACTGTCAGAGACAGCAAGCACAATGTGCAGTTACACATTACCTGGTCTTTTATGCGAGCTTAAAGAGTAGTTTAATTTCAGTGGGTTTAGGAAAACTCCACAGACATGTGAAACGCATAAAAACCTTACTTAAAGTGACCATTTATAGGTTAGATACAGAAGAATTAGCCTAGTTCTGACATGTCTTTGAACATTTTATACCACGTGTGTGGAAAAACTAAAGTACTTCATAGCTATTTCAGAGCTCTGAATAAAAAAATCGTTTGAACATTCTGCGCAATAAGTGGCAAATCTCTTCTGAAGTTTTCTGCTCACCTCTTCTCATTTGTATTATACATGGCCTGAATTCAACCCCAACACCTAGTTTCAAGCCTCCCCCTCAATACACACACCTCCTTTGTTCTTAGATTACAGCCTGATAAATATTGTAAGTGTTGATATTGAGTGTACTAGGTGATGAATATTTTTCAATGTCATAAACATACTCTCACCTTTTTTTGATTGCATTTCATTTTAGGCAATTAACTGTTAAGAAAACCAACATTAAGCTCATTGTGCATCGTTCCCTGCAAAGTTAAAATAAGAAGCCATTCAAATATAAAAATAACTGCCTGTATTGTTTTGTCACAGTAAGAGTAATTATGGAGATGGATATAGTGCAACTAAAACCTTCTATGACATGCTTTGGAGTTGAAAATAACTGCTTGTTTTTCCACAATGAAATTGCTCTCACCCAATAGAATCTTTCCGACAACCATCTAAAAGACAGAAAAATCTCAGTATCCAATCACTTAAATGAAAAGGTGGTTTCTTGAGATACACCATTCTTTTTAATAAAAAAGTATGAATCAGTTCTGCTTCTATAAAGAAAACAGACAATACACCCACATAAGCATAAAAGCCAAAGGACTCACTTGGTTGATGTTTAAGCTTAGGAATCACCTAATAGAAGACAGGCTTCTCTCCCTTTTCAGTAAAAACCAGTCTTTACTGGCCTGTCTTGTCTGTTCCTGCCTGTTCTACAGACCTACCATATTTTTGTTCCATATGCCCATTTTGAGAAGAAAGAATTTAGTGAGCACATGCTGAACATATGGGAAAGGTAATTCCCTGCTCGTTCCCAGATTACTTAAAAGAAGTGGCCTGCTCCTCTTCCAATCAAAGGAACTAATCACAAAACCCGCTGTCTGCTTCTTCCAAAGTGCGCTATTCCCACTGTTCCCATTTGTTATGTTACAACAAAGCCTGGGGCTGCAAGGAAGTAGGACAGATGAAATGTCAGTGCCACTGCCAGAACAATTCTTCAGGAAATCCAGTTCCAGGAGTTCCACTGAAAAGACAGCAAATAAGGACATGCCAAGAACTGGTTTAATTGAAATACCAAGCAACACTGGGCTATCAAACCACTGACTGGGCAGCCTAACCTAAGCAAAAGAGCAGAACAGGACAATTTTCCCTGTACAACAGTTCCAATTGGGTTAACTTTTTAAGGTCAATGTACTCAACACAGACATCCCACATGCTCTGTAGAAAAGTTCACACATTCAAGAAGTTTTCTTCCAATTAAAAAAAAAAAAAAAAACCACCAAAACCCAACACTCTGAACTTTAAGTACTATTGCTAGCTGCATTGCTGAGACATTCAGCGTTATCAATGCAGATGACAGTTTCCACTGACGTTGGTAGTCAGAAAGGTTAACCCAGTAGGCTGACAGACCTTCTCCCCTATTAAAATCATCATATTTCAATACTAGAAAAAGTATGTAATACATGTTAGTACAATTATATAGCTTATTGAGTATGTAACAAAATGTAGGCATGTCTCTAGCAGTTATGGCCAGAAGCTAACCACAGAGTACAAGTAGTCCCAAAAGTCACACTATACTGTATCTAATTTTAGTCCACCTGTGTATGTTCACAGCCTTCCCAAAAAACAAGACTGAACAGCAGTTATGAGTCACGTGGAGAGCAACGAAACCATTGGAAGTGTCTAAGTCCTTGCTGCTACTGTCCTTCCTAAACAGCAAATCGTTTACTCGCCCTCCCCAAAGAATGTAAAACAGAATTAAGAACCATTCTGCTACCATAATGTAATTAGTAATGTCCAAAAGGGAATAGAAAAAAAAGAAAGCCAACAAAAAAGCAGCCCACAGTGCTACTTCTGCGATGTAACATCTAGCAGATCCCAAGATAACAGTCTCATTGCTCCTTACAAGGCACTGTATACATGCCCACAAATTAGTATATAAATCCTCTCATCTCTATACAAAGAAATGTACACACGCGCATACACCCCACACGCCTTCCTCGATCATTTAACAAAAAATACAGGCTGCCAAGAACCTTCTAATGCTCTTGTATCCCAACACTAGCTTTTTGCATAATTTTTCACCAGGAGCAATCAAAAATCAAGAAAGCAAAAGCATGATTTTTCTTTCTGATGTTAGAATCTTCATTGTCCGTTTCAGAACAGCCAAGAACTGAATTACCATGACTCACTATCCTTAGGTGGCACGTTTCCATTTTTGTATGCTTTGTGACTAGAAAATGGTAGTTTCTAAATCCAGTCTAAGAAGTTACTTTCATATATTAAAGAAGCTCCCAAATAATTCACGATTAAAAAAACCTGAACACTCTGAAATTCAAACTAAAGCACAACAATATTTAATGTATAAACATTATTCTCAACTAGATTTAGAAGTACTTACTAGAAAGCAATACACAATAGGTCAAGCATTCACTGCAAGAAGTTTGTCATAGTGCATAACATCATCTCAACCTAGGATCCTTGTCAAGCCTCAGTACGCATAAATGAAAATAATCTGTTTTATTATCAAACAACTACAATGAAATCTTAGCCCTGCAGGAATCCCAGGTATCTAAATGTGAATTACTACCCCTGAGATTAGCATAAAGCCTTACCTCGTTAATTCCCTATTAACGATAAACCTACTACATTCAACAAAACTCATACAATTGCTCTGGGAAGAAAAGATGCTAGAAAACAAGGTATCAACAAATTACAGCAGGGAATGCCGGGATTTCAGTTTATCCCCAAATGTCTTGCAAGTTTATACCAACTTGCAAGGTATATGCATCAGGAAAGACAATTTCTCTGTGCATCATCCTCTATGAAGACATTATACTAAGGTGGAACCCAGAACTGTTCAGTAAGGGATGTCTGAGAATGCAAAGGCTTATTAACAATTGTTACATCCAGTTGCAGAAACTGCTCTTACCCTTCACCTAATACTTACTGTTGGCTCCCACATCCTCAGCTACTCCAGAACCTCTCATTCTCAGGTATGTGAATCCCAGTATCAGAAAGAACAAGCATGCAGCAGTTAAGAGGAACATGGACAGGTAATGTGCACTGAAGCCTCCAGTGGTGGATACCTCCTCTCTTTTGAACTGCTGGAGAAGCTCCTCCTCGGGCTCAGAGAGATTATTCTTGTAGGCATTTTTCAGGTAGGTATGATTTGAACCCGTATGATTAGAGTGGTTGAGTCTAAGGGAAGAGGTGGTTCCACTCGGGGGAAGGCTATTAGTAGCTGAATAGATTCTGGATTCAACATTATAGCTACCAGGAGCGCCGCTGAGAACATGATTATTGGTCGCTTTCCTAATGCTGCCTGGAGGATCAGTGATTTTACCGCTGTCCACGTCCGGGAGCGGTGGTGGCAGCAACAATACTGATGGGGACTTCTTGGATAGGCCAATGCGGTATCTGAGGGTGGGAGGACTAGAGTCCAGATTTTCACATCCTCCTCCTCCTCTTCCCGCCGCCGCCTCCTCCTCCTCCTGATTCCTGTCCCTGTCTAGACTGCCGGCAGCAGCCGCCCCCGCCGCCCTGTCATTCGCTACGAGCACGCCAGCACCGCAGCCTCCGCCAGCCCTTTCTTGGCCCGTCTCCATCACGCCAGCGCCGGCTGCAGCGCATTTGCTTGTTATGAATGGAGCAGGAGACTTGCTGAGGCTCCGTCTGGGCCTGCGAACTGCAGACTCCTCCTTCGGTCCCTGCTGCTTGGCCCTCGCCCCCGCCTCCTCCTCCTCCTCCGAGTCCGAGTACTTGTCCCTGCTGCCGCCGTAGGCGAGGAGCCGGTTCCCGTTCACAGTCCGGTTCTTCCACCGCTGTTGCTCGCTCTCCTCCTCCTCCTCTTCTTCGTCCTCCTCCGCTCCCTCCTGCTCGCCGTCCCCGAGCTCCCTCGCTCCCTGAGACGCCGCGGGTCTCCTGGCCGCTGTGCCCCACCAGGCGCTGGGTTTCCTGCGTGCCGCCTGCCCCGGGGGTGAGCCGCTGCCGCCTGCGCTGCCGTGCGGGGCGGCGGGCCGGGGCCCGCGGGACAGCGGCGCTGGGCGCTCCCTCCGGCCGCCCGGGCCCCGCGGGCCGCTCTCCGCGTCCGACTCGTCCGAGCTGAACCCCAGCAGCACTTTGCCGGCCCCGGGCAGGACGGGGTGCTCGGCGCCGGCCAGCCGCGCTCCCGGCGCCGCCCGCCCGGGGCCGCCACCCCCGCCCGCCGCCGCTCCGGCCCCCGTGTTATTGTTGTTGCTGTTCCGGGTCTTGCTGGCGCCGCCGCCGCCGCGGGTCCCGGCCCGCTCCTCCTCGCGCAGCTTCTTTAGCTTTTTCAGGTAGACGGGCCGGGTGCTCTCGGTGACCGGCCCCGGGGCGAAGCCGAAGCGCCTCAGCTCCGCGAACAGCTCCTCGTCCGTGAGCTGCGCGGCCGCCGCCATTTTCCGCCCCGCCGCCGCCGCGGCGCTTCCGACCCACGCGCCGCCCGCCCGCCGGAACTGACGCGCCGCAGCGGCGGGGCCGGGGCCGCGGCCCGCCCGTCACCCCGCGGGGCCTGGCACGGCGCGGGGGAAGCGGCGGGACACGGGGCAGCTGCTGCACAGAGCGAGTCACTGGGCTTTGGAACGGGCCGCCCAGGGAGGCGGCGGAGTCACCGCCCCCGGAGGTGTTCAAGATAAAACTGGATGTGGCCCTCAGTGCTGTGGTTTAGTTGAGTGGTGTTTGGTCATAGGTCGGACTTGATGATTGCAGAGGTCTTTTCCAACCGAATTGATTCTACGTGATTCCGTGTATCAGTAAGTTTGTAGTTACCTGGATGTATTTTGCAGTTCATGTATATTGCGGTTGAAACTTGAACTCCATACAGAAACATGTACTTGTGTCAGCATAAGGAGATGTCATCCTGGTGCGGGCTGGCCTGTCTGGGTGGGCCCTGTGGCCACAGAACTTCATATGGAGGCTTCAGAAATCTCCTTCTGACTTGTCTGTACCTATCCAGCCTGAATAACAAAACCCTGGGCTCAGCTATTGCACATCACATTATACACACAAGAGGCTCAGTTCTGATTAGGACCTAACTCTGACTGGCCTTGCAGCACCATGTGCAGAAGTGATCCAGAAACAAGATCCAACTGCAGGAACAGCTGTGCGTTCCCCCTCACAGTCTGCTGAAATGAGGATATTGTGGATGTGCCCTGCTGATGTCAAAACTGAAGTTGCTAATTTTGTTACTGAGGAACATTTGCAGAGCAGGAGTTAAGGTAGCTGTGAGGCAGCTATGTGTGATGATCAAGCCAAGACTACACAGCTAGAGGAGTGGCTTGAAGCCATCTTTCGTGGCTATGGTGGTGTTGATGGTGAATGGAGATGATTACCTCAAGTACCCCACCCTCCATTTCTGGCCAGCCACACCTGGGAATGCAAACCTCATCCTATTGTTCATCTAAGCCTACTTTAACACAGCTCTTCTGAGGCTGAGAAGCACTACACAGGGGTATGTGTTACTGTGTACTTCATGTGGCCCTGCTGTGTACAGCCTCCTCCTTATTTCCCTGGCAGGAGAGCCATTTCACATAAAGCAGTATAGTGCATTGGAGCAATACGTGGAACTCCAGCTGTAAGGATGATTCCACTCAACATGACCTCCATTACATATTAAACTGCTAACATATATGTACCTGTTCCGACCTATTTGCCAGTTTTTTCTAGCTGATACTGTCAATGCCATTAGAAATGCTTATGACATTCCATTCCTCCTTCTCAGCGAGCAGCAACCCGCACCTTTCACCAGCTAGTTGGGACACATGTTAAAACATGCCCCACCACATTCAGTGCTTGCCTCCAGCTGATTGTGACACTGGTCAAACCAACAGCACTCAGTCCTAGACCAGGTACTGCTCTGATGAGCACCCTTCTGGCAAGTGCCTGCTTGGGCACCTTCCTGCTATTAGCAGAAGGTATATTGTCCTGCAAGAAAGTGAAGATCCTGTCTTCTTACTAATGCAACTCCTATCTTCTCTCTGTTTATTAGAGCAAGGGCATGAGTTAGTTTATAAAACTGTTTACTTAGCAGCAGGAGGGCAGTAAATACTATAATTGTTAACAATTGAATCATCTCTTGCAAAACTATAGCACATAGCTACAGAACAGCTGACTGAAAAGTCTGCATATTCCAAGTCATGCTGCAAAATCTGTGTGCCAAAATATTTTGAAATGTTTGAAAAATATGTCTTCTGGTTGCACTGATGTAAGGGTACTTCCATTACCAATCCGAAATCACCACATTTCTTTAACAGTATACGTTAGTATCAGTAGTATCAATGCCTCATTTTTATCAGTACCTCCATGTAGTCAATTTTTAAGTCAATACTGAAAGTAGATATTTTTCTAAAGGTAAGTGTTGACTGCAGGGAGTGTGCAGACTGTTCATTAGTAAAAAAACTGGTGGTTGTTTTTAGAATAAGACATTTTTGGTTATATTTTTCCTCTTATCCTTAAAAGACTGGTGTTCTCAGGAAACTGCCAGTTCTTCCATTGGTTGAAAAGGTGTTGTTCTGGAAATTAGCAACCATACTTACGTTCACCTCATTAGACTGGAACTTGAAGTTGTATCTTAATACCTCTTTTACCTTTATTTCCTGATTCCAAGTTTGTGTCATATTTATGCATTTTTGTAAGTTCTTAGAAACTGTGAATGACAGCTGCCTTTCGAGTATTAGCAAGTCTCTCACTGCAACTTCCTCTTCAATTAATGCAACCCAGTCACTGTACAAATCACTGTTGCATACATGAAGCATTTTGACATCATGAGTCACATCTAAATGAAATATTATCCTCTTGTAAAACTCACAATATTTTAAATGCTGGTGTATTTCTATTTAACCTTTGATTTTTGAGCCTTAAGGTATGCTGAGATCACATTCTCTTAGGAATGGGATGTTAATGAATGTGAGTGAAGAGTAGGAATGTGCTTTTCCTTCTTTTTCAATAAAAGTGGAGATTGTCACACAATCTCAGACCTCAAAGAACTAGTACAGTTACTCTTAAAGCAGTATAGCTGGGAAGAAATCGCTCCTCACTATGAAAACAAACTGTACTAACCTATTTATTCTGGTTTATCCAGTTGTTTCAAATACTACAGGATGAACATGAAATAATGTTTTGCTTATAAAACTGAATGGGCTTTTTACTAAGAAAACTAGTTTTAAATATTAGAGTTGCTGCCACCATGTTAGTGCTGCGTGAACAGACTCACTTGCACATCCCGCTTTTAATTTCTTATTTCTCCTCCTTACAACTTCAGTGGGAGTTTTTGTAATGCCAGCAAATCCGTCTTTGTAAAAGTTTATGGTGGTGTGACAGTACTATTACATACCATTTGTTTATGTACTTACCATGCCATTCTGCTTGTAAGCCTGTGTATTTTGCTGGTGCATCTTTCACTGATACGGTCTTCTTTCCTGTGGGCATCTTGTTGACATTCAAAAGGCTTATGCTCTCTTGCCTTTGCACTGCTGCTGTGCCTAAGATGTGGGCACACACAAGGTATTGCCCACACTTCCTGTGTGGTGCCAGATCGCTTGTATGTTACCAGCAGCATGAGCACAGTGTACCTGGCTCTATGCAAACACAAGAGAAGATATTCCCTGCCCCTTGAATACACACTTGCTTCCATTGCCTCCCACCTGAACTGCAGGCAAGGTACATAAGCAGGAAGCCAACAGCCCTTAGAAAATTCTGTGTTTCTATAGAAAGCACTTGTATATCTCAGCAGTGCAGACTGCCACAAGTATCTCACTCTCTCCTGCTCTCATCTTCTTATGGAGTATTGAATCAATCCTTTTGTTAACAGCTAGTTCTCATGGTGTGATCCTGGTACATTTTAAAGATTTCCTTAAGCTATGTAATTTCCACTGCCAATAACTCCATTCACATAGAAAATTTCTCCCAAAGAGGAAGAACTTCCATAAGAACTACTCACAGATAATAGGAACAAAGTACCACTGGCCCTGTGACTACCACTTCCTGCTCAAAGTTCATGCCACATTTCTAGAACATTGTTTGCTCTTGTAAAAATAAAGTACATTCAGGGAACATTAACAAAAACCCGTTTTTGGCCTACACAAACATTTCCATCTAAAAGCAGCTTGGTCCTACCTGAACTGAAGCTTCTGTGTCACACACACATTGTGGGTGTCTCTAAGTATGTGCCACACGCTCTGGTTGTCTAACATATGTGTATGTCATCATTGCAGTCAGTTTCCTTCTGTGAGATTGAGGCACTGGAAGTTTTCCTTCACACTGTTTTGCTCTTCTTCACGGACAATGCTGCTACTGGCTTCTGCCCCATTTCTTCAGTGTCTACTCTGTGGTGTATGACATGGCAGCCAGCCAAACAGTGTGCAGAATTCATCCTTCAAGGGTGCTGAACTCGTGCCTAGACACTCAGCAGGGAACGTGGGTAATGC
This sequence comes from Acropternis orthonyx, assembly GCA_035583155.1. Lineage (NCBI taxonomy): Eukaryota > Metazoa > Chordata > Aves > Passeriformes > Rhinocryptidae > Acropternis > Acropternis orthonyx. The sequence continues at coordinate 33,034,547 of JAWWEU010000040.1, read as the reverse complement.
ATGACACAGAGGACCAGATTTCACCGTTTTGAAAAGTGTGTAGGGTATCAGCCTTCTGCCCAGGAAAAAGTGGCTATAATATACATTCTTCCCCTAATACTACTCCTAGGCTGACCCAAATTAACAAAGTACAGTGTTCTTCAGAGCCAGGCTGCTTTGTTGACACTGCTGAGCACCTTGATTTGAGAATGGAGGTGGGGATACCTAGAAACTAATGGCCTGACCCCACAATAATGCCCTCCAGTTACAGGGCCTTTTGTTCTTAATTCTGTATGGTCCTTAAAGGCCAGAGATCTGTCTCCTCTTCGATGTCAGACTTCATATGAAGGCGGGATCCTTCATCTCTGTGGTGTACCATGTAGCATCTTGTACAAAGATTTAATTTCTCAGACCAGAGACACATCTGAAAAGCTATTCCTTTACTGTACCTGACCTGAAAAAAGATGACCTTGAACTTGTTGAACTTGTTTTAGAACTGCAGTCCTTTTACTGTAAACTGCTGGAACAGTTCCAATATCACTTCTGGGAAATCCTCACAGCAGCAAAACCCTAGTCCTCTCTCTGCATAGCCAGACATGAGCAATGATTTCTGCCAGTTCTCTCCATGCCTCTATGATGAGCTGACAGAGTGGAGCAACTCCCTTTTCTTGTGAAAAAGAAGCATAAAAAGGGGAAAAAAACTCACATAGAAACGAAACAGGGAAAGATAGTAGAAATAGCAGAAAGAGTATCAAAAAGAAGAAAGGTAAAGGGAACAGAAGAAAGCAGAGGGAACAGTGGAAAGTAGTAATACACAACAAATTAAAAGCCAAATTCTGAAATGACTGCTTCATATCCTGTGGGACTTTGTAGGACAGTGCAAAGGTGTTCTTACAAGGAATCCTAGAGGAAATGTTTGGAGTAGCTCTATGTGCATATGGGTAGGGCAGGGGAAGAAGGTGGCTTTTTAATTCATCCACACTGTGTAGGGAGCAGTAGATGGAGGAGTGAATTCTCCTCTCATCTGCACCATGAGTTCATCTGGAGTGCAGACAGTTGTTCTCCAGATGTCTATGAAAAGGGAAAATAGCATTTGCAAGATTGAAAGACCGAGGGCCTGTAACACATGGGTATTGTACCCTTTGAGCAATGGAATAGAGGGTCCTTTAACTTACCACTTTCTATCACCTACAGACACAGGTTTCACTGGCTAAAATGAGTTTTTTGTGAAAACTTGTTGGGAAAAAATAAACACAAGAGGAAAAATAAAGTATTACCTAATGCAACGGTGTGCTGAAGAAAAAATTCTCCCCTGCAAGAAAGAATGAACCATCCCTGGATATGGCTAATGTACTAGTGGAGGGTTTCTAGGCAGTTGTGACCATAAAAGAAAAGCTTAAATTAAACATGCACTTCAGTGTTAGGAGAATAAAGGACCCAAGTGGCTCACCTAAGGTCATAAAGAAGACTGACAGAGCTGTAAACTGAGTTAATGTCATGAGGGTACCAGGCAGGAAATGGAAGAGCCTTGTTCTTTGCCCTTGGCTCTGCCACTGACTTGCTGCGTGGCAAATAATTTCCTCTTCAGGTGACTCAGTTTCTCCCATAGGCAAATTGAAACAGTGATTCATCTTTGTAGAAGTACTTCAAGAATGAAGATTTAAAATGTTTTAGAAGAGCGAAGTAGGAATTCCATTCCAGTGCTCTCCCCAGGCCATCCATTGTCCTCTTCTTACTGGATTTTTTTAAGAATGATGTCTTTGTTACTGTGAATGGTATTTTTCTAGAGATAATAAATCTGCAAATTATATCACAAAAGCACATTAATGAATTAAATGCTGGATGTCTTCTATGATAGGCGATAAATAAAAGATGTGCTTAAAGAAAATTATCTGTGTTGCAGAGTCAGTCAGGTGAAAAATAAAATGCCAATTCATTATTGAATCTGGAGGAAAAAACAGTATTTGACTAAGGAATTTTAAAATTTGTCATAATATAAGCAGAAAAAAGATGAGCATGTATTATTAGACCTTAAAGTGGCCTGAAACAGGTACAGATATAAAAACTAACTAAAAATGTGTTAGATCATAAAAGGAAGGTTGTCATTTTAAAGTCAACAACCTTATTTACAGCAGAAAAAAGAAAATATATGGCAGGCAAGGCACTACAACAGGACAGAAAGGAGTATAGACCTTACTTTGTGGTTGGTACTCAGGGAAACTGGATTAACTCTGCTACAAGCTTCAAGAAGTAAAATGGGGAAGACAGGCAAAGCAAAGTTTTCAAATGAGCCTTTTGTAATGTATTCCTTATCATCTAAGTGTCTGAGTTGAGTTGTACATAAGACTAGCTTTTAGAAATGCTAATCATTCACAGATCTAAAGGAAATTAATTGGAAAACCATCTAGAAAAATATGGGACAGAAACTTCTGCAGTTAAGAATCATAGAATATACTGAGTTGGAAGGGACCCACAAGGATCATTGAGTGCGACTCTTAGCCTTGCCCAGGACCATCCCCAAGAGACACACCATGTGACTGAGAGCATCATCCAAACACTTCTTGAACTCTGTCAGACTTGGTGCTGTGACCACTGCCCTGGGGAGCCTGTTCAGTGCCCAACCACCCTCTGGGTGAAGAACCTTTTTCTAGTATCCAACCTAAACCTCCCCTGACACAACTTCAGGCCATTCCCTCTGGTCATGTCACTGGTCACCACAGAGAAGAGGCCAGTGCCTGCCCCTTCTCTTCCCCTCACAAGGAAGTTGTAACTGCAATGAGGTCTCAGCTCAGTCTCCTCCAGGCTGAACAGACCAAGTGACCTCAACCACTCCTCACACAGCTTTCTCTCAAAGCCCTCCCCATTTTCAGTGCCCTCCTGTTGCTGCTCTCTGAGAGCTTAATGTCCTTCTTATATTGCCCAAAACTGCCCACAATATACAAGGTGAGGTCGCCCCAGTGCAGAGCAGAGCAGGACAGTCCCCTCCCTTGACCTGCTGGTGATGCTTTGCCTGATGTGCCCCAGGACACAGTTGGCCCTCCTGGCTGTCAGGGCACACTGCTATCTCTAATAGCTATTATTGTCTACTGGAGTGAGAGTTTTCAATATCATACATTTGCAACCTAGTGTACACCTGCCATTTGTTAGAACCATATGAAAAAACAGTTAATGCTTAAATCTGCATTTTACATATGCAACTGAGAGTACATAATTTAGAAATTATGTTTTTATTTTATTTATAAAATGTTTTAAACCCTTTGAGAATATTGTCCAATCTCAGCAAAACAAATATCCAATAGGTCTTAAACCATAATTTCGTTTATGCTCTTACCCAGGCAAGTTTTCCATTCTCCTTTATCCTAAGCTCAAGGACAACTCCATGTTCATTCCTAGATCCATCTGGACCTATTTTTACCATGTAGAAGAATAAAAATGTATCTATGAAGCTGAATTGTTCTGTGAAAACAGTAACTGCTTCAATTACTTCCATATATTTTGCATGATATGGCATTTCTTTTATATCACTGCCTTGTATTTTCATTTTAGTTTTCGTTTATAACATTTATTTGCTTTCCATAAGCTTTTTTACTAACTCTCTGGGCCATTGCTACTTAAACTATCTTTTACTGAAGCAATGCTTTAGAACCTAATACTTCCCCTAGGAAACATTATACTATGCACAGTTCAGCATTTTTTATATCATTTTACATCATTCATCTTGACATTGTGTTGGCTGTACAAGTTCCCTCATTCATTCTGTTAACTGTGGAAGTCGGGGCCCTTTTAAATCTCTTTGCAGTTGTCATTAGGATTTTGTGAAGAACTCATGCCAGACAAGTCTATAAATACATCTTGTAGATAATATATACATTTTAACACTCTCATTATCCATCTGTTGCTCTCAGAATTCATGTTTTACTTTCAGCTTTTCCATAATCTCACATTATTTCTTCTCCTTTTGAAAACTGGTAATGTTGTAGTGCTGTAACTTACGTAATGAATGGATTACTGAGAATACATACAAATTCAGCTACTCCATCACTCCTTTCCTTCTATGGGTTTCTATATTGAATTTGTTTGTATTAGCAATACACTACCTAATGTGCTTTGCCTGTTTGATATTGACTGTGGGGTACTCAGTACTACAGGAACTATGTGATTCAAAAACATGCTGTGTGTAAAGGAGTACATTAACCTATTAATAAACATGCTACAGGGTTGCTGTTCTCACTCTGCTTCAGGTGATGCCTGTGCAGTTTAGAACCAAAAAGGCTCTTATTGCTGGTCCTGGCTATTGAGAAAACCTTAATCTCCAGGAATTATATTACAAAGATAAATCCCACTGAGAGCTCTCTAAGTGGTATAGTCCTTTTGTATGTCACTACCTGCCACAGACATGAATGCAGAAGGTCCTCTGGAATGCCTACTCCTTTCAGTAAAAAAGAGCACCAGCATTCTGCAGAAATAGAGAAGTCTTTTATTTTCTCAGAATACTCTATTTTAATTAGATAATTTCAAAATATGTCATTACATAAATATAGAAGAAGTTTAATGCAATTTTTGCAGGTTTACAATTATTGTGTGTAATACCAGGCATGTCATATTCTCTTGCTGATTGTATCTTTTCATAGTTTTTGAATTTGCCAGCACCCCATATTTCTACATCTGTTACTGCATTTCTTCTCTCAGCTTTCTTCCCTGAGTATTGATGATTATAACTCTTGGCATTCAGTTCCTCATTTCCCTTACCCATCATTAGCAAAGGGACTGCACACAGTCCGTATGTTTTGATTGTCTGTATTCAGTTCCACACAAAACCCACCTTTTAGTCTGCCCCGTGCCAAGGCAGTTGAAATTGAACAAAAGATTTTATTCCTTAATACATGATAAATTAGGCTTAGCAAGTTCAATAAACATTATCAGAAAACAAAAAGTGCCACTTGAATGACCAGGGAGCACAGAAATTAAAACTCATGTGGGAGAAAATAATTTTCTAGGGAAGAAGTATTCCATAGTTAGAGAATGTAAAAGGCCCTAATTATGAGTTCTTTATTTTCAGGGTATAGTCTTGTGTTGTTTCAGATCACCTCTGTGGTATTTTTTATCTTTTTCTAGCTTTATATCTCAATATACTGCACTTATTTATAAAGGATGAGCTTCCCTCATACTGGGATGCATTGTTATACCTTTGCCTACTCCCTGTGTAAGCAGAACTGCCACATGCCCTATCTTCTGCTAACATATGGATTTCGAATGGAGCTCCTACAAAGCACTTCTTCCAGGTTTTCCACATGTATGCTCCCATCTCTCCAGTTGCGTGGTAGTTGCATGGTAAAGAAAGCAGCAAAACTAAGGAATTCAAGGAGTTTTGCTCCACGAGGGAAAGTACCCATATTACTTTTTCTGTAAAAAAAAAAAAAAAAAAAGCCCAATTAGGCTGTGTATTTGAAAAAAATAACCAACAACAAAACAAAACAAAAAAACAAACTAAACAAACAAAAAACAAAAACGAAGTGACAGGAAAGGAAGAGCTGACAAATTGGATCCCCACAGTGTCATACTTCTGACTCCACCTGAAATCCACACACGTAAAATGGAGAGTATAGGCAGTCCAATTCCAAATATGAGCCACTCAATGTCCTGTCATATTTCCACGTGCTGTTGGAAGAGCTGCATGGCACAGTGTCATAGGGAGCCCAGGGTGACACCTCAACAGCAGCAGCTGCACACTAGTTCCCAGAAGATAGGGGACTTTAAGATATATAAGGAGACAGAAATTCTTGGCCTGTTAGCTCAATAGCAGTTTTGTCACTGCCTTTTTTTAGGTTAGGATGACATCTTGTGTGCCAGACTGATATTCTACCAAAACTCTGAACTGAGTATCAGGATCTGTGCCCTGCCCATCCTTGCTCTTTTGTTTCTTTGCCCAGTTCCAGCATGAGAAAGATTTGAACCAGGAAATGAGTGGAGCCATGCTCCTCTTTAACACAGTTCAAAGTATCATGTAACTTCTCATACCCACTCTGAGTAGTGTACAAAGGCAATGGGAGAACATAGTTAAATGGCTGCGCTTCAAAAATCACATGATTTTTGGATTACTTTGTTCTTTCATGCAGTTTAATGCCAGAGGGGAACATATGGCTCAAAGTGATTTTTCCCCACTTTACAATTCACCATAATATTCATTACCATATGTGAGGCATTATTTCGTTCTATGGCATCTATAATCACTCCCATGCCTATTCTTCCCTACCACAGTATGGACAATATGTATTTTGTCTTTCTGTTCCTAAGGCACTGTCACTCTGATGGTCTCAGACATTGATTGTAATTTTCCAAGAATACTCCTAAAAGATTTTGAGGTAATTTTTATTATTATTCATACGAGAAATTCTAACAATATATTTAGTTTTGATCTTGATTCTGTAAGTGCTTAAGGTTTTCTTGCTAGGCAAGTCACAGATCACTTGATCAGTTATCAAAGAAGCTTGCATGATCCCATAGTTACAGAATTTGAGCTTTTAATATCCAGTGCATGACAGAAGCACCAAAGACTTTTTGGGCAGCCACATTCAGCAACAAATTAAACAGCTGTCATGCATTTCATTCTTTTTCAGTGAGTAATATTTATCCAATCTGCCCATTGTCTCCTTCAGTAGATGTAAATGTTAAACCCATTGAAGCTGATGTTGCAGGTAAGTAACTTTGATAAAAGAGATTGCTTCCTTTGGTGCAATACAAGAAAAAAACTTGTAAAGGATTAATTGATATCGGCTGTTATTCATGTTCTCTATAATTTCTAAGACAAAAGTTTTCTAAGACATCCACTGTTCTCTCCTTCTTCCCTTTTATTTTTTACATTACTAAAATCTTCTAGCTTTTTCTCTAAAACCCCACTAAACTCAGTTTTGCTTAGTGTAAAACAATGTCCACTAGAGTAAAAATAAATCCCAGTACCTCTTTATAAGATCTAGGAAGATTCCTCCCAAACAGACATAAGTAATTGAGACTGTCAACAAAAACAATACAAAACAAACAGAAACAAACAAACAAAAAAACCCTACAAAGCCCTAGAAACAAACAGCTCAAAGAGAGTTAGTTTATGCAGAAATGGATAGCAATTTCAGAGGGTACTGAATCTAACACAGACTGGATTATTACAGTTTGCATCTCATGACTGATTAATTTTCTATCTAAGAAGGTGTAATCATCAACTTAAGTTCCCCATGCATTTGGGCATATCTAGGGGAAAGTAATTCTATTATATGTAATAATGCATGAGGATAGACTGCACTTCTGTCACAGACAAGATATGTCTCTTTTTCTGCTCTACTAGTAACTACTTAGAATAAGATATTGAATATGCTTTGAGACTTATGTGTCAAAAATGGTAGAAATCAACTAATCAGTTCATTGTGAACTTTGTATAGGTGTAATTTTCATAGGAAGCCAAGCTAAAAAATAAAATTATGTTCTCAAGAAAAATTAACAGTGTGGCCTTGTGACCAGCGTTTGCCAACCTATCTCTGCAAAGAGTGTTGCCAGTGTAACAAATAGCCAGAGAAAGGGAAGAAGGACCAGGAACATGGAAGAGATCTGATATAAACAGAAAACAAGGATGTGCACTGTAGGCAAGGGACAAGCAACTCGAGTCATGATAATATTCAGAGCATCAAGTAGTGGAGAGAAGGATAAAGGTTTCTTTAGCCTGCAGAGGGAACGCTCATGGAAAATAAAGTAAGGGAATTCAAAGCTGGGAGATTTCCTCTTCACCCCCAGAATGGCAAGGTAGACTCTAAAATTCATTGTGTCCGAGAATAGCCAACACCAGTGCCTGACACAGCCTGGCAACCTCCTGGTACCCTCCAGCACTGCTCCGAGGTGAGCCCCTGGGTCCATGCTGCAGGCTGGCATCCTGGCCCTCCACCTAGTACTGACTGGGTGCGAGAATCGCCAAGCCTGAGTCCCAAGCAGGATCATCCCCTCAGCCAGCTTTGCCCCCAGGAAAGTGGGGCAAACAGCTACTCTTTGTGGCACCCCAGAAATCCTCCCTGTAAACAGAATGACACAATTAAACAGGAGTTTTGCTTCATCTACAGAAGAATGAGTGTGGACCACCAGATGTTGGCCCCCCTGCCTAAGCTAAGGCTGCCATTTCTAGGCAATGCTCCATCCTCTCTCAAACAACACAGGACAAAATACCTTGATGAGGTGGTAGTGTTCTCTTCATTTGCTAAAAAGTACTGCAGAGGTTTCATAAAGGCAAGGAATACAAACTATGTCATAGAAATAGTTTTGTATATGCATATTTCAATATGAAGTTTTCCTTTTAATTATTTTGGAGAATATTTCACAACTAAATGTTTCAGTGAAACTTCGATAAATTAATTTAATTTTTAAGTCCAATTGCTAACCTTTTAAATGGGAAAGGTGCAATGAATTATGTTAATACTAAACTAATGTAACTAGTTTAGTATGTTTTTCAGTGTTTTAAAAACATATAGTTTGCATTACAGATATATTTTTCAATGAAAAATTCAACAATCAAGATTCAAGAAAAAGGAAAGAATTAAAAATACACTTGCATGTAAATAATTTATTAAAAAGCAATAAATGAAAAACAGGTCTACTTTTCTTTCTTTAAAATTACTTTAGCCTGATAGTTTAGAAACAAGTATTCACATCTCTCAATCAAACACAAAATCAGTTTCAGAAATGGAACTTGCAACCTGAAGCAAAGTTAAAAGTCATGTCACCAGGAAAAAGAGCATCACTGGGTGAAAGAGCTGGGAACTGATGCCTTCAGGCTAATAGCAATGATCAGTTTGGGGATTAATTAATAAAAATAGTAAGTGCACACTGTTCCTTTTAAAAATTAAATAACTGAGGTCTAAATTTACTACCACATATTAAAATAATGAAACTTCAAGCAGTGCGATTTACTACTGAAGCTTAAAAGAAGGTTAGATCTGCATTTTTAAAAGCAGGGAAATGGCATACAAGTTATCTAAAAAAAAAAAAAATTAAAACTTAAAAAATTGCTCAAAAATTTTTAAAACTTCCAGAATGAAGAGTGTGCATGTAACATGTTCATGCATCATAAAGTGGTAGCTAATAATACAGCTGCAGAAAACAAAATAATACCTACTTGATACTTCATTTTCTCCAAACTTCTCATCATCTGACCTTGATCTTCTCTGCTATACTATCCTTTTTAAAGACAGAACTATACATTTTACACTGCCTCTCAGATAACATACCCAGATTCTGCAGTTATGTAGACAAGGCCAAAGATCTGATATCTGGCACGCTAAAATGAAGAACAAAAATTGGTGGCCACCTGGGAAAAAGAATGAAGTGACTTGCCTATTGCCGCTCAGGAATATGACAGAAGCAAGGCCAAGGACACCTCTCTCTAACCGTCTTTAGCAATGTGATGATTTTTACTTCTGCAAGGTTTCATTTGCTGCACTTTTCAACCTCAGCAACAAATGAGACAATGGCTCTAAAAATAAATTTCTTCTTCAGTACCCAGACTGGTTCAAAGCCAGACTAATTCCATGCTCTCCAATGGATGAGCCAGGAATATTGTAAGAAAAGAAATGGAACAGATAATGAACTGTATCACAAGTGATATAAAATAGGAGACTTCTGTCTCTAGAGTATGTGAGGTTACAACCTTCAATGTTGCTTTAACATAGTTTTTAAAACTATGATAAAGAGTATGTTCTAAAATAAATAATTGGAATGTTATATTCAGAATAATTGAAGGTTGAGTTTTTAATTTCCCTTTTGAAATTTCTGAAACTTCATCGTATACCAATTTCAGCAAAACTGATTTTTCTAATAAAACTATTTCTATGCTTTTTCTTCCCCCTGCCAGCTCTTAATGCCAGTTGTTTTGGCCTAAGAAGGATGAATTTAAAGGGATCTAATTCCCAGTGCATAAACTTTGTTTCTGCTGAAACTGGCAGGAATGTTGTGTTTCACTTCAGTGAATAAACTCAGTGAAGACTGAACACTTCTGGAAATCCCGCTGCAATTTGGCAGCTTCTTTATCTGAATTGTGCAGGTGTTATCTACCAGTGTTCACCACATAGGACTAAACTAATAAAATATGTATTTGCTATTTCTGTATACCTGAGGTGAAGCAGCATCTATAAACTTTGGAATTAAAATTATCACCTCAGGCCATATTCATGCCCAGTACTGTTATTGTTTATGTCTTTTTCTCCATCTTTTTATATTATTCATAACTGATGATCAAACAGCATCAGGCACTGACTTCCATATCCTTCCCTGGATGTCTCATCTTTCAAACCATCCATTCATTAATTCATTCCAAGGCTGTCATAAGGGAGGTGCTGTCAGTTGCAATGAATGTCAGGGCAGGCCACAAATGCACTATGTATGCATTGCTACAAAAGCTAGTGAAGCCATATTAACAACACAGGTCTGTTTTCATGTATGTTTTCCATTTCATTAAACAAAGAACCACAAAATATTTGCTTTCCCAAGTATATTCCAATTCTCTCTCTTGACTGTTCTTCCCTGAAATATGTCATGTAAGTTAGGAGAAAGCAACATTTAAATAAGGGATCAAGAAGAAATAGAGCAAGCTTTTACCTAGATCTCCACATTGAATGCAAGCAGGCAGTATGAACACAGATTTGAAAAATCTTATCCTCAATGAATCTCATTGTGCTGCAATACTATAACAGAGAAACTGGGGAGAACAGACCCTGTGGTACAACAGGCCAGTCTCAGCACTAACACAGGACTCACCTAAGCCTTGGTTGATGTTGTTGGAGGAGAGAAGGAGAGATACACAGTGTTCAAACACATACAGAGGTGTTTATGGGCTAGGATAGTCTATCAGTACAAATACATACCCACTACATAGTCTTTCAATTGCAACATACCAACTAATTTCTGCAGAAAGTAAGCTGATTGCTACTGCATTTTTGACTGAGTGTTTAAAGTGTACCATCGCAGTTTTGGAAATTATTTTCCAGGTTATTAATTGGCAATTAAATTATCTACCTTTGCTGGATCGCAAGAAGGTCCCTATAAGTGATAAATAACAATGTAAACAATCGTGTTACAATATAAAAAATTCTTACCTATACTGGGTCCTATTTTAACTTCTTCCTGAAAGCTTTGTGTTTCAGATACTATTTTTCCCCACTGTATTTCTCTTTTGTCACAAAATTAAAATTGCTTGTATATTTTGAAATTAAGAATATTTGATCATATTTAGTTCTTAAAATCAAAATATTTTTCTGCTTTGTAAAATCAAATCTATTAGCAGTAAATTTGCAAGATCATTAACAGTTGTTCCCTGACACATACCTCAAACCTCCACGTGATATAAGTTTGCTTGGCATGGGGTTGGGTTTTTTTTTTCCCTGAACATCGATTGAAAGCGGATCGCTCAGATCAGATGTTTGTCGCATCTTTCAGGGCCGTCCCAGCCCGCGGGACGAGGCGCCCCTGGGGCTGCCGGAGCAGGGGAGGGGCGCGGCCGGCAGGGGGCGGGCTCGCACCGGCAGCACGGCGCGGGGCTGGCGCTCCCGGCGGGAGCGGAGCTGGGCACCCGGAGCGCTCCCTCCCGCCGCAGGACCACAGAACCAGGGAATAGTTTGGGCTGGAAGGGATGATCACCTAGTTCCAACCCACCTTTCACCAGAGGAGGTTGCTCAAAGCCCTATCCAGCCCGGCCTCAAACACTTCCAGAGATGGGGCATCCACAGCTTCTCTGGGCAACCTGTTCCAGTGCCTCACCACACTCACAGTAATGAATTTCTTCCCAACACAGAAACTAAACCTGCTCTCTTTTAGTTTAAAGCCATTCCCCCTTGTCATATCACTACAGGCCCTTGTAGAAATTCGCTCTCTAGCTCTCTTCTAGGCTCCCTTTAGGTACTGGAAGGCTACTCTAGGGTCTCCCTGAAGCCTTCTCCAGGCTGAACAACCCCAAGTCTCTCAGCCTGTCTTCCTAGGAGAGGTGCTCCAGCACTCTGATCATCCCGCTCTCGACTCACTCCAACGGGTCCACATCCTTCCTGTGTTGGGGACCTCAGAACTGAATGCAGTGCTCCAGGTGGGGTCTCACAACAGCAGAGTAGAAGAGGAGAATCACCTCCTTTTGACCTGATGGTCAAACTACTAAATAACTAAAAAATAGTAAGTAATCATCCCTATCTAACAAGCATCTAGAGGTGGGACATTTCTCTTAGACTACCTTCACTGACTCCAGCTTTTGGAGCCTAAGATTTTCCAGCTGGGCAAGTTACTAAGGATCTGCCTGTGGGTTTAGGAGAACTCTATTCCAGCCTACCTTTGCCCAAAAATACGTTCCTTAGGTAAACTTGTACAAGACACTACCACCCGTAAAATGCAGTGAAGCTGGGAGTAAAAGTGTTGAGAAGTGTTAGGAGGTGAACAGGTGCCTTACATATACTTGTGATGGAACATGTGGAGATGTCTTAACATTATGCTTCATAATCACCAGGTATTTATGAATGTATACCTACATATACACACATACACAGAACAAGTCGTTATGTGTGGTTTTCTCTGGTACACGTTTGTGCTGTTCTGGGACAGGAACAGTGATACAGGATTTGACAGAATCCATTGGCAGCAGCAGAAGGTTTCTCAGAAGGAGATTCAGGAATCCCACTGTACAGCACATCAGTGGGACAGTGAGATTATTTGATATGTTGAACCACAAACCTTTTGCCTAAAAAAAATCACCATTAGCAGTTTACCTTTGCCCCTCAAACACGAAATAGAAAAATAATAACACAGCTCAGTATCAATTCCCTGTGTGTATGCTGCCATGATGAATGCCGCTTGATCAGAGCTGCCTGGAATAGCAAGACCAAGTTCATGTTGTTTTCCATGACATGAACAGTTCCATTCCGGGCAGTTAATGCAGAGGTAACTTTAGCAGTCACACTTCCAGAATGAGATGGAGCACCAGCAGTATCTCGGGCAGTAATTGCAGAGAGAAAATACCCTCAAGCTCCTGCCATTACGTTACAGACAGAAACGTGGGGGGTTTACTCAAACTTTAACTATCCTGGTTAGTTTCAGAGCTTTTTTCATTTTTCAATTTTTTTTTAATTAAAAAAAAAAAAAACCACAAAAAAACCCCTTTTGTTTTTCTTATGGAAGAATCCAGAAAATTTAGAAACAGTATTTTTTATTCCTTTAAAAGGCATTCTGTTTAACTTTTTTTGAATAGAAAATTCTTTCAGCTTTACAAAGTTTCTATATTGAGCTATTGCAGCTGCCGTGCGAAGAGCAACATTTCAGTGTTTTTCAGCCTACACTGCTCTCGAGACCTTCGGACAAACGCCAGGTTCAAGTCTTTTGTCCCTTCAGCACCTTGTCACATGGGCCGCGCGGTTCCCCGGGGCTGGGCAGCGCTGTCCCCGTGTCACTGTCCGACTGATGGCTCGCCCCGGGGCCGGACCTGAAAGCGCGGGTGGACGCCTCGCCCAGTGTCGCGGGACCCCGCTGGCACCCACCGTGCCAGGTGACGGCTGTGCACACACTTTGTGTCTTTACAGCCACGGGTATCACCAGCGAGACGCATCTGTGGCCGTGGTGGTGCCACTCTGACGGCCGGGGCGCCCCTGTGGGGAGGGCGAACACGGGGAGAGGGGCGGGACACGCCGACCCTGCCGTGTCACACCTCTCCTGTGACAGAGGGGGCGGGAGTCACGCACCCTGTCCTGGCACTTGGCTCTGCACTTGCGGGAGCGGGCGGACACCTGCAGCCGCGGGAGCGGAGCGCTGACCACCGTCCGCGGGGTGTGCGGGATCCGGGGGTGCGGGGGCCGGCGGTGCGGGGGCCGGGGCTGGGGGTGCGGGGGCCTCGCCGCTCGCTGCCTACGGCGCCGCCCGCCGCCCTCCCCGTGCCCGCCCCGGCGGGGCCGCCCCGCGGCAGAGGGAGGGAGGCAGGCAGGCAGGGCGGGCGGAGCGGCGGCAGGCGGCGAGCCCCGGGCGGGCGGTGCGGGAGCATGGCCCCGGAGGGGCGGCTGTGCTGTGCCGCGCTGCTCTGCGCCGCACTCAGCCTCTGCAGCCTGCGGGCCGCGCCGCGGCAGCCCGACACGCTCTACATGTGGATCGACGCCCAGCAAGCGCGGGTCCTCATCGGTAAGTGGGGCCGCTTCCCGAGAGCGGCGGGCGGGAGCCTGGAGCGCAGCCCAGCCCGGCGGGGCTGCTGCCCATCGCGCCCCCTTTGCCTTCCGCAGGCTTCGAGGAGGATATTCTGATCGTGTCCGAGGGGAAGATGGCCCCGTTCACGCACGACTTCAGAAAAGCCCAGCAGAGGATGCCCGCCATCCCCGTCGGCATCCACGCCATGAACTTCACCTGGCAGGCAACGGGACGGGTGGGTGTCGAGACGGTGCCGCGGCAAGGGGTGGGGGCGGCTCTGTAAACGCGGGCAGGTGGGATAATTGAGGAAACCCTCAGCTATGGAAGCTGAGGCCCCGGGTGCAGGTCGTCGGCCGTCGTGCCCCTCGGCAGAGCCGCAGGGGCAGCTGCTCCAGCCCCGCGGGGCGCCGAGGCGCGGGCGGGCTTGGGGAGCGGCGGGATGGCTGGGAAAGTGCGTGGGAAAGGGGGTGGTGAGGTGCGTGGGACAGTCGGGTGCCTCGGGCGCTGTAGAGCCCGCAGGCTGGCGAGGCGTGAGCCAGCGTTCACCAGGAAGACCTCGGTCGCCTGTACTTGTCATAAAATTTTATCGTGGATACTAGTTATGTGGATGCAATTTTTCTGCTTTCTTAGGGACATACACTACAGGCTATTAATTGATCTCTACCTATTAAAAGTGCAAGCTTAGTCTGGTAAATAATAATTCTCTTCTGTAGACGTAGTTTTACCAAGTTAAATTGCAAACCCATGTAAATCTGCAGTGTATTGAATCCCTTTGGATTCTTTTGTTAAAAAAGTAAGAATCTGATATATTTTCATGAAGAAACATATGTACGATTTGACACACTGACAACATATGTTGAATTTGCATAAAGCTGAAACTTATTAGCATACATTATCATGGGTACAGAAAAAATCATGGTGGCATAAAAACCATGGATAAAATGAATTCATTTTTACAGTGCTGAGTATTGATTTTACACAATAAAGAGCTTGGTAGCAATTAAACAATATTTACATTTAAATAGTCTGTGAAAATTGGTTGTATAACTCAACTAATTGCAGCTTCACAAATTTGGTTGTGGTTTTGGTTGTTTGAAAATATTCTTCCTAACTACAGGACTTGTTTGGCTTTGAGGTGTTGTCTGAGGCCCTTGCAAGTTTTGCTGTTCTCACAAAGCTCTTGAATTTAGGAAATGCTTCACCTCCTCTTCTAGAGAGGGAGGGGAATGTGGAGAGCCAGAACTTAGTCACAAAGGCTAAGTGACTTGCTCAAGGTCTTTGGCATTCCTGTCCAGCTTTACAGAGAAAACAACTTTGTACACCAAGGGCTGGCATTTAGATACCTAGAAATAATTAGTATCTTTTGGAACTGTATTTCCTGCTCCATTTCTCTGTCTCCTTCGGTTGCTGTTTGTGATAGAACTGTCTCTTTTTGGAAAGGATGATTGAGATGTTAGACTGAACCCTGTTCATCTTTTCTTCTATTTCTTTCTTGTGGTGTTCTATCCCTCCTTTGCTCCTCACAGGTAGGTCATTAGGAAAAGATGGTTCTAACACTGATTTCAGTCAGAAAAGTCACAGGCTTAAAGACAGTATAGGCAAGTGTTCTGCTTGATGCAACTTGCAGGACAACATCCCTTCTGAGCAGCAGCAAAGCTGTTTAACCCATTAGTCCTCCTCCTGTTTTCTGAATTACGGAATTCCTCTTAGAGCACAATTGCTAAGTGAAATACTTAAATGGTTAAAGTAACATCATGTTTCTCCAGAATTTCCAATATTTTATGAAGGGAAGAAATGAGTACACCTTTTTTTTTTTTTTTTCAGTGTTCTATTTTGGTTTTAAGTATACATGTTCTTAGAAGTTTCCACTGACAGATCCAGGAAAGTGCTAAATACTTGCTACCTTTATTACATATACTTTTTTCTGGGAATATCTCAGGGAAGGGGAAACGGAAAGTGGAGAGGAGGGGGAAGGAGGAAAGAAGAGAAGGGAAATGGGGAAAGAGGAGCAAGAAAGGAAGAAGGAAAAGAAATGGAAACTAGCACTTTTTGAAAGAAAGAAGGCATTTGAGATGCTGAAGTACTAGCCTGCTTTCTGTAAAACATCTGTTAACTAACTTACAGTTCCCTCCTGTTTAGTAAAACTGAAATATTTGTTCTGTGAGTCTTGTGCCTTATAGACCTCCTAACCTTATATTTTACTTGAAATTTGAAGGCGTTGGTTTTGGGACTCTCAGTAGTATATACGGCAGCTTTTAGGAATAACTAGACCCATTTTGAATCTATAGGTAGACTTTTCCTGAGCAGGTGTAGGAGATCCTGTCTATGGTATTACTTAGTTCCTAGCCTTGATATCAACAAGATGAGGGAGTGAGAGAGCAGCTGCGTGGGTGTCTGGCAGCCAGACAAGATGAACCCACCACACCTGGGATCTCCAACAGGGCACCTTGCATCCCTATTTACACCTGTGGAAAGTGGGTATAAATATCCTGTGGGTAGATTCTATCTGCCTGCTCTTGGGACAAGTAATGATCCAAGTTCTAGGTGAGTAAAAAAATCCAATCCAGGGAGTGGCAGTACTTCTCAGTCTTGGACTGTTGAATATTCTAATTAAAAAATTTCTGTTGAAAAGCACATTTTAAGGACTAGATGATACCTGTATTCTATGTAAACAGAAGTGGTAAAACCCCTCTACATTTAGATGTTATGTTAGTGATACAGTGGCCTTTGTGTTCTGGATACATTTTATGTGAAAAAAGATGTTGTATGATAAACAAACAATTAAAACCGTTTTCACTAGAAAACATTAACCAGAGAAAAGCGGTATTTGCTTTTAGTTCATAGTCCATTACTTCTAATTTATTATTCGGAAATATAAGGGGAACCCCAATATTTAAGGGTCTGAAGATGCTGAATACCTAGTTTTTTTCTAGTGACATCAGGATGAGCAAGTGGTTACCAGAAGATTACAGTACTGCAAAATGGAATTGTCGTGTTTTTATGCACTGTATGCTTTTACCTATAAATTTCAACATAAAGTTATAGATGTTATGTTCTCTTTAGGAAAAAAAATATATAATCTGGTAAAATTGCCAGTTCGAAAGATTACTCCTTGATTTGAAATGTTTAAAAAAGCAAAAATGAGTGTTAATATATAGTGTACAATAGCCATCTGTGTAACCAGTAGACCTCACTGGTGTGCTTCTTGCTCTTATTCGGTATGGTTTTTGCAAAAGAAAAAGTAATGACTTTTGTGGGTGTTGTCCTCTGTGGAAGATTGAGCTTCTAAACTTCCCAGTGAGACCCTGTCATGCTGACTAATGCTGTAGCATGTTTCACTGTGTCCAGCAGTAGAAGGTACCAAAGATTGCAGTGATAACATCATCTCTACAGCATTTAGAAACTTATGACAGCTATTAAACTGCAAATCCACAAAACCCAGTATGTATGCTTAACTTTCAGTGGGACTTCTGACTGCAATAAAATTAAGTTCACATGTGAGTGAGTGCTGGTGGATGAGAACCATATTAAAAAAAAAAAAAAAAGGTTGATTAGTTCACAGGCAGCAAGTGGTCAGTGACAGAGCAGCAGCCAGGTTGGTTTAATAGATGGGAGGTGAAAAAAGAAACCAAAAAGCAAGTTGGAATTTTTGTTATGTGGCAATCACTGGCATTATCCACAGAAAAAGTTTGTCCTATAGCCTGCCCAGGCTGCTTTCTTCCTTTCAGATATGGGAGAAGTATTTGGGGTCAAATGAATTATTGTGGCTGCTCACTCCCCGCTGTTTTGAGTACCCCACAGCTCCTCTCCTGTTGCATGGTTGAACACACACCCAAGACATGACATCTGAAATAACTCTTGAAGAGTAATTGATAACCTTGAGTAAAGCAAAACGATGCCCAGCTCTTGCAAAGAGGGGATGTATGTCATCAGTGCATTTTCTAGCGTAATTTCTATGTTGTAAAGTGAATGCTATATAATTTAAAGCTCCTGGAGGCTAGTTCTGACCTCAGCAGTGTGATCATCAACCCCGAATAGCTCAGTCAAGTTTTCTGGAATTGCCTTACGTTGCTGAGGCGTAGTGAAGGTAAAATGGAATATCCAGCTATGCCACAAGAATATTTGTTTCCTTGCCCAGAGAAAAGCTAACAGACCACCAATTTTATGGCATTAGTGATGGAATAGGGTGCTCCAATCAAACATGGCTATTTCCCTGATAAACTGAAAGAAACCAAAAAATACTGAATTTCAAAACGTCATTCTTCAAAGGAAAGTTTTCTTCGAAGAAACTGCTGAACATTTTGTAAATGTCTTATTCATACACAGTGATTAGAGTGATGCTTTTCAGTTTAAAGAATGTCTCATATGCAAAATTCAGGGTTTTTTTCTTCCGGTAGAAGTATGGCTGTTCTTGAAGTTTGGTCAAGGTAATTGCATAAACTGACAGTCTTGGGCTTTGCACTAGTACCTTCACTGTGGCTTCCTACCACCAAACGGGGAAAATACTTAGTTTTCTGAGCTCTGTACCAAAATTTCCATATGGAATTTTAAGATGTTTACATACTGTGAGCATGATTTTTAGACAGGGAGTTCTCATATCAAGAGCACAGCTCCAAACCTTTAATATTTAGATTCTGCTCAGCTGTGGTATTTTGCATCTCTGTGTTGTAGACATGCCACCAGGGATCAAAGTAATACTGTGGAGATCCCACTTTCTTAGTAAAGCAGGCATGTGCCAGCCATCTGTTCTATCTGCTGATAGAAAACAGCACTAAAGTTTCTCAATGTTTTGCCAAGAAGAAAAGGGGGGGATTTATTGCTAAGCAGAGATGAGTTACAAGGCACCTTGTAGTGCAAGCTACATCTGGTTTCCATAGTAATTTACATGGTATATGTGTAAACTACACAATTATTCTTTTTACTCAGCAGTGTAAAGCTGTGTTAAGTAAACCATTCTTCAAGATTTTAATTGTTTATTTCTATAAATATTCTAAGACAGTTTTAACAAAAAAGCTAGCATAATAAAATACTTTCACTACTTTTACAGTAGTGGCTGCAATGTACAACATAACTGTTGAAAAATGTTGGAACTAACAAGGTCATCCCAAGCTTCAAGACTGTATTTTATGAAAATGTACAGATTTCACTGCCTGTGTTACAGTTTTTCTGAAATATGAAATCTAGGCTGTGTTGCTTTCCTCTTCTTTGTGGCAGTGAAAATGTTTTCTGTCAACATCACCTCTTTTTTTTACAGTGTCACAGATATGTTCTTAATGGTCTAAAGTTAATGCCATTACAAGTAATGCCATGGAGCTAAATGGAAGAATTTTTCATGTATTTAACATCTTCTGTTGGTATCATACTTTCCAAAGAGTATTTTTTTGGGTAGCTACAAGTATGATTGACTTTCTTCTAGCCAAGTGAATGATGTGCATGCAAAACAAATGTAAGAAACCACACTCTTCCTAGGGCATGCAGATATGTGAGGAAAATTGTGTGACCCAGAGCTTTCAAAACTGATATGTTGTAGATATTTGCATCATGTTGAACAGAATTTTAAGAACTATATGCCTTAGCTCAGAAGAATGAGTTCCTGATTAGTATTTTTAAAGCTTTCAAGAAAATACATTTCAAAACATCTTTTATTTTGCCCTCCTGTGGCTTTACATTTGGCTTGCCAGGGTTTGTTCTTATTTTATTTTCCTTTTTGTGTACAAATTCCACCTTTTGAAAGATGCTGTTTTACTTCTGTTAGTCTCTTTTATTCTACTGTTCTACCATGTTGGATTTATTTTGTTTTGCTGGGAGGTTTTAGTTTGCTCATTTGCTTTTTAGCTGTGGCCAAGCTCTTTAGTATATCAAACCGTAGCCCAGACATGGTGGAAATGTAATGCCTCCCTTTACAGCCTGGCAGGGCTCTGCCTGATGCAGCCCAGGAGACTGTTGGCTTTCCTTGTCACAAGGGCACGTTGCTGCCTCCTGGTCAACTTGGTGTCCACCAGGATCTCTCCAGGCACTTTTCTACTAAGCTGCTTTCCAGCTGGTCAGCCCTCAACTTATACTTGTGTCTGGGGTCATTCCTCCCCAGGTGTAGGACTTTGCACTTCTCCTTGCTGAACATCATGAGATTCCTCTCCGTCCTGTAGAGGTCCCTCTGGATGGCAGCATGACCTTCTGGTCTATCAGTCACCCCTCCCATTCTTGTGTCATTTACAAACTTGTCAAGGGTACAGTCTGTCAAAATGTCCAGGTTATTAATCAAAATGTTAAACAATATGACACCCAGTATCAATCCCTGAGGCACAACACTACCAACTGGACTTCAGCTGGAGCAGTCCACCTCGATTATGTAATGCCATTTCCTTGCTTCTTCTGCAGGAATGTTGTGGGAGACAAGTGCTGAAGGCCTTACTGAAGTCAAGGTACACAAAAGCCAGTGGTTTCCTCTCATCCCCGAGCCAGGCAGGAATACAAAAATGAGATTGGCTTGTACAATCACAGTGAAGCAGCAAACGAAAATTAACCTTAAAAGAAAATAATGTAAATGAAGCAAATACATACTGTTGTACAGAGGCACTGTAAGACTTTACCCAGCTATGATACCTGAAATCTACCATAGTATGTGGATTCATAGTCTGTTCATAGAACACCTTAACAATGGCTTGCAGACATTTGGGATGGACTTTTTTCCAGCCAAACAGCAAGAAAACCCCTGAATTTTTTGCATCTAGAATGAAAGTTTGTTTTGCTTTGCAACCAACTGGTGTAGTTTATCTTGTTTGACTGTACAAGAAAATGAGCAATTGCCTTTGAGCTGCTTCAGCACTTGCTGCCATCACTGCCAAATACTTCAATAAATAACTTGAAGACCAAACACTGCTTTCAGAGCTGGTCCCACAAATCCTCTGAAGTTGCTCCTTTGCCTGGATAAACAGCTAGCTAAACCCAACTAGTCCTAAAGGAAATAAATATGACTATCGTCAAACCTGGCAATCTCCCAGCCTCAGGTTTTGGCCCATCACCAGGGAAAACAAACTCCCCAAACAGCAGCCCACTACTGAGATCTGTCACCAGCTCTGAAGCACAGAAACCAGTAGCAAGAGCTACACAGCAAACCTGTGCAGTGATGGCTGGCCAGAGGAGGAGAGGGCAGGCTCTTGGACTATCCTGAATGTCAGAGAACAAGATCAGAGCCTTCAGTACTGTGATTATGACCCTATCTTTTCTCAGACCATGTGGAAGACATTGGAGAGATCACAACTTGATGATGAGCAGAAGATAGGCTCTCCCTACAATGTTTTCTATTTGCCCTCAACTTGCAAATACGTGAATATTGGTACAGCCAGAGGGAATCTGAGACTTAAAACTGCATAGGCAAATAATCAAGTCCACTGAACACCTTCAGTAAGGAGTACAAGTACCAACTTCAACCTGTTCCTTTCAAACTGCAGTAAACACTGCTTTCATTTTTCCAAGTTTGAGCCTTAGCCAGTTCTCTTTCTTGGAGAGTTTCTGGGAAGTAAATTGAACTGTTCAAATGGAGTCCCATTTGAGTACCCACTTTGAAGCTAATTTATTTTCTACCCCTGAAGGCACAGATACATGAGGTTGCTGGAAGCAGCTATGTGCCTACAGTATTGCTTACAGAGACTGTCAGGGGGAACAGTCAGGTTGCACAGCAGAGCACAACATCATCTATCAGAGAGGAAGGAGAGGCAAAATACAGTTACCTGGGTCTGTAATCATAAGCAACAAGTGGCATGCATAGCCATATTAAGAGCTGGGAAATGATTTGCCGGCAGGGCATGTTGGCAGTTACCTTGTTGATTTTTTGGTTGGTTGGTTTTGTTTGTGCTGGCTTTTTTTTTTTTTTCAATCTCCTTCCTTCCAGTTTTGCACAGAAACATCTATTTGCATTGCACAGACATGATCTGATTTCTGTATTGGCAAAGGAGCAGAGGTGAAAGCTTGTGACCCAACATGTTTCTTCCCTCTGATCAGAGCTGTGACATGTTGGTATTAGATACAGGGTGGAGAAGCTTATACTGTCCCTTACAGGCAGAAATTAGAAGCCTTCATCACATTGAGAACCACATGGGTCTCACATTTTTACTTGCCATAACAGTAGCTTTCCTTTGGTGGGACAAAGTCTGCACCTTATCCTACCCACTAACAGAGTTGACATTTGAGTTGTATCAGTGTGAATATCCTGCTTAATTAATGGACCCTTTTTAATTGTCCTGCCAAACATTTACAGTCAAGTAAACTTCATAATTTTCATAGTGTCATGATGCCACTGTTAGTTTCATTCTGTGATTCTATGCATTGAAACCTGGTTCTAAGTATGTAACATATTTATATAATATCTTTAATTCATCCAAAAGTAGGATTTTTTTCATCCTGTAAAACACAAGCAGTATAAATTCATTAAATTAACTTATTGGGAAATATTTAAAACAATGAGGAATCTGAAAGTTTGCTGGCAGAAGGAATGGTGACCTGGAGGCATAGAGCTCACCATCTCTGCAAATTCTTGTAAAATTTCTTTTTTCTCCACTTCTTCCCAACCCAACAACCCCAACAGAAACTTCTCTCTGTAGGTTGATAATGGCTTATATATTCTTGTCCCTGTCTACAAAGACCGAAGCAACTGCAGTGAGGTCTTTCCCCTTTGTGGTTTAGAGGAGGTGATGGAGTCATACCCAGATACTTCAGGACTTTTTCCCTTCCCCAGGCCAGAGGTCTCATGAAGAGTGGGAAGCAGAAAGCCAGTTTTGTGAGAGATGAGAAGAAAGGGATGACCATTGCCTTCCATGAAGGTGGTATTGTGAGATTCTTCCCTCTCTGATTCCTTTATAACCGTTCCCCACTGAAACAGAATCCCCACACTAATCCTCTCTGCCCAGAGGAGAGTTGTGCCAGTCTCCTGCTCAGACTCTGTCTGGTTATTCCACTCAGGAGAGAGGAAGGTGGAAAAAGGAGCCAAGTCTGCAGGAGCTCCTCTAAGCATGATGAGACACAGAAAGGAGAGCTGGAACTTTTCTTATAATCTGAGCAGAATTTCTTGAAGTGAAACGCAACTATAGGAGTTTCCAACACTGTTTTTCAAATTATTATTATGCTTTGACATCAGATCTGATTTTCTTGCCCCAGGCACATTCACAGGACAATTTACTTTAAATGCATAAGCCTCTACTCTGATGATAATCAAGCAGCATAGATGTTTAGGGGAAGCTTGCTTTTCATCTCCCATTATAGACTTCCTGATAAGTTAGATTTTAGTAATGCTATACTTAAACTAGTTTCTGTGGTAAAATCTAAGTTACTTTTCTGACAAGCACAAGATGAGCTCCTGACCACTCAGTACCTAGAGAATATTTGAGAAAAAAGCAAAAGCCTTGGATTAAAATTTGTACAATCTTCATGTTGGAAATTCAACTCTTAACTAAACACACTTTTCAGTATACCATGGGAAATGGACTTTTTAACTGGAGTGTATTGTTCACCTGTTGTCTTTTAGGTGTATGTTACTAGCCTACAGATAAATCATAATTTTTCTGGAAACAGACTTCGACTACCTTAAAATCTGCATTTAAAACATATATATATGGATATTTGCATATGATCAGCATGGTTTGGGCTTGACAGTTTTTTCCATACATATTTCCCATAAAAGCATTTCTAATTAATCTTGTGGTCAGCAAGTTGTGGCATTCTAGTTGCTGCTACCCCTAATACATACGCATCTCAGTTTATTAAATACAGTTGAAAGGCTACAGCAAAAAACTATTACATTAAGGTAGTTTGCCTTCATGTGCAAGCATATTTCCCCTTAATCTCTGCATGTCTTGTACTGCACAACTTGCAACCAAGTGGTTTATTGTGAATCTGCATATTAATGTATCCAGTTGACTGAATGAGTCAGATTTTCAAAGGTTACTCAACATTTCTAACAGACATTCACTTTGAGGAAATCTGCAGGACTTCGGGAGTGGTTCTTTGGTTGTATAAGATTCACAGTTGTAGAAGAAGCTTCATTGAGTTATGTCTCATCAATTAGTATGGGCTCATGTTCTTAATGAAGTTTTAATGTACTGTAAAACCAGAGTTAAATCTGTTCATACAGCATTATTCACTGGTATTTCCTGACTGTTTAACTGGATGCTACAAGACTTCTTCAAACTTTTTAGTAACATGAATGGGTTTTGTATAGCATTTCCTCTGTTTCCTTAAGGAAAAAAAAAGAAAGATTGAAAGGTAGAAGGGATTAGGAAGAAAACTCAATTTGTTCCTCAGAGATTTAAGTTTGAAAATAGTTGGCATGTTGCATTAACAGAATGCCATTGTGTAGACAGCAGCATATCTCTGTACTGAGAGTGGAGCAGAGACTGAATCTCCTTCCCCACACTCTGGGGAGGGTGTGGAAGAGCCCCTCTTTTGAACAGAGCTGGACAGAGCTGGTTGTGCGGCACCTTCCTCAGCTGCAGCCTCGCGAGGTGTACCTGCTGCACGGTCCTTCTCTGGTACCTCACAGGAGATCCACAGGAGGGAGCCCATATCCTGTGTGCACCCCCCTAAAGGCAAAGGCTGTTGGAGTGTCGATTCAGGAGTTCTTATGTTCCAGTGCGGTTTCCTTGCGTACCTCATGGGCAAGAGCAGCAGAGCATGGGCCTCGCCTTTGCACCAGAAGAGCAGCATCCTTAGCCGAGACAAGTCACATCCTGACCAGTAGATTTCCTCACTGGCAGACTATGTATGGTTGGTATGGTCACAAAAGCCTTCTGGTGCAGCATCCTTGTCCAGTGTCTTCTGTAAGACTGTATGATATTTTTCTAAGATGTGGCAAGAAAGCCACTTGAAAACAGATGTGCAATCTATTCTCAATTCAGCTGCCCACCACAGCTACGTGTCATGCCACAGTTGGAAATATAGCACTTGACAAAAGTCTCACTTTCCTGAGAGGTGTGTCATATTCCATTTACAGAGTACAGTTCCCTGGTCATGTTTCAGAAGTGTGTTTGTAGTCTGGGGTTGCTGCAAAGAAAGCCATTAACATGAACTGCTGAAAACCTAAAACTTAGAAAACATGACAAACCTGAGTCACCTTGAATTATTCCAGGTGTATAACCTTAATGAACAATAACAAGATTTTTCTGAGGGTAGGCTTATGTGTTTGGATTTTTCATTTTTCACACAGATAAATGACTGTGTGTTCACACAACAGCTCTGGCAGTGCCATTGGAAATGCATGTGTCCTATTAGGTTGCAGATTCAGTTGGCTTTGGCAGCCCATTGGAGGAACTATCTTCTTGTGATGATTCTCAGCTTGACTCCTTCTCCACACCACAATAATGAAATTTGATGTCTGTCAACAACATGGGAACAGTTTGCCTCACTTGCAGTGCCATTCCACAGCAGCTTCCATCAGGCTGGCAGCTGACACTGTCCCTCTTCTTTCCCATCCCTGGTCACATATTTTCCTTCTTTTTTTTTGTGTCAGTGCTGATGTGGCTACTCAGGAAGCTGCTCTGGTTGAAAACTAGCCCTGCCGAAAGAAGTGCTTAATTTTTAACTTTATCTGCTGTCTTGGTTACCTCATAGAGACAGCTGTGCCTGAAGTGGGTGGAAGTGCGATAGTACAGTCTTAGGCTGCCTCAAGTTACCAAAAATGTGGCAAATCAAATCAAAACAGAGAATCAACTCCCAAACCCCAAGCATCTTCTAACTGGCAGAGATTCAAGCAGAATCAAACAAAATGGACACAGTTGACTGGTATCATAGTGAGTCCTGCTGCAAGTGACTGGGAGGGTTTGACTCACAGACTGATACGTTGAGTATGACATTTCTGTGCCCTGTAGTGATCACAGAGTCACAAAATCACAGAATATGCCAAGTTGGAAGGACCCCCCAAGGATCATCGAGTCCAGCTCTTAGCTCTGCACAGAACCATCCCCAAGAATCACACCATGTGCCTGAGAGTATTGCCCAAAAGCTTCTTGAACTCTGTCAGGCTTGGTGCTGTGACCACTTCCCGGAGGAGCCTGCTCCAGTGTCTGACCACCCTCTGGAAGAAGAGTTCTTTGTAGAAAATGTTCAGATTCTCATCAGAAACTGGGGATAAGATTATACTTCCTTGCTTTACTCTGAAGATAAGTCCATCCTGCTTTGAAATATTTGATGTATAGTTACGGAGGACATAACTATGTGGAGGCCTGTATGGTACATTTATGGAAATATTACAGTAATATATGTGCACTTAGCAGAGTCTTCACTCAATAGACAAACCAGTGTGAATTCAGGTACAACAGCAAACATATGAGCTCCTTTTCAGTTACACTTATCAAATATTTTATAGCAAATTTAGTCCTTCTTTCATGGTAGTATCTAGAATTTGCTTTGGCACTGGCAGCCTGTAAAACAAGAACAAAATTACTCTGCATTTTCACCAAAAAACACATTTGAAAATGAAAACAGCAGATGTTAGGAGAGCAATTTTAAACAGGACAGAATTCAATTTTTTTCAAAACCCTTTCACCTTAACTTTTAAACGCTCATTTGCCTGGAAAACAAGGCTAAGACCATTATCTGCTGAGTGGTAAGTAAAGGAACTCTCACTCAGAGGTGCTGCAAACTTTCTGTCACATGGGTACACGAAAGTGGAAGTATCCCTCTTTGACAGCCTTGAAGGACTCCAGTCTGACAAAAACTGCTGTGAGATTTCATAACTTAAGTTCACTGCTTACATTTTGAGGAGAGATATTTATATTTATTATACAGGAGTGCCAGTTAAAGCCAAGAGTGAAACATGTGGACTCAATAAAGGCCCAGTAACGTGACCTTTGCTGTTTGCCACGCTTTTAACTTGTTTAAGTAATTGATTACACTTTCATGAGATCATAATCAGAAGGTTGCTCTTTGGTAATGGTGTGCTAGAGGAGCTTTATCCTCAACTTCAAAGCTGTCCTGTGAGGCTTAAGAACAAAGGCTTAGAAGCTTGAAGCACGACCAAAATGAATCTGTGTGCATTATCCATGTTTACCACCATTCAAGAAGTGGATTATCTTATTCTTCATCTGTGAGCTTTTCCTGATCATGTCAGATGGACCACCATCTCTAAGGTTTACATTTGTGCTTTTAAAACTATTCTACTTAATTAAATGTAGTGTCTGTGCAGATCTCCATCATAACTAATCTAAATGCTTGTTAGTGCAACCATTTCCCTAATTGTAAAGGTTTTATTGAAATTATTTGACATTCTCTGAAAACAATTTTCACAGTAATTATTAACTGTAAGTAAATCTATCCAAAGCTGGAAACTGCAAACAGCCTATAATATATGTAAAGATGCACTCTCATGATCAGCCAGCCAAGGTTTTCACCTACTTTTCAAACTGTGAAGAGGAGAAGATAACCTTGTGGTTTTTTCTCAGTGTAGATAGAGCCACATAGATGTGTTTCAGGTGGCAGTAGTAGATTTGTAGAGACTTACTTTGTTAGGATGAGTACTTGATCTTTTTCTCTAAGATCAGTGATAATTTTTCCCCTTTTTTATTAGCTTTGGGAGATTTTGAGCACCCCTGATAGTGAAATCTCCACTGCAGAGAGCACTGATCTTTTGCTAGATGACAAAAGAATCAATTAGCCCTTGCCATGCTGTAACAAGAATTAACTTTTCAGGAAAGTATCTGTTGCCAGTTCTCAGGATACTGGAACAGTATGTTTTATAAAATATTTGAAGATAAAAAAGGCTTGCATATCTTTTACTTATTGAAAATCTGAACTCAATGCTATTTCTCTTTTTGGTGTACTGTTTGCTTCTCTACCCTTCCCCAAAGCAGAGTTATCTGATATTCATCTGTCAGACATACGAGAAAATAATTTAAAGGGAACTTATGCACCAGACCTGGTTCTTGCTGAGAAACGTCATTCCTTGTTCGAGATTTTCAAGATGTAATTAACTGTGCATATTTGACAAAACCCGAATGATTTTGTCTCCTTTTAGCTTAATTTTTTCAAAAGTCACTCTAGTGAAGCTGTAATGAAATACATTACAGAAAATCTGTTAAACAAAAGAAGTCTAAGTATGCGGAGTTGTGCTCTTTTGCTTTCTTTGTTTCCAAGTAAAGCAAGGTAGATGAGTGAGAAACAGACTCTGCTCAACAAGGAGCTGGAAATTTGTTGTGACTGTTTTTCAAGAAATCCTGCATGCCACATGCCTGTCTTTCAGTGTACTTTTACTTAGCCTGGAGGCTGCTGTGGGTCTGTTTGCCTGTATGCTGCTTTCCGAGACTTTAGCCCTGGGGAATGGCCCCACTGTCCCCACTGCAGACATCTACTGCATCAAGGGCCTGCCTCCGATCTAAACCAAAACCGTATTTCCATTAGCAGGCCAATGATTAACAGAATGTGCAATAGGCTTTTATTTGTCCCTCTGTCTCATGTAGCCTGCTTTTTCTGCATGTGATGATGACTTTCAGAGTTAATGCTCTGCTGGTATATTTGGATTTTTCTTTTACACCTCTCTCGCTCTCAAATCCCACTCCTTCTGCCAAGCCCCTCGGCTTCCACTCTCAGATTAGCTTCAAATGACCTGTGCTGAAGGGCTTACAGAGTTCAGGGTCTGGTGAGAGAAAATATCAGCTCAAAATGACCAAGTAGCTGCCCTGTTTCCCATGTCTCCCAAAGAGCAGACAACTGCCAGAAACTATGCTAAATGTGATCTAAATCTATTATTTTGTGATCTCACCAAGCTTCTTGACAGTGATTTTTTTCATGTTACTGATCTTTACTGAAATTCCTTTTGAATTACTTGAGGGAAAAGCTAATGTATTCTGCAAAGGTTTCTGTTCATCTCTCAAGTGCAAAGCATTCTTGGAATTCTTTCAAAATCTGACGCTTCTATTGTTAGCAAACAAGAAATTTCTTTCCCAACTGTTTTCCAACTTTTGGTGGATCTGATCTGCCATCTACACTTGCATGCAACAAGAGACATTAAGCACCAGTTAGTCTTCTTCTGTTGACAAAATCAGAGAGTTTTTGTAGCATTCTTCTAAAACCATTAAAACCACAAGTAGTTATTGTTGAAAGTTTCATGCAGGGAATCATTCCATTGTTAAAAAAGTCTTCTTTCTCACACATGGATTTTCTTCAGTCTGCCATGGTTTGCTTAATGTGAAGAAAGAAGGCATAGAACAGGCAGATTTGTGAGCATTTCACCACAGCATTACAGGATTACCACTATCATATAATGTATTTTTCTTTGAGATTGCCAATTTCTCTGAGTTCTAATTTGTGTCTTTTTTTTTCAGAAACACCAAATATCTATTCTTCCTTCTGTGTGCATCTCTGCGTTTCTTAATCCTGCTGTTTTGGTTCATTCCCATACCCTTAGCAGCCAGTACTGGAAAACGGGTTATCCTGTCTTCTGTGTAAACTGTTTTTTTCAGAACATGTTTCTGCATGACTTCATATTGTTACGCATGCCTCCCATTTTGGGTCTGCCTTGTGAGGCCAATGGCAGGTCTCTGGGTGTCACACTGAGGTGCAAAAAGTGGTTTACCCACTCTGTGACAGGACCAATTAACAGGTTAGGCAAAGCTGCTGTACCTGGCAGAGAAATATGCAGTCTGTAGGCAGACACTGTGCTGTCTGCTTGTCTAAGGAGTCACCGTTATGTTCCTCATTACAGCAGTGTCTAGACTGCACCTCAGTAACAAATTGTTCATATATATGTACACACTCATGCTCTGGCCAGACTCCTTCAATAGCCTGGTATGCACAGTAGAGATACTCTTTTTGGAATTCATCTCACTTTGCTTCATGTTTCGTCTTGGAACATAGACAGGCCAACCACTCTTACCTAATGCAGTTACTATCTTGGAGAAGCAATGGTCCATGCTGTAAACACCTAACAAACACATACAGTGTCTCACTTCATGATTTGATTTATGGCACATGCAGCTGTGAGCATCTGCTATGGATAATGCATGTTAGAGTCTTCTAATGTGTGTGTAGCCAGAAATATTCATAGATCTGGGATAAAAAGGCACTGGGTTTTGCGTGTGTCTTTCTCTAAATGTAAAAAATTGGCATTAGGGTATATTTGTAATTTAATTGATAACAGAACAGAACATTCATCATTGATCTCTTTAAAATAATGAAAAGAAAATATAGTTAATTTCTTACATCTACTTCCAAAGCTAACATACATTCAGTTTTTAATTAGAAAGGATGCAGGTTTCATTAGTTGTTGATCTGTGACATACAACAGTTAAAACTACTCTGCTTCAGGTACTACCATTACTTCTCATCCTACGCCTTTCACGTAAAATGAAGAAAGCATAAAGCACATTATTCTGAATTTTTTGATTAAATATGAGCCAGAAAACAAGCCAGATACAACATGGCATCTGAGTCATAAGAGAACTTCAGTGCAGTAGATCTTGTACAAAGGAGTGGAGTTCTGTAGCAATTTTAACTGTATATCATTTAAAATGAAACTGCCGACAGATGTTTGCTACAATACTGGTTAGACGGCTTTGTTATTTTTATAACCTTTTAAATTCATCTGATTTATAGAAAACAGCCATTTAAAGTCCACAAAAATTAATCCCAACCATGGAATGATTTGCCTGAAGTGAAATTTCCTCCCTTAGCTGAGGGCATTATCCACATGGGGAACTATTAAAGGGCAGCTGTGCAGGGCTACCTGCTGCCTGAAAGCACCAAGTCCCCAGAATGTTCACACAAGGACTGCAGGGGCCCCTGCCTCAGTGTCTGAGGGTCTCAGACAAAGATTTTCCACAGAATTAAAGCATATTCTTCCTCATGTGCTTCATGAAGTCGAGCCAAAAGTCCTCTGTGCATGCACAGTGGGCAATTGTCAAAGATCAGCAGTTTAATGGGAAACCCGTTTCCTCCACCACCTCAGACAACACCGTTCCTCTAAGACTTAGCTTTGCTACCAAATTTTGACCCTCACGTACTAGAGAGTTCATAGGCTGGCTTAAAAAAAACCCACAAAAATATGAGAATGTTTTTATAATGAAAAAGGAATTAGAGGTTATGGATTTTTCCCCTTTATTTTTCAACAATATCCAAGGAAGTTTTGTTCTCTCTACTAGGTCACTCACAATGACCACTTACAGCATAAATTATGGTAGTCACTAGACAGTATTTTAATTGCAGAGACCTATATCTTCAATTAACCATCATGACTAAATTTCATGGTAGGCTGGAGCATGGTAAATATTTGCTGAGAGCATGTTGTTTGCTTTTCAGTCATGATGATTAATGCAAGTTAATTGGCAATCAACTCCAATTACAGCAGGACAATATTGGAGACTGGATGCAGGGATTTTGTCAAGACAGATTTTTTCCAAATAGATAGGATTTATGGCAGTCAAATCTTGTTTCAGATTCACAGGTTTGAGTAGTTAAACTACTCTGCTTCTGCTACTGTGCAGCTGCTCTAGACTATGATTTTTATATACAACTTTTATGTCAAAATTTAACCAACTCAGTCCAGCACATGATTTGTGAACATACTCTGCAGCACATGGTTCCATAACATTGAAGTTATGCTGTCTGAATCTACCTGAGATGTTTCAGGTATTCTTAGATACTATCATTTCAAGAAGCTCATTTTTTGTCAACTTGGCAGATGTACAAGCCTTTTTACAGAAATGGTGAGAGCAAGTAGCTCTCCCCCATGTGGTTTTCCTCCTGAACAGCCTGTTGCTTGTGCAGTGTCTCATCCCATCTTTTTAACGTGTGATCAGAATGTACTCTTTCCTCAGGCACTAAGCACTGCTACGCCTCTACTCTGGTTAGAGGAACTACCTTCCTGAAAGGCGGTGAGTACTGTGGCTCATGCATCAGTCAATCCCCTTTCCCACAGGGAGGTTTCTTTATGTCTTTATCCTTAGGCATAATTTTGGCTATAGAAAATGTGATTCCAGTCCTTTTCCTACCAATTTGCGGCTGTGGCTCACAAGCTGACCTGCTACAACAGTGTGGCTGGAATGGAAATATGGGAGTGGAGCTATTTGGTCTAGTTATTAGTTGTTGTTTACTAGAATAGTAAGAACATGATGTTTTAATATCCCAGGTCATAACTCATTATGACCTGGTTTAGATACAACTAAATATCAAAGCTAACCAATGAGAAACAGACAGTGCAGCACTGACTCACTCACTGCACTATTCTATAGATGTGTGGAGACATATAATTATTTTCCTGAACCAAAGTTTTATGTGAAAACAAAAATGTTCACAATCTGAATTTGTGGTTTGTTTTCATATTTTGGCGTGGTATATTGTATTGGAAAAACACTTCTTTAATTAAAAGCAGCCTTTTGAACATTACCCCAGACTTCATTTTTCATCTCTGGTTTTACTGCTTCTCTCCATGTCTCCTCTCCCTCTCACCTTTACTCCATGTGTTTAACTCACTCTTAAACCTCTCATTGCTTCCTTCCTTATTGTTTTGCGAGTCCTCCTCTGAGGTCTCTGTGCCTACACAACACTCTCTGAAGGCTATCCACGTAGAGTGCAGCCCCTCGTGCTGTTTGGGATCACTTTACAGCATGTCCTGACAGAGCAAGGGTTGATCAGGAATTTTGTAAGAACCTTGCTACCCAGGTCATGAATGCTTTGCTGGTGTCATCAGTAGCTAAAGAGAGATGGTCTTTCACACTCTGCCAGGGCTTCTACTCAAGTTAGCAGAGCACAGAATCACAGGAGGGATGAGACTGATCTGAGATCAGACAGTCTGACTTCAAGATGATCTAGTCCACTCCTCTACTCAAGCAGGATCACTTAGAGCCCCTTGACCAGGACTGTGTTGAGTTGGGTTTTGAGTATCTTCACAGATGGAGGCTCCATGACCTCTTTGGACAACTTGTACTAGTGCTCAGTCACCCACACAGTTAAAAGGTGTTTTCTCAGGTTCTGATTAAGATTTCTTTATTGTGCCCATTGCGTCCTGTCCTGACACTGGGCACCACTGAACAGAGCCAGGCTCCATCTTCTTTACAACCCGCTGTGAGCTGTTTATACACATTGTTTAGATTCCCCCTCAGCCTTCTACAGACTGAATAGTCCCAGCTCTCTCAACCTCTCCCTGTACTTCGGATGCTTCTGTCCCCTGATCATTGTGGCCCTTCACTAGTCTCACTCCACTAAGTCCATGTCTTGTACTAGGGAGCCAGGTTATTACAGGAGGAAAAAAGGACAGTCTTCTGGTGGAGGACATTGGTGGACATCTTGTAGTTATAAACTAGCTACCATTTATCAGCCCAAATTTCTCATAAAATTTTGGCTTTAGTCTCTCTTTATTTCACCATTTTATCTAAAAGGCAGACAGGACAATACTGTTTACTCTCAGTGAGTTGCTGGATGTAAACACATTTTTGCCAGTGCCCAAGCTAAGGTCTCAAGGGCTTTTCTGAGAACAGCAGGTAGAATTACATGTAATCCCTTTTATGCTTCTTGGTATGTGAGAAGCCACACTTTGGCATAAAAGGTTCATTTCCACTTGCTCTGCACACCAGCAGTTGTGCCACTGACAGTAGTGGAAGCCTCCAGTGACTTGCTGTGATGCATACATGACAGGCGTACATGGTGTGTACAGTGACTCTGCAGACATGACATCACTTTGCATTGAATATCAAGAAATATTGAACAGCTGGCTCAAAAGAGAGACCAGTGTCCCATGGAAGAAAGTACCAAAGCCTACAATCTGTGCCACAATGCAGGTGTTTATCAGAAGTAGGATGACGGTAGTGGAAAGTAGTTTATAAATCATGCCAACACCTTTTGGGAATTGCCAAAACAAATAATTTGTGTTTCAGTTAATAATGAGTGACATGAAGCCAACTTGATAGGAGAGCTCTCAGCTCCACCCTTGGAACAATTTAATGAATTGAGGTTGAACAGAGCAGTGTTGGAGTTGTCAGCAAGGTATATGTCCTAGCATGGCACTCCAGCAATATGGCTACTAATTGGCAGGCACTATTTGCCCAAGGCAATGTGCTGTGCTGTGCAATCAGCCAAGTGCAAGCTTGGATAACCTCATGCCACAGCTGGATCATGCATGTGAGTATGCCCTTTAAACTGCACTTGTGGTGCAGGCAGTTCATCCAGGCTCATCAGTCAGTTCCAGGAGGATTCTGCACTAAAAACAGCCTTAAGAATTAGCCTAATGTGTGTATATTTTTGTTGTGTGCCAGATAAATGGAGAGGATTGTAAAAAATGTATCCTCTGTATAGCAGTTGTCCACTATATGCAGGACACTTTCCTTGCTGATATGCTGCATCCTGATTACTGTACAGTCACTTGTAATCTCTGCAGTAAGAGGAAATTACCTGAAAATTATGCTTAGATGAAGAAACACTCAGGGAAATTATAGAAACAAATCCAGTGAATGGCAAACTGAAAAGTGTAGTATTTTTCTGCTCCAGTTTATATGCTAAATAGTTTGTTTCTGTGAATGCAATTAAAATAAATGTAGATTTTTCATTTATTTTGTCATAGGCTGAATACTACTACGAGTTCCTGTCTTTGCACTCTTTGGATAAAGGCATAATGGCTGACCCAACTATAAATATCCCTCTGCTTGGAACAGTTCCTCATAAAGCATCAGGTTTGTGCTGTTGATATTATAGATTGTGTTCCTGTAAAAAATATTCTACAGCCAGTGAAGTCTAAATATTTTATTATGAATTGTGATTCAGAAGTTTATTGCTAAAAGAAATGCTTGCCACAGTGCTTGGCACTGAAGAGTTTGTGAGTGCCTTGCCTGAGTACAGCAGCATATTTTTGTCTGAGCCAACTCACATGAAACTTTTATGTGTAGATAAATCAGCAGAAACTTGTGCCTCGGCTGTGCATTCTTGGTCCTTCACTGGAACTTATAACTCCACAGCAGAGGCTGAGCCCAAGCCAGTGTGAGTGCTCCAGAAGCACAATGGAACATAGTGAGCTGATTGGAGTAAAAAAGCTTTCCATGAGACATTATTGAATCCCCTTTGCTCTTTAAGTGGATAAGTAACAGTTTATGTGATCTGTTTCAGGGCTCATGCATGGTAGTCTGTGGCAGAAAGGCAGAAATGTACATCTGGATGACAATACTGTCTTAGTGACCGTGGTTTCACAATTTGCCTTAGCCATTGTAAAACCATATAGGATAAAATGGGAAAGAAATGAGAAGCCGAACAGGAGGACTG
Organism: Acropternis orthonyx; assembly: GCA_035583155.1. NCBI lineage: Eukaryota > Metazoa > Chordata > Aves > Passeriformes > Rhinocryptidae > Acropternis > Acropternis orthonyx. Next base: position 32,999,168 of record JAWWEU010000040.1, on the reverse strand, counting down.
GCATGCAAATGGAGCACTGATATACAAGTTTTCATCTTTGACCAGTCTTTATTCCTCTTCTCTTTTTCAGTGGATAAATTCTGAAAGTTTGTGTTTAATATTCTCCATTTTCAACTTGTAATAGATTGGCATTGAAGTAATGTTCACTACAGCTTTTTGTTGTGACACCTGGAATTTGACATTAATGATTGATCTCTCCATTCAGTGTGGATTGAATGAGTGGTATTGAAAATAGATTTGGGTGAGAGGTGCTATGATATTTGTACCACAACTGCTGCAACTAAATTGGTTACAAGCCTGATAAATGTCAAGTAAAGACATTTAAAAGCAACTAAAAAGTCATGAAGGCCAAGTTCTTGTTAAGCACTACTTCCATCTCCATATAAAGCAAGTGAGATGTGTGGGAAGCTCTGCACTCAGCATCCTCTAGTATAAGCCATCTTGTCCTTTAATTTTTAGCTATCTAGAAAGGTTAGACTAGAATTACCCCCTTCTGACTGTGTTTAGGAAAACATAATCTACAAGTGCAAGGAGGCCGGAGATGAGATCTCATAGTTGCAGCAGAAGGTCTGTTAACCATCATGATAGGAGGTCTGATTAAAGCCAAAAAAGTTGGCAGTACTGGTACCTCAGTTCCAGGACTAATATGGGCATGTCCATGGTGTTCCCTTACATGGATCATGTGCAGTGCACCACTGTGCTTAGTGTGTACATAAGCTGTATTTAAGTCCTGTTTGGCGTTCTAGTGTCTCAAGTGTTTAATAGCAGTTGATAATCGGTATGGTATTTGAAGCATGTACACTGTTAAATGGTGAGACACCAGTATGATAGTGGATTTTTACGTTGCCTGCTAGCTGGCCAAAATTAACCTAGTAGTCCTAAATAAATACATGCTATACAAGTAGTGAATGGTTGCTACTTTGTAGTTACTGCGATAATTCATGTGTTTGAGAAACTGTTACGACAAATCTAGTCTAGTTTGCCTGGATCTATTGCATTACCAAAACATTTTTTTTACACATGCACATCAGAAGAAATTCAACCACAAGCTTGTATTTAGTAACAAAGCAACAGTTGTTATTTCTTGAAAAAGTGTTTTAGCCCAAAGACAGTAAATTGTCCTTTAAGACGATTAAGCAGAATTAAAAGAGGAAACACAGCTGTAGTAAACATGAGAGTGGGAAACAAGAATGAGCATTAACAGGTACCTTGCTCAGAGATGGCTGAACCCAGTGTTCTTGTCAAAATCAATGAACTTTTAAAACTTTTTTGAGGTTATTTGCCCACCACCAGATAAGGCATATGGATGGCTTTAGTGCCGGCTTTAGTGCTGTAGGGCCTGTCGAGCCTGTACTGTGTCTTATGGCCAATGGTGGCCATAAGAAGACCTGTGGAAGAGCAAAAGAAGGATAAGCATGTGTGATACTTCAATTTACCCTCTCAGATCAGACTAGCTTCAGCTTGGAGGATTTCATGAATCTTAAGTGATTTGTCTTTTATAAGCCCACATGGGTTACAGAGCTCTCTTTCCAGTACTTGTCTAGGCTCTCCTTGAGTCCATATCATCTTCTGTTATCTCAAATCACCTTGGCAAGGAGCTCACTACCTCCCATTGTGTGAAGATCCCCCTCCTGTTCCAAGAAACTCTGTTGTTTCAAGACTGGCTGTGACAGCTTCATCTGATGGGCACTAGTCCTTGAACTGGCAGAGACAGCAGTCAATCCATACTGTTGGTCCTATCCACGGCAGTCATGATTTTGTACATATCTATTATGTATCCCCTAATTTTTCTCTTTGCCAGACTGAAGAGTCAATTGTTCCTCATTGGATGCAGCCTTGTCCTTCTCTCAGCTTTCTTTAATTCAGTATCTCCTTAAAGAGATGAGGTATCAAATTCTCCTTGGATTTAAATTAGATTTAAATCACCTAGGTTCCTTAGACTCATTTGAAATCCCATTCCCAAATCCCAGGCTTGCTACCTGATTCAGTGCTTACAACCATGGATATTTTTACAGCTAGACACATGGCAAGATGTTAAGAAGGCTGTTGAAGATGACTTTCGGTGGGAGTTTAAACAACTAAAACTACTCAGCTTGTCCAAAAGAAGATGTTTGAGAGAAGTGTGGGTTACCTGCCTGATGAGAAGCAGCTGGCTGCTCACTTCACAGGGGAAGGCCTATGAGGATTGAGTGGTTCAGTCTGAGGTCAGCAAGTTCAATGCAAAGTGAGGTGTTGTGGCACTGATTAACATCTTGAACGCCACAGTCAGGAAAGTAAAACTAGATATTGGTTTGTGCCCAGAAGCAATCTAGTGGCCTGTGACTGAGAAGGAGCTGGCCTCGTAAGTGACCTGAGTTGGCCCGTCCTGTCCCTGTCTGAACCAGGCAGGGCAGTGCCTTGCTGGTGCTGCCTATACAGGCTATGACCAGGATGCTGGCACAGTGCTGCTTCTGCCCAACCCACTGGTTAGGCTCAGGAGACCTCCTCTCCCTTCCCACTGCTGGTGTTGAGACACTAAAATGTAAGTGTTGAGCATCCAAAGGTGCTGAAACTCTCTCCAAGCTTGGTGGCAGAAACTGATGTCTTCTCTGAATGCAGCAGCATCTCTGCTCGCTCTGGTGTGCTGGTAGAGAGCAACAACAGGCTGCAGGGCTGCACACTTCTCCAGACTCCAGTCTTCTCCAGACCCTTCATGCCTGCTTCTATTTGGATTGGTCATTCGGAGATGTCCCTTAAGCAGTCCCACACCTGAGACTACAGGTGGTTTTTGGTGGTGGCTTTGGCATATTCACTAAAGTAGGTAAAACCTGCAAACTTGAAGGGCTGTGCAGACACACAGGAGTTACTCTCAGCCTGCTTCTACTGAAGACAATTTAGAGAACATTTGTTTCCTGAAGAGAGTGAAAAGGCATGAGTTCCCAAACAAAAGGGGTTAAACCTGCATCCTTCACATCCCAGGAGAGTATACTGATTACCACCTAAAATTAAATTAGACAGAAGTTGCTAGATTTCCTTAAGGGTCATTTTCAAATTAATTTAACTTTTGTCACTCCTGCTAGAGCCATCTGCTCTGCAGCCCTGGGTACAAGCACTCCAGAGGATGCAGAAATAAAACTGTGCGGGAGAGGCCATTCCGTGGCCTGGTGGTGGGAGGATAGCTAGCAGAGAGAAGTCCAGAGCTGTGATTCCCTCTGCTTGTTTTTAGCCAGAGATGGACAAATGTGAACTGCATCCTGAATTTGGGAAGCAGAGTTCAGAGCTGAGGTTTGCCCTACCCCAGCCCTGCTCAGCACTGTGATAGGTTATGGGAGCTCATGGTCATGGTTTTGAATGCAAGGGACTTCTGCTCTGTGCTTTGGTTTGACTGTAGTGCTGTTGGTGCGTGCTTAACATTGTTCAAATAGGCATAAAAATGCAAGGATTTGGGCAGAGGCTAGGGACGTTATTTCAGCTCTGAAGCACAACAGAGTTCAGTCAAGATTCAGGTGGTTTTTTTGCTCCCAGGAGGGTCTCTTACTGCATTTCTGTGTTCAGTCCTAGCTGTTCAGACAAATTGTAAGTCCAAAATTCAGATGCTCCCACATTCAGCAGTGCTGGAGTAAGGGATTTCTGACCTGATCCATCAGACTTTAGACCTAAGAAATGCATTCCTGGGTTTTGCCCTAGGCATTTAAACCACAGCCAAATCTCAGAGGAGTTGGGTGATTTGCTACCAGTTCGGCAAGGTCTAGATACAACTATAGTTCCATCATTGAATGCCTGCCGCATCTTCCTCCCAATTGTAATTTGTTCAACTGAAAGACACATCCCAGTACCAGCACTGACTTTCTGCACTTGTGCTGTAAAAGAAAGTTACTACAGTTGAACAAGTTTGCTGCATTTAAAATGTGTTTAATCCACTACCACATTAATTCCTTCTTACCACATGGTTACATGCTTTCTGTAATGGTCTTTGAAAAGGTTGGTGTAAAAGCCGTTCAACGATGTAATTGCTTTAGAATGAAAACTGCAAGGGACCTCTCAGTTTGTAGGATGTACCAGAGATAGAATGTGTTTCAGCAGTAAATTATTCTGTATTATACCAAGACAACAAATAACAAAAATCACCCAATTATGGCTTGCAAAATTCTGTATAACAGGCAATTTAAAACAAACCAAATGTAGGGCTGTTAGGTCAGTATTTGGTTCTGAAATCTCAGGCCAGCTTTGGAAGCAATGACTAAACAGTTTGTATTAGCTGGATCTAACTTACAAAGCAGCTAGGATGAGCCAATTTTGAAGAAAAGAGATGAAGTCGTTTCATCTGAAGATTACTTAAGATCACTCGTGACAATCACAGTGGAGAATTCCACAGCTCTGAGGTATCAGGCTTGCTTCATCATTAAAATACTCCAGATTTACTGGCCTTAATTATTTACTTAGATTCTTTGTATTTCAAAAGTGTTTGATTACTTTTCCTGGAAAAGCAATGTCCAAATACTGCTACACTTAATGAGTTCTATCAGAGTCATGTGTCTGTGCCTTCTGTTTAAATGTTGCACCCATGGTCTTATTTATCAAGAGTACCATTTTGCCAACATTTTACAGAGTAAGTTTGATTAAATCACTATATTATTTTAGTATTAATTGCAATATCCAAACCAGAAAACCTTATCTAAAGTAACCTTTTTTCCCCCGAAATATAAAAGATGATTTTGCAGAAGTTGTAAGAGAGCCTGAAAAATTTAGACTCGGAAGTGATCAGCTCAACTTAGAAAATTAAATGTAGGCTTTCAGCTTGTTTTCATGTATCCTTAAATACCTCTACATAAGTAATTACCTCATCTGCAAGCAAAACTATGGTTCTGTTATGATCTCTGTCTGTGCTGTAGACTGTTGGGTTATATCAGTAAATGAGCACAGGCTCTTCTGTACTGCTGTGCTTCTAGTCCTGGAGCCACCTATGAATAAGGTGATCTGTGTGTCTCTGTGTTTCAAGTTTTCATCAATGGCATTCCTCTAAAGCTTAAATACAATTATAATCTATTTTTTTAGTATTTCAATGTATGCTTTTATATGTATGTATATATATGTGTGTGAGGTATGCAAATATAAATATTATTGTTATTATTATCCTTTTAGTGGTTCAGGTTGGATTTCCTTGCCTTGGAAAACAAGATGGGGTAGCTGCATTTGAAGTGAACGTGATCATAATGAATTCAGAAGGCAATATTATTCTCCAGACCCCTCAGAACGCCATCTTCTTTAAAACCTGTCAGCAAGGTAACACTGAAGAGAGCATGCTGGAATGCTGTTAGACCAGGTCACCTAACTGTCTTATGTTTCATTCAGGATAAGAGTTAGAGAGGTTGGATATAAAGTGATCATACAACGTGTAGCGATTGTGGTGAATTCCAGGCCGTTCTGTCTCTGTGTGAATTTACTGTTTATTTACTACATGTTTGCTAATGCTTTTCTTACTGAACTCCCTTAGCAGACTTAGACTAGGTTGGAGACATTTCTCCCTCCTCATGTTCACTGCTCATCACATCAAAGACATTGATAGAGATGTACTGTATGAAAAGCACCTGTTAGCAAATGATTTGAGGTGCCTGGAGGAGAGCTAGTCCTCTGGAAGCAGGCTGAGGTTAACGTTTCCAGAAAGGACACATAATTTGGTGAACTGAGCTTCTGGAAACTGTAGTGGGGACTCTGGTATCAGTTAATGCTGTCAGTGCCTTGGTTCCAACTTGGTGCCCTTAGTTCCTTAAACCATAAGTTGAACATCCAAACTGAATTACAAAAATCCTAAGTCAAAGAATTTCTGCAAAAGTTGGTTTTACCTTCTCTGTGGCTCAGGTGCAACCTGTTGGCTTTGGATACAGGTAAGGTGGTGGAAGTTGGCATTCAATATTTGCTGTTACCAAGCAATAAGGACACAGAGGACATGCTGGGAGAAGAAGAACACCACAAAGTTATTGCAGTGTTTGCTTGTAAATGAGAACACTTGTTCAATCAACCAATCTATGAACCATAAACACTATGTAGTAAGAGTTTCTGGATTAATTTGGTATACCACAAACAACTATAATTATCACTTCAAAATGAGGCTATGGAAATTGAAAAATCGGTGCCTAAGATAAGACAGTTACCCTATATCACATGCAGTGGTGTCAAATTAACCCGTGTCAGGGCTGGTGTACATAGAACAAGATTTTTGTTCCTCTCCTATTAAATCTATTTTACAGTCTCACATTTTGTTCTCCACACTCTTTTCTCTAATTTGCTGTAGTGTGGCTTCAAAGAGTTAGCAGTGGGAACAAGGGCTGTTTATTCTTTGAAACCTCACTACACCTAAATAACAAAGCTGTTTGTCTCCTTTGAAGCCTTGCTGCTGTCCATTAGCCCACAGAAAGTGGAGGAGAGGGAGAAGAAGCAGGCAGAGAAATAGGAGGGAAAAGAGTGGCTTAAAGGAAGCAAAATCAAACAGATCTCATGTACGAAGTTGTGTGTCTGTTGTAAATACAACACAACACTTTTTATTTTTATTATCTTTTTATTTTCAGTTCAGTATCTTTTAGTAAAGTTTGAAAATAGCATTTCAAGTATTCTAATAGAGACAGCAGAGTTACAGGTCTGTATTGTGAAAAACAGTGGCTTAAACAGAAAGGGCTTCAAAATCAGTTTAATAGTAGCATTTGTTCAAGTTATCATTTCTGTGTTACTAGTTTTTACTGGTTTTATGTGAATTGTAATATTTAAAAACTAAGCAGTATTACATCATATGGCCTCTGAAGAAACCTGGGGTTGACTATTGTCCAAGTCCTTTGTTTCTGGAGCCAACTAAGAGACACAGGGATGGTTTTCCAAACTCTGGAGGTGCGCAGAGGAAGAGCTCGCTCACCTCATCTCTTCCAGCCCATAGTGGGATGACTCCCATTCCTTCCCTGTGGCTGGTAAGATGGACACCACAGTGTTTTGGGACAGATGCTGAGAAGGATGAGAATGTCCTTACCAGTTGGTGTTAGAGTAGGGGTGAATTTCCTTCCTCTGAAAGATGTCATATGTGGTGAATAGCTTCAATTTCTCCTGCTAGGGCCCTGGTCACTTTTCTAGCTATTCTTGGCCATATGGAAAGGCCTGTGCCAGAGGAAGTGAGGGGAGCAAGGGAGCAATTTTGTGGGATAAGAGAGGATTTGTTGTGGCTGAGAGGTGGCCACACAAAAAATTCTGTTTTCCTATTTTTCTACTTGAAATGGTATGTATTTCAGCATGCATTTTTTTGTAATGAATAGCAGCTCTGCATTCACTTACAAAGAGAGAAGCATTTCCAGAAAGAGTTCTAGAGTACAGTGTTGGAACATGGTAGGACTGAAAAGCCCTTCCTACTATTATTACTGCTGTAAACAGCTTTAATTTTAAGGCATATCATTTTACCTCAGTTTTTGAACCTTGTCACTTGAAGTGTCACATGGCAGAGTATCAAGATGAGGAGGTCATGCCTACCACTACTAATGTGAGTCAGCAGACTCCCCTGCCTGCCTGGTTGTCTGTGAGGGATCTGGGAAGGCATTTTTGAGTAATAGCTTTCTGTACCCAGCAGCTGTGGTTTCATGGGGTACCATAGGGCTTGATTTAGTTTGCCTCTTGTTCAGTGAACTCTGGTGTTTTGAGGGTGATGGTGGTACCCAGAGGTATTTGTCATCCTGGTGTAATACTGCCAGTGTTGTGAAATGCTTTTACCAGTATTTGATCAATAATTGAGATTTGAAATTGAAATGAAAGTTGTATGATCATGAAGGACCATTGTGCAGGAATGCTTTCATCTGCCTTTCTGGCCTACTTTCATTTAACCTTGAAGCTCACTCTTTCATATGAATACAGATTTCATCACTTCGTCACCTCAGTAGTAACAGATGTGGTAATTAATGCAATGCAAGTTGTGCTGCAGTCTACTTCAGGCTGCAGAAATTGAAACTGGTCCTGCACACCGAGGGCAGGTCTAACCAGCCATGCAAGTTCTGCACTGTGTTGCCTGCTCGTTTCCACACAGAAAAGAAAGTGGATTAAGCAGAACATCCACATTGCTCATGCACTCATAGAACAGCAGAGCAGTGAAAATGTACAGTCTGTCAACAAGCACATCAAGTTTGAACACGTGGTGAAACTTCTATTTGTAGACTACTAAAAATGAAACTAGTTTCTTTTGAAGAAACCTCAGGTGAATTTCCATTTCTTCACCATTTGTCTGTCAGTGAGTATTTTTACTGTTGTGTCAAAGAAGTATATTAATCCTACTGGAGCTGGCTGACAGCTGAAACATATAATATTTAATTAAGATTTTTGTTATATTTTATGAAGCGGAGTGCCCAGGAGGATGTAGAAATGGAGGGTTTTGCAATGAAAGACATGTCTGTGAATGTCCAGATGGATTTTACGGGCCGCATTGTGAGAAAGGTAATTAAAAAAAATCTCAACTGTCTTCTTTACCATAACCTCAACAAAACTGTATCTCCTGCACCTCTCCTAAAATTAAGAATGGCCTATTCTGAAGCTTTAATATGTTTTGAATCTACATATGTAAGATAATTGCTATTATCATCTGTGGTCTAATGGAAATATGAATTGCTTACAAGGAAAATGTTTTCTCTATAAGGGATTGCTTTTAACAAAAACTGATGGAACAGTTAAGTGATCCTTAAACACAGGGAATCCATCTGGCAAAAAGATTAAATAAAATTCTTCTGCTAATGAGGACTAGATGGGAAACAAAGCACAGGACTTCAGTTATTCTGTGTTTGTTTATTTGGAGATAAGATCTGATTTGTAGGTAGACTGAAAGCAAACACGGGAAGATGAAGGAAAGAGTTTCTCTTTCCCCTTCATTAGTGGATAATAGCCCCAAATGACATTTCCAGGAGTGAAGGACCAGGAAGTTGGTGTGACTTGGCAAGGAAACTAGATCTTCTTCCTGTCTGTCATTTCCTCATCCCCCAGCAGCAGTCCCTGTCTGGAATGACTGCAGGTGGAGCAAGCCATCCCCATGGACATCCTACTCCAATACAATCTTTCACTCCCAGATGCCCTGGCTATATTAAGTACAAATAATCAGGGAGTGTTCTCTGGCCTGGAGGCCAACTGGCACACTTATATTCGTATGTTTAACAAACTCTTACCCTCCAACAAACCCACTACAGACTCCCTCTTGCGAGGAGCCCATGGCCACTGCTCATCCCAAGACTATGCCCAGCAGGGTTTGCTGGTCAACCAGGGACAAAGCCAAGCCAGGAATGGCATCAACAATTTCACAAGATGGGTGATCCTTTGTCCCCATTTGGCCCCATGCCTGGGTGCTGTTTAACTCACTAGTATGGACCCAACCTTGCTGCATGTACCAATTATGGGCAACCACAAGATGAAACACTGCCCCCTGGCATGCCTCCCTGAAGAGCCTTGTGGGCTTTCCACATGGCAGAGAGGTCTTGGAAGGGTACAGGGGCTCCAGAGAAGCTGGTGAGGCTCTAGAGTGAGCATACAGGAGATTTTGCCCATGCAACCAGCTTCCCTAGCCTAAATTAGCAGCCATGCTTATGCTCAGGTATGTAGAGGGAGAAGGGAAGGTTCATTGTAAAGCCTGCCAGGGAACCCCACAGAGTTACTGACCCCTCTGAGATAGTCCTGCCTTCACAGCTGAAGCAACAGAATCCACTCGTGGAGAGGACTTGTCTGGGCAGATTTTAAATATCCAGAGGGTGTAGGTGTATGTGGGTACTTTGCTCTCCTGTGTCTGGTGTTAAACTGTACAAGAGGCAATTTCTGCTTACATATAGGATCAGATTTGAACTTAATTTAGCCTTCAGTTTTTAATAACACTGTACACAAATTGCCAGATACAAACTAGAGAAGTAATAGATTTAACACGCTAACAGAGGCACTTTGCAAAGGTGATTTAGAGCACTCAGCAGAAGGAAGAGTCGATGTGCTGTGTATTTAAATAGCCAGTTGCTGTCACACCAGTGATGTTGTTTCTGCTCTTCCCACTCCTCAGCACTGTGTGTTCCTCGCTGCATGAATGGTGGGCTCTGCATTACCCCTGGCCTCTGCATCTGCCCCCCGGGGTTCTATGGCATCAACTGTGACAAAGGTAAACCCCCACTAGGTTCTGCATCCAGCAGCCTCTCTTTACTCACCTGTGGTAGTTTCCTTCTAGGAGTGGATTTTGGAAAGTCAAGCAAGCAATAAGTAAATAAGTTTTTAAAATGTTATGATCCTTCAAATGCATGCTCTAGCACAGCCTGGCAGCTGCTGGAAGAATATAGGGGTTTCAAGGCATCCATATACTCCAGCTCTGCAAAAGGGAATTTAATCGCTTTGGTTGATGCACTGAAAGTTGTGGGACCTACCACAAAAGTCACCTCAATTTCTGAGGGGGTGGGGGGGGGAAATCTCTATTTGAATCTCTGTTTTACTGTAGTAAAATTTGTTTACTAATTATTTAGTACATTAATGTGGTGCATCTGGGCACATAAAAATATAAGGAGGCTGTTTGTTTTTTGTTGCTGCATTGTGGTTCATGAAGTATAAAAATGAACAGTCAGTTCTTCAGAACTGAACAACTAATAATCCAAGGTACCATGTAGAAAAAAATGAAGTTGTTTCCTGCAGAAATACAACTGATCTGCTCATGGCAGAGCAGAACATCATGCTGCATTTATTGTTGCAGAGCTATATGAAGTAAAGACGAGTCCAAAAGGTCCTAGAGAACTTTTTGGCCAAAGGATGGGAACCTTCCCATTATGTTGCACAAACTGTTGGTGTCAGTGTCCTCTTGAGTTGTATCTAGTCTTTGAACAGACTTTTGCCACATTTAAAAAACATTTCAAAAATGCACTGTAATGAAATGCTCCCCAATATCTTGAAGGATCAATGTGAATCCCAGCTGTTTGATGAAAAGTCACTCCTAACACAATTTAGCAGACGAGAGACACAACATTTGCATTTATGTCACCATACAGACAAAGTTACAATGGTTTCTTTCTAGTCAGAGCATTAATTAAGAACTGTAGTGAGGTATCCTCTAGCTTCCTGTCCCGCGTTGTGCTGCTTTATCAAAGACTGGCAGTTTTAATAGCAGTAGTACCTTAATCCTTCAATGAGCTTTACGTGTGAGGATTAATAAAGCTGTAACACAGTGTGTCCTCAGAGAGCTCATTGCTGTATTATTCACTTGTTTCTCTCTGTATTGACTTGTGCCTGTGCCTGTGTGAAGCATTAGGTAGGAATAACCACATTTCAGTCTTCCTTTTTTAAACCAGACGTAAACCAGATGAAGAGAGGTTAATCCTACTTTTTAAAACCTACTCAATGTTTATTTATGATAAGCAGCAGAAAATATTGTCCTACTTAGTTCATATTAATGACTTATTTCGTTCTTTTATTTGTTTCAGCAAACTGTACAACAACCTGTCTCAATGGAGGGACGTGTTTCTATTTGGGAAAATGCATTTGTCCATCAGGCTATGAAGGAGACCAGTGTGAAATTAGTGAGTAGCATCTCCATGCCCTTGCTTTCACTTACATCAACTTCTTCTAGTGTCAATATCTGATTGACGACATGGAACCTGCCTCTGCTAGACTCACAGCAAGGGTCTCATGTGGCAGTTTGGGACCCTCAGAGTCGGATACCACATTGCTCCTAATGAGTTTCCTACTTATAAGTTTGATTCATTGTGACCCTCTCATCCTGTGCCTTGTTTTGTTTTCACTAGTAAGCAAGCTTGGTAACAATCCTCAAGCAGTAAGTATGCAAAAGGTACCCCATGGCAGACAGATGTGCTGCTGTGCCAAGCTCATGTGGGGCATCCATTTTCAAACATTACAACAAATCACACTTGGGCACAGCAGATTTGGTTTGAGCCCACAGCTCTGAAAGGGCTACTGTAAGTTGGTAATGAAAGGTTTGGTAATGAAAGGTTTTGGGGCAAAAGGACGACTGAACCATAAGAGCTGAGAGCTCTCATGTAGCACAGTAAGTTGCATTGGGAAGGCAGCTTAAGAACCTGCAACTGGATCTCATTCTTTCTGGACTTAGAGCTTCTAACAGGACACTGTGCAAGAAGCTTCCCCTGCTGTAAATAACCTCACTGATGTTCCCCAGCACCTTCACAGAAGCATGGAGGCCAGCACTTGGCCTGGGATATGTAAATGCTGATTTCTTAATATGCATCAATAGAGACAAGCTCTTCTCAAATTAGGAAATTTATATTGCTTTGGAAACATGGAAATAAACTCTAACTTGCTGTCAGCAAATGCAGGACAATAAGTGAATTACTGTGCAAAGGAAAAACACAGATACTGTAAGACCTATGTTTTGCTCAGTATTTATGTGTAGATAAACAGTAGGTGTATGTAAATGTTTCACCCTATCTCTATGCAGTACCAAGCATTTTGCAACTCCTTTTTACCTAATCAAAACTTGAGCCAAACAGAAGCAGCAAAGCTTTATTATTTTTGAGTTACGTATTGGCTTTTCATGTAAATTTGGATCACATGCCACAAGAACAACAGTGTGGGTTTCTACTGGATTTACATTTGCTTCCATCAAGTCCAAATTTGACACTCCGACAGAACCCCATTGCTTTCTTCAGTCCCCAAAAAGTCAACTTTGTTGACATTTTTCAGATGAAGATTAAAGTTTGATTCAAAGAAAAAAGCATGCATTTTATGTCGATGGTGTGTTTTTGAAGAGAATTCTTAGAACTGATACTACACCATGGGTAATTAAGGGCAGTCTGTTTAATTGATCTGTCTGAGGAGCTCATTGTTGTCTACTGCTGCTTGGGATATGTGCAACTGCTTTGACTTCTTGCAAAGGCTTACCTGTGAAACTCAAATTAATTAAAATACAGGCAGTAAACTAGTTCCTGTACAAAAAGAAGAAAAAAAAAATTAGGATCACAGTATAATAAGAATTAAACCGGGATCACCTCAAGGAGAGCAAGGAAAGCAATGTACTTGCCTGGACTCATGTAAAGCTGGGACAGCAATTGTTAGGCTGTGGCTGACAGCTGCCACCACCCCTGGGCACTGCACCGGTGCCAGCACAACAGCAACACACTGCAAGAAATGCGAGATGAGGCTTAGGAACACCAGAGGAGAAACACAACTCAGTCTCATCTCTTAGATCCATGGCCAGCTACATTCAGTCATAGGAGTCTTAAAATAACAAGGGGAAAAAACCTTTTGACATGCAGAAAGCCATCTTCTGAAAACTGAAGGGTTTTGTTGGTTTTTTTTTTTAATAGTGTGTAAAGGTTTTGAATGCTTGTCTAATAGCTGAATCACTCTCTTAGACTCCTGGGAAATGTACTGGACCCAGTCTGCAATACTAACAAGCATTCACAGTCTTACAGATTTTTCCAGCAATAGGTATGCATTCTCTCTAATTAGTGTTTCACTTTGATTCCAGAGAGTTTAATTTTGCTTTGGATTCCTCCCCTATTTGTAACCAGCTGCTTTGTTGCTTTTTCCATTTCTCAGTCAATAACAGAGAGAGTTATTACTCTTTCCTTCCTTCTGTGACAATATCTTAGTCCAAAATCAACTGACCTGTGCTGAGGCAAATGCTTGCCTAATGCAACTCAGAGGAAGTTGCTGTCACATCTCTTGACCTGTATTTTACAGATCTGTTTCAAGAACTAGGAAAATTCATGGATTTCCTTAGTGTTGCTCCTTTTGATCATTAATTACTTGGGAGGCAAATGCTCGCAAACCTAAAGGTTCCTTCTCCAGAGGCTCTTGCAGGAAAATTGTGCTTTTGCAGAAACTCTCCTTAGCACAGTTTGTTCCATCAACTGTTTCTGAAGCAGTTTTCAGGGCTACTAAAATAATTATGTGCATTAGGAGCAAGTGTTTCCTTTATATCAACATTACACACTTGCATCACAGAAGTCTGCAGGGGTTGAGGGCTGATCAAGCACTGCCTGGGGTGTTGAGCTCCCAAGGGGGCAGTCTGTGATCAGGAATGAGGTTTTCAGCACACAAGCTAGTGTTGATGCTTAAATTATCATGGGCAGGTCTCAGTTAACACCTTTCTTAAAAAAAAAAAAAAGGAAGGGAAGGGAAGGGAAGGGAAGGGAAGGGAAGGGAAGGGAAGGGAAGGGAAGGGAAGGGCAGGGACGGGAAGGG